>CM062804.1:880743296-881943296 GCA_031772625.1 Pinus tabuliformis | reverse complement strand
CATCCATCCATGATTATCACTTTTTCCACTAAGTCCCTCACCAAATTCATCATTTCATAAGAACACTTCTCCAAGTTTGTTGAGCAAATCCAACCATCTCAAAAACTCTGTTTTGAGCTTTGAAGGAGTCCTGGCCACTCCCTTGCCACATTTCTCCCACCATTCACCTTCCCCAAACCCTACACAGCTTCCAAATCACTCCTATTTCTCTCATATGGATTCTGTAGGAGCATTAGGACATCCTGTTGGAGGCATTACGACATCCTGTAGGAGGCATTAGGAAAACTTGTAGTGGCCTATTTTGAGGTCGAATTGTGGAAAAAGCACCTAGGAAGATATGAGAAGAGCCCTACTTGCCTCCCAAGCCATATGACCATTCACCATCATCCCTACTCCACCTACCACATCACCAATAGGATTTAGCATTCACATTTTCACACAAAAAATACAAAAAGGAAAAAAGAGTTATTGTGTTCATTTACATGCACAACAGTAGAATGTTTGGTTATTTCCAATTGCATTCCTAGGACAGTAGTATTACACACCTATTAACTTAGCATTCTTTTGAAGAAAATTCTCTTACCAGTAGTTAGATGAATGGTGTGTTTAAGCATTTAATCTCAGCTTTTCCTTACTACAGTAGACAAGATTTCAGTTAGTGTAAATTTCCCTTTTCCTCATTGGTAATCAAGCTTCTTCTGAATCAATAGAAGGCTGGTTTGAGAAACCATAGTGGTCTATCACCAGCTTAGTAGTGACAAAGAGTGGACCCATCGCATCTGATTGTGTATACAACACTGTCACCTCCAAGTTTGTATGAACCCCGGGTTGATAAAGTAAAGTTGGTAGCCCTAGGAGTTGCAACATTCTTCCTGCAATTTTGGTGCTCATCACTTTTCAGTGTCATTTCTAGGGAGGTGTCTGAGTAAGATGTGCTTTCTACTTTCTTTCTTCCTTTTGTTATCTATGAAATTTTGCTATTAGCTTCATTTCTGCAAAAGTAATTGTAAGTTAGTTTGCTTTCTTTTCCATTAGTCAAGTGAGATTTCATTCAAGCAGTTAGTTTCCATTCAGTTTGTGATTTCAATTTTGCAATTAGTCTCAAATCTTGAAAAAAACACAAAACAAAACAAAAGAACTTCTTTCATGACTCGTAGGAATAGGGATAACTTAGGAAAAATTCTACCAAATACCTCCACCACTTCAAATAGCAAACCTTCCCTCTTCTTTGATGGATGTGAATTGGAGAAACCCTTAAATGAATAATGAGAGATATTTGAAGAGCCTTCAGGGGGAGAAGAAGAAGGACAACCCATTCCAACTAACCTAATCGCAGAAAATAGAAATGACAGAGGAGATAGAGAAAGAATTGAGTGTGCCTTTCCCATCAGAGATACTAATGGGGATACAAAGATGAAAAACAAAACCCCTTTACTCTTCCTCATTTCCATGGCCTGACCTCAGAAGATCTAGACACTTTCTTGGTTGAGTTTGTTGTCATATGCAGAACTTATGATTACACCACTGATGAGCAGAAGTTGAAACTATTCCCATCCATTCTCAAGGATGCAAGTCTGCACTAGTTCATGGGTTTACCTGGGCTCAGATGCAACAAGCCTTCAACAACAAGTATTGAGACTACTGCAGGTCCAAAGACACTAAAGAATAAATTTTTAGGATGACCTTGGGGCATGATGAATCCCTAGAAGATTATGAAGAAATATTCCAGCTTAGCTACAAAAGGGTTAGGTGCACACTTGATCCTGAGTCACTGAATCTAGTCCTACTCTTAGGGGTAAGGGAAGATCTTCTCGATACCCTAAACCTGCTAGCATGAGGGGACATCTACCAGCTACCCTATGAAGCTATCAAGATTCTAGGGAAGCTAGGAAAAATGGTAGGGGTAGTCAACCAATGACCAACCCATCCTCTTCCAACACATCCATAAAAGGTGAAATTGGAAATATGCCAAAAGATTTCAAGAGTGAAATGTTGCAAATACTTGCCCTACAAATGGACACTATGCACATTAAGAGAAAGTAGGAGGAGGCAGAGAGAGCATTAGCCATTTTCTAGCCTAGATGCACAAGGAGGTACCCTAGGAATGAATGTCCATTAAATATGATTAAAATCTGCTCGATCTGTGAAGAAAACCACTCCACAAACAAGTGCCCTTCTCTACTTGGACTAAAAGTTGTGTATTAGGGAACTGAAAGGGTGACTGAATAGCTCTACTACATGAATCAAAGGAGACCTCACGGACCTCGACCATACAGCAGGACATGCAAAGGTTATCCCATGACTATTACAACCCTAACTAGAACAAATCCATTCCCTCTTGGGGACCCCTTGCTCATCCCTCCTGGCCTACACCTCCTTCTTGGTCTTTTTCACCTCAGTACCATTCCTAGCCAACCAGCCAGTCATTTTAGCCATATACTCTGCCACAGCCTTAGTGGAATGCACCACCCCAGGGGTGGAGGCCCCATACAACAATTCTCCAGCTTTATTTCCTTCACCTCCTACTCAACCACATCTTTTACACCCCACTCCACCTAAAAAACCTCAGATGCCTGCCCTGCCAAATCCAAACCCAAAAAACAAACAGGAACATCAAGTGTATAGTGGAGAGACATCCTATCCTACCTATTCTGTGGAGATTTAGGAAATCAACCTAAGATCTAGGAGAGTACTTTCGGACAACCAACCACCACCTCCACGTAGGGAGAGTGAGGAGGAAAGAGAGGAAAGCATGCCTAGAGTGAATCCACCACCCTTTCTTGGGAGATTAACTCATCTAGTCTAGCTCACCCCAGAAGAGAATGAACTTCTAGGTGAATTGAAAAATCTATTTGTCAAAATTCCACTTTTCCAAGCCATCAAGGACGTACCTATTTACAATAAGTTGATTAAAGAGAAGTGTTTCAAACATCCAGGGAGGCGAAAAAGAGACACCCCTACCATTAATGTCATTGGACAATTGTCCAACTTAATGCTGGGGCAGGTAATTTTCCCAAAATATTTGGACCCTAGAAGCCCTGTAGTAGATGTGCACATCAATGGCACCATTTTCCCACACGCTTTGATTGATATTTGGGCTACCATTAATGTAATGACTAAGGACACCATGGTCAAGCTCAATCTCTAGGGTTCATTAAGAAAGACCACAATAGTCTTGCAACTTGAATACCATTCCACAGTAACCCTTGAGGGGATTTTTGAGGATGTGATGGTCTCCATTAACTCTTGGGAGTACCCTACAGACTTCCTATTTCTCCAGCCTAAGGCCAAGCTTATTGGTTATCCTCTCATACTTGGGAGGCCTTGGTTAGCCACTGTTGATGCCTACATCAGTTGCAAGGCTGGAAATATGACTATAAAAAATGGGCCTTTGTCCAAGCAGTTAGTCTTGTACCCTCCTGCTCAGCCATATCTAGAACATGACTTACCTTTGTGTCTAGAAGAGGAGGAAGAAGATGAAATCTACTCAGCCCAACTCTATACCTTAGAAACAACCATGGGAGGAGGACAATTGGATGAAGATGATTTTATTGAACACATACTCCAAAGTCCAACTCCTAGCACCTTGTCCTTAGAGGAAGTAGTAAAGGAAACCAAGAGAAACAATCAAATTGATCTATGCTTAGCTGATTCAAACCATACCCATGTCAAAATAGTAGAAGTCATCCCTAAAAGAACTTTGAAAATCAACCCCTCTCTTTCTATTCACCAATAAGAAAATTTGTGCAACATGTTAAAGGAACATCTGGATGCCTTTGCTTGGAGTTACAAGGAAATTAAGGGAGTGCAACCCTTGGTGTGTACTCACCACATTTATATAAAGGAAGGTTGCAATTTGCAAACGAGTCTGACAACCCCAAAGGAGAATGAATCCAACTCTCAAGGATATAGTCAAAGAAGAACTACAAAAGTTGCTAGATGCAGGATTCATTTACCCTATCTCAGACAGTGAGTGGGTTTCTCCTTTGGTGTTGGTTCCAAAGAAAAATGGGAAGTGGACGATTTGTGTTGATTATAGAGAGTTAAATAAAGCAACAAAGAAGGACCATTTCCATCTACCTTTCATTGACCAAGTGCTAGATGGCCTGGTAGGGAAAAGGTTTTCCTCTTTCCTAGATGGATTCAGCGGGTACAATCAAACCCAGATTAGCCCAGAAGACCAGGATAAAACCACCTTCACCTATCCTTGGGGTACTTTCACTTATAGGGTCCTTCCTTTTGGCCTATGCAATGCCCCTGCCACTTTCGAGAGGGCAGTCCCGAGTATCTTTGTCCAGCTATTCCATGATGCAGTAGAAATTTATATGGATGATTTTACACCCTATGGGTGTGATTTCTAGGAGGCTCTGTCCAAGTTGGATAAGGTGTTGAAAAAATGCATTGAAATGAACATGTCCCTTAGTCTCGAGAAATGTGAGTTCTTAATGATTTTCGAGACTGTTCTAGGTCATTCAATAACCCAGAAAAGACTGTAGGTGGACCCAAATAAGATATCCATCATCTAAAAAGTCCCACCTTTGCAAAAAAAAAGGGATGTCAGAAGTTTTCAAGGTTTAGCTAGTTACTATCGGAGATTTATAAAATACTTCAGCAAGTTCGCTTCTCCTTTATTTGGGTTATTGGCCAAAGACTCTGAATGTTTATAGCCAAAAAGCTATCAAGAGGCCCTGGACACCCTGAAGGACAAGTTGATGATTGCACCTATTCTCTAAGGTCCAAATTGGTCCCTTCCTTTCCATATACATGATGATGCCTCTCACAAAGCCATAGGAGCATCTCTAGGCCAGATGGATGACAAGTTACCTTATGCCATTTACTTCATCAGTAAGAATCTGTCAAAGGCCAAACTGAACTATACAGTGACTAAAATGGAGCTGCTAGCTATTGTGCATTCATTGAACAAATTTAAGCATTACATTACAGGTTACCAAACATTTGTACATACTGACCATGCTGCAATTAAATACTTGATGAATAAACCTGATGTGAATGCCTAGATTATTAGATGGCTACTTTTGTTACAACAATTTGATCTAACTATTATTGATAAGCTTGACAAGGAGAATGTTGTTGCAATTCTTTTATTCAGATTAACTTTGGATGCAGGGGAGGAAGGAATGGTTGATGATTAGTTACCGGATGAACACTTATTTGCCATTTCAGTTCTCTCTCCATGGTTTGTTGACATAGAAAATTACTTGGTGACTACATAGTTTCCACTGAACTTGTCCTCCAAAGAGAAAAGAAAGATTGTGAGGAAGAGCACCCCATTCACTTGGATTGGGGGAAAACTCTTCAAACTAGGTCCGGATCAAATTCTGAGAAGATGTGTTAGGGAGGAGGAAGTCTTTGACATCCTTCTGACCTATCATGATGGGCCTTGTGGAGGTCACTTTGCAGCCAAGAGGACAACATTCAAGGTGTTACAATCTGGTTATTATTGGCCCACTCTTCACCAGGATGTGAGGAGGTATACTAGTGAGTGTGATCGGTGCCAAAGGATGGGAAAACCTACCCCAACAGATGAAATGCCTCTACAACCTCAAGTGACTTTAGAGCCATTTGAGAAGTGGGGCATGGATTTCATTGGACCCAGACCGTCCATCTAGGAGAAAGTAGTACATCATTGTGTGCATTGACTATTTAACCAAGTGGGCTAAAGCCAAGGTCATCAAAGCAGCAACAGAGGAGAAAGTGGTTGAGTTCTTAAGGGAAATTGTATTTTATAAGTTTGGGTACCGTAGAGAACTAGTCACTGATCAAGGCAGCCATTTTACATCTCACATGATTGAAAATTTGTTAAGACGACACAAGATCAAGCATAGAACATCCATTCCTTACCACCCACAAGCTAATGGGCAAGCGGAGGTGACCAACAGATCATTAGAGGGCATTCTAACTAAAGTGATTAGCAGCAGCAGAAAGGATTGGGCAGATAGATTAGTTGAGGCCACTTGGGGCTACAATACCACCTGGAAGGCCACCACTAGATTCACCACTTATGAGTTGGTCTATGGGAAGAAGGCCCTGCTGTCCATTGAATTTGAATACAACACCTTAAGAATGGCAGCACAACTAGATCTAGTTCTCACCAGGGTGCAACAAGAGAGATTGCTCTAGCTAAATGGGTTAGATGAGTTTAGAATGCAAGCCCTCCTGCACACAGAGGTGACTCAAGTTAAAAGCTAGATCTGAAATGACAAGAACATAAATGACAAACAGTTTCAAGAAGGTGATTGGGCTTTGTTGTATGATTCCAGATACAAGTATTTTAAAGGTAAATTAAGGAATAGATGATTAGGGCATTATTTCATAGAAAAATGTCATGATAATGGTTTAGTACATGTAAGAACCATTGATGAAAATGCCATTCCTTTACTTGCCAATGGGCACAAATTGAAGGTCTACAAGAAGACCTTGTCAAATCAAAAGAATTCATCAAAGGGATCAACAAGACAGTGATGGTGGAAGAGCTAGTCTTAGCTTCTACCCCATTAAGTCCCTGAAAAAAATAAATAAATAAATAAATAAAAAATGAAGAGACTCTATTGAAAACCTCCATGAGGCACCTGAGTCCCACCATTGGGTTGAAAACCTCTTGAGGTGGCCCAATGGTGTAAAAAAACAGGAAAAGAAAAAAATAAAAATATCTCTAGGTGAAAACATCTTTTGAGGCACCTAGAGCAAGTAGCTAGGATAAAGACCTTTTGGAGGTAGACTAGTTGTTTTCCAAAATATCTATATATATAGATATATAGATATATATAAAGAGAGAAAAGAAAAACTTTGAAAATGTGTTTGCAGGTCAGTAGGAGGAGGATCAGAGAAATAAGAGAGGAACAAAAAGACCTATACAATTCATGTTTTCATTCCTCCATCCCAAATTCTTCATCATCCCATCATTCCCTCCATTTATGAACTCATCCAACTCAGTTTACACAAGATATGTGTTTTCTATAGGATTCCCTATAAACCTACATGATTCCATGAAAACCTACAGGATGATCCTCTAGGAATTACAGTGGCTTGGGAATCCCAAAGAAAATGACCCTAGAGCAAGGGGATGACCGACCTATGTCAAAAACAAAAAATGTTACTCCACCACATCACCACCATGCCTCTCACCACCATGATTACCCCTGCATTCATCCAATAAGTTAGTTCCAAAATGATTATAGTTTTTAGAGAGAAAAAACAAAAATGGAAGAAGGTGAGAACAGAGGACAAGGGAAAATACCTAAAGGCTATACCTCTCACCTACCAATCACTAGACCCCTTCTCTACCCATGAACATAATCCTCATGCTCCAAAAGTGGAGAAAATAATAACAATTTAAGGGAGAGGCAGCTATAGGACATCCTGTGGGTTTCCTATAGGAAATCCTGTAGCATCCTATCCCACAAAACGAAATTTCACAGGTTGCAGCCATATTCATCATAGAGATCCTATTGTCAAGTAAGCTCCTCCAGAGCTTAGCAGTAATAGTAGGATCATCAACATCACCCTCCAGTACCTGCACATCAAATGAAACAAGCATCAAAGGAGGACAATATAAAAAAAAAGCATATGTAGCAAATACAAGACATGGGGACATCATTCTCCGACAAGCAGCATCATCAAGGCATCTTACCCATAGGTATGTCATCTCACTTAAGCTCTCTCATTAGCATAATATGATAAAAAATGTAGGATGGTGTAAGAGTTAGTTTTATAAGAAAAGGTGGCCAATTAACTTGGCCATATTTGACCAGTAGACGAGGAGAAAACCGTTAGATCACTACACATGTGGCAGCAATCAAAACATAAGAAAAATGAGATGAGTCCAAAAATGGTTAAGTTAAGGATAACCAAAGTGGAAGATGATTATGAGGTAAGGAGGAATGATGAATTGGTAGTTGGACCAATATTCTAAAAGTGGGTGCTTGTACTTTGGTAGCCAGCACACCATCCCGCACAATCACCCATATGAAGAAATAAAACACTGATTCCCATGAAAAGGAGGCATTCGCAATCTCAAGGATTCATTGAAGAAAGGTTTCTCTCGACTCTTGAAGAATTGTCTACAAGAAAGACAGTGAGCCATTTTCAGTGCAGGAGCACCTACAAGATCCTAAAGGGAAACCTACAGGGTCCTACAAGAGGTCTTACAGGATATAGAGCAGTCAACTACAAGATTAGCAGTGGGCATTTAGAGAGGAAAAATCAAAGGTTGGCTTCATCAAGTAGTAACCATGAGGTAGGAGCTATACCTTCCCACCTTTTCCAAGTTAAAAATATATAGAAAAACTATCCATTTGGTTAAGGAAATTGCAGTCTAGGCGAATTATATACAGAGTTGTCATTTAAAATCTCTCACCCATTAGAATTTGGAATTATACCCATACAAGCCTCCATAATTATCAGAGAAAAAAATGACAGGGGGATTTAATAAGAGGGAACCCACAAACATAGTGAGAATTCATCAGCACCCTCCTGTAGTAGAAATATTCACAAGGCACAATTGGATGGGTTTCTTTGAAAAAATGAGGGGATACAATGATGAGGTGGCCAGAGACTTTTCTCTCTCACTCATACCACTAACTAGGACCCATGCCACTACTGTGGTGAAAGGCCTCTCGGTATAAATCACCCCTGAAATCATAGACAGAATCACCACACTTCCTTTAGGTTTTCCTTGGAGAAAGGAAGATAAGGGTAATAACTAACTTGCAAAGAAGAAATTCATTTTGGAAGGAGAAGAGGCAATGGAGGACAAAATGGGGTTAGAAGAGAAAGCCTTCCATACCCTTGGAATGAAATTAGCTACCACCTCATTAAATATATATCATGTGAAGGGAGATACAGTGTGATATATGGATATCATTTCAAGATTCTCCAAGAAATGAGATTTGAAACAGACACACCTCCTCAAAACAGACTAATCATACCCTACTTTCTTCTTCAATCAGTGATAGATATCAGCATCAAAGTGCAAGAAGGAAAACATAAACAGCTAGCCCATCATGGGTTAATCAAACTTATCATAGAAGATGCCCTCCAAAAACTAAGACTCCCTATTACATGGAAAATGTTATGAAACCAGCTCAAGAAAAGATAGAAAAGATAGATCAACACCTTAGAATTCAGCCTCTTCGAGGGGGCAACCTCCTTTACATTACATAAATGAACAATTCTTGGATGATACAAATGAAAAGACCTCCTTTCTATATATAGGAGTCTAAGGGGTCATAACATAATCAGAGCCGACATAACAATAATAATGTAAGGGCACAATAATAACAATAGTGGGCTTCTATGGGGCACATTAGTAACAATATGGGCACTACATGGGTACATCAATATAATAAGTGGGTTGTACTAATAACAATAAGGGGTTACACTAGTAGTATAGGGGCCTAACATGCCCCTCTCCTTCAAAAAGTGTTGTCCTCAACGCTTGAGTAGTTCTTGATGCTTCTGTATAAAATTCTTGTCCTCCCATGTGGAATCTTCAGCGGGTAAGTTCTTCCACTTGATGAGATACTCTGAAATTGATCGATTTCGTAGCTGTCGGGTTCTTGTTTCTGTGACTGCTCCAGGTTCCAATATGATTTTTCCTTCCTTTTCAATATCTGGCAATATTGTTTGAATTGGGATCTTTTGCAACTTTTGAATAAGTGGCCATACTTCTTTGTCCTTCTTCCATTCATCCCTTGCTTCGTTTATCCAATCTGGTTGGATAATAGAAATAGCACAAAACAATGCTTCCACATCCTCATCCTTGAAGAGTCTTCCCATTCGGTAAGGTCGCCATTTTCTAAGTGCATGTAGTATTGCCAACATTTCCTTCTCATAAGTAGCTTGCTTGGGATGTAGTAGTAAAAATACCCAATCACCTACATCAAAACATTTTTCACTATGATGTTGATCTACCTGTTGTTTCGTTTGATTTTGCACCGAAGTGGCGTTATCCTTTAAAAGTTGGAGAACTTGTTGTTGATGCTCGATGTGATCTTTCACTGCTTGAACCTTTTTCTTCTTGATATGTCCTTCTATCTCTAGAGTTTGAGGAGTGGTAATTTCTTCCAATCCTTTACAAGATATGGTCGGATTCATTTCTTGATGCTCGATGTGATCTTTCACTTCTTGAACATTTTTCTTCTTTATATGTCCTTCTATCTTGATAGTTTGAGGAGTGGTAATTTCGAACAATGAATTACAAGATATGGTTGGATTCATTTCTTCTTTCTCGATGTGATCTTTCACTTCTTGCACCTTTTTCTTCTTGATATGTCCTTCTATCTTGAGAGTTTGAGGAGTGGTAATTCTTGCCAATGCTTTACAAGATATGGCCTGATTCATTTCTTCTTTCTCTGGGGTGGGGTCCTGGCGTATATCTTCTTCTTTTGTTGTTTCTTGATCCTTTTCTTCCTCCTCTTCATATTCTATGTAAAATAATTTATTCTCAGCACACTTATGACCTTTAGTGCATTTGCTATCACAATTGTAACAAATCCCTTTTTCTCTTTTTTCTTCCAATTATTGTGGTGTAACCCTTGTAGGTTGTGGAAGGCTAGGAGAAACAACACTTCCATATTTATAGTTGTGAGGGGTACGCTTCCTGGGTTCCACAATTTTGCTTTCCACTATGTCACAAAGCCCTTTTACTCTTTCCAATTGTTGTGGTGTTTCTCTAAAGAAGGTGTTGCTCTTTGTATCCTCATAATGTGCTATCATTTCCTCCGTGAAAATTGACCACGTAACAAGTTATTTACGAGAACAAAGCCCTTTGTACCATAAAAATTGATTTGGTTCTAAATATGAAGATGCAATACATACCTTTTGTAACAGTTGTACACCACGTAGATCAAAATATTGCTCCATCTGAAGTATCCAATTTACCAGATCCTTGCCATCAAACTTCCTCATCTTGCTTTTTCTTGATTTTAGGAGCTCGACCTTGAAACGACTGTAAATCTGTACTTTCAGATCTTTAATTTCTAAAATTGTGACATGTAGTAACCCTCTACGTCCCCTTTCCAATGCCACCAGTCTGATCCAAATTGGATTCGCCAAGAAAGAGTTATGCACAATCTTCCAAGATGACCTAATTATAGACTAGTTCAGTAGAGCAAACTTGTACGACGTGCCACGAGTCACTGTTTCAACCTTTGGATCTGAAAAATGCATGAAAGAAACTACAGTCTGTCCTCTTTTTGTAACCTCTTATGAAATTTCAATCCGATCCCCATAGAGAAAGTTATGACGAGTTTCCCCAGGTCACCTGTTTGGAATGTAATTTAGGAGTCTGCAAAAAGACCAACTTCCTCAGATCATATCTCTGTAAATATAGCGCGAAAATACCTGAAATTCGGAACCGAGGTTCAGTGTGATTTCTTCTCAAATGGGTTTTTTTTTCAACTTCTGAAACGTCGCAGAAAAAAAGTTATAGTGAAAATTCCATGATGACCTGTTTGGAGCAACGAAACCCTAGAATCCAAAGCTCTGATACCAAATGTTATGAAACCAACTCAAGAAAAGATAGGAAAGATAGATCAACGCCTTAGAATTCAGCCTCTTTGAGGGGGAAACCTCCTTTACATTACATAAATGAACAATTCTTGGATGATACAAATGAAAAGACCTCCTTTCTATATATAGGAGTCTAAGGGGTCATAACATAATCAGAACCGACATAACAATAATAATGTAAGGGCACAATAATAACAATAGTGGGCTTCTATGGGGCACATTAGTAACAATATGGGCACTACATGGGTACATAAATATAATAAGTGGGTTGTAATAATAACAATAAGGGGTTACACTAGTAGTATAGGGGCCTAACAGACAACCTTTAGAGACATGCAGGCAGAGGGAGAAATAAAAGCTCTTGAATATGACAAAAGCCCCACTACTAGTGAGAGGGATGAAGAAGAAACAAAGGAGGAAGAAGAGGAAGAAAAGGAGGAGGAAGGTGAAGAAGAGACAGAGGAAGATGCAAAATAAGAGACTGATGAACAGAGTGAGGAACTGGAGGAAGAAGAATAAGAGAAAGACAAGGATGAGAGGGAGAATGGAAAAGATGAAACAAAAAGCAAGGAAGAACATAGGTCTATATTCCAAGGGAAAGAAGGGGAATAATCACCAACAGTATCTCCAGAACCCACTGAGAAAGAGGCAGCAACTGCTCTTACTTCCCTATGTAAACCTATCAGGAAAAAAGGGAAGAGACAAAGACAAACATAATTGTACTTTAGGACAAGCAAAAGTACAAGGATCAAGCAAGGAAGACGTAAAATAGCCACCAAAATTCCTATTGTCATTGAAGCATCACCAAATCAACAAGAAAATATAGCTCCTTTTGTGAAAAATCAAGGAGAAGGATCATCAAGAAAAACCTCTCTGAAATTTAGGAGGCCTATCACCAGGTCTACCTCATCAAAGGGAAAAGGTCCCCTACAAGAGACATAAAAGGACCTATAGGAAGCAAAGGCCATCCTATAGGAAACTTTTCTAAACCTACAGGAAACTTAAGAAATGGACCAAGAAGGTCTCACTCAGCAAGAAACAAAGAAGGAAGATCCAGAACTAAGGGAACCTAGTCCTCAACCCAACCTTCACTCTTACTACAGGTTCATTGAACGGGGTAGGGCCATTCCACAAAAAATTTTCATCCCCTCATTCTTTGAGCTTCAAAAGGAAAAGGCAAGAACATATAGGTGGATGCAAATTTCCAAATCTAAAGGATTGGAGGATATAGGCCACATGGAGGAGAAAGTAAAGGATATGGGTAGAGAACTAAGCAACATAAGGGACATAGAGGAAATGATGAAAGCTCAGTTGGATGTAGATAATGCATGGCTAAGAAGACAGTTACAAGAGAGAGAAAGTCAATTGGCAGATATGGCCAATTTATCCTTAGAGGCAATCCATTGCGAGATGTCAACAAATTATTATGCATTTTATATTAAGGAACAGTGGCTACAATTCCAAATTAAGACTTTAGCACAAAGAGGCACTATGCCCTTCCAGGACTATAAACAATTCATTGATCTATGTGATCAAAGAACCTTGGAGGATAGAGCTAAAATGTCTGAGTTTTACCTACACAACTTGGCCTTGACAGATCTGAATGTGTGGGACCCAAATTCAAAACTAGGGGACTTGCAATTGATGGCTTTGGAATCATGAATGAATCATGAGGCGGGAAGAGTTGCAGAGATGAAGAAATTACTAGCAAGAGAAGAGGAAAAACCCCTCGTGATAAGAGTTGAGTAATCAAATCCAATTGCTGTCATCAGTTCCCACAACCTAATTGCAAATGACCCTAATCTTGCACCTAGGTACCTTGATGCCCAAGAGCAAGCATTCACACACTTTGAAGACATGTTCGAGTTTTTAGGGGATGAAAACATGCAAGCTTTCCAAAGGAGATGGAACACTCTACCCTACAGCCTGAAAATCAGAGAATAGCATTCTCTCCAAAGAATGAGAGAGGCACTAAACAGAACACCCATGTACAAGCAAGCTCTACAAAGACTCAGAGTTAATTGAATTGGCTTGAGACTCAGTCAACCAATGCTCTTAGGAAGTTGGAAGGAAGGAAGGAAAAGGAAGAAAGAAAGTAGTGGGAAGAGATAGAGAGGAAGGCAGGATTCTATTCATAGGAGGAAGAAACTACAGAAGAAGCATGGGATGTTAGGGAGGCCACTAGAGCAATGAAGTACATGGATATAGATTGAGTTGCTTAGAGGATGAGCAACACTTTCAGTAGGGGGTGATGATGAATCTCATCATTAGGTCACTTTATGGACCTTGATACACCTCCAAGCTTATTTAAATCAACTCTTCTCATAATTCCTTACACATTTTGATTATATTTTTCTTAATGAGATGAGTAAAAGTGAGATGTTATGTCTAGTGGACTAATGTGCATTGATTGCAAGTTTTGAGAGAAAATCATGGCAATTTTGGCTAATTAAGGGCAGAAAGGCAAATGAGGCAAGGAGGAGAGATTGTAGAAGATAGATCCTCCTCTTTTAATCCTCACTCATTTGAATATTCCTCGATCAAATCACACTAGCTCAGAGTTGCAAGCAACCGAGTCATGAAGATCAAAAGGCCATCGAGCCAGTGACAGTTAAAGAGCCAATTCATCTTGAGTTTGGGAGTCGAGCCTCCCTAGATTTAAGGAAGTCATTGGAGACTTCAGTTGTATAAATAAAGAGGCCTAGAGCCTCATTAGGATTCATATTTTTGATGAAAAAACACTAGGCATTTTTGAGTTCAAGACTTATGGAAGACATTGTTATGTAATTTTCTGATATGATAATGAGAATGAGCATTTCCTTGATCCAGCACTGAGTTGACTCAGAGGGCTAAAGCTCTTGGGTTAGGGAAAACCTAGCAACAAAGGCTCCTCTTGTTGTATTTATATGCTTAGTTGATTTCATAGGTTAATGGTTGAATTGTTCTGAGCATTATTTCATTACAAGTAGTTGTGGATTTGGTTAGTTTGCTTCCATTTGTGCATTGCTTCAACAGTAGCTTAGGAAGATAAATGAATATCAAAAAGATGATAGTAGGTAGCTTTGGCCTCACTCCTCCCTTCAGGGACCATGGTTTGAGGAAATAACTCTTATGAAACCCTAAAAAGACCGAGTTCTGATTTCCTATGGGATTTAGGGTTTTTTGCTACTTAGGTTAGCATTTTATCAGTTTTCAAGAATAGGATTCAATTGTTTTTTTTGGTGTCTTTAGCCTTGTATTAAATTTCATAGTGTTTCACATTATTTTGCAAGTTTTTCCATGCATGAAATAGGCAACTAGATAATGAAAATCGGTTTTCTTAGTTGATTAAGAATCTTTCTTATTTGACATGATTTATGGATAAATGCCAGTGATTGATGTAGTGCAGGGGGATTTCATGACCAGCAACCCCATCCTAACCTCATCCATCCATGATTATCACTTTTTCCACTAAGTCCCTCACCAAATTCATCATTTCATAAGAACACTTCTCCAAGTTTGTTGAGAAAATCCAACCATCTCACAAACTCTGTTTTGAGCTCTGAAGGAGTCCTAGCCACTCCCTTGCCTCATTTCTCCCACCATTCACCTTCCCTAAGCCCTACACCACCTTCCAAATCACTCCTATTTCTCTTGGCTGGATCCTATAGGAATACAGGGGATCCTGTAGGAGCATTAGGACATCTTGTAAGACGACCTGTAGTGGCCTATTTTGAGGCCGAATTGTGGAAAAAGCACCTAGGAAGATTAGAGAAGACCCCTTCTTGCCTCCCATGCCATATTACCATTCACCATCATCCCTAATCAACCTTCCACATCACCAAGAGGATTTAGAATTCACATTTTCACACAAAAAATACAAAAAGGAAAAAAGAGTTATTGTGTTCATTTACATGCACAACAGTAGAATGTTTGGTTATTTTAGATTGCATGCCTAGGATAGTAGGATTACACACATGTTAAATTAGCATTCTTTTGAAGAAAATCCTCTTAGCATTAATTAGATGAATGGTGTGTTTAAGAATTTAATCTCAGCTTTTCCTTACTACAATAGACAAGATTTCAGTTAGTGTAAATTCGTCATTGGTAATCAATCTTCTTTGGAATTAATAGAAGGTTGGTTTGAGAAACCATAGTGGTCTATCGCTAGCTTAGCAGTGACAAAGAGCGGACCCATCACATCTTCTTGTGTATACAAAACTATCACCTTCAAGTTTGTACGAACCCTGGGTTGATAAAGTAAAGTTGGTAGCCCCAAGAGTTGCAACATTCTTGCTGCAATACTGGTGCTCATCAATCTGAAGGATCTTCCCTCTATGATTCTTTCCTTCTTCTTTCATCTCTTGAGTTCTATGAGATTATTCCCTCTTCCTTTTGTTACTGTTGTCCTTCTTAAGCTTAGGACAATTCCTTTTGTAGTGTCCATATTCTTGGCATCCAAAATATTGGATCTTGGACATGTCTTTGTTGTTTGTTCTTCGTGGACCAAACTTGGCAAATTTACCCTTTCTTTTGGCCATGGTAGCAAATGCTTGCTCCATTGATCCAAAATATTCTTTTGCCTTAAGTCTGGTTTCCTTTGTTCTGCATAGAGACCACATTTCACTGAGAGTGGTTTCTTCCTTCTTGGCATATATGCTTGATATGAAGTTTCCCCACTCCTCAGGTAGAGAATTGAGTACAACAATTGTCATTTCTTTGTTAGACATGACTTCCCCAAGATCTTGAAGTTGATCTCTCATTTTAGAGATTTTCATGAAGTAGTGATATATTCCTTCCTTTGTTATCTTCATCTTGTATAATTAATTCCTCGAAGATATTACTTCTCTAGTTGCGGATACCGAGAATAGATCTACTAGCTTATCATAAATTTCTTTTGATGTCTCAAACTTGGAGACATAAGGAATGAGAGAGTCCTTGATTGATTCTATCGGAATCCTTTGAGCTCTTGTCTCATCCTTATTGTACTTGGCTAAGGCTTGAGTCCGTTCCTTAGTAGGAATAGTGATATTCCCTTTGACATGCTTTAGGAGTTCATTCTCCTGGAGTAGTAGATCAATCCTCTTCTTCCATGCAATAAAGTTATTGGTGCCTACCAATTTATTGCTTTCCTTGCAAAAATACATTGATGTATATTCAGAAGCGGATATGTACTTACTTGATAGATTTTTAGATGTGATGGATTTTCTTCCTCCTTGAAAGCTTGATGGCTTGTCTTCCCTAGATCTTGATGTCATTCAAGTTGCCTTCTTCAAGTGGACTTTCTTGGTGATGAGGTTTACTTGAAGAATTGTAGCTTGTTGTAGATCTGCTCTTCTTTGTAGGTGGCTTTATATAAGTCTCTTCCTCTAGCTTTGTAGCCCTCCTTGATGAATGATGGATTGTATACTTCTAATCTTGATGCTTCAACTTTGTAAATGCTTGAGTGTTCTTGGGATTCCCTTTCCTTGATGTGTCACCTACCCTCTGATAACATGTTAGATAATTTAGGGCAAAGTAGTGTTGTGATGATTCTCTGAGACTTGATAACAATTTGTGAAGTCTTTTTACTTTTTTTGTTAGATTATTCTTTTTCTTGTTGTTATTAGTGCATATGTGTTTTCTTCATCAAACTGCTATCAAAACAAAATAACAAGAACACATAATTTGGCTCTCTGCTAGAGACAAACCCTATCCACTCTTGAGAGGAAAACCCTTTGTATGATTTCTCTTATTGAAGCTTATTATTTGAACAATTGCCAAACCCTAGACCATTGACTAGAATATCCTCCAAGAATAAGTCGAATCCTTCCTTCTTCTGCATTGTCACTTCTGACACTTTGTCTTCCAACACTTTGTCTTCTAGGTTAGGAAACCCTAGAATATCATGTCTTCCTTACTTCGTTATAGATAGAGGCTTATTCACTTTTATTTAGAGACCTTGTAGGCCTAGGTATACATCTGAATGAGGATATTCATGTTTCTGCCTTAAGCTATTGTCAAACCCTTCCTGTACCTCGCACGTGTGATTGTTTCTAGCCCTAGAAACAGTCCTATCTTCCTCAGTTTTGTCTCTCCTTCCTTTGTTTGTGCGGTTACCTTCAACACTAGAGTAGGAGGCCTTTGTAGGCCTAGTTACTAACCCATGTCCTAAAGAATATATTACTGCAAGTTCACTGCTAATATGGCCACAGAATTATCCCTTATTCCTTCACACATGTGGCTATAGTTGTGTCTTATCTTCGGTGTTCTGTCTCCTTAACTTGCTGCCCTTGTAGCCCCTCGTCTTATCTTCATCCACCTTTTTCTTCCTTTTTCCTTGCGGATTTCAGAGATGAATTTATGATATTTTTAGGAGTGGACAACCTTTATAAATAGAGGTATATCCCTCCTTTTCTAGCCGACATGACTATCCTTGAAGACGACTTGACAATTTTCTTTATAATTCAATTTTATTCATTGTTTGCTGCTTGTAGACTTCGTTGGTGCTAGGAGAGGATGTGACTATGCTTGGAGTTGTTCCCTTGACTTTGTACATTGACATACATTATGTAACATTCCCTCAAAGGGTCTTATCATAATTACATTTTGACTTTGGCTCTCTAGAAGCACTTCAAAATGTGCTTATCCTATTTTTCAATGACCAAGAAACTAATTGATAAATAATATCAAAATAAATTCTCTTTTCTTAAATAAGTACAAATATGAAAATTACATATATGAAGGCCAAACCTAGTTACATTTCCTCCAATAGACAGGAAGCCTATTCATTCATGTATGGATTCTCAAGCTACCATCAGATCAAGATCGCACTGGAGGACTGGAGTAAGACCACCTTCGCAACTTAATGGGTCTATTTCCAGTATACAATGATGCCTTTCGTGCTTAATAATTCCCCTGCTATCTCCTCTAGGGTGGTAATTGCATCTTTCAAGGAATTTATCCATAAATTCTTGGAAGTTTACTTTGATGACTGGACATTGTTCGAGTTAGTAAAGAGACATGTTGCTAATCTGCAGCTCATGTTGGATACTTGTTGAAAGCATTAGATATCACTTAATTTGAAGAAATGCATATTTTGTGTACCCTACGGGATACTCTTAGGTCATGTTGTTTGCAAGAGGGATTGATGGTCAACCCTGCCAAAATTGCAGTAATTGTCAATTTGGAAGCCCCGAAGAATGTTAAACAATTGCACACAACGTTGGGCCATACAGGATATTATAGGAAGTTTATCAAAGCGTATTGACAAATCATTGCGCCTATGGAAAAATTATTGAACAAGGATGTGGCATTTTTCTGGGATGAGGACTGCCAAAAGAGTTTGGATATTTTGAAGGAGAAAATGGTCACTGCACCCATTCTAGTGTTCCCATGTTGGAAGAAGGAATTCCATGTTCATGTAGATGCCTCTTGCATCACACTAGGAGTTGTGCTGACCCAACCAGGTGAAGGAGATATTGACCATCCAATAGAATTTTCCAGTAGAAAGTTGTCAAAGGCAGAAAAGAACTATTCAACCACAGAGCACAAAGGTTTGGCAATGGTGTATGCATTGTAGAAATTCAGACACTATCTGTTGGGTGTGCACTTCAAGATGTATACAGATCATTCTTCTCTAAAATAGTTGGTCAACAAGCTTGTGTTGGGGGGGAAGATTTACAAATGGTTGCTGCTTTTCCAGGAATATGATTTTGAAGTAATTATGAAGCCAGGGGTACCTGAATGCTGGTCCAGATCACCTATCGCAAATTGAGAATGGGGATGAGCCTACGAGTCTGGAGGAAGGGTTGCCTAATGCATAGCTCTTCGTTGTGCACGTCACAGATGATCATTTCACCGATATAATTCAATTCTTGTCTACATGTATAACTCCTGAAGGGTATTCCATGCAACATAAGAAAGAACTGGTGGTCCAGGCTATAGATTTCTCTGTTGTCACCGAACACTTATACAAAATGGGCTTTGATGAATTGTGTAGGTATGTTCTGGAGTATGAGTGGCAAAGTATCCTTGTAGAAACGCATGGAGTAGCGAGAGGACATTATGCAGGAAGATAAACTACGCAAGAAGATCCTACATGTAGGAATTTAATGGTGACTGTGCATAAAGAATCCAAAATATATTGCAGGGTGTGCGATGTCTGTCAAAGGATTGGGAGATTCTTGCGAAGAGATGAATTTCCTCTGAATCCACAAGTGATGTTGTAGGCATTTGATAAGTGGGAAATAGACTTTGTGGGACCAATACAACCATTGGGGAAGAAGACAGGGACCAGATATATCATTACTGTGACTGAATACTTAACCCAGTGGGAAGAGGCACAACCTGTAAAATATGTAGTGCTGCTACCTCCACAAAGTTTATTTTTGAATATATATTGTCACTGTTCGGTTGCCCTAAGATTTTGATGAGCGATAGGGGCACACAATTTTTGAATGATACAATTGTAGCATTGCTCAAGGAGTTCCATTTATATCATCAAAAGAGTATGCCTTATCACCCTCAAGTGAATTTCACAGTAGAAGCCTTCAACAAAATTTTGGAAAGCGTTCTGATGAAGATTTTCAACATGAAGTGAAATGAATGGGATGTATGCATACCGGCAGTCCTTTAGGCATACAGGACTACTTGCAAAAAGTTGACAGGACAAACACTGTTCAGAATGGTATATGGACAAGAGGCTATAATTCCCATGGAGTACATAGTGCCGAGTTTATGGATTGTAGCAGTAATGGACATGGTTGATTGCGATACCATGGAAGAACAGCTCGCGCAACGCGTTGAGTTAGAGGAGGATCGTTTCTTGGCTGCATTTCATCAGCATGTGCAAAAGGACTATGAAAAGGCATGGCATGATCACCATATCAAACAACACACCTTCAAGAATGAGGATTTAGTGTTGCTAAATGACACTAGATTCACAAATTTCTTAAGAAAATTTTAGATGCATTGGCTATGGCCCTATGTTTTGAAGAAAATTACAGATGGAGGCACAGTTCAACTCGCGAAGTTGAATGAAAATTATTTCTGGGAAAAGTTAATGGGAGTTGATTGAAAATGTACAAGGGTGGTCTCACCCCTGTGCAATGAATATATGATTGTGGGGTAGTCCTAGTACTCCAAGTAGCTGCAAGGAAGTACGGGACTTTAAACTACACTTCTCGAAAGTTTGAAAAGAAAAGTGAAGGGATTGCACGGCTAGTCGAAGGATGGCACCAAGGCGAACTATACCAAAGGAGCTGCGCTAGGTGGGTGGGACCCACGCATCCTGGCCAAAAAGTGACCGTTGGAAGCACTATAGATGATTGGATGGAGAATTTTTCATTGAAAGGAGTCGGGGAGGGGGGGTGGGGGGGGGGGGAAGAATTTATGGAACATATTTATTGAAATATGTTACTTAATGTTCATTAATGACGAGGAATTATAGGGAACAATCAGATTTGAATTCAAATTGGTCTATAAATACAACATACTGCTCCGCATTCGAACACTTTTCTTCCTGAATGTTCGCATTAATATTTTTCTCCTTGATTTGCACCAAGTATAGTGTTGTATGCTTGAGCCAGATTGGGAGGAACTTCTTTCATTGCCAAAGTTGGCAAACTTGCCTGATTATTACTGTATGAGCTTCATTGTGAGAATGAGTGCAACGCACCTTGAGACAGAGCCGGTTCCACCTAAAACAACGAAAACCCCATATGTACCTACAGGGTTTCCTACTACCTAGGTTGTTGAGGCCTAAGCCATCTTCTTCTGTGGCAGGAAATAGGAAGCAAAATAAACCTCAGTAAGTGCTTGTGCATAAATCACTGCGGAAGAATCTGATAGAAATCTACTAGAAGGGAAAAATAGATGTCCAAATAGCCAACATAGACACTGTATCTAGATGAGGAAGAACTGCATGGAGGAGGAATAAAGGAGCTTGATGCAGAAGAAGTTGAACCAATAACTCAGTCGTTGAAGTACATACGACCTAGAAAATCCACAGTGAAAGTGTTGAAAGATCTTAACAATGAAAATTTTATGGTTTCCATACCATTGTTGCCGGAGAGTGTGTTATTTGAGGGACCATTACTGGCTCGGATACTGAATCTGAAAATGGAGGATTGGGACCTTGGGGACCATGAGAAATTTCCCCAATTGGCACCAAATAAGTATCTCAAGAAATTATATTATGAGTAGTTGACCATTATGCGCCTTGAACCAATGAACTGGGTGACTGGCGTTGGGGGCACGGGGCTCCTAAACATGTTGTGGGTGCCGCACTTCAGTCACACCATTATCAACACAGTTTGTGTGCACCAATTGCTAACGCTAGTACACGATGGGTGTATCTGGCTAGGAAAACCCATCCTGATCACAGACATGCTAATCCACCATATAACATTACTATTGTCCCAAGGAGTGGACCCTGCGAAGTCTTTTGTAGGAAAGTTGCAGGAAAAAAAGTTGGTGGACCAAATGAAGACCGAATTTGGTCTAGTCAAGAAGTAACATAGGTACTCTACTTAGTCTATATCTGATGGCACAGTGTAGTTTGTTGCATAGATCTTGGCCGTGAAGATATTGAGAAAATTCCGCATCGATGAAGTACCGATGCTAGTCATTTCTTTAGCTACGCAGTGCGCGAAAGAAATCCAATATAACTAGGCTCAATATCTATGTAAGGAACTTTTGGAGGACTATAGGGAGGACCAGGATCAGGGAAAGGAGTTTCACTACGCTTGGTTGTTATTGTTGATCACTCTAGTGGCATGGAGGACAGTTGAAGAGAGACAATTGCCTCAGTGGGACTCGGACCTACCAGAGGCAACGAAGTTTGCTTCGTTATGGGCCACTAATGACCTTGTGTGCATAATGGATGAAAAAATATTTTGGGTCTTATTAGAGACTGAACCCAGGATGGTGATCAACCAGTGGCTAAGGTTCTCACCCACCTTGCATAAACAATACACTAACATCGTAGATTTCAAGGCAGACTTCCACAATCTACACATTCATGCAAGGAAGGATGGCCGAGGCATATGGCACAAGTTTTTGTACTTGGACACTGAGGAAGATATAGTAGGGGTCATCAGCAAGTGGCCAAATGATTGGAAGAATGTCGGCGCAGGTACTAGCACGACTACTGAAGGTTCAACATTGTAGACCACCGAAGTAGAAAAAAAGAAAGGGGCACACAAAGCTGCCTGAGAAAATGTTGCGTAGAAGAAAGAAGTCGTGAGGGAGAAAGAAGTTGCTGCAAAAGAAGCAGCGACCAAGGAGAAAGAAGCAGCATAGGAAAAAACTATGTTGCATGACACCATCGACGTCGAAGAGTTAGATACCGAGCAGACACATGGGGAGGAAGAAATAGAGGTGGAAGAAGAAGGGGGCACAGAGTTGGAGTCCCCCTTCATGGTCAAAAAGTGGAAGAAGAGGACTACCATAGGGCAGCGCAAGAAGAAAAAGTCCGACAAAACCACGGGCATGACGCTTTTGGTCCTTATAGAGGGGGACATGGATGAAATTGGGGACGTGGTCTGCGATGCCACAAATGACATGATGAGCCACTTCAAAGCTCAATACCAACAGTCCCTCAGTAAGGTACAACAGGGCCTATGGGACTTGCAGGTACAAACATGTCTTCTGCAAGAGAGCGTGGGACAGGCAAGCCTGAATCAAGTGAGCGGGATAGTATTGGATGTCGATATGACTGTGGATATCCACATAGTACAGTTTCCAGAAGGATCCTTGCGTGGTGACTCAGCTGAAGAGTAGGCACAACTCCTACAAATGAAGAACCTAAATCTGAATCTGGCTGCTCTCTCCATTACAGCTCTGTATGAGCAACACGCCCTACTGGTAATCAACAAGGTCAAAAAAAATAACCAACAGATCTTTGAGGAAAAGACACAAGCTATCAAGGAAAAAGAGGAGGTCACGACGCAAAGACAGTAGATGGAAGTTGCTATTGCCCAGGCCTGCAGTGAGCTTCTAGAGCTCAAGATCCCAACAGAGGTGGCCTCCACGAACAAGATTCAAAAGCTAGCCACTGCAGTCAATGAGTTTAAGGATGAAATTGGCCAAGTCATATTTGAGCTGCTGCTACAAATCTCAGAGTTACAATTAAAGATGCAACCCACTACTCCTCCATAGGTTAGAGAACAACATGGAGCTATTATTAGAGAAGGGATGGCCACATTGGAAGATACAGTCAAGGGTTACACTGAGATAATTGAGCAGGCCATGGAGTTATGGACCTCGCTGCAGGAGGATCCGACTTTACAAAATATTGGCGAAGACATCAGGGAAAAACAAAGGCTATTTGATGAAATACGATCAACTGTGTGAACCATTTCACGAGTGAAAAGGTTCGCTAGATTGCAAGGAAAGCTCATCCAGGCTGAAAATGATGAGCATCATTGCAAGGAAGTGATCATCTCTTCAACGACTAAGTCATGGGCAGATGAGGCCAGCCAATTGACTCTATCAGTGAATAGTAAGCTAAAATGGATGAAGGAGACTCAAAGGACCATGGACCTTGCAGTTGAAGGCCCAACTACTCAAAAGTTGGTCGAGGAAGTGCAACAAGATTCTACGCAAGGAACAATAGACCTCCAGGTTTTGAAGATTGATTTCAGTGAGCTGTAGGTGAAGATTGAGGTGCCATCAGCAAAGTGACTCAAGGACAAGTCAAGAAATTGTGTTGGGGGCCTGTTGGGATAGGGTCCCCTAGGGTGAATGTTGTAACTAATATTGTTAATTATGTAAAGTCTCCGCATTTTTAAGGAGCATAGCGCGAAGGACATAGGAGTCAAAAGGGGCCTTAGTCCCTTAGTTTGTTAGAAGATGTTGAAGCCCCAAAAATCGGGTCTACAGCAAGAGGGATACCCACCTGGTCTGGACCTTGGTTAGCAGCTCCTTTTTCGTTTGGTATAGTGGGTATGACTGCAGATATGGGACCAGTTTCCCAATTTATGTATGTGTGTGTGAAGGACTGATATTTATCTTTCTAACAATTTCTAAATGGAATACTTTTACTCTAACTCTAATCTAATAATATAGAAATTGTATTCTAATAAGCAGAAATATCTAAGTCTACACTAACCCAAGGTGTAATCTTTCCGTTATGCGATATAAAATGATTTCAAATAAGAACTGGTAATAAAGATCATTCAACTATTATGAGAAAAGAATTCAATAAGGATGAACCACTTCATATAAAAAGTTAGACGAAACAGTTGTGAAAAACATATCGCATAATAAGCTACTCATACATTAAGCATAAATAAATAGCTATCATCATACAAAAGTGCCAAATTCTAACTCAAGCATTCACGCATCAATATATAAACAACTAAACATGAATATCACTTTAACACAAAGGCAGAAATAGTTAAGAGATAGAAGTACCATTTATAACTAGTCCTATTCATGAGCTTTAAGTGATAATGATTTATCTCTTCTTGATCTAACATCCACTAAGAGTACAAAAGTGCAACATCAGTAGCAAATATCAAATGCAAATATCAATAAATCTTGTTCCATTCATTCATCAAAACCTCCTCAGAGGGTACAAAACTGCATGTTCTGGGGATAAGTTTTTGACAAATTTCAGGACCCTTCTCTAAATGCATGAGAAGGGTTTAAATACTACTAACTAACTCTAAAAATTACTTATTACAAAAATGTAGGATGCAGTTTAAATGACCATCCTCATTTAAGGCAAAATAAAAAAAAATTAAAACTAAAATTGAATCTAAAATAAAACTACTTTTGTATCTGCTCCTTGAAATCGCACGCATTCAACATCTCTTTGAGAAGAGTTGGCTGGCCAACTTCCGACTTTAGCTGAGCTGAGAAAACAAAATTGGCGAGAGCTGGTGCCATCTTCTCAGCAGAATTGATGATACACTTAAGAGTCATCCACTGGCTGTGTGGTTTTACCAAGTGTGCCCAGTAATAATACCAATTCAACTTGGTTAACCGTTGGATTGCTTCTACCTTTTCTTGAGATTTCTGTTTCCAGTCTATCTCTATCGTTGCTTTCTTGCAATTTTCAGGGCTTGCAGGTGACTAAGCAATTAGAAGCTTTCCTTTTCAAGAAGTTTTTCTCAGCGATGTGCTAATCGCGCATCGGAAACTACCTCTGTTTCTTGATCCGGGCTTCCTTGATGCATTTTTCGCCTTTTGCGCTTTTTTCTTTTAGCGGATATAAAGCTCAAAATTTGTAAAAATAATGATTCCGTAAGCTCTTGACTCTGAGTCTTAAACTGTCTGTTTCTGATATCAACGCTGTTTAGTATCCATTTAACCATGTCCGTGTATGGGAGAATTTTGGGCCTTGCTGCTATCCGGTGTAAGAATGAACAAGCTATTTCTGTGATAGATGCCTCAGAAGAACTATGTGAGCCCGCAGTAGCAGTAACTTCCATTACTCTGGGATTCTCCTCCTCAAGTAGATTATACATGCCTTCCCACGTAGCAATACCAGCGTCTCTGTTACAGGCTGTGTCTGTATACAATGGCGCCATTTCTTTCTCTTCAGAACTCAGAGCTTTGCTTTTCTTTCCCATAATATCCTGCGTACTGCTTTGTATCGTTCTCTGTTCTTCATTCCTGCAATTTACAAGTGAAGTGAGAATAATGATAAGGAAGGTGATGGGAAAGTTTTAAATGCCGAAGACGTATAAAATATATCACCTTACGTGAAATGACTTTTCGATAAGCACGAAACCATATTCCATTAATAACTGGCAACTAACTCATTAATTAGCATTAAAGCGCATAACCAGGTGTCGGTTTATGGAAAATATTTTTTTGAACCACAAGCCCAAAAGATCTGTGATGAAGCAATTTTGCAATTTGCTTCACAATATCACAAATCGCAACATCGCAGAATCACAACATTGCTTGCTTGCTATATTGCGAACTTTCAATATCGCATTATCGCATAATCGTGGTATTGCATTGCCGCTTTATCGCAAAACTGCAATATCGCAATATCGCACTATCGTAGAAACGAAATATATAACAATCTTCGTTAACCTGTTTTCTGCGAAATGCGATTTGTGATATGCGCCATCACATATCGGCAAAATTAAAGTATTTCAACGTACGTTGTCTTTGATGTATGCATGCGATATTTATTTATTATCGCGTATCGTGATCTCGCAATGTTAGAATTCGGCTTGTAAGGAGGTATCTTGTTATCCTTTTGCGATGCGATATTTCCTAAGGAAAGATTTTGTCTTACCTTATCATAGAATTTAGATTTTTTGGATTTTCCAAGGGGATTTCCTAATCTTATGATGGTAACTTTTATTCGAAAAGGAAATTCAAGCCCTAATTGATTTTTGAATTTTTAACTAAGGGTCCCCACTTATTTAGTATTAGGAATAACACTAAATAATAAGGGGGTTTGTTGCTGGCCACAACAATTGGTGAATCACTTGGAAGACCCAGTTATCTCTGCTATTCTTTTGAATTTTCAAAACCTTCAAAACAGAAAATTTTCTAGAAAATTAAACTTTATTATAGAAAGATTAAGTACATTATGCTTTTACCTATCGATGATATTTTGTTTCTTCTATTTTCAACTTTGATTATTTACTCCCTCAAGCTAGTCCTTGTATCTACATCAGTCATTACTTGGTTTATAAATATAAAAACAAAGCCTTCTCTGTAAATTAGTTTGAAATATGCTCATTTGTCATAGGTAGAGCCTCTGCTGCCAGTAAGTGTTTATAGCTTCGACAGGGTTACCTGTTACCCAGCAATGATCCTGTATCCCACTTAGAGAAATTTACAATTTTCAAAGAGGAATCCATTTCCACACTTATTGCTTTCATTTTATTTTTTATCCTTAAAGAACAATGTCTTGGTTTGGTAGCCAATTCATGACACAGCCATTCACTGATTTATAAATTTGCTGAACAAGTTGGCTTGTGATGAGACCCCTTGTCTTATGATTGCAACAATCTTGAGTCATTGCCCTATTGTGGTATGCAGTATTGGCAAAGTCAGCAAGCTATAATATCTATGATCATGATAAGCCGGCTCATGATGAGACCTCTTACTCTTTAAGTTAAAGTGTATCTTTGGATCATTCTCTGAATGTTGTAGTTTCCTAGGTGGGGAGGAAGTCATTGTTTCCTTAAGATAGCTCTGGACGACAATGATAGAGTTTTTGAAAAGAGCTTTTCTACAGAGAATCTTTATTTTATTATTGATACCTTTCATTGGACTGATATAAAACAATTTCTAACTAAAGGTGGCTTTTCATCAAAATTTACAAAGTCGAAACTAATATCATTTCTAGGCCTAGAGTCTTTAACTGTATCTTTCAATAGTAATGATCAATTTTTTAGAAAGAATTCTATTTATACAAGTGAAAAAACAAAATCCAGAAGAGAATTTGTGTCTTTTTCGTGAATCTCAAATGTAACCATTTACAACTGGTTTTATTATGAAAAGAAAAACAATTACTTTTCAAAAATAGAAGAATGATCTTCTATGGATATTTTTTTTTGAGTATCTGACCATTAACAGGTAAAGAATCTCTTTTCCCTGTTAAATCCTGTAACATGAAAGTGAATGGACCTATGACTTCTACGATTTGAAAAGGACCCAGCCACATTCTTTGAAACTTTGTATGTTTCCCTTTTTCCTCATGAGCCTTGTCCCATTTTAAAACTAGGTCTCCTATCTGAAAATCTTTTCTGGATATCATATTGGAATCAAAAGAGGCTTTCACTAATGCTTGATGATGAGCATGAGTTATCTTAGCCCGTTCTCGTTGTTCTTCTAACTTAATTAATTCCAGCTGCCTTAGTTGTAAGGAAGAAGTTGGTGCTTCATCAATATATTGAACCAAGGCTAAAGAGGGAATTGCCAGATGTGTTGGAAGAACCACTTCTTTCCCATAAACTAAATTAAAGGGAGAAGTGCCAATCGATGATTTCTGTGTTATTCGATCTGCCCATAAAGCATATATTAAAGAATTATGCCAATTTTTATGATTTTGGTCAATGGTTCGCTTAATGATTCTGATTAAATTCTTATTTGTAGATTCAGCTAACCCATTCCCTTGTGGGTAATAATTGGCAGAGTATTTAAGCTTGAAACCCCTTTTGAGTGCAAATTCAGTCATTGCATTACCAAAAAAATATGATGCATTATCAAACATTAAAGTGGAAGGTAACCCAAACTTGGTGATTATGAACTGATCTATGAACTCAATGATATTTTCAGCATTAGCCGTCTTGAGTGGAACTGCTTCTACCCATTTAGTAAAGTAATTTGTTGCTGTAAGGATGTATCTATGCTATTTAGAAGAGTGAGGAACAATCTCACCTATTATGTCCAATCCCCATTGATCGAAAGGATGTTCAATGTTAACTGGTTGCAGTGGCAAGGATGGTTTCTTTTGTCTTCCAATAGTGGTTTGACATACTTGACATTTCCTTATGTAGTTATGTGCGTCTTTGAATAATGTGGGCCAGTAATAGCCTACGCGCAAAATTTTGTGAGCAGTTGCATCTCCAGCATAGTGTCCACCTGCTGGCCCATCATGGAGTTCCTGCAAGACTTTTTCAGCTTCATATTTCTCAAGACATCTAAGGAGAATAGAGTCATAATTTATTCTAAAAAGAACATCATTCACGAGCTGATATTGTTTGGCTTTTAACCTTAGAGCTCTTTTCTTGGTATGATCGAGGTTTGAAGGAGCATATCCATTCTTTAGATAATAAATAATATCAGCGTATAATGACTCAACATCGTTTAGGCTTACCTTGTATACTTGTACCTCTGCAGATGGATTTTCAGACATTAGCGATGCTCCGGCCAGCATTTTGCAAAAGCCTTGACCTTTTACAATACTTGCTGGTTTGATTTCTAGGTCATATTCCTATAAGGCAGTAACCCAATTAGCCCTTTTCTCACCCACATCCTTCTATACTAGAAGATTTCTTACAGCTGGAAATGGTACTATGATTTTGGTATGTGTTTTAAGTAAAAAAGGTCTGAAATATTTAATTGCTTTGAAAACAGCATAAGCTTGTTTCTCCACGTCTGAATAATTCAACTCAGCTCCTTGTAAATTGGAACTAAAAAAAGAAATTGGGGCTTCCGCCTTTTCTTGATTTGCCTGAGTGAGTATCGCAACATATGATCTATCAAAGGCAAATGTATACAGAATAAAAGGATCGGAAAAATTTGGAGTTGCTAAAGATGGAGCATTAATAATTGCTTGTTTGATCGGATTGAATGCCTCATGTTCATCTTGGCCCCATTTAAATTTTGCATTCTTTTTAATCATGGCTTGTAAAGGAGACACGATTCTTGAAAAATCTGGAACAAACCTCTTTACAAAGTTAATCTGGCCAAGAAAAGATTGCATGGCTTTCTTGTTGTGACATAAGGGTACTGCGGAAATCTCCTTGATTCTATCAGGATCAATGTGAATCCCAGCTTTTCACACTATGAATCCAAGAAGTTTTCCTTCACTTAATGCGAAAAAGGATTTTTTCGGGTTAAGTGAAATTCCATACCTTAAACAACGTTGGAAGATTTTTTTTAAATCTCTGAAATGGTTGTTTCGTTTCTTGGAATACACAGTTATATCATCCAAATAGATTACCACTGATTTATTAACTAACCCCTTGAATGCGATGTCCATGGCTCTCTGAAATGTGGCACCTGCGTTAATCAAACCAAATGGCATCTTTTGATATGCATATGTGCCCCATTTAGTTCTGAATGTGGTTTTTAATTGATCATTGGGATGTACCAACACTTGATTGTATCCTGAGAATCCATCCAAGAATGACATTAATTCTGAGCCCGCAACTGCCTGCAGTATTTGTTCCATGGGGGGCAAAGGAAAATTATCCTTTTGGCAAGCTTTGTTAAGATTTCAAAAGTCAATGCAGATTCTAATATCTCTGTTTTTCTTTCTAATAGGGACCATATTGGAGACCCATTTAGAATGTCTAACGGGAAAAATTATTTTGGCTTTCAATAACTTATTGAGTTCAGTTTTGATCTAGTTTTCTAAATTGGGATGGATCTTTCTCAACTTTTGTTGGACAGGTTTTTCATTATCGATCATTGGAATAGTATGTTGGATGATGGCTGTGTCGTACGTTTTGAGTTCATTGTAATTCCAAGCAAAGACACTTTTGTATTGTCTCAAGAGATGAATATATGCTAATTTTTCTTCAGGGGCTAGGCCAAGGCCTAGGTTGATATTCTGTGGTTTGGCATCAATACCTAGATTGACTAATTCATAATTCAAAGTTGAGCTTTGGAGTTTTGAATTCGTAGATATTTTGAATTGATCTTTCAAATCATAAAGGTCTTCTAACTTGACTACTGATTTAGGTATAGAATTGTTAGTACTATCCTGTTGCAATTGTTGGTCATGTTGGTCTTCATCAATTATTTGATTGGTGTAGGATCCTTCAGATGTGAGGAAACTCACGATATCAGGATCATCATTGAAAATCCTCCAATTGGTAATGTTATCAGGAATAGATGGTCTAAAAATTAACTCAATTGAAAATCGATCAGGGCTAAAATCTTCTAAGGGAATGAGCTTGTTAACTAAATGGTTAAGAGGTCTGCGCTAGCATTCTGGAGTCTAGGAACTGATGAAATATTAAATTCTATAAAGTGTTCAGTCAGATCTTGAACTAAATATTGGTAATGTTTTAAATGACCTGATAAACAATGTATAGTATTACGTACCTGTCTGATTACAATTTCAGAATCTCTGAAAACTTGAAGATATTTGACGTCTAGTCCAATTGCTTTGTATAACCCTTGGATTAAAACCTCGTATTATGCGGTATTGTTGGTGCAATCAAATTCGAGTCTGCAAGTTAGCATAGTTTTATCTCCCTCTGGGCTTATTAACACACATCCTGCTCCTACTCCTTCGTTAGACTTAGAACCATAAAAAAATAACTTCCAAAACAAAGATTTATTTATAGGACTATCTATAAAATTAATACATTTAGAACTATCTATTTGAGAGAAATTTTCCACTTGAGATAAAACAGAATGTTCTAAGTAAGGTGAAGTATGAGCATTAAAATTTCCTAGGAAAGAATCTATTGAATAGTTGCCAATGATGTTAGAATTATATGCTACTGGTTCATTTTCCCCCTCAAGTTCTATTACTATGTATTTCTGATGTCGTTCGCGCTCAACTTTTATCTGATTTGGTTTACCATTGTAAGGGAGCCACATGTGCGACCAGTCAGTTGCAAAGTATCCATGAAGTTTTTCTGACCAATCTCTGCTAAGGATTAAGCCATAAAATTTTGGAATATCAACAACTAAAATGTCGATAACTTGACATACCTTTTGGTTGGATGACAGCCTTATGGTAACCTGATTTAATTCGCCAATCACTTCGACTTGTGATCGATCTAATTGGACTACGCATACAATGGATTTCTGTGGTTGAACGTTCCAATTTTGCACATATTGACTTTGGTAAGATATTCAATGAAGCTCCAGAATCCACTAAGCAATTATACAAATTTTTATTGAAAATTTCATAAGGAGAAATGGGGCAGTATGAGATCTCAATCTTCCTCCAATTAATGCGATATCATTTGGATCAACTTTATTAATCGCATTAGTTGGAGTTCTTCCCATTTCATGGGAAGCTTGAGAGATTATAGTGGCAGGAAAAGGTGCAACTGGTACAGCATGTAATTCTTTCAAAAGTACTTTTTGCTGGTGTTTTAACATGCTCAATTCAAAAAAAGTCATATTGGCCCTAGTATTTTTCATATCTTCTATGATATTATACTCCATTTCATCTGAAACGATTAGTGTTTTAGATGGAGTTGATGGGTCTGTTTGGACTGGGCTGGTTTGAGTCGCTTTAGGTGATGTTTTCTTGGTTGCGACTTTGTCCTTAGTCATCGAGCTTGCGCTCTTTGGCTTAGGTGTAGATTGAGGAGGATCAAGTTGATTTCTGCTGCGAGTACTAACTGGGAATGCCTCTTGATCCTCTTCATCTGGGAGGATGAAATCCCACATGCCTTGTAACTCTACAACTTCTTCCTCATCGGTATGTTCTTCAGTAGCGATTTCATCTTCTTCTTCTTCTAATTCAACATTTGTAATTGCGTTAGGGGGGTTGGAATCGGTTGAAGGATTTCTTTTAAAAGGCCTATATGGCTTTTTAGAAGAAGTTTTTGCCACTTGTTTCTTAATGTCAACCATCTCGTTAGACATGGTCTTCAAAACTTTTTGTAATCCTTCTAAATCGAATGGATCTTTCGATTGTTTTTTCTTGGGATCTTCTTTGAAAGAAACCTTCTTAGATTTTCGTTCTTCTATCACATTTTTCTTTTCTAGGGCCATAATACGTTTCTCTACTACTATTGCTTCTTTCATATTTTCAACTAAGGTTGTTTTGTTAGCCCTATCAACAAAGATTGCTAAGTTTGATGGTAAAGCAGTAATGTACCATTCACTTCGCACTTCTTCGCTAGGCTGGGAAGCAGTAGGAATTTTGTTTAAGATTTTATTGAAACGTAAATTGAAATCTTTTATAGGTTCTCTTGACTCAGCCTTAAGGTTAGACAAGTCGTTGATCAGTTTTGTCGTAGACCTGTCATCACCGAACTTGGTCAGGAATTGTTCTTGGAAGATGTCCCAACTAGTAATAGATCTAGATGGTAATGAGAAATACCCTGATCCAGCTGTTCCTTGCAGAGTATAAGTGAAAAGTTGAACAACAACATCTTCATTGGTAACTCCATTGAGATTTATGGATAGCATAAAGTTATTTATATGTTCTTTCGCTAGCATGCCTGCCTCAAGATTAAACTTAGGCAGCCATTTTTCAGGATGGGCTGGTAGCTGAGTCAAGGGTGCAGGCATTAAGACTGCCCCTGGGTTATTCCATGGAGATTGGGCCATCGCTGAACTACTAACAGAGGAAAGTGTAGAAGATGATCCCTGTGGTTGAGAAGATGAGGATATTACGACTCCAGATGGTTGAGAAGGAGTTGTGGAAGTTCCAGTAGGTTGATGGACAATGATCTGAAGCGGAGGAGTGGATGGTTGACTTCGTATTGAAGAGGTTGAGATGGATGATGATGATGAAAGAGACTCACTATTGGACCCTTTAGGAGACTTCCTTGCTCTCTTCCTTGTAGGTAGAGGTAATTCAGTTGGCTGAACACCAAACTTTTCGCTCTTTAAACTGGTAAGAGGATGCGCATGATTATATTGCGAAGTCACGCTACCTTGAGATTTATCAGATTTTTGAGGAGATATAGAAAATCCCTGAAGTTTGTGAATCAAAGATTCAACTTCAGGAGGTTTAATAGTAGATTGTTATGAAATGTTAGGGTTTGTAGCAGTGGCTGTTGCTCCAGTGACTTTTGACTCTGGATTTAAATGCAATGGAGAAGTCGGGGGAGATGGTGAGGGCGATTTACTCTCAGAATGGTATTTAGATTTAGATTTTCTTGCCATTCACAGTTCGGGGCCCTCCTTCTAGCGCCAAATATGTTGAAGCCCCGAAAATCAGGTCTACAACAAGGGGGATACCCACCCGGTCGGACCTTGGTTAGCAACTCCTTTTCCATTTGGTATAGTGAGTCTGACTGGGGATATGGGACCAATTTCCCAATTTATGTATGTGTGTGTGAAGGAATGATATTTCTCTTTCTAACAGTTTCTAAATGGAATACTTTTACTCTAACTCTAATCTAATAATATAGAAATTGTATTCTAATAAGCAGAAATATCTAAGTCTACACTAAACCGGGGTGTAATCTTTCCGTTATGCAATCTAAAATGATTTCAAATAATAACTGGTAATAAATATCATTCAACTGTTATGAGAAAAGAATTCAATAAGGATGAACCACTTCGTATAAAAAGTTAGACGAAACAGTTGTGAAAAACATATCGCATAATAAGCTACTCATACATTAAGCATAAATAAATAGCTATCATCGTACAAAAGTGCCAAATGATAACTCAAGCATTCACGCATCAATATATAAACAACTAAACATGAATATCACTTTAACACAAAGGCAAAAATAGTTAAGAGATAGAAGTACCATTTATAACTAGTCCTACTCATGAGCTTCAAGCGATAATGATTTATCTCTTCTTGATCTAACATCCACTAAGAGTACAAAAGTGCAACATCAGTAGTAGATATCAAATGCAAATATCAATAAATCCTGTTCCATTCATTCATCAAAACCTCCTCAGAGGGTACAAAAGTGCATGTTCTGGGGATAAGTTTTTGACAAATTTCAGGACCCTTCTCTAAATGCATGAGAAGGGTTTAAATACTACTAACTAACTCTAAAAATAACTTATTAGAAAAATGTAGGATGCAATTTAAATGACCATCCTCATTTCAGGCAAAATAAAACAAAATTAAAACTAAAATTGAATCTAAAATTAAAAGTACTTTTGTATTTGCTCCTTGAAATCTCACACATTCAGCATCTGTTTGAGAAGAGTCGGTTGACCGACTTCCGACTTTAGATGAGCTGAGAAAACAGAATCGGCGAGAGCTGACGCCATCTTCTCAGCAGAATTGATGATACACTTAAGAGTCACCCACTAGTTGTGTGGTTTTACCAAGTGTGCCCAGTAATAATCCCAATTCAACTTGGTTAACCGTTGGATTGCTTCTGCCTTTTCTTGAGCTTTATGTTTCCAGTCTGTCTCTATCGTTGCTTTCTTATAATTTTCGGGGCTTGCAGGTGACTAAGCAATTAGAATCTTTCCTTTTCGAGAAGTTTTTCTCAGCGATGCACGATTAAACTGCCTCTGTTTCTTGATCCGGGCTTCCTTGATGCGTTTTTCTCCTTTTGTGCTTTTTTCTTTTAGTGGATATAAAGCTCAAAATTTGTAAAAATAATGATTCTGTAAGCTCTTGACTCTGAGTCTTAAATTGTCTGTTTCTGATATCAATGTTTGTTCAGTATCCATTTAACCATGTCTGTGTATGGGATAATTTTGGGCCTTGCTACTATCCAGTGTAAGAATGAACAAGCTATTTCTGTGATATATGCCTCAGAAGAACTATGTGAGCCCACAGTAGCAGTAACTTCCATTACTCTGGGATTCTCCTCCTCAAGTAGATTATACATGCCTTCCCATGTAGCAATACCAACGTCTCTGTTATAGGCTGTGTCTGTATACAATGGCGCCATTTCTTTCTCTTCAGAACTCAGAGCTTTGCTTTTCTTTCCCATAATATCCTGTGTACTGCTTTGTATTGTCTGTTCTTCATTCCTGCAATTTACAAGTGAAGTGAGAATAATGATAAGGAAGGTGATGGGAAAGTTTTAAATGCCGAAGACGTATAAAATATATCACCTTACGTGAAATGACTTTTCGATAAGCATGAAACCATATTCCATTAATAACTGGCAACTAACTCATTAATTAGCATTAAAGCGCATAACCAGGTGTCAGTTTATGGAAAATACTTTTTTGAACCACGAGCCTGAAAGATCTGTGATGAAGCGATTTTGCGATTTGCTTCACAATATCACAGATCGCAACATCATAGAATCATGACATTACTTGCTTGCTATATCGTGAACTTTCAATATCGCATTATCACGTAATTGTGGTATTGCATTGCTGCTTTATCGCAAAACTGCAATATCACACTATCACAGGAACGTAATATATAACAATCTTCGTTAACCTGTTTTCTGCGAAATGTGATTTGCGATATGCGTCATCGCATATCGGAAAATTAAAGTATTTCAACGTAAGTTGTCTTTGATGTATGCGATGCGATATTTGTTTATTATCGCGTATCGCGATCTCGCAATGTTAGAATTCGGCTTGTAAGGAGGTATCCTGTTATCCTTTTGCGATGCGATATTTCCTAAGGAAAGATTTTGTCTTACCTTATCATAGAACTTAGATTTTTTAGATTTTCCAAGGGGATTTCCTAAGCTTATGATGGTAAGTTTTATTCGAAAAGGAAATTCAAGCCCTAATTGATTTTTGAATTTTTAACTAAGGGTCCCCACTTATTTAGTATTAGGAATAACACTAAATAAGAAGGGGGGTTGTTGCTGGCCACAACAGAAGATAGGATGTTTTGTGACCCGTCCATGGTTCGCAAACCATGGTATTGTAAAAGAAGAAGCTATATAAAGAAGTCATAGCGAGTCAAAGGAAGTCAGTTAAGAATTGAATATAATTGTATGGGAAAGTAGTCTAAGGCAAAAAATTATGTTTTCTGCACTTAGGTGAAGGGGAAGGCTCATGCTGTTATGTGCGCGGAGACCTTGGTAACTCTACAAGTTGAGTGCGTGGGCCCCTGTAGGTATGTGCGCAGGGAAGAAGAGTATGTAACACAAATATTATATCAATAAAAATTGCTCTTAAAGTTATTCTTGTGTATCTATGCCTTTATCATTTCTTATGTAATTTATGTATTCACTTTGTTTTTTTACAACTATTTGAAGAAACACCTAATTGATGTGGTAAAATTGTAGATCAAATAGATTACATAATGTTATGAATGTTTTAAGTGATCCACGAAGGTTTGGATACTGTTTCTGTAAGTTACTATGATTTCTATGTTTTAAGGGTTAGGGTCCGCGAAGGTTGGGAATAATCCCTAGAAGTAACAGAAACCCATCACATAGACCTCTAGATGCAGAAACCTAGTTCTGTCATCCCCCAATACTGCTTCAGGTGAGACTGCAACCTGCGCTACATGGGTTGTTTCCGAAAGGGCCAATAGTTTAGGGTTTTGTTGGTTAGCACAACTAACTCTTAACCGGGGTCAGGACCCCTCAAGCCAACATGTATCGTGAATACCACATTATCCTAGTATACAACAAGTTTTCCCCTTCATCTAACTTATGTTACCAAAATTATCACTCACTCACGAGGCAAAAAGATCAAGTTAAATAAGCTTTGACACTCTTGTTCACTTTCAGAAACTCATATGGTGGAATGTGATCTCTTTATCCTCATCTTTAGCTTTTTCCTAAACAAGAAAAGCATAGAAAAGTAGGAAAGATCCATAAAGCATGGGGAATATTTTTACTAAGCATAAAAGCATTTACAAAGTGTAAAAAGCCATTTTTATATGAGGAAACATTATTCACCCAAAATATTTTTCCCAAATCGAGCTAAAGAGGAATTTTGGAAATATTCATAGCCTTCACTTACCTGTATATTCGAGGCTTGACTATTGAGAAAGGGATGGGAATTCTTGTATTTTCAGACTGCTAAGATCTATCTTGAGAGGGAAAGTTTTGGAGTTAGGAGCTGAGGAAGGTGTTGCTGCAACTACATATGATGGTTGTAAATTTCCTCCAACTCCTTCAATAATATAGATCGATTGTTCTTCCTTCCACATGATGCTATTCATTGTTTACTTCTCTTTAACTAATGAATGTAAGGAAGTTTAGTTTATATTTATTTATTTAGTGATATTTAGATGTTTTTGATAGTTTTGATTATCAAGATATTATACTGTGAAGGTTTCTTTGTTCACTCTCTTATGTGTAGGACCAAGATTTGGAGCTAGCTAGGAGCGCTTCCCAACTAAATTGAAAAATCCAATAGGACCTGCATGTGAGGACTCACATGCACTCCTCCTCTTCTTAATTTCTACTCTACATCTTTATCTGTATAGAATCCTAAGCCTTATAACAACGTTTCTCTTACTCGGTCTGCCCTAGGTTTTCAGGATAACCTAAGAGGGTTTTATGTTCATATAACCGAGCATAAAATCCTATAGAAAAAATGTTGAACTTTCATAAACACAACTCCCCCTAAGCCTATACTGTATGTTCTTGTTCACTGTTAATACATCATATGCAATGTTAGTAATATAAGCATTACCTAATCAATATCAAAACAACATGGGGATCATCATCAATATATACATATGTATATCTCCCCTTAAGATCATACATCACTAATCCTGAGGACTTGATAATCATCACCTACTCTTCATGAGGTCATGTACCTCACATAACTTTTGCAATCACTGTGAGAAGAAAGCTTTAAAAACAATAAACTACGGTATGGTCAATCTTCCATACATTTCTAACTGATGTTCCTTCTTCCTCCAAATATTCTTGTGATTTCTAATTATGTGCTAGAACTTATCCCATCTCCTAGTTCTGTTCTATATACTTGACCTGCAAGTAATGGATTTATTCCCAAATGAGTTACAAAAGAAACAATATCCATAAAACCATCCTTTGTGCCTAGGGACTGATCTTGACCTTGATATAAGAGATTTTATTTTAGATGTGTGGCTTGATTAAGTTTCCTTTAAGCAACACTATATTGGATTTTTTCATCACATTGTGTATGTGAAGTCATGTGATTGTGCCCAATTCTAGTCTTGATTAGAGGAGAGCGTTTTTCATTAATAATCTTCTCTAGAGACTCATATTCCTTTTCCCATTTTTGATCTTATCATAATATTCCTTTAGGATCATACCTTTAGATTCTAATGTTTCACAATGATTTTCCTTTTCTCAAAGTTGTTTTCTTATGCTTTTTGTTCTTCTATTGGTTACTTATAATTCCATATTTCAGATGTTTATTTCCTCAATCATACTGTTTCTTTTTGTTTCCAATTCTTTGTTAGCATTCCTGAGCTTATCATTCTATTTTAGTGCTTTCATTAAATCATATAACTCACAACTATCTAATTCATTAATTGACTGATATTCAAGGGCCATAAGTACTTGATAGTGACTTTTAGAATCTGAATCTAAATTTTCCTAGTTATTGGATGTGCTATGAATATCTTCATTAGAGTAAAATATTTTCTTGTCAGAGAACTTATTTTTAGCAGCATTCTTATCTTTATGATTTTCTCTATATGTAAATTTGGATGCATAATGGCCTACTCTTTCACAAGGAAAACATTTAAAGGGAAGCTTATCTTTGGATTTTCCAGTTCCTACTTGCAATTTCCTCACAAAGCTTTCTTCTTCCTCATCTGATATGTGGCTTATATCTTTGGGTGACTCCTTCTCTTTACCTTTATATGTGACTTTGAAAGATTCTTCTCTAATATTTTATGAACCTCCTTTCTCATCTTAAAGGTTATTAGGATCCCATGGAGATGTTCAACAATGAGACTCTTCAAATCTTGTATTTCTTCAATAGCGGAGACTTTGGAATCAAACTTCGGCATTAGTGATCTCAAAATATTTTCAACAATAGTAGCATCCTTTATTTAATGAATGTTTTAACCCCATATAGAAATTACCTGCATACGAATTCTAAAACACAGAAAATAAATAATGTGAGAGCAGAACACATAAAACACATTACACAGAGATTTTCCCCTGGATCCCAAAACTGGGACTACCAGCTTGATTTTTCATTATGTTCATTTCAATGTTATAATACATATTTATACATGCCGAAGCATTCAATACCATGGACGAAAAACATCGTGTCCAAAAAACATGTATGAAAATCATGCACAAAACCATAGGTGGGTTCGCCCAACCTAACATAGGGTCCAAAACCAAAATTTTCCGGGGCACTGCCCTGGACCCCACAAAGTGGGGTTACAGGTGCCCTTCAAACCCCCTTTTAACTACGTGGAAAGAATATAACACAACCCAACATTCTCCCACTTGTTGTTTTCTTTCCACAAGGGGCCACAAGAGAGCTTAGTCATTTTCCAGCCCTAAAATGCCCATTGTCTCTCTACACCAAGAGAACTTCTCAGAGTTCACAGATTTTTTCAATTCATCTACAGTATTCTTCAAAGTGTCCACCTTTACTAGCAACACCTTTTTGTCTTCTATCATATCCCTCACAAAGTGATACTGAACATCAATGTGCTTTGTCTTTGAATGATATGCAGGGTCCTTTGCCAAGAAAATTGCACTTTGGCTGTCACAGTCTATCCTTATAGCTTCCTGTACTAACCCCATACTTGAACACAATCTCTACAACCAAACTGCTTCCTTGCTTGCATGAGTGGCTGCCATGTATTCTACCTCTGTAGTTGACAATGCCACTACATATTGTTTCTTACTCATCCAACTGACTGCACCTCCAAATAGGTTAAACACATACCCACTTGTAGATCTTCTCTGATCCAGATCTCCAGCCTAGTCTGCATCAACAAAGCCATGAATATCCAACACTCTATCCAATCCTGGTCTTCCTTGGTAGCACAAACCATAATCACTAGTGCCACGCAAATACCTAAAAACCCGTTTCATTGCTATCCAGTGCTCCTTCCATGGTTTTGACATAAACCTGCTCAATACTCCCATTGCATGTGCAATGTCTGGTCTAGTATAGACCATTGCATACATCAGGCTACTAACTGCACTTGCATATGGAACACGGGACATGTCCTCTTCCTCTTCTTGTGTCTTGGGACACTATTCAACAGATAACCTCACACCTATAGGAATAGGAACCTTCACCGGGTTATTATCCTGCATATTAAACCTCTGCAATATTGTCTCGACATACTTCCTCTGGTTTAACAAGAGCTTCCTCTTTGCCCAATCTCTTTTAATTTCCATGCCCAAAATATAGTTTGCAGCACCAAGATCTTTCATGTCGAATTTGGAGGACAATTGGGTCTTCAAATCCTGGATAACTTCTTTGTCATTTCCAACCAACAACATATCATCCACATACAAGACCAGATAAATAACACGGTCACCAATTAAATTAAAATACACACAGTGATCTGATTTGCTTCTAGTGAAGCCAAGTCCCTGTATAAATGTATCAAATTTTTGATACCACATCCTTGGTGACTGTTTTAACCCATATAGAGACTTCTTTAATTTACATACCAGTTCTTTATTACCCTTCACCACAAATCCTTCAGGTTGCTTCATGTAGATCTCCTCTTCTAGATCCCCGTGAAGAAATGTTGTCTTCACATCCATCTATTCTACCTCAAAATCAAAAGCAGTAGCAACAGATAAAAGTAATCTAATAGAAGTTATCTTGGCAACAGGAGAAAAAATATCACCAAAATCAATTCCCGGCACCTGGGAATAACATTTTGCTACCAACCGAGCTTTGTATTTCTCCACTTTTCCTTCTGCATTTGTCTTCTTTTTGAACACCCATTTTTTGCCAATGGGTTTCCTTCCAGCCGGCAACTCCACCAGATCCCAAGCCTCATTTTTGTGCAAAGATGCCATTTCATCAACCATGGCCTCTTTCTAGAGTTTTCCATCCTCTGAATCCAATGCTTCCTTCACAGTTCTGGGATCATCATTAGTAACAGATAAAGCAAAATTTGAACAAAAAGCAGATGGACTATACCTTTCTAGCTGCCTTCTTTCTCGAACTGATCTTCTCACAGCGGGAGTTTGTGGCTCTTCATCTTCTGATTTCTCCGCTGTTGTAGAGTTTGATTCTTCCTCCTTTAGCTCAAACTCTATCTTCTCAAGTTCCTTTGGTTGGAATTCATGTTTAATTGCATCTTTCACCTCTCTAAACACCATATCTCGGCTATACACAACCTTCCTTGTTACTGGGTTCCAAAGCTTATAACCCTTTAAACCATCCTTATACTCAATAAAGATGCACTTTTCAGATTTACTATCCAACTTGGTTCGTTTCTCCTTTGGAACATGTACATATGCATCACATCCAAATACCCTCAGATGTGAAAGAGAGGGTTTCTTACCAGCCCATACCTCTTGAGGAGTCTTACCCTCCAACCCTGATGAAGGTGACCTGTTGACTAGGTAACATGCAGTATCCACCGCCTCTACCCAAAATTCTTGTCCTAACCCGGCACCACTGAGCATGCTTCTTGCCCTTTCCATCAACGTCTTATTCATTCTTTCTGCAACTCCATTTTGCTGAGGTGTATATGGAGTAATCTTTTGCCATGCTATACCACACTTCTTACAGAATTCTTCAAATTCCTTACTACAAAACTCTCCACCATTATCTGTGCTCAACACCTTTATCTTCTTCTCTGTTTGGTTTTCCACCAGAGCCTTAAATTCTTTAAACCTGTCAAAGACTTCAGATTTCTTCTTAAGGAAATATATCCATGTATTCCTTGAGAAGTCATCTATAAATGATACATAGTACAAAAACTTACCTAGTGATGGAAACTTCATAGGTCCAAACACATCACTGTGCACAAGTTCTAATATTTGTTTCTCCCTCTTACTACCAAAGGGGAAACTCACCCGATTCTGCTTCCCATATACACAATTTTCACAGAAATCAAAATCCAGAGAGCTATTACTCATGCCTTCTACCATACCTTTACCATGAAGTATCTGAAGGCCCTTTTCTCCAATATGTCTAAGCCTTTGATGCCATAGCATGGTCTTCTCTCCAGAGACCGCTAGATTTTCTGCTCCACTTTCATGAACCATAGAACTATTGCACCCATTAATAACAGTGCTACCTTGCAGCTTGTACAGAGTTCCAATCCGAAATCCTTGCATCAATACCAGTGCTCCCCGAACCATCTTGTAGGTATCCTTCTCGAACACTATTTTTACACCTGCATCATCTAGCTTGCTAACAAAAATCAGATTTCTGGCTAATGCAGGAATATGTAGAACACCTGGAAGCATTATAACCCTTCCACCTTGCAACTTCAACTTTACTTTTCCGCGACCAATGATTCTAGCCTTCCTATCATCCCCCAAGAAGCATCACCACCATCATATTTCTCATACTCGTAGAACCACTCTCCATGGGGAGTGAAGTGAAAGGATGCACTTGAGTCAATCAACCATGCCTCATGATCTACATGTGTACTTGAAGAAGCCAAGTACACATCCCCACCTTCATCTGAGGTGGTTTTCACCTCTGCAGAAGGAGCCTCATCAGATCCCTTTCCTTTTTCAGGAGCTTTAGATTTACAATACCTTTTGTAGTGCCCTTCCTTTCCACATTTCCAGCATACCACATTTATAGGTTTTCCTAGAGATTTAGATCTCCCTTTAGATTTATATCTCCCACTCGATGACTTATTTTTGTTTCTGTTCCGGGTCCACCTCGTACAGACAAGGCATCACCATTTTTGCTCTCCATGTTTTTTCATCTCATCCCCTCTGTCAGCAAGGATGAGACTATTTCATCAAAATGCAAGGTAGTTGCATTGCTACCTATTGCAATAACCAGACTATCCTAAGAATCTGGTAGAGAACACAACAAACTGATGCACTTATCTTCATCTAAAATTTTAATATCAACAGATGCTAACTAACTTACCACAGTATTAAATGCATTCAGATGCTCTATCACCAAGTCTCCATCTTTCATCCTCAGGTTATACAGCTTTTTCCGCAGGAACATTTTATTCACCAGAGACTTAGATTGGTACAAAGTCCCTAACTTGTCCGACAAAGCCTTTGCCGTAACTTCCCTTGATACATTCAGCAATACTGAATCTGAGACACAAAATTGTATTGTGCTCTTTTCCTTCCGATCCAACTTCTTCCATTATTCATCGGACACTCCCGTTAGTTTAGTACCCGGATCTACTGCAATCCACTGGTCTTTATCCACCAACATATCCTCCATCATGAGTTTCCACAACTCAAAACTCTGACAATTAAATTTCTCGATCTCTATCTTTCCACTACTTGCCATCTTCTTTCACCACTAGAGTTCATCTCACAGATCTTCCACTGAACAGGGTCTTCCATAGGCTCGAGCGAAACCCCTTAGCAACAAAGGCGCCCCCTTGAAGCCAAAATTGCTCCGATACCAAATGTAGGTTTTAACCTCGTACATAAATTACCTGCATACGAATTCTAAAACATAGAAAATAAATAATTTGAGAGTAGAACACATAAAACACATATACACAGATATTTTCCCCTAGATCCCAAAACCGGGACTACCAGCTTGATTTTTCATTATGTTCCTTTCAATGTTATAATACATATTTATACATGCCGAATCTTCCAATACCATGGATCGACAACCATCGCATCCAATACCATGGACCGAAAACCATTGCATCCAAAAAACATGTAAGAAAATCATGCACAAAGCCATAGGTGGGTCCGCCCAACCTAACATAGGGTCCAAAACCAAAATTTTTCGGGGCATTGCCCCAGACCCCATAAAGTGGGGTTACGGGTGCCCCTCAAACCCCTTATTAACTACGTGGAAATAATATAACACAACCCAACATCTAACCACCAATATTTCTCCTTGGTTTAACAATATTGTCTATTCTAAGGAAAATTTCTACAATTCTTTCATCATCATGCATTCTACGTGTCTCATACTGAATCCTTAATGTTTTAAGTTTAGCACTTTTTACCTTGGTGTCACCTTCATAGCTTTGGATAAGCTTATCCCACATTGCCTTTGTAGTGTTGAAAGGAATGGCTTTCACAAATTCATACCTGGCACGACTTCCCAAGATGGCATTTACAACCATTAAATTGGTTTCATATTATTTCTTCCTTGCAGTATATGTGGGAATAGTGTCTAGATATTGACATCTACCTTCAACAATTACCCATACATCTGTTCCAAGTGCCTGCAAATATGCCCTCATTCTTACTTTCCAAATGACAAAGTTAGTTCCATTAAATAAAGGTGGCCTAATAGAAAAGACTCGTTCTTGACTACTCATCTTGATGGATCTCCCTTAACCAATCAAGCTCCAACTGAGGGACTTGCTCTGATACCAATTATTGGGAAAAATACTGGGGGGGGGGTGAATCAGTATTTTAAACACAGTTCAACTTTCCATTTTTTATTTAGATTTCTATATGCCACTATCATTAAGTAAACCAACGTATGTCCATGATTATGATGAAGAAAAATAGAGTATATCTAGTTAACTACCATTTCATTTATTTCATCATTTGTTCTACTTTAACCAGTGAATCATTATTTCATTAGATATTAAATAAACAATAACCATGAGCAGTAAGAACAAAATAAACCATCACACATAAGAAACACAATAGCACATGAGGACACCAATATTTTTAGGTGGAAACCTAATGTGGGAGAAAACCATCATTGTCGTCGTCTCTGTCTTCTTCTTTTATTATATATAAAAACATGTTACAATATTGTATTGGTGCAGATTCATTCCAATACATAGGTACCCACCTGTAGAAGGCTACAACCTTCTCTCATTCTCCAGCACCCACTGGAAGGGAGCTCCAACCCCCTGATCTCGTTTATCCCCTCCTACTGGAAGGGAGCTACTACCCCCTACAAAAATTCACCAGCTACTACTGGAAGGAAGCTTCAACTTCCTTACTGAAGGCTCCAACTCTCAACATCTCTTGTAGACCATGCTTCATAATGGATCCACCTAACTCAAACATCAAACCTGTAGGTCACTTTTCATCATATTTTCAAACTAGACCCACTTTCATCATTAAGCTCAAACCAAATAACAATTATGAAACCAATCACTGAATCAAATCATCCAATCATTGAACCAACTCAATCATCAAATCAGTCACTGAATCTTAGTCAACCAATGAAACTAGATCAAACCAATTCATATTAGATCATATCAATTCACAACAACTCATAAGAATAACAAACCATATATAGAAACCAAATGTTGTCACTGTAAATCTTGATCAAACACATGTCAGAATGTATATGCTACTTCTATGAAGAACACCCACATATGTATGCATTTCCTTTGTACAGAACATGCATACAAATCACATAACACTGAACATTAAATCATCAATCACTCAACCATACTTAGATCATTCCATCAATCACAGATCAACATAGATTACTAAACCAAACATAGATCATCATACTGTAGCATCATTATCAATCCATATACCATTGAACCCAGTCAATACTGTAAGATACAAATCATCACATACGAGACATCATCGATAGACAACAACAATCAGAACAAAATTGATCAAATGTTATACTCCAAAACCCTAGCATATGTACGTGGATTTCACAAAACACATCAATGCATGTACATTATTTACATTCACAACACTCACATACAGATCCCCACAAACTGAAAACTCTTCGCAGGACATATATACGTGTATACCCAAAAGTATATCTGCATATGTGCGCAACTAACTTGAGTAAAAATGGCATATAGATCCAAGAACACTGAATTATGCTTCCACTACATAACTCAACATATGTCAAACCCAAATGTTGGTGTACACACTATTACATTCACACATCATTATACCATCATCGTTGATCTATCAAAACATAAACAGATTAAGAAATATGTATTTATTTTAGATCTATCAGATCTGATCCATCTCCATGCTCCTTAATGCACACATGTTTCATATTATATTATACATTAATAACCCTTAAATTTCACACTTCACACTTTGATCTCCATCTCCTTATATAACTTTAGCCTTAGCTAATACCTTAGGTCAATCCCTTAGTAATGTCGTTGGTATTCTTTGACAGGATCAAATAACAGTTGTCACACTCATTACTATGGGCCAATACCATGGTAAAGACCCCTGGTGTTCAAGTTACCAAGGTGCGAATTATGTACGTGACTTTACTTCTTAATATCTATGTATGTACACAGTCTTTCTTCATAGGACCCGCATATACTTTCTCACATTTTACCTTTACCATCCATCTATCTATAAACTTATATTCCCTTTTTCACATCACCTGTAGCATCTGCATAACCATCATGTTGACATATTTATCATGTAGGTTTCCATCAAGGACAACAAATTAGCAATAATGCGAACATTTATCTCGTCAAGAGAGTTCAAATGATATAAACTTTACCTCAATTTGACTCTTGAATTGAAAGTTATGCCCATTTGAAGATTTCCTAGTTAACCCATGCCACATCAACAATCACAACCATGTGGAAACCACGTGAAGCCCATGTATCCCTACCATGTCACTCATGGTCCAATGTGGCACCCAGTATGTCCTTACACCATAGTTCTTTTGTGCCAATGTGCCATATCTCGTAGGCATGATTTTTTTCAAACCCCTGTGGTGCTACATAAACATTTTTTGTAGGTAATGGGAATGGTCTCCATCCTGCACATTCGATTAACCACACCATCACGTAATGTTTAATGAGCCACTCAGATTTATCCTCCTACAATGTGACAAAAATATTCACATTAATTATTGGGAAGAATTCCCATCCTGCACCTTCTAGATACTCCATGAATTTTGTCAACACCGCACCTATAGTAGGAATGCACCACTTGAATATCATCCATATGACATGAGCAATAAAAACCATTGGATGCATCAAGTAACCCTTCATAGATTATACTTCAATCCATTTTGTGCTTGAAAATATCTACAACCACCAATCCCATTATTTTAGAGTCATCATATTGTATCAAGTGAGAGACATGGAATTAATGCATGTACATGTTCGAGCCTAATGTGCATTATAGCCATTACATCAACATACACTATATAGTTCCTTATCCATGTGTCTTTTAATGCCACATTATCTTAGCCTCCACGTGACCTAATTCTACAACATCCTATTGATGACATGATGACATCAGTGTGATATCACCCATCCACATGGCATCTTCTAGTAGTGCCACATGTCATTCAAAAATTTGGCACTTAGACATCCAAAGGGCCATCTTTTCTTGCCATGTGTCATGTTGAAAACATGCCACATCAGAAACCTTTCGATGTCATTAGCACACATTGTTCATGTCTTGCATGGGAATTTACACCTTAGATTAAGTCATGGGTACCCCCTAGTCCCAAACTTCCATGCAAGACAACACTTTCCCATCTAATGATGAAGAGGAAATTCTATCCCACCCTTCCTTAACAGTGCCAATGTTCTCACAAGAGGTGACACAATAATATTTCCTTCACAACACAATGAAAATCCTTGGTGGTAGGTAAAGGGCACTTTCTCATCCCACACCCATTATTGACTCAACCCACTCCACCTTGAGGTCCCGTTGCAACCTTGGCATAACACAACATGAATATCCACGGAAGATACCAGGAACTTCCCTATTTCACACTCATATCAATTCATATCTTGGTCATTAAACACCAGTTTACCATAATGTAGAGGAACATCTACTTTTCTTAAGATGTAAATATCTCCATCTCCTTGTGGTCATTTCTCAATCTACCCAAACTCTCACTTTGTTGTGAGACTACTAGGAATTATTCATCATAAGAACAAGCTCGTCATTGAACGATGACCAGAATTAGATTCTTAAGGACTCTAATGGCTTACAAAGCCATTTTATATGGCCGAGGAAACTCTACATTATTAACATAATATGGATAAATCCCACATCCCACATCAACGCTCCAAGTGTTAAGCATAGCTATAGCAGGGAATAGACCTTCAACATGCGTAATCACAACTAGCTCTATCAGACTTATTGATATGGAATTCCTTACACACAACAACCATAGGTTTCCACCAGTCTATACATAACAAGTGTTCATAACATATATGTATATCAACAATAAAAATCACACACAATGATAGTCAACTGAACTCACCAATTTAACCATACATACTAGGTATGTGACCATGCATTCAAGAGTTTATCAACAGTCACAGTAGATATGAAAATCCATTCTAAACCATGAAACAATGATACATGTATCTCATCACAAGAAACTAGGAATAAGACAATTCCTCCATGACAAAATGTTAATACTTTCATCATTATAACCCATAACAATAACATTCAACATTCATAATGAAACAAAAATACAAGTAGAGACACTCATTGGTATAACTTAATGATCGGTAACTAAGGGAGCGATTGGTATAACATCCTATTTGTAGTGCCACAATGACTCTTTGTTCTATAATACATCAACCAAAAAGGCTTCTTCAAACGCTCTATGAGATTCAACTCAGTTCTAGGAGAATAAATATATATGTAGAAGGGGAGAATTATCAACTTGATTAATATTGTAGGAGTAAAGTGTCCACCTCCAAGAGATTTATTAGCTCACTAAGCAAGTACTTAAGTGGTTTTTTAGTTCCAAGGAAGCCACTTAGCGATTTATCATAATTTTCAACTAATTCTTGTGTGTCTCAGTTTGGTAAGTAGTTTTTAAACCCAAACTAGTGTGCCATTGGTTGATAAAATCTAAGGCTAGCCATTACCTAGGTGTTTATTATCTCTCTAAGAAAGTACTAGATTTGTTTAACATCCTTTGCTAGCACATGAGTATCACAACTCTACTAAAATATCTCTATGAAATCAATTCATAGGCATAATCACAACCCTCAACAAACACATGGAATACCATTTCCCCAAAGAAGAAAAAATTCTTTAACCAGTTATCTCTTCCTGATAGATTTACATTCGCTACCAATTTATGCTCTGCATTATTTTTCCCAGCAAGATCTCTCTTGATCCTCTCCTCTATAGTTTGTCTTCTTGACCTAATTACACATAATGGAAAAATAATTCTCCTCTCCACCCTTGTATCCCATTTTTATTTTCATTCTCCTACATTTTCCATGCATGTTGACCATGTACACATATCTACAAGAACCAAGATTGCATACCTATCCTTTGTCTCAGGAATCCCATTCCCTTAATTTAATGCTACATGTTGGCTTGTTGGGGCCTGACCTAGGTTCAGAGGTGATTTAGCCAAACAAATCCCGATACTACTGGCCCTTTTGACAACAACCTGCAAAGTGCGGATTGAGGTTTCACTTGAAGTAGTATGGGAAGGTGCTAGAACCAGGTTTCCACACCCTCAAGATGTCTGATGGTTTCAAGTGGTTCGCGGTTCGACCCTACGCACGTCGCCATGCACACTTCTCTGTACCTCGCAGCTTGTGATACTGCTTTCACGCAGCCCTACTCGGGGGCCGAACAATGTTATTACCCAGGTACTTACTAATCATCCAATATTAGTTGATTAACTTTGCTTATTTTTATGCTTTCAATTACACAACAATATTCACAATTCATACAAGTGCGCGCAGTAAATAAACAATATAATTGCAAATGATATCAAACTTTTAATAACTCAGAACAGATGCACAGAATTGGTAGAAAAACCTTTCTTTATTAATCTCTTCTCTAGTTACAAATTCAACTCTACCCTATGCACTCAGTTGCAGGGGTCCGCGCACTTAGCTACAGACTCTACTAGGCCTCTGTGCACTCAGCTGCAGAGCCTCTTCCTACTACTACGACCCAAGACACACTTAGATTATTCTTTTATGCTTCGCTATCTCATTCTATCCATTAGATTCTATCTATATCCTATCTTTACAACTCAGAGCCTCGCTCTATTTATACAATCCCATGGTCCGTGGACCATGGGTAGGCCGACATTACATTCAAACTTAGAGCGGACAACCCTATGAGTATAACATACATTTCACGCAGATAATTTGGGAGCTTACAATAATATCAAATCAAAACTTGGGCTTTGAGCCCCAAAACATGCTGTGGGGGGATTCCATGCCCAACAAGCCCCCAACACAAACATCATGACTCACCCTCTAGTCACTCTGTCAGCGTGGCGATCTTGGTGTAGAGTCCCTCCAACTGGTCCTGAACGGTCCTGATGTCTGCAGCGTACTGAGCTGCTACTTGTTGAACCTTCTGCATCTGTTCTTTTGTGACCTCTGTGTCCAACGTGCTGCCCTTCATCTATGCATTCATCCCCTAAATGTGCGTGAGCTTCCATTCAATATTCACTGTGATCGTGAAGGCCTCGTCAATCCATGGTTGAACATGTGCTTTGAGAACTGCTTCCTTATGGTGTGCCACGTCCACCTGCTCCTTTAATGGCTTGGCTTGTTGCATCCTCGCAAGCCGTTGAGTGAGGACTACTGTTTGTGCAGTTCCTCTAATACTGTCATACTCTTGTTGGAGTTCACGTGCCTCTATATCTAGCCATTGGATGTTGGGGTCCTCCTGCAAAGTCACGAGGACCTCAAGTGCATGTTCCAACATGTTGGCACCATCGCGCATTGCACCTCCAATTTCTTCCAACCCTGCTGTGATAGTGCTAGCACATTGTTCTTGGACTTCTAAGGAAGTGGAAGGTTGCGCCTTCAACCGTATCTTGGCGATATGAAGATTCAGCTCAACTAAACCTTTTTCATCTCTTATCTGGCCTTGTGGACTCCAGTTGCTAAACTATGGATCTGCACTTCTACTGGTAGATCTGCTGCGATGGCCAACTCTGGGATGCGTCGGCAAGCGTCATCTATCATCTGCACCAACTATTTATTCTGTGACACTAATTCGTCGTGTGACAAGCTGAGTTGTTCTATGTTTATTTTCTGCTTGCTAAGAACCTGGATCGCGTGGCTCTCTCTGGCCCATAGCTCTGTCGTTACCCCATCCTGTAACTGATACATCATTTCCCGGGGAAGGTTAGCTAGATTAAGGCCAAGGCCTTTCATCATGTTGATCGATAAATGATCCATCGCATTGGACGACACTAGATCTCCCTTTGGAAACACTATTGTGTTTGCCATCCTTGTGCACAACATATTCTCTGCTGCTAAAGTTCCTACTACGACGTGTGTTGACAAAGTACCTTCCTGAGGGGGCTGCACCTATAACTCTTGCAGTTGTGCCCTGAGGGCCCCCAACACAGTCTGATGCTCTTGCATGAATTCCTGAAGCACTTCACTTGTGACATCATAGACCGTCTCGCCGATGTCATGGAGATCACCTTCGGTTAAGGTGATCGGGTCAATGGCCAACTTCGAGGCCTTGACCTTCTTCCTTGGGCCCGATCTCTCTATGATGCATAGGCACTTTAACTATGTGGATGCGGCCGCTGGGTCTGCCCTCCCTTCTGTTGTTTCTGTTTCCTCTACCTCCTACCTTGAGGAGGTTGCTTGGCCCTCGTCTGCCTATACTGTTGCTGCCTCTGCTACCTGTGCTTCTGCTGCTACTTCTGTGGCCTTCTTCTACTCTGTGGCTTTCTATGCTACTTCATGCACTTCCCTTACCTCAACTGCTACTTTTTCATTCCACCTTTTCTCTGCCAATTGAGTGACCCGTAGCTTAGCATTGTCCTTTTTCTTCTGGGCTACCACCTTCTCCAGTTCTTCCAGATCTAGGGCACGCCATTCAGGAGGCCATGTCTCCAAGATAGTCAAAATTGCATTGTCAGTGGCTACAAATGGTAGCTTCATCCAATGCTTTGTCGAATCCTTTTGTGCCCTGATATAAATGTTGTGCATATCAACTTTGAAGTCTGCAAAACTTTGCAGACTATTGTGCACTGTAGGTGATAGGCATGGCCTCTGATTGATCCACATCCAGATGCTCGCCTCCATGAGCACCCAGAAAATTTTGGTGTCGCGAATCCGTTTTGCGTCCTTTGTGGCTCAGAGCAAAGTGTACTTTGCGGCCTCTAGTAACTCTCTATCAATGTTTGGTAATTGACTATCCTCCGACAGTTCTCCCACTACTAGAAATATGGATAATAGCAACCACACGTAGTGGAAGGTTTTACCATGCTCCTGGGCTTCACAACAGTTTGTCAAAAATTCCTCGTAGAGGAATTTAGACCAGTTGAACTGGACCCCCTCCATGCACTACTTGGCCAGTGCGACCACCAGCAGTAGTACCTTATCGGCGCGACACTTCCTCATCGCTTTGCCGGCCAGGATTTAGGTTGCTATACGCACCCCTCTATCCTTGATGCTGGAGATGGCATAACCCGTCTTCTTCTTCTCCAGCTTATATTTTGCCTTCATGGCTTCTGCAAGAGCCAAATTGCTACCTTTTCTGGCTATAGTCGTGGGGTAATTTCCTTTATAGGGGAGCCAAGAGACATGGTGAATGATGTCTACCGTGATGGGAATAGGCTCCTCCAGCCATAGATACCTATCGTGCACCAGGCAAAGCAGCTGCCTGATGATGAAAATGGTGATGGGCACGCAGTGGAAGTGTGTTATCCATAGTAAGTGTAGCAACCCGACCTTTTCCACACCACGCAACCATTTCTGTGACTCTAACATTATCACCGCCCCTAAGTATTCTGCTTCATCAGAGTCATGGTCTCCAGATGAGGGAACTTCTTGCGGTCAGTGAGGTCCCAGTCTTTAAACTTCATGGTTGGCACATGGCCTAGGTGCGTGCCCTAAAATATAATTCAATCTAGGAGGAGCAGGGTCTGAAGTGAACTCTTCGTTTCATCTAGGTCCTTCGACACTTTGGTTTTCCCTTTCCATGGAGGGACATACATAGGCAGTTTTGTTGCAGAGCATAATGGTTGGATATCCTCCTCCATTTCTTCGTATTCTTCTTCTATGACTATCAGGGCCTACAAGTCTTCTTCTTCCTCATCTGTTTCTATTATGACTACTTTCCCCTTCTTTGCCATGGTTAGTTTTTTCTACTATGGATTCCTCGAGGACATGCGCACTAGACCCATTACCTGTTTATCCTTCTTAGGCCTTGGTGTTCGTGGTGATTTGGGGATTTTTGTCACCACCCTGGCGCCTTCTGAAGCATCCTCCACCATTTGGGTCTGCGCGGCCTCGACGACAGTTACCTCTTCAATTCCCAACCCATCCTTAGTGACCGTCATCATCTCTAGGCTATATTCTGTCTCTAGTGAACTTAGGGGCTCAATTATCACTCGGATCTCAATGATCTGCACTCTGCTCAAGCGCTGAATTCTCAAATGACCAAGTGTTGTTCACTGGCCAGCCCTTTGAGTTTTATAGCGCCTTTCGAATTCGAATTCGATCGTTCCCCCCAATTTCAGGCCATTAATGCTTTCTTGGCGGTATATTTTCCCAAATATTTCCCATAACTCATGTCTTAAATTCCCGTCGTCTGCTCCATTTGGCCTCAAATCGAACATCCCATTGTGAATAGTGACACCAATAGTCACTTCCCAGCCAACTCGCATGGCAGCACAACCCTCGATGCGCGATCATGAACCCTGTGATGTTCTGATTCTGTGCACATTTCCAATATCATGCAGCTCCCAGGAAGAATATTTTATAGTCCCGCGCTCCCTTTAAGCTACTTGGAGCGCTAAGACTATTCTCCCTACGGCTAGTTAGGTGGTTGCACCACCCATGCGGGACTCCATCCCATCCTCCACCATGGTTTGCGAAGAATCCTCATCTTTCATTGTGGTGATCGACACCATGCACTTTACTACTTGCAATGTGCTACCCTAGTCACTTTGTTTTGTGACATGCGGACCAAGCCACGACAGCAAACTAACCAATTTACGATGATAGTCCTCCAATTTGTTAGTACGATCATATGCATCTTATCTTACCATCTTGGTTTCTCAACGAGAAATGCTTCCTTTATTTTGTCTTCTAGCTTCTTGACCTTTGCGTCCATCAAAACACTTTTCTCCCTTAGCCATACCCGGTTTTTTCGAGTTCACAAAGTCTAAAGTTTCCCCGTTGGATTTCTTCCTCAAGTCTTATATGTTCTATTTCATGTAGCTGTGTGATTTCTTCGTTCCGGTCTGCCGGGACCGTCGTATCTATGGGTTTTGTTACATGTGGACTCAGCTTTGCATGCTCCACATGGACTACATCCTCTGCTTCATACTTCAGCTTCAGAAGTGCTTGCGTGGTCAGAATTTTGTACATGGTCCTATAAGCCCATACAACCACTCGTACGCACAGGTCCTAGTCGGTGCATCCCACCTAGTGGACCCTGTTCAGCACTCCGCACACCTTGTCAAAGGCTTCCCCATGTATGATTTTGGGTGTGCTAGGTCTTGTCATACTTCGTTGTTTGTGAACTTATCTTGCCTGCTTCATTTTGTTGTTCCTGTTTCCTATTGTGAGAGCCGTGTGCATTCATGTAGGTTGCATACCATATGCCTGTACCCATCTGGAAAGGTGAGTGCATAGGCTGTTTCATCCATCATGCCCAGCTTCCACCCGCATTTGAGGCTTCCCAAATCATAAGTGCGTCATATTTCTGCATTCGCGCTAGTCCTTGAAACTATGCTGGTGCATACCCCACCATCTTGTGGCGTAGCGCACAGTGCCCATTTCAGAGCATCGAACCACTGCTGTTCTAGCACTTTGCCTTCAAATTTGTTCAAAAATTCATCCACCATAGTCAACCATCATACATAGGCATATCCCTTACCTCTGTTGTCACACAGTGTAATGATCTTACCATCATGTTGCAATTGAGCATGGTTACCTCGTGCAACTGGTGCTGCCATCATTCTGTTTCCTCATCTGAATCTGATGTGCAGGAGCTTTTTCACTCCCATGAAATCCTGCTATTCATTGTAGGAATTACGTAGTCCTGTTCCCAAGTGGTTATCTTGTAGATATAGTCTAGCTTGTCGTCACACACTAGCTCTGTGTAGCGCGATCCTTCCACAGGGTCTAAAGGTACCACTACGCATAGTGATGTTTTCTCAAAAAACATTTTGCACTTCTTTAGATTTATCACTTCGTTCATATTAGTGGCCAAATCTATTCCCAGTAGCATGGGATAGGGATTGCTGTCATCGAAAATTTCTATCACTTCGAAATCTGCAAGCGCGCTCGCACCTTCGATCTCTACCATTATTCCTTGCAATCTTCCCATCGGTAGGATTTTCTGCTGGTTTTCCATTTGCAATTGAATGGGAGACCACTGCAATGTGGGCCTACCCATGTGCTCCCATGTCTGCTTTGGTAGTACATTCGCATCCGATCCTAGATCCAGAATTACTTGATCCATTTCATACTTCCCAATTTGCGTAGTCAATCTCATTTCCCTTCCTATTCACGATGTATGTTTCCCAAGCTTTCGGACTACGCGAGGTTCTCCTGACCCAACACACCTAGTAATAAGTTCATGTAGTCCTTTCATAACCTTGTTGTCGTGCAGTAGCTTCATGCATGTCTCCAGAAAGGTAGTGATTATTGAAGGATCCATCTTCGGTTCTAGTTGATCCTTACTACCTAAAGTGGAGGCCTCCATGAAGCTCTTCTTAGCTTCCATGAATGTCTCCTCCGTGCGCTCCAAATAAAATTTAGGTTCCTTTGTAGGAGCCTGTGAACCCATGCACTTTCTTCAGGCTGCTTATCTTTGTCATCTCCTGTCGTGATACCACTTTGAAGTATGATTTTTACATTTGGGTCCTCTTTGCATGGCTCAGATCTCATCATTTTAAAATTCTGAGTCGGGGGAGGCTAGAGTATCCCTTTATCCCGCAACCTCACTATCAGTGTAGGGCAGTCCTCCATCTCATGATCAAACTATGTATAATATATACATGATGCTCTCATCAGATTTGTATAATCGCGGGCATAATTCCCTGGCCCTCTGCAATTGTAACAAATTAGCTGTCTGCGACCCCTTCCTGGTCCCATTCCACCTTGACCTCATCTGCACCGCTGAAATCCAGTGTACACCATCCCTGCATTTGGATCGAGGGTTCGTGTTTCGGTCTGCACTCTGTAGGCATGGGTTTGATCCATCATTAGTTCATAACTTTTGTAGGTGCGCTCATCATGGCCTGCTGACCTGTAGAAATTACAAAACAATTGCTGGGACGTTGGCGTATACTTCTGTAATAGATGACAATTAACCATAGCATGTTTTCCTCCTATCTGACAAATCACGCACCATAATGCAGGCACCGCGCTCGGTTTTTCTTGTGCCTCTAGTCTTAATGGCATCATCCCTCCTCCTGTTATGTAGTTCGCAAAGACTAGACAATGGTCCTTGTCATGTCCCTGGCATTTGCATTTTATGCACCATACCTCCTCGTGCGCTTCTAGGTGAGTTGTCTTGTCCTATTTCAAACTTTGCATTTCCAGGCAAAAATTTGTAGTTGCATGTGGATTTGTTGGACTCCCAGGCTAGGATCTTGTATTGGGGTCTCATGCAGTGTCATTGCAATCTCCAAAGCTTCGGCCTAGGTGGATAACTTCTGCTATGACAGTGTCATCCTCAATGACGCTACAAACCATGTGAGATGTTGTCCATCTGTCAAAGTCATGTTGGCTTCGTGAATCGTACTCTTCAGTCTCTGATCCATATCCCATGGGGTCTTGCTTGGAAGCATCATGATTTCCTTAAACCCGATGATCGATTGTGTCTCCGATTTTGGCCTGCTAAATTCCCTATTCAACACAGCCTGGATATCTGCGATCCCCACGTTTGGATGGTCATTAGAATGCTTAATGTACCATGTTAGTGCGTGATCCTACAACATGCTTACCAGTGTTTCCTTCTTTATATTGTCATCCTTGACTCCTTGTGCTTCCCATACAACTTTTACCTCGAACTAAAATTGGTCTGGATCTTCGTTCCCTACTCCTCTGAATACCAACAATTTTATCGCACTCGCCATATTGAACTATGGTGGTGTGGGTGGAGATGGAGATGAATATGGTGAGACTGGTGGTGGTGTAGGTGGAGGTGGTATGCATGGAATTCACTGCCTTATCAGACTGGTCGCACTTCTCAGAGAAACTTTCACGAGCTCTTCCTCACTTTCCCGCCGAGGTGAAATCAAGGGGCTATTTTCTATCTCTGCACTACCTTCTTTTCTATAGATCCTCCCACTTCACGTAGCCCCAAAAATCAATTTATTTGCATAACCCACTTTTCACACAATAACATTTTAATCCAAGTGTTCAAAGATTTAATGTACTTAACTCACAGTCCTTTGAGGAAGCGTCGTTCTGCCTCGCTGTAGCTGACTATCGTGTCTACCATGAATTCAGTGATAAATCCACCTATAATTCGATCAAGCCAATGATCCATAGCACACATGATCTCATCTTCTGATGCTTCTGGTTTGCACACTAATTCTGGAGTCCACACAATCGGTTTGTCGAGCCTACACCTTCCTTGACTATTTGCTAGCTTCACAATCCACTCATACAACTCAGAGGGGAAGGATGCAAAGAAAATTTCATGGATTTAGGTATATAAGTAGCGCTCTAGCCACTGTTCCTTTGATACTCGCAGATTCCTGTTTTCCTACGCCGCGAACTCGTGAATCTTTTTGTCCAACCACCCTTCAATTTCTTTCTTTGTCGGATTCTAGTGACACGACATCAGACATCCCTTATGCAGATCTCGGTCTTGGCAACGGAACCATTTGTTGGTTTGTTGTGACCTGACCTGGGTTTAGAGGTGATTTAGTCAAACAAATACCAGTACTACTGGCCCTTTTGGCAACAGCCCATAGAGCGTGGACTGAGGTCTCACCCGAAGTAGTATGGGAGGGTGCTAGAACCAGATTTCCGCACTCTAGAGATGTCTAATGGTTTCAAGTGGTCCATGTTTCGACCCTGCGTGCACGTCACTACACGCACTTCTCTGTACCTTGCAGCTTGTGATACTGCCTTCATGTAGCCATACTCGGGGGCCGAACAATGTTATTACCAAAGTCCTTACTAATCATCCAATATTAGTTGATTAACTTAGCTTATTTGTATGCTTTTAGTTACACTTAACAATATTCACAATTCATACAAGTGCGCGCACTAAATAAACAATATAATTGCAAATGATATCAAACTTGTAATAACTTAGAACAAATGCATAGAATTGTTAACAAAACCTTTCTTTATTAATCTCTTCTTTGGTTACAGATTCAACTCTACCCTACACACTCAGTTGTAGGGATTTGCACACTCAGCTGCGGACTCTACTAGGCCTCTACGCACTCAGCTGCTGAGCTTCTTCCTACTACTACGACCCAAGACACACTTAGATTCCTCTTCTATGCTTCACTATCTCATTCTATCCATTAGATTCTATCTATCTCCTATCTTTACAACTTAGAGCTTCACTCTATTTATACAATCCCATAGTCTGTGGACCATGGGTAGGCCGACATTACATTCAAACTTAGGGCGGACAACCCTATGAGTCTAACACACATTTCTCACCCGCAATTCGTGGAGCTTACAATAATGTCAACTCAAAACTTGGGCTTTGAGCCCCAAAACATGTTGTGGGGGGATTCCATGCCCAACATTACACCAACAATGTTATTAATACTTCATGGAGATGGGTGGTGAAATAAATATAGTGGCTTGGTTTATAAGAAACTCCTCCTCCTCAGTCTTCTGAATCCATGTGCACTTCCCTCAACCAGCCAATGTCTTACATTTCCAAATTATTTACATGAAATACAATTCATAACAATAACTACAAGAAGGATTAGCAAAAGGGCTATCATTAGAGGAAATTTTAGCCTAAAGGTGCCCATTAAATTTTCATGTAATTTCCATGTCATAAAATGCAAACCAATAAAAATCCTTTCAAATTAAAAATAAGTACATGTAAATATTTTGGAGGGAAAAGGAGAAAAATACTTTCTTTAATTCTATTTTTGGCTTATCTCCTTATTGGTTTACTCAAATTTCAAGCATAAACGTTTTTTCTATGTGGAACTAAATTCCATATCCAACAATTTCCCATTATGCATACTTCTGAGAAGACCCACATTGATAAAATTTGAAGATACTTTAAAAAAGTGTGTTCAATTTTTTTAGTGTATCTTCAATTTTTATCAATGTGGATCTTCTCATAAGTATGTATAACTCGTACTCGTTGGATGTGGAATTTAGTTCTGCATCAAACGAGTATCTACACATGAAATTTGAGTAAACCTAGAAGGAGATAAGCCAAGAATACAACAAAAAGTAGTTTTCTTCTTTTCCCTCCAAAATTCATAACTATTATTTTATTATGTTTTCTAGCCCACTTTTAGGTTGAAATTTCCTTAAATGCGCAATATGTAGGATAAAAAGTTCCTATATGGGTTAAAACAGTCATAAAGGATGTAGTATAAAAAATTTGATGCTTATATATTAGGACTTGGGTTCACAAGTAGCAAAGCAAATCCCTATGTGTATTTCAAATTATTTTTTGTGTTGGTGACAAGATTCAATGCTCGGTGAAAGCCTGAGATGGATTCCCTTAGATGGATTGTCGACTTCAACATAGAATTCGCCCATATTCTCATCACCAACAACCACTATGATAGAAAGGCACAACTGTTATTCTTAGGTGTCACATTTTCTCCCCAATCTTGGCATTGGGCATGGGTAGGCATGCTCACGTGCAAGAATGTTGGACCACCATGGGTTGAATTTGGAGGGGTAGTGAGGCACTAGAAGAACCTGTGTGCTCACCAAATCCGACAGTCACCACACGATCTCATCTAATGGCTGGGGTTCTTTCACACCCCTAAGATGCATGCCTGATAATGTCACGAGGACGTGCAAAGTCAAACATGTGTCAATAACATGAGCCTCTCACACAACCTCAAAACTCTAGTTATCTTCCCTCTACCTGACGTGAAACACTATTGCGTTTCCTTGCCACATCAACTGTGGGTCACTACCACACCATGCCATCCTCCCCCGCTTCCCACCATTGTGCCATCCCCTATGTTTCTACTTGTGACACCTCACCCTCCAAATCCCATGCGACTCCAACCTCCATGTCACCACACTCCACTCATTCACCCTTCCCCACGTGCCTCAGCCTCATAACTTACTACTCCACCTTGAAGGGCTTTGAAAACAAGTCTCTCCTCATGATTGGATGGCAAGGACATTGGCCATCTGAAGGCCACAAAGGACTCCACACTAGGAAGATGTGCATTGGATAGATGAAATAGGTGTTGTGGCGAGGGACACATGGAAACACCCCATCAATCCCACATCGCTTTAGAGCCTTTCATAGCTAATAATATCGTAATGTGAGAACATGAGACAATGTCCTCTAGGACATTATAGTTGGTCCATGGGCCCTATGCCAATTGTACTGTGCATCCTTCCGATATAATATGATGTCATCACCTAAGTCAATCGAGGCAATTATCATGCATGACATGGTAACTATAAAGGTGAAATGGAAACAAAGGGTGATTCATTTGTAGGCCAACTGTACAAGCTACAAGCCTCAAGAAAAACTAAGGCCAATAGAATTTTAGCATAAACTATGCAAATTCAGATTAGCATTTGATTATGCAAAAAATTATTCCCTCCAAAATGCTCTGCACTACTATTTTGGACTAGATATGCCACCTTTAAGATCTCCTTCTAATAAAGGAAAGAAAACTTGAGTTTTTTCAAGAAATCCTACAATGGGAGACACTAAGGCACATGAAGGATTATGAGTCTGAAGATAAAATCAAGCTAGAAGCATCCTACACCTTCAAAGAGTTTGCTTGCCTCACGATAACACTCCTCCCCCATGTATCCAATACATGCAGTACCCTACTTGTAGTTTTGAAATCCCGAGTTTGATTCACACCATGGAATTTTCTTCTCTTGATAGGGATTGTATGAGAACTAAAGGTGAAGAATGTGAAGGGGGCCAACCATTGTCACTAGAGATGAGGCAAAGTCTGAAGAAAATAGAAGCATAAATTTGTGGGGAAAAAGAGTTCATCTAGAGACTGGAAGTTCATTAACACCTGTAGGTAAAGGATAATGTTGACAAAGTCTCGACCAAAAGAGTTAAATATTTGGTCTTGGAGGAAGTTATTAAGCCAATTAGTAAAGAATGGCAGTAGTTGGAATTAATACAGGAAAATATCAATATGGTCAAGACAACTCATAGAAAAATATAAACACTTAAAGAAAATTGGAGCAACCTCATTCAAGGCCAAAGTAATAGTCGATTTCTTAAATCAAATGACTTAAGAGGAGGTCAAGAAGGCGGGGTTCAATCGCTCTTGCTTGGCCATAATAGTGGCTCATCTAAAAAGGAAGCACAATATGATAACACAACTGGAGTAAAATTCCAATATCATGGAAGAGGAGGTGAAAAAATTTGAGGAGTGTGGAGGGTTGTGAGAGAAGGGCTTGTGACCATTATTCGATGAATAAGGAGACCTCTTTCCAATGTAATTTATCCTAGATAGTCTATGTCTCGCTAAGGATAGTCCAAGTGATACTAAATATGGGGAGCACATTTCATAGGAAGATATACTTGCAAATTTTTACAAGACAAACATTGAACTACTACTCACGTTGAAGCAACTTTTCAAGGGTAAAGGTGAAATCAAGTACGAACCCATCATAGATATGGAAATGGCTATAACCGAAGCCTAGTTGGGGGAAGTCCCAACCGGGAAAGTGTGGGATGGCATGTGTGAGGTATATAAACTAGTTTTATAGATAGAGGCCACAACAATGCCAAAGTCAGCTCCTATGTTAGCGGGTAAGAAATATAGTGAAGCCTGGACTCAAAGAAAATCTAGAGGGTCCCACTCTACAACCAACACAATCCTAAACGAAACTTCTAGCATGAGTTAATTATAATAAAAATTACAGTTTTGTAACCAATTTGAGTGCTTTTTCATTAGTAACACTAGTATTTTTGGGTAGGGCCAAGCTCTTGGAGTGCTTATATATAGGCCTCATTTTGAAATGTAAAAGGGGGGGGGGGGGGGAGAGATTTTGGTTCTTGGGGAAACTATGACAAAACTTTTTAGTGAATTGCTAGGAATACTTAAAGAAAATTTGGGTAACAATTCTGAAGTAACTCTCGGGTTATCTATCTTTTCTCATTATGATGTGTTCATATCACCTAGTATTTTGAATTTTATTACTAATATGAAGCAAGTTTATGCAATTTTTATGGAATTTTGAGCTGTAAACCTGATTTGTTGTGTGAATTTTCTGGAACTGTTTTAAGATCTTATCTGAAATGAATTATGGCATCAATATGTTGGTTTGTTTCAATGTTTCAAGATCTTTCAAGTTAGCCTAAAGAGTATCTTGGCTTTATTGATATTTCTTGCAAAGGTTTTAAAGGAATAAGTAAATTTCATAACTATATGTTTGCTCATGGTTGAATTCTTAATTGCTCAGTCATCCACCAGGGTTTTTTCAGCTTAAAGGAATTTTTAATTCATCCTTTAAGTTGGGTAAAATCTGATTCTTAGTTTCCATCCACCTTTTATTTTGAAATTTTAGGTCAAACCCAAGGTTTATGAATGCTTCTACCCAAGATCAATGGAAATGTAGCTCATCAAAAGACTTAATGTAAATGTTGTTTCCCCCCAACCTAGATCCCAAACTACTCTCAAATTAACAACATTTTAAAAAAGGTTTTATAAATATTTGAAGGATTTTTATATGCACCACACACCCATGAAGAATGATTGAAAATTTTCTATGTAAATGATTTTGGAATTACTTACAATTTCATTGTGTTCATTACATGATAAAAAATTTTATTTCATGAAGGGCGAATATAATATGCTTCAAGATTTAATGTAATTACTATGATTAATATTCGACATGTTATTTCTTTTCTTATGAAATTTAAAGGGGAAAATGAAGTGCATGTGACTTAAGTTTGTAACATGGGTTTTTCTAATTAACATTTAGATCTGAAATTCGCGGTCATATATATATATATATCTATATATATATATATATATATATATATATATATATATATATATATATATATATATATATATATATAATTCAGTCAATATTGTGCATGGTTTGTATATTTGTTGTATTGTCATCTTACATGAACTATTTTCAATTCAATTAACAAAATACATCAATGCTATGAGAATGCCAAACATGAATTATAGTACTATAAGTGGGATGACCAAATTTTAAGTTTGAACTTGAATTCCTACATCAAATAAGCAACAAATAGAGCACATTTAGATGTTCTTAGGATCTACATCACCACACAATGTGGTGTGACTTTGGGGAGCCAACATGGTGATCATCTTATTTATTTGGTCTTGTATGTGGATGATATATTGCTAATTGAAAATGACAGGGAAATCATCCAGGAAGTGAAAACTTAGTTGTCCTCTAAATTTTACATGAAGGATATTGGTGCTGCAATTTTATTTTTGGGCATGGAAATTAAAAGAGGCAAGGAAAATTGGAAACTTTTGTTAAATTATAGGAAATATGTTAAGACAATATTATGGAGGTTTAATAAGTAGGGATGTAAACCAGTAAAGATCCATATTATTCTAGGCACAAAGTTATAAATCGAATAGTGTCCCAAGACACAGGAAGAGGAAGAGGACATGTTCCATGTTCTTAATCCAGATCTTGGGGGCCAAGATATGAGAAACTTGAATGAAGAGAGAGAAGAAGAAATTACACAAAGAAACTCTTTATTAAAATAAGGGAAAAAATTATAACTACATTATGGTGCCTTTTTGAGTTACAATACCATGGGTGGATGCCACTCTCCATTTGGATGAATCCTCCCCTCTTAGGAAGCAATGGTCCCCATTGTAGCAAGTTCTCTCCTGAGAAGCTTTTGTTGAATATGAGCTAATGAAGATAAGGGTTTTATGTGGTTCACTCATAATATTGGGTTTGTGGATGACCCAAAACTAAGTGGTATTGAATACAAGGGTTTTATGTGGTTTACCCATAACCATGGGTTTATAGATGACTCGTAACCATGATGAACAAAGGTTCAAGGATAGAGTTACCCTATACTGATTTTAAGGAAACTATGATACTAATAGTGTATGGCTTAGTAAATGGAATTTTATGGCAAGCGTTTTGTGTGGTTGAGCCATAACTAATGGTTTGTGGGTGACCCATAACCATGATGACTAAAGGTCCAAGGATAGAGATACTCTGTAATGCTTGTCGGCCAAATGTGAAACTGACAATGTATGGCCTAACAGATGGACTTTGATGGCAAGGGTTTTGTGCGGTTGACCCATAATTATGGTTTTGTGGGTGATCCATACCCACAATGAACGAAGGTCCTAGGATAGAGATACTTTGTAATTCTTGTGGGCCAACTGAGATACTGGAGTGTATGACCTAGTAAATGGACCTTGAGATGGTTCACTTGCTGATATGCTAAGGTATGGTAGAAATATGGTGGCTTATCTTTGTAAATTATCACTATCCAATGGGAGTTTTTAAAAGTTTATTCCAGGTACTCGAGATTCACATTTTTTATTCCTATTTCTATGATTTCATAATCCCACCATGACATTAGCTTGACATTAAGAGGTGTGTTTTTTCATATCCAGAAATATGCTTCAATGTAGTTAGCAAATATAGCCCTATCACCACATGAACCCATAGCTTATAAATGCATAACTATAAAGGAATAATACAAAGCTCCAACATTCCCTATCTAGTTTGTAAATAGATCATGTAGCAAGAAGTATGATGCCTAAATACTTATTACTAGATTTCACATTGCAATCCTTGAAGCAACACTTATCACAAGCTTGGAATATGTGGTTTTTGAGGGAGAGTTTGGAGGTGAACCAAATTTAAAGACTTTCATACACATTATTGATATTAAAGATGTATTGCAATCCCTTCTTGAAACTATTAATGAAGTTACCTATCCACTATTGTTGATGAAATATCATCTCTATAGCTAGTCTTGAAGTTAGAGGCTAACATTCTGTAATTTGGATTTTGTGTAGCATCTCTAAGAAATTTAGTGTTAGTGTCTACATTTCTAGATGAATTTGTATCAATAACCATATATCTATAATAAGTACAGACCCATGTAGTGCTCATACAATATGTTAAGCAAGGCTTGCAATACATATGTGTACATTGTGTTCGTAGAGCCTCGTTGGGATAAACAAGTTGACACAAAAATTATAGAAATATTCTCATCGAAGTGATTATATATTCAAGCTATTGTCATTGTCAAAACCCCTTTCTAAACAAAGAAATTGACTTTATCAATACCTAGTTTCATGCTAAGCATAGGAGCACATAATTGTAAAGCTCTAATTAATATATAACTTGCTTTTCCTATGCAAGAGAGATTCCCTTGGAAAATTAGCCCTATAAGATTTCAATAAAATTTCAGTTTACTTTCCTCACTTTGAAGAAGCCACCACAAAAAAAATTAGTTGAAGAGATCATGCATCAACATTCCTGGTCTTACAACTAATGGATTTGAAAATAAAAATATATATAGAGTTGTGTAAGGAAGAGAAATATCTAAATGAGCAAAAGAAATGGTGACCACTATAATCCCTACATATATATTTATTATTGTCTAATCCACATACACCACTCATTAATAACACGAGCCAATGGGTTAGGGCACACAAGACGTCATCAAAAGGGGGCGCATGATAATTAAGAGTCGGAACCCTGTATGTTGTATTTATTGTACACTTCATAAAAAAAATATTTGGTTTGTTGAGGGATAGCACGTTGTCATGGGCCCCATCAATAGGTATATTATAAGGCCCATTTTTCTATCCTCCAACCTATACTTTCCTCTTTTCTCACATTAATTAACATATTTTTAGCTATAATGTGCTTAATAGGGAGAGCAAAGGATGTTTGTCATACTTCATGGGCTATTGTGATTAATATGTAGGAAGAGCATTTTTGAGTGCATTTACTATGAAAAGGAACATTGGAGGAAGCTATAAGATATGTAGGAATTTTTCCCCTACATTTACTCACCTACAACTCGACTTGATCCCTAAAATCGCTCACCTACAACTCAAGGACCTACTAACAGTTGATGCATTCAAGAAATTGAGAGGATCTAAGGGAGCTAGATCCACTATTTTTGAGATTTTGGAGGGAAGAAATCCTCTTTCCAAGGAGGCTTCCCCTCAGTCATTTTTGTATAAATAAACAATCCCAAGGGTTCAATATGATTGGAACTTTTGGAGCAGAAAGGAGATATTGAGAGCTAGGAAGCTTGAGATTGTCATTTTCATTCCATGATGTATTTGAGCTCTATTTTATGTCAATGAAAATCTTACTGTTATCTTTTATATGATTTTATTTCAGAGGGATGAGTCCCCTTAGGTTAGGGTCTAACCCATAGGCTCTAGTCTCTCTTTTTGTATTTTATTCATGCATTTCCTTTGATTATCATCATCTCTTGTCTTGATTGATAGAAATTTACTTGAAAAAGTTGTTGGTGCAAGTTTGGTTACCACCTCTCTTGTGGGAATTTTGGTTGAAGAATATGCATTAGCAAGCCAAAAATATGTGGCTATTTTCCTTTGCAATTATTAGACCTTAGATTAATGCTCTTTTACATACTCTGTTTTTTCATACTTAGGAGTTAAATCACATTTCTCTTTAAGATTTAATGGATGTAGGTAAAATGCATGATGCAAGTGAGATTTTATTTTGATGCAATAAAATTCAACTCATCCTTTTTTCCACTTAGTTTCATAAAATTTAACTCATCCTTTCTAATTTAGTACATTTTTCTGCAATTTGATCATTAGTTTGACACTCTTCTTAAGTGTTTGGTTTGCAGGTACTAGTAGTGGGTAGTAGGGTTGGCACATTCATCCTACATTACTTTTATCATAATCAACCTCTTCCTCCTCATCTTACAGTGCCCTCAAAACACTTCCACCGAAATTACATTTTTGGGTCATTGAAGGACACCGTGTGCATTTGTTTTTATGCAATATGGGAATCTTAGAAGTGCTAAGATTGGAAAGATATTCATATAGCCTTCATATACCCTTTCCCACCTTTATATCACATTTTTCACCCTCAAAATGCTCATAGATCCAATTCTGTAGAAAAATAGGAAAATCCTATAGTAAAACAGGGCAATCCAATTGCAATCCTGCAACATCATGTAGAACCATGTAACTCAACCATATTTGCTACAAAATATTTAGTTGTGTATCTTAGGCTTGAATAATGGCCTCTAGGCTCTGAAACCATGATTGAGGAGGACCAAAGACAACTTTATACCTACCCTTTCTTCACTGCAACACAATTATGCAATTAGGGTTAGAGGACATATTTATGAATTTGAAGAACAATGATGACTTTATTATGAAATGCCTAATGAACTCTGTCACTAAAGATAAGTTTCTTTGAACACAATGATTAAGGGGTGATTTATCAATGCAAAGTAGATTAGGCTTGTTTTCTTGAATTTATGATTCTTTTAGGGTTTCAATTACAAGCATTGTTATTGCATAGGCTAATTTCCTTTTCAATGCAACTTTTCATATTTTACAATTAGACTAGTGTTTACATTCTTGTAAGTAGCATAGAGCTTACATTCTACAAATATATTAGTGTCTCCATTCCTGCAAGTAATATAGCTTTTTTACATTCCTACAACTAGGGTTGCCATTTGTAATCAAACAAGTAGCATTCTCATTCCTTTTTGCAACTAGAATAATATTTCCATTTCTATAATTAGGATAGAACTCTCTGCTTATGAAATTTCCTTTCTTGAGTAAACTTGTAAAGTGGTCTATATATGCCTTTTTCGATTCCATTTCTTGAAGGTGACATGAGTAGAAATTAACCAACTGTGCATATAGCACTATCACCTATTAAGTTTGTATGAACTCTAGGTTAATAATTAAAGTTGGTAGCCTTGGGAGTTGCAACACTCTTGTTTCAATATTGGGGCTCATCACATTTATACAAAGTAAAATCATGCTTGGTGATCAAATGTTGGAAAAGATTCAGGTGCTTGGAGTTTCCCAACTGAGTGCTTGAACTTGTGGATCAAAAACCATAGAGACGTGCTCTAGAACACATTGCAAGGTCTTAAGAACATAGGCTTACCAAAAATAAAAATAATGATTTTGCTATGGCACATGGAAGTGCAAGGTAAAAATTCCACTAGGTAACCAAATTTTGAGAATATATCTGCATTTTTGAGAATCCTAACCAATAAAAAGCTAGCAGGTGGGTAGGAGAAAACTTAGTAGAAACAGGCTTGTAGGAATATTTTTCTTTCTCTTTTATTTATTTATTTTAGAGTTGTGCATCCATTGAGAGAGACTGTAGAGTGAGGGAATGAATCTCTTAGGGGTTGTGCTAAGCCACAACGTCACTGGGTGAATCAAGAGTGGAATGGCTATTTGTGGGGTTCTAACTAGTGGGTGTTAGTTGGATTGTATCAGGTTGGAGCGACTGTGTAATTATAGTTGCGAGCTGTAGAGATATGTATGTCACACAGGATTGATATTAGAAGGGTCTCTACCAAGGGGTTTTGTTTGGTGCTCATGTGGGTACTAGTGCTGTGAATTTTCTATTTGTGGGCATATCAATGACAACAAATTTGGAGGTCATAAGCTCAAAACCTTATTAAATAGTTAGTAAGCACATAAAATTGGAAGTACTACAAAATAGCATTGAAATAAACAACCATTTGTAGTCCCTTCTCCAAATGTAAAACGAAATATTATGAGTAGATCTAAGATTTTTCACTAGATATTACCATGGAATCAGAACCCACTCTGATACTATTGATCTGGATCTTGGGGGCCAAGATTTTAGAAACTTTAACACCAAGAGATAAAAATAAAACACATAAATAAACTCTTTATTAAATTAAGGGAAATAATGACAACTAAATTTTGGTGAACTGATATGTCCTTTACAAGGTGAGGGTTGTTATTTATGGTGCCTTTTTGAGTTACAATACCATGAGTAAATACCATGGTTTGATACCATGGGTAAATATCACGGGTAAATACCATGGGTGGATGCCACTTTCCATTTGGATCAACTCCATATTCTAGTGCAACTTTAGGTTTGATGTATGTAATGGTTTGTACTAGGCTAAACATTGCACATACAATGGGATTATTGAGTAGGTATATGTAAAAACCAAAGAAGTAACACTGGACAATAGTAAAGAGGGTTTTGAGGTATTTATGTGGTAGTATTAGTTATGGATTATTCTAGCAAGGAAAAAAAGGATTGGACAAAGTGTTTGGATACATGCCTTTGTTGATGTAGACTAGGATGGAGATCTAGATTAGAAAATATATACAAGTGGGTATGTATTTAACCCAGTTGGACAAGAAATTAGTTAGGTGAACAAGAGACAATCTATAGTGGAATTCTCAGTTAAATAATTGAATACATGGTAGCCACTCATTCAAGAAAATAATAAGTATGGTTGCGGAGATTATGTTGTGAGGATAGATTGTGGTAGTCGAAGTGAAATATTCCTAGAAAAGAACCCACCTTATCATTCTAAGAAAATCATATTGATGTTCAATATAATTTTGTGAGAGATTTGATTGAATAAAATAAGGTTATGCTTGTGAAGGTGGACACTTTTAAGAATGTTGCATATTAATTAATAAAATATGTGAGCATTGGGAAGTTCTCTTGGTTTAGAGAAAAAATGGCAGTATTTCCCTGGAGTATTGATCATGTACTCCTATAACCCCCTATACGAGAAAAAAAACAAACAAAAAGAAGGAGAATGTTGGGTATGTCTTATATTCTCTACATGACTACCTCCACAAATTATTCATTTCATTGATCTTAATAGGGAGTTGTAGGGTATTGTGGCCGGAAACATCCCCCAATTTTTTTTTTTGGGTGATTTTCATGTTTGTTTTTGATAAAATTTGACACACTATTTTCATTTTTTGTAGTTTTATGGTGCATGGTGGTTTAGACCATGGATTTTTAATTTTAGTTGAGGAACTATGGTTGTATTATAATATGGGGTAAATGGATTGGTGGTTTATGGATTCCATGAAATAATTTCTTGTTTTATCGGTTTGGGTTTTTGCGGTAAAATATCTATGTTAATGGGTGTGTTTTCCATTGCCTATTTTCATTTTATTAATAATATATTTTCATATACTAAATGTATATGGTAAATATCATATATTATGCTCCACTTTATGTGTTGGATGTATGAATAACTCCTGACATATTGAACCTCTATGTAAATGCCACATGGAAGTAATGACTGTTGAATGTATGGTGTTCCATCACAACTATGGTGATCTATTTTGATGAAATATCAAGGGTGTTAGCATTTTGGTGTTGAAAGTATGAATATGGGATCTATGCATCACAGGTTTTGTGAAACCATCTTAATGAACCATTGTAATCATCTTTGTTGGATGTTAACCACACATTTGTTGAATTAAAATCAGCAAAGCATAAAAAATTATGCTAAATGTTCTAGTGGATAATGTTAGGTGGTACACTTCTAGGTTGCAAACGACTAACATGGTCATGAGTTTCTGCAAGTGGAAAACCCTTAGGCACCTCTTCAAATATAGAATTATTTTTGATAACTTCTTGGGGATTCATTAGTGTAGATGATATTGAACATTAATGAGCATAATTACATAATTACATCATGGTTTCTTAAATAATTTTGTCATTATTTTAGATCTTATCACTTTAGAGGGTTTCCCTTAGATATGTCTAAACTAAATTTTCTTTTCTTCTAAGAAAAATATCATAAAAAAATATAGCAAATTAACGGTCAATATTCTCAATAATTGTAACCATTGGAATATCAATAAAGCATTAGCACCAACCATTTGGATTAAAATTATGGTACTATCCAATAAATACCTCCCCATATTAAACTTAGTACTATGGAACTTCCTTAAACAATTTATCGTACCTCCATTTGCAATCATTAATTCAAATTATAGTGTTGGAAGTATGAAGAAATTGAGAAGATTTTACAATTTATAATCAATGAAGTTATTTGAAATATGTGAACAATGCTATTACTTTTTACTTTTTGATATATCCTTCTATTTTGAGGGTTTTTGGAGTGTTAATTCCATCCAATGCATGACAAGATATGTTGGAGCACTTTCTTCTAGCTCTAGATTTTCTAATGGTTCCCATTCTTGATGTTCTTCCTCTTCATAGTCTATGTATTTTTTTTCTCACCACATTTATGCCTCTTACTATACTTGATGTCGCAATTGAAACATAGTCACTTTGATATTCTTTCATCCATTTGTTGAGGTGTTAACTTTGTTGGTTGAGTGAGGTTACAATAGGGGACATATTGTTCTCTATTATTGTTAGTGACCATGATTCTAGTAGCCATATTTCACTTTCAACTTTCCTTTCCAAATTGAAAACATGCTCTAAGGATTTAGGTTGAAAAAGACACACCTCATGTTGGATGTGTTCCTTTAAAGTTCCCATGAATAAGTCTAACAAATTATCCTCTTGAATGTTATTTACCCTGAGACTCAACTTTTGGAATTGTTGAATGCTCTATAGAATTAGGCTTTTTTGCTGAAGATTTTCTATTGAATAGAGAATGCATTTCTCATAATATCCACATTATGTACTATCAATCTCTTTTATTAAAAAAGGGTTAAGATACAATAGGATCCTTTTTATTTTCACAAACCTATCGATACCATACAAATTGATCTTATTCTAAATACAAGGATGCAATAGCTAACTTTTATAAGATTGACACTTAGTGTATATCAAAGTATTGCTCCATCTAGAATATCTATATTATAGGATCATTACCATCAAACTTCCTCATATTGATCCTTAAACTGAAGTAGTTTCTTGGTGAGATGTTGAAACTTTGTTGTTGCATATCTTTGAGTGATGAGCGATCATGATTCTATGATTCAATATTTATGCTCTCCAATTGTGATACAATACTCCCCATATGTGATATATTTCCAATACCATTGTTCTCCTTATTTTCATGATTTCCATAGATTTCCATATCCCTTTTAGGAATCCTCTCTAAGAGGATTTTTTCCATTGAATTCATGGATTTTTGTATTTCATCCTTGATTAATCCATTTTATTATCCATTTCATGATCTTATTTTCCAATTTTTCCATCTTATTTTCCATTTCCTTTTCGAGGACTTTTTGAGAATGTAGATAATCCATTTATTTCAACATAATATAATCCATTTGATCAACTTGGTATTTTAATTTTGAGAACATGTATTTTAAGTTTTTTCTTTATTTATGTGACGTGTTTGAGTTTTTATGAGTAATAGTTGTTCTAGAGCCATTGTTGTATAACATTTATTTAGAGTATACCTAGATGGATGACCTTTGCCTTCACACACACACACACACACACACACAGATATCTATATATATATATATATATATATATATATATATATATATATATATATATATATATATATATATATATATATATATATATATATACATATAATTTGAGCGTTTTCAAGTCTCAAATTTCATCATGTATCACTTTGATATGATTTCTTAAAATACTAAGAAGTTCACACTCTAAAACTTCGTTGAAACATGTTATAGCAAAAATGCCAATATGACTTGTTTAAGACTAATTTTAGGATAAGTCGAAAAATCCAACTTCCCCAAGAAATATCTCATAAAATATAATGATTCAATATTTGAAAAATTTTCCACATGTAATTTGAAATGTCTCCTCATTGTTTTGAAAAATTTATTGTTTGAAGCTTCACATAAAATATTTTTTAGTGAAAATTTCAAGATGGATCCTTTAAAACTGATTTTAGGATTAGTCATAAAATCCATCTTACAGAGGTTATATCTTTGAAATTATAATGAAAAAAAATAAAGTTTTGAAAACTAGTACTTGTTGAAATAATCATCACACCTTTCGGAATCAATCTCATTCACTAATCACGACCCTGAGAACATGGGATTAACCAACCACTCAACGTAATGCTAAGGTTTTGACATTTTAATAATGATTTTGGGTTTTGGTGTAATGGAAAACCTCAAAATGGTATTTGTTATGAACTTTGCACCTTAAAAATCATAAGGAACAAATAATTATAGTCCTCTTCGAGGGGGAAACCTTATTTTATAATGAAGATAATATACAAGAAAATATTTGATGATCCTAAGACTAGGTATCCTTAGTATGTATATATATATATATATATATAGGAGAAAAAGGTTACAATAATAATAAAATGGGACCATGAGGGGTTTTGGCCTACACAATGTTGAGAAATCTAGGGGCAACAAATTAAGTGATTTCTCTTACTTTGATAACTTCTTGTGATATATTTACACTTAACTTAATTAGCTTCTTCTTTCAATTGATTATATTTAGTTTTGTCATGAAAAACTACCAATTCATAAAGAACAATGCGATAAGAGGACACAAGATGTTGTTGTGTTTTATTCTCAAAGATGTATGAAAGGAACCCACTTAAGACTGTGGATGACAAACAATCTCAACAATATAAATGGATGCTAAACATTTTAGATCTGCAACAACTGATAGAAACAAAACCTACCAAAGTCTGCATCTATGCCACAATCATAGTTAAACAACAAAAAAGAAAGAGTAATAACTCCAATCATCCAATGGAAACCAGATATACAAAGAATAGTTTTATTATAACACTTGTGAAGGGAATAAATAGATGCTACCAGCCCCCCTCTAAGGGATGGGTTCTTGGCTATCCTCAAATGTCTTAAGCTTGTGTAGAGTCTCTCTCTTGTATAATGTGTAAACCGAGAAAAAATATGGTGTGCGACAATGAAAACAATAAGAGTTACAACAGTGAGTGCAACAATGAAAATAAACAAAAGTGAATAATGAATGGAAAACCCTTCTATCTATAACAAAATAATGAGTTATCCTCAAATAATGAGCAATAGTAAAATATTATTGATCCCATTCTTAGAATAACCACCTAAAATATTTTATTATATTTGTTTAGGAGGGAAAACGTATTTAAAAGTTTGTTTAGGAATAATAAATAAATAAGGATCTATTTAATTATTCCTAAGGGATTTAGTCAAATTTGACAAAGAATAATAATTAATTAGTGATTAATTAATTATTCTTAGATAAAAATAAGATAATTAATGATTTATTTGTTTATTTTTCATGACTAGGTCAAATATGACAAGGAATAATAATTGAAAAACGGTTTAATTAATTATTCCTAGAAGAAAATCAAAGAAATAGTGATATATTTAATTATTCTTCATGGGTTTAACTATAAATTACTTAATAAAGGTGGTTTATTAAGTAATTTCTCATAGTGAAAGCAATTTTACTATGGTAAAATTGGCTTTACATGGTGTACTTTGATCCATTTGGTAAATTAGGCTAGATGATCAATTTTTTGGTGATAATAGATTGCCCCCCAACGTATGAGTGTTAGGAGAAAAACATATGACTGAAGTACATTGTAAAGACACAATCACCAGACAACGTAGGGGGGAGAGAGAGAGAGAGAGAGAGAGAGAGAGACCAATAAAGCTGAATTGAAAGAGGATAGGGACAGAGGGGGCGAGACTAAAGCAAGTCTCCTTTTATGTTCTAGTACTGGACCTCAATGAGGTAGAGGAGGCATACCTATACCCATCGAGATAACCTAGTACAAAAATAATGGTTCACCCAGAAATATAAAATTGAGCAATGAAGTACATGCTGAATGGTACATGACATGCTGGCATAACATTGCTAGAAAATAATACAATGTGTCCCATATACATAATGCACCTGGAAAACATGAGCTAGGAATAAATACAATAATATTTGAGTACATGAGATACAAAGGCCCTTCCCTAAAAAATGGGTGGGAGGGAGGGTAGAACAACCGGAGAAGCCTTGCTGAACAAGGAAGGGCTCTGCAAAATTGAATGGATCATCTCAAGGAGACATGCATGCTATGAACACTGCGGTTAGTAGGAACTGAACCAATCAACTCTATGGAAATTCATCTGAGGCTGTAGCATAATAGGAATGCATCCAGGCACCTGGAGGGCCACCCCCTCATGAGGTATGGAACATCTCACACACACCCGAGAATCACTGGTATAATCTGCTGCATCATTGGACCATTAAGTGTATGAATCACGAACATGAAACAACCAAGTCAGAGGGTAATGATGAGTCCCTTTGCTTGATCATAGGTGCCAAACAAGAATGGGAGATGGAACCAAGATACACCTCCCTTTAGGCTATTCTTCTGGAATAAATGAGTTGATGTTGACTGAATAGGGCCCACAATAGATGAGGAAATGAGGATCCTCAACTAAGGCATGAGGGAAAATAGTAATGTGACTGATGGAATGACACCAGGGATAATGGAAAATCTAGGACTGAGGGACAAATAGACGACTTCCCTTGTTAGAGCATAAAGTGCATGGTTGACTTGGCAGCCATTGACTCAACTTTGGAGGGGATGGGGAGAGTGTGACTGGAGGCCAAAATGAGCAACACAGGATGAACGGTATGAAAATATGGATTGAATAATATGACATGATATAATGGGACAAGAAACAGACTCCATGAATGTAAGGGTGACTCATCGTGGATGCTCTGAACAAGGGTGACTCGATGACACTGCCACATAGACTGAGCCCTGTGGGGACCATGAAAGCATGAGTAGATGATGGTTACTCATGAAAAAAATTGATACATGGTACAACAAGTATTAAGAGGAGGTGGTCCTCAAAGTAAAAGTGTCACTTTATAAATAAATTTGATTTTGAGAGGCGATGAAGTGACCCTTCTTGGAAAAATGCCTTCCTAGTGAAGTCTCAAATCATCACAAAATGAGGAAGACCTATTATAGATCTCGATGAGAGCTTTCCAACAGTGTTGATGGTTTATCAAACTGAGACACAGTTTGGTTGCAATAGGTGACATAGAAACTATGGGTTTCCCTATAAAAGGGTGTTTTCCCTCCAATCTGATAGGAGGAGAAGGCCTTAAATCTTGTGGAGATCATAGCAGACAAACTGACCATCAGAATCGAGATCTGTGACTTTTAGGAAAGTGGCCTTACTTTTCTAAATATGGCCTTACTTCTTCTTGGAACGATGGTTCCTGGTGAAGAATTAAGGGAAAAATGAGAATGAACTACTAGAGGAGGTCTACAATCACTCTCACCCACTAAGTCAAACATGGGGCCTATGTGGACATAGAGTAGAATATCTTAAGGTATGGTATCAAATGTATATGATATGTGATGTTCATATGGCTCACTGGAGGGGTTGGTAGGACAAACTAACCGAGGAATGGGAGGATAATCGACCATACCTAGATTCGGTGCGATCTAGGCCGAGACTTAATTGAGAAGATGGCCAAGGGAAAACCATCATGCCCCCAAGCATGGAATACCACCTGCAAGAATATGTGATGGAGGGGACTGATCTGGTATGAAAAGGTGGGAAGGATGCCCCCTAGAAAGAGGATTTTGTGGAGCGCCACTATGTTTTGAGTGCTCAAAAAAGAGAGTCAAGCATCTCGGCCCAAATTGGCACAAGATCCTGCAAAGGAGATGTAGGGGCCTATGTGCCCCCCAGTATGCTATGGGCATGCTGGATGTATTTAGAGTGGTGGACTCCAAACACTTATATGTTTTATGTGATACATAATATGATTAGGCATTTTAATATGACGATGATGGTTTTCCATGTGTTTTCTTTATGGTTGTCTTGTGTGGTATACATGTGGTAAATGCCAATCTAGAATGTTATTTGCAATGGCATCTACATAGTTATTTTGGGTTCTAGGAACATGACTGAATGTAATGGTTTCAAATTCACGTACCAACAACTTAACTCATAGATATTTTCTAAATAGGGCTTGGTTATGCACATGATACACACCATTTAATTTCATGACAAGTAGAAAGAAATCTAAACGGACATGAAGATGAAGGATGTGATGAGCAAGGGCATCGACTAACAAACCTATCACTGCATCATATTCAGCCTGATTATTGGTGGCATATCCAATGCACACGTCGTTTGAAAGGACTAATGTATGCAAGGGGGTAAAAATGGACCAGGTTGTTGAGGCTAGATTCCGGGAGAAGCGACTCGCACCGTCAACATGACCGATATATGGTGTGGATGATGGATCCATCTGAAAGGTGCAAAAGACAACATATGAGATGATGAAATCTACCTAAATACATGGCAAAAATAAAGACACACAAATCAAAGGGATGCGCTATGAGAAGAATTTCTTGAGGTCTAGTGCATTGGGAGAATTAGGAAGGAAATGGTCTTCAGAATCCTCTGAACAAATTCCCCCTTACCTAAGTGCAAGGGTAATCAGGGGTAGGTATAACTTCCATGATGTCCTCATTAGGCTGGGAGATGGGCGGACGGAAGGAAGACTTACTACATGATGCAGTGACATTACCTGGTGCATCAACCTAAGAAATAAGGTTGACATACACATCATCTTGAATGTTAGACAATGAGCTGGTAGATGGAAGATCTATGGATGTTGAGACCTGGGATTCTATCGAAAGAGGTTTGATAGAAGCATGTGTAGAAACCTTAGAAAGGTTTACCTATGAAGAACTCAAGGATGACGAAAGGTAAAGGATATGGCCTGTGGTGTCCACCATCTCGACATCGAGGGGAGGTATCATGATGGTGGGACCAGATTCCCCCTGTTTTGGTTGACTAGTGGTACCATAATCCATAGGTAGAGGTGTAGATGATCCACTATGAGTGGCCTCATATTCACGAAGTTCCCCAAGGCAATTGTGAAATTCATCGAGAGGACAGCAACAATGGGAATAGTGACCATGATGATCACACAGGGCACAAGGGTGATTTGTGCGCAACGTTTTGAGTTTCTTGGATGGTTCCAGTAAGTTAACATGGACTTCTGGGAAATTTGACTCAAGGAACACTTCATGAACCAAAGGTTTAAGTTGAGGAAGTTTAGGGAAATTATTGGTGGCATGCCCAACCACTTTACACAAAATGCATGGAGGTGGCGACTTCGGGGCTTTTGGGGTTGGAAGAGCTTGGGGAGCCTTATCCTCAGGTTCTTTCCTTTTAGCTTTGCCCCCATGTCTAGATGCTTTTGCAATAGGAACAGGTTCCTATTGAGGTTGTGATGGAACTGAAGCAGCGACAGGGGCGGTAGTCACGGTTGAACCGGGATCAAAGCATGATAAGGTCATAGTTAACTAGGAAGAATGCTTGTAAGGGGATCGATGTACCATACTGGGATCACCAAAGTCATGTTAGGAAGGACCAGTGAAGCCATGACAGTGACAAAAAATAATCTCGGGGGGGGGGGGGGGAATAGGAAAGGTATCTGGCCTGCAGGGTAATGTCCCGATGGAATAGCTCCTAGATGGTTAAGACTTGGAGGAACAGTTCCTGGTGGAAACATAGGAGAGGCACCCACAAACGGAGGAGGTCTTGGGGGTGGATCCTGAGGGCTTAGCTAGGATGGTAGCCACAAGGTGCTGAGGAGCTAGTTGCAGATCATATGTACCAGACTTCTTAAGGGTAGCCTGTGACGCTTGTAACATGAAAACACTCATAGAGTTAAGCTATGAGATGGGAGGGGGAGGACCAGGGAAACCACCCAATAATGAGGAATCTTTATAGACTTCAGGTGAAACACCGGTAAGGGGAGGTGAAGACTTTTTTTCCGACACCGACGAGATAATGGACTCGAGGGAGGTCATGGATGCCATCTCATAGTAATTCCATTGAATGATGGTAACAATCTTCCCTTCATGGGGGAAGCACATCTTGCAGAAAACCATAGATGCGATGGTTGACATGGCATATGTGTAACTACGACCTAAGAGAATGTTGTAATCTAAAGGGGCAGTAATGACTCCAATGTTGACATGGACAGTCTTGCCTGAAAGGGTTACTGGATAGTTGTGGTACATGCCAAGGGGCTGAGAGGAGTGTCTATCCCAAGCACATAAAGTGATGGTGGAGGGGGACAAATCAGGTGACTTAAGCTATTTCCAAATAGCAGTGGACATCACACAAGTGGATGCACCTTCATCAATAATGCATCGAGAGATGATGGCATTACGGACTCAGACTGGTATCTGGAAAGAAACGGATGAAGGGAATGGGGGATGTTCTGATGTATCAACTGGGAAGACAATTAAATGATCGTCAGAAGGATATACTGCATCCAAGGCAGTTAGTAGAGTTTCTTTTGGGATGGACACAACTGGAGCACTTCCAATGTTGACATGGTAGCAGGTGATTGCATTAAGTTGTCTACTATACTGTATGTATGGGAAGCTCGGTTAGAAGCCACATTATGGTGTAATGGTCCCTTTGGGATCTTGGGAATAGCCTCAAATTTAGGTTGAAGGATCTGTAATGGACCATTTGTTGTTGTAAGAGGCTCAACAGATGCTTTGGTTTTGGGCTTAGTTACAAACGAATTCAATGGCTTATCATATTGACGTGACCAAGTTTGTAGGTTGATATTGGAGGGGTTAAGCTCATCAGAATTCATCATAAGGATCTGCTGGTCACCAGGACCAGAAGGTTGGGGGGATGGGCTGCTTGAACTAGCTAAGGTTGAGCAGCAACAAATCCTTGCTGACGGAAAGGATTCATAAGCAATTCCAGTTGAGATGGTGTAGGATTCTGAAGTGATTGTTGACCTCTAGAAGCTACTTGAGCTTCCCACATTTGGCACATCTGGGGTAAGAGAAGACACCCATGTGTATAATGGCCATGTACACCACAACATGCACAAGGCTTTTTCATACAAATCACCATGTTTTGCTTGGGCTGACTACCCTGTTGTTGGTTGTTGGTGTTAGGCTGGTTCCCCTAGGGTTCATTAGGGTAATTACCTTGGTTACCCTTGTTACCTTTCCCCTTATTCTTTTTCTTCGAATTTTGGAGATTGGTTGCACTTTGCTATGCAAAAACCTGACCCTCAGGAGGCAGTGGCTACTAGGGTTGAGGATGCATGGGAGGCTGCGACACTAATGCTTGAGGGGCTGGAGCGCTCGGCTATGCATAAGGAGTAGCAACAATTTGGTAAATAGGTTAGGGCCCTGAAAATATGTTGCTAGTAGGAGGGGCATAAGAGTTGGAGGAACTGGTGCCCCCCTACGGATAGCCATAACTTTGCTGAGTATATGGCGAAGGGTGTGAAAGGGTTCCAACAATACCGTCGGTGGTGTGAGATTCCCTCAGTGCATTGGCACTTCCAGGACGAGGGAGGTCTGGAATGAAGGTATAGACATGACCAGATTGCGCATAAATCAGGTCATATATCAGAGTGGTTTGGAGAGCTTCTTCCTCGGTATGAGGAAAATCGGATTTGACATCTTTTCCAATGGGTGCTAAAAGGCTCCTAAGAAACAAATATCTATAGAGATGGTCTTCGAAGGGCGGGGCACAACATGTGCTCCTCCTTCTATGCCACTCTTGAACATGGTCGAAAAGGTGAGTGGCAGAGGACTAACAGAATGAGGTCAATAGCTCCATACCAGTGTCATACCGGAGAGGTAACTGTAAATATGAGAGAAACACTTTAGTAAGCATCACGAAAACAGAATGAGATGTGGTGGGCTGGTCTACATACCATTTCGCAACGTCTCCAGTGACCGTACGTTGGAATAGCCAAAGACAAATGGAGTCATCAGTAAGGGAGTTGGATGAACACCACATGTGGAAGGATTGAACATGGTTGGTAGGATCCTCTCCAACATTACCCTCAAACTTCGGGATGTCTGAGGGAAACTTAGTCGGCATCAAAGGCCAACTGACATCATGGTGTATGGGGTCATTTATCAACTGGTTAAAATCTGGTAGACTTAATCCAGTCATAAAGGGGAGCATGGGGGCTGCCAGAATGGTTCCTGAGACTATTCCACTTGATGTGACCACTGGGATAGATCCGGAACCAACACCAGGTTGGGTTCTTGCATCAGCTATGGGTCCAAACATGGTGACAATATGTAGTGAAGGAGGCTCGGACTCAGATGAGGAATTGGGTGAAGCAGTAGAAGATTCAGTATGGGGACTAGGAGGGCTATGAACTCGAACCCAATGGGGAGGGGTAATACGCCCAAGCGGAAACTCGGGGTGAAGGCCTAATAGTCTCTACGACAAATGCCTTGATGGCATAATGGTGGTAAGACACACATGACACGGAAATGGTGAAGAGAGATCAACAATATGCCTTTGTCTCGATGAGAGGAGATAAATTTATTATGTTAAGTCTTCGCTTGGCAATGTAAACCAAGTGCCCTTTGCTTAAGGTATGCTTGTGTGTGCAAGTGTATTTATTGATTAAGCCCAGATCTTTTTTTAAAAAGAAAAACGCTTGCTGAAAATAAACTGAAACTAATAACAGAAAATGAAAAGAAAAAAATTAACTAAACCCCACCCAAATCGGATTTGTAAACATTGTGCTGGTTGGTGGCTAAATCGAAGTAAAATACACTAAAAAGGTCAAGAGATCTAAATGCCTGTGTGACTGGGAACAAGTGAAACTAGGTTGTTGGAAAGTGGTGCAGCAACAACATAAAACCAAAGGGGAATATCGATGTAAAAAGATAAGGAGATGGGTGTAACACCTAGGGAAACAGATGGGACCCTAAGGCCAGTGACCAAACAAGTTTAAATGTAAAATTATGGATGGTGGAAACCTATCTTTATAGATCTGAAACAGAAGGGTACAAATCTAGAAAATGTGGTTGAAAGCACTACAGAAACTCAAACTACTCACTAAGATAAACTCCTCGTATAAAGGTGGAAGCATACTAGAAGCCCTTGGGGGGGCTAAATTTGACTTAGATGAGTAAATCAGAGTAGATCAAGGCCTAAGTGGGATGAGGTAGAGGTCAGACAACCCAATAGGCAGCTCTCTACAAAACCCAAAAACAGATCTGAAAAAGCACTAAAACCCAGAAATCGCAGGTATTGACATGTTTTCTAGTAGGGATCACACTTTATGGGCTGATAAGTACACTCTGGCCTCTAGATCACACTTTTTGGGCCAAAAAGTGTGATTTCTAGTCCATGGATCTTGGTTGGCAAATCTTGGAAAAAAGTGTCTCCTTTGTCGTGATTGGTTCCTGTGACCTGCAGAAACGACCTAAAAGTTTGTAGAAGTCAGAAATTTCACTGATCTAGGGTTAAAAACTAGGAAACCTTAAGAGAATTGAAAAAAGAAGAAACCCTAAGCTGAAAACCGAAGGTCACCCAGATTTCTGGATCTGAAGTATAAACCCAGTGGAGTCGCCAATTTTGTTGTAGTGTTTTCTTCTCAAAGATGTACGAAAATAACCCACTTAAGACTATGGATGACAAACAATCTCAACAATATAAATGGTTGTTAAACATTGTAGATCTATAGTAACTGATAGAAACAAAACCTACCAAAGTTTGGATCTATGCAACAATCATAGCTAAACAACAAAAAGGAAAGAGTAATAACTCCAATCATCCAATGGAAACCATATATACAAGAATAGTTTTGTTATAACACCTATGAAGGGAACAAATAGATGTTACCAGTCCCCCTCTATGGGATGGGTTCTTGGCTATCCTCAAATGTCTTTAGCTTGCGTAGAGTCTCTCTCCTCTACAATGTGTAAACCGAGCAAAAATATGGTGTGCGACAGTGCAATTAATCATAGTTATAACAGTCAGTGCAAAAATGAAAATAATCAAAAGCGAATAATGAATGGAAAACCCTTCTATTTATAACAAAATATTGATTTCTCCTCAAGTAACGAAAAATAGTAAAATATTATTGATCCCATTCTTGGAATAACTACCTCGAATATTTTATTATATTTGTTTAGGAGGGAAAAAGTATTTAAACTTTTTATAAAAATAATAAATAAATAAATGATTTATTTATCATCTCAAGGAATTAGTTAAGGAATAATAAATAAATAAGGATTTATTTAATTATTCCTAAGGGATTTAGTCAAATTTGATAAAGAATAATAATTAATTAGTGATTAATTAATTATTCTTAAAGAAAAATAAGATAATTAATGATTTATCTATTTATTTTTCATGATTGGGTCAAATATGACAAGGAATAATAACTGAACAATGGTTTAATTAAATATTCCTAGAATAAAATAAAATAAACAGTGATTTATTTAATTATTTTTCATGGGTTTAACTGTAAATTACTTAATAAAGGTGTCTTATTATGTAATTTCTCACAGTGAAAACAATTTTACTATGGTAAAATTGGCTTTACATGGTGTACTTCGATCCATTTGGTAAATTAGGCTAGATGATCAATTTCTTGGTGATAACACAAGATATAGGTGATCAACCAGGGCCAAAACCTCTCATATTGAGAGGAAAACCCACAAGAATTATTCTCTTCTTATAGAAATTTAATTGACAAATTCAAAGACCTATGACCCTTGACCAAGATCCCTCCAAGACCAAGTCAAAAAAATTCGTCTTCTTGCAAAGTCAAACCAAGTTAATCTTGTCTTGTTGTAACTGCAATTTCTCCTTCTTCTTAGACTTCGACCCTGCAACCTTGGATTGCAACTTCGACTTGCAATTCTTGACCCTTGTCTTGGAAATAATACTGAGAGGGGGGGGTGAATCAGTATTATCACATTAATAAGACTTTTTCATTCCCATAATCAGATTCATATATCCTACTACCACAACTTCTTATGATTAAGTTAATCGATCTTCAATGAGTGCATTAGAGCATTATCAACCATATTATCAGTTAACAGATGCAGTAACATAAAGTAGATCATCACACATAAGGCACACACATGAACACAATGATATAAGGTGGAAACCCAATGCGGGAGAAAACCACCTGCTGCAAGTCATCTCAATCTTCTTCTTAATAAGAAAAATTCTTTTACAATATTTGTACTGGTGCAGCCTTATACCAGTAGGGGAGCTACAACCCCCTTTGCTCTTGCACTAGCCGATCCATTTACTAGTACGCAGGCTACTACCTGCTACAATGCTCCAAAGATTTCCTTTAGCTCTTGTACTAGCTTAGATACTAGTACGTAGGCACCGGCCTACAATCTTCTCTCCTTCAAGTACCACGTTTCATCAATTTTCATACTGGATACAATGAAGCACAACCCATAAACTGAAAGGCCACATTTCATCCAATTTTCATACTGGACCCAACAATAACATTGAAGCTCAAACAACCTTCTGAAACACCCAATCAACTGAAATAACCAGATCAACAATAATAGGACCAAACCCAGAATACAACAATGATAAAAAAAGATTTTAAGAGAAGGAAGCACCCTGCTCAACTGCTAGCCTGAGTCCGGACTCACCCTGGTCAACTGCTAGCCTGAGTCCCGGACTCACCCTGCTCAACTGCTGGCCTGAGTCCCTGGATGCACCCTGCTAAACTGCCAGCCTGCGTCCCTCGCACTGAGTCTTCTGAACTGCCTGCGTCCCGGCGCACCTGAACCCTTCTGCGCCTGCGTCCGGCGCACCTGAAACTCTTCGCTCCTGCGTCCCGGACGCACCTGAACCCTTACTGCACCTGCGTCCCTCCGGGCATAGATGATTTCAAGACTTTAGAAGTAACCCAGACAATCAGATCCACAGATCTGAACATGCGCCAAAGAGATCTCGGTCCATCAGTAGATTCGCCTTGTTTAGATCTAGACCAGATCTAGCCCTCATAAGATATTCAACCCAAGACTTACCAAATCCAAATGATCTCCTTTGCTTTATATAGGCAAGCTTCTCCTCAAAACATGGAACAATACCACGAGCCGACACCATAGAGACACAAAACCGTTGGCTAGATACCACACAAGAAACCCCCACGTGCTTTTCTCTGCCTTGAAATGTGTGCACTGGGTGGACGCACCCCCTGAACGGCTGACTTGCGTCCCTGGACGCGGGTTCTGCATGGTGTACCTGCGGGTACGCACCTTCTGAACTGGCTTCCTGCGTCCTTCATAATTTTTCAATAAAATGAGAGTTGATCATCAACTTCTGCTGCTGACTTGAAGAATAGTGAACTACCACCTGAATGGGTTGCCATCAAGGACAACACTTTAGCCATAATGCCAACAATCTCCCCCTTTGGACTTGATGGCAAAGCTTACTAAGAACTTGCCATTTGATTCCTTTGAGCTGTCCTGCATCTATGTATTATGTTACATCTGATATCTCTTCTGAATGTATATAAGTGAGATGGTCTTCTATGAGGGGGGTTGCCATCAAGTACAACACATGCATCATAATGCCAACAATCTCCCCCTTTGTACTTGATGGCAACGACACCAGATCACTCTCCCCCTTTGACATCAAGGGCAAAGGGGTATGCTCCCCCTAAGAACATGCTCCCTTTGACTATGAACCAGATCTGCTGAAGTCTCTGAATGAGCTCCCCCTTTGTATATGTCATGGTGCTTCAATCTGATAATGGTCTTTCTGAGAACCAGCTGAGATGTCTGCTCTGCTGTATGGTGATTGTTCATGGTCAAGCTCCCCCTGACTGTAAGCAAGGTCTGCAAAAAGATGTTCTACAAGAAGAACATGACTCTATATATATCATAAATGACCTTCCTATCACCCATCACAATAAGGATCATCCATCCAACCAAGTGGGAATACATCAGAAATATGAGAACCAAATACATTACATCTTCATCCCATGCATAGTGGGGGACATAGGCCGTTACATGACCTGAAGAGATGACTATAATAGATAGACCATTACAACATGAGTCTTGCTACGACCTTCCAAACATCTAAAGATCATGACAAACAACAGCACTGTATAATCTGCTCCATAGAATCTGTCAACATCAACTCATAACCATCCAGATCTACATGAATCAAGAGCCATCAAATGAAAGCATCAGCATCAATCAACATATGTATGAATAACCATCCCTGTATCCAGCCAACAATCCTCATCCATTTGTGCCAAGAAAGAATTCATGCATCATGCTCATGTTAACATCATCATGAAATGCGTATGAGTAACTCATCATCATCATGTCTCCAACAATGCGACTTTGAGTAATCATCCACGAAATCAGCCAACCTCATCCATATATGTGCCAAGGATAATAAAGACTTCATACAAGCATCATTAGAGAATCAACCATACATCTGATCATGTGACCAACTCATAATAGCAAGATGAATCATAAACATTGTCACCAAGGACCATAATGCCAACAATGCATTTAGGACAAATGCTCCCTCTGAACCAGTGCCATCTGCTAAATCTGATCATGCATATCAAGAAGAATCAGCCAATAAATGCTTTGAGACAGGTACGCACTTCATCTTCTGCTGCGCTGCGTCCTGTTGCTGCAGGGACGCACCCAAAAACACTATTGCGCCGCGTCCTTTTGCTTCAGGGACGCACCTGATACTCAGTCGCTCTGCGTCCCCACGCAGATTTTCAGTTACTGAACTGCGTCCTGGACGCACCGGGACTTGGTCTGGCCTGCGTCCGCACGCAGGTCTCCTGTTACTGTACTGCGTCCTGTACTTTCAGCTTCCTCAGATTCTGGTATGTCTGTACATTGTACTGTGCCATCCTTTTCTGACTGTACTTCCTTTTTCCTCCATATCTTCAAGCGTGATGATGACATTTTCTCCTTTTGATATGGTGCCCAAACTTTGTTCCTGCATTCCTTGGCTATATGTCCAAGCTTGTTACATGCATAACATCTTACATGTTTCATATTCCTCCTGTAACAATCAGTAGCTTTGTGACCAAACATATTGCAAGCAAAGCAATATCCATAAAAGTACCTTGATTGAGATGACCTTTCTGCATAATGGTCTTGAACTCTTCTTCTTCTACATCTAGCTGCAACATGTCCAAGATTATGACATACATAACATTCAACATTATTCATAGGAGGAGTAAAGGATTTTCTTTGAGGAATCTCTTTCCTTGGTTGATGATGAGATTGATCTTTCACTTCTTCGTTGATCACTTTAGATTTCCTTTTAGAGTTTCTTGCCTCACCTTGTGAACTAGATTCACCTTCAACAGATTCATGGAAACCAAGACCAGTCTTTATAGCAGGGGACCTTTGACTACTAAGAATATCATCCAATACTTTAGAGCTATCTTGAAATCGTAAAAGCTTATCCTTTTCTTCTAGTTTACTTTTCAAGATATTTACCTCAACCTGAAGCTGTTCTTCCTTTTCAAGAGATTTCTCTTTCAAAACTTCTTCAGCGTTCCTTCCTTCTTCCATTTGTTCCCTTAGTTTGAGAATTTCTTTTTCTTGTTCTTCATACAGATCCTGCTGCATTTGACGAACTCGGAAGGCACATTCCAGTTGAGATTTTAAGCTGGTGACTTCGTTTTCTTGTTTTGCAATAGCTTGGAGTAGATCTGTATTCTTCTTCTTTGATTCTTCAAGATCTCCTTTTAGTGAGAGGATTGTAGCTTCAAGATTTTCATAGTAGCTGGATCTATCTTTGAGTTTCTTGATGGTTGTGCTTCTTTCGTTGACTTCTTTTCTTAATGATGTCACTTCATGCTGCAATTTTTGACATTGGTCTTCGTTGTCCTTGAGTAGCTTTCTTACCTTGTTTCCTTCTTCTAGTTGTGCCCTTAGTTTGGTAGCTTCTTCTTTGAAATCACATTCCTTTTTGTTTAATAGATCTTGTTGATCTCTAATTTTGTCTGTCAGCTTTTTAAATTCTGCCTCTATTTGATATCTTTCTTGTTCACCCATAAGAGCAAATTCAGTAGTTTCTCTATCACTTTCATCTCTTTCACAAGGAAATATAGCTGGAACATCAGAGGATAACACATTCATACCTGATAATGACTCTGAATCTGATTCTGAATCTGAAGAGCTTCTTATGCCTAATCCCCAATCGATTCTTCCACTGTCATAGTTCTTCTGAGATGACTTCTTTTTCTTATTAGCTTTCTTCTTAAGCTTCTTTCCCATTGTTCCACGGATCTCCTTCAAGCGATCAAGCTTCTATCAGAGGACTTGCTCTGATACCAATTCTTGGAAATAATACTGAGAGGGGGGGGTGAATCAGTATTATCACATTAATAAGACTTTTTCATTCCCATAATCAGATTCATATATCCTACTACCACAACTTCTTATGATTAAGTTAATCGATCTTCAATGAGTGCATTAGAGCATTATCAACCATATTATCAGTTAACAGATGCAGTAACATAAAGTAGATCATCACACATAAGGCACACACATGAACACAATGATATAATGTGGAAACCCAATGCGGGAGAAAACCACCTGCTGCAAGTCATCTCAATCTTCTTCTTAATAAGAAAAATTCTTTTACAATATTTGTACTGGTGCAGCCTTATACCAGTACGGGAGCTACAACCCCCTTTGCTCTTGCACTAGCCGATCCATTTACTAGTAGGCAGGCTACTACCTGCTACAATGCTCCAAAGATTTCCTTTAGCTCTTGTACTAGCTTAGATACTAGTACGTAGGCACCGGCCTACAATCTTCTCTCCTTCAAGTACCACGTTTCATCAATTTTCATACTGGATACACTGAAGCACAACCCATAAACTGAAAGGCCACATTTCATCCAATTTTCATACTGGACCCAACAATAACATTGAAGCTCAAACAACCTTCTGAAACACCCAATCAACTGAAATAACCAGATCAACAATAATAGGACCAAACCCAGAATACAACAATGATAAACAAAGATTTTAAGAGAAGGAAGCACCCTGCTCAACTGCTAGCCTGAGTCCGGACTCACCCTGCTCAACTGCTAGCCTGAGTCCCGGACTCACCCTGCTCAACTGTTGGCCTGAGTCCCTGGACGCACCCTGCTAAACTGCTAGCCTGCGTCCCTCGCACTGAGTCTTCTGAACTGCCTGCGTCCCGGCGCACCTGAACCCTTCTGCGCCTGCGTCCGGCGCACCTGAAACTCTTCGCTCCTGCGTCCCGGACGCACCTGAACCCTTACTGCACCTGCGTCCCTCCGGGCATAGATGATTTCAAGACTTTAGAAGTAACCCAGACAATCAGATCCACAGATCTGAACATGCGCCGAAGAGATCTCGGTCCATCAGTAGATTCGCCTTGTTTAGATCTAGACCAGATCTAGCCCTCATAAGATATTCAACCCAAGACTTACCAAATCCAAATGATCTCCTTTGCTTTATATAGGCAAGCTTCTCCTCAAAACATGGAACAATACCACGAGCCGACACCATAGAAACACAAAACCGTCGGCTAGATACCACACAAGAAACCCCCACGTGCTTTTCTCTGCCTTGAAATGTGTGCACTGGGTGGACGCACCCCCTGAACGGCTGACTTGCGTCCCTGGACGCGGGTTCTGCATGGTGTACCTGCGGGTACGCACCTTCTGAACTGGCTTCCTGCGTCCTTCATAATTTTTCAATAAAATGAGAGCTGATCATCAACTTCTGCTGCTGACTTGAAGAATAGTGAACTACCACCTGAATGGGTTGCCATCAAGGACAACACTTTAGCCATAATGCCAACACCTTGTTACATAAACCCTAGTTCACATGCGTAGCTAGAATATGGATGAATTTATCTCCTTTCTCCCTTGCTTGACTTGTCTTCTCTTACTTGTTAATTCAACTTGCAAAGCATACCTTTCTTGACCCAAAACTCAACTCTTGGTGGTGATTGCAATATTTATGTTTCAACTACAATAGATGACACCCTATCCCTTTTGCACATGTGAACAATTTTAGCCCAAAGACAGTCTAAAATTTTGTTTCCCTTCTCCTCTTCTTTGCTAAGTATTTTAGCTTCTTTTTCATCCTCTATCCTTTCTTTACCAAACTTCATGAGTGATTGGAAGTTCTCTTCAAGTGACACCGAGGTCACTTATATATAGGCTTCTTCTAGAGCCCTGATGAGTTGACTTGTCCTCTCCTTGTAGCCCAACATCTCCTCAAAGGTTGATTTGTTGCTTGCATGCTTAACAAGGTCTTGAAGAGTCTTTGACTCTATCTTTGACAAAAATATTTTTTTATTTACAATATATAACATGCCCAAAAGGGTCTTCCACACATGGCAATGACTTTATTGACCTAGAAGTAGTCGATGGGTGCTTGACCTAAAAATAAATTTCCCTTAAGGATGAAACCCATGCCTCAAGAATGATAATAATAAATTTGTTTTTCTTTACTATAAATACATAAAATCATGAATACATATGTCATTATGAATTCCAAACCTAGTTACATATTTCAACACTCCCTCTTAACTGGGGAGGTATTCATAATCCATACAATGTACTTGGACATTCTCGTTATGAATAATTCTCATAAGAAGAGTCGGATTGGTAAGCCATTTGATAAGCTACTTAGCTTATTCTAGAGCATCTCATCATACTAACCAACATTGTCATATAGAAAGGCCATGACTAACAAGTCTATCTTTCCACAAGATCAAAGCACAATGTCAGTGAGACCAATGACTCACAAACACCATCGTCATCATCTCTCAAGGAACATAGCTCACTCATGTGTTCACAGAGTATGTCCTTTTAGGAAAATTCTTATCTTGGAATAAGACATCCTTAAGGAATTTCCTCTTCGACTACTCTTATCTTGGATGCCCTACCTCATCCTCAAAGAGTATTCGAATCAATCTCATATGATTATCCAAACCTCAATTCTTTCTTCACAATATGAAGACAATAATGATGTGTCTATCTCTCCCTCTCAATTAGGGAAGATATAATCATTCCTATAAAAGGAATATACCTAATCTCCCTCTCAACCGGGGATTTGATTCCAAACTCCCTCTTAACCAAGGACTTGTTTCCAACAACAAATTTATGCTCTTTGGTGGACACCATGGTACTATCAGCTACTTGTGGGGATCCTCCTTTCGATGTCATGAACTTCATATTAATCATAATGGAGCCTTCAACAAACCATAGGGTTGAAACATTATTCATGTCATCCTTATTTTCATTGGAAAGTGATCTTCTAGTCCACATATGGATTTTCTTCACATAGCTACCTTTTCCATGTCATTTTTCTTCCAAGATATTCCGTCCATTCCCATCAGTACTAGTTGTAGATGATATCTACAATTGTCTTCTGGAACCCCTATTTTAACCCAACTAGATGTTATTCAAAACTCAAATCAGAGTTACCTTTTAAGATGGCCTTTCTTCATGACATTTGCTTCATACAACATCAACATATTTCACATTCATAAATATATAACCAAGATTTCCAATGTCAAGGGTCTTATTATTTTTTAGAATTTGTCAAGGTCTTTATATATTTCCCATGGGGATATCATACTAGATCCTTCTAGTCATTATATGTTGATTCCTTATCTTTATGTGAGCATATTTGTAGCTTTTCCATGAATCCTTCTTCCTTTCCTCACATATTGTACCCTAGGAAATTTTATACATAGTTCCTTCATCTTGTCAACCACCTCATATTCATATGAGGACATATTATGTTGATTTCATCTTATCAATATGTGAACTAGTTCAAGGTGTATACCTTCATGTATCAAGAAGAGATTCTTCTTTTTCCATGATGCTCATAAGATAGAGCATTAAACCATGATTTCTACAACTATATGATGACATGACCTAATCTGTCAAATACTTACATACATACCTCTTTTCTTCTCTTGGTCATTTAGACTTCCTTCGGTAGCTTCCTTTCCTTGCTTGAAAGTACTTCAACCATGTTGCATTTCTATGTCATCATACATGTTATAACTCCTAGAGACAACCCTGGGGTTGAGGAGAGGTTAGTGCCTAGGAAATCTTAGTCTCTCTTGAACATAAATCAGTACAACTCAAGAGATAAATGTGAAATGGTTTAGATTTTGGTTCAATTACCTTTCTCAGAGGTAGATTCAGTATGCACATAAACAACGTATCATTCCAAAAAATAAATGTTATGGTCTGGTGGCTGACACACAAAGAATGCAACTTAACTTTTTTGTTGCAGTAGAGTTGAAAATAAGAAATATAAGAGAGGAACCTGGGGTAGGGAGTTGGATAAACACAAAGTCATATGCAACAAATCCCAATAGAATCATGAGAAGATAAAAGGAATGAAGTGCAGAAATTATGGAGCGCATTTTAACGCTTTCAACTCAATGTTTCACAGGTACTATTTGCTATATCATAACTCAAGTAAATCTACAATCTTACAACTACCATCTATTATTATATAACATAGATAAATATAAAATATCACAGGTACCATAAGCTACTACATAACACAAGTAAATCCATGACTTAAGAGTCAATCCAGTAGCTACAGTTACACAATTTATGGAGAAGAAAATATACATATGAAATGACACAAAGAGGTAGAACACATACTACATATCCCAATGCTTGGAATCACCTAAAACTTTCTTCATTAATCTTGAAAAATGAAATACCTACTATAGGCCTAAAATTGTGAAATATGAAAAATAAATACAGCCCCTAGAATAGGAAAATAGAACCAAATTTGGAACCTCCTCTGAAAACAGAATTCAAAACCCTTAAACACAAAATTTAGAACCTTTGAAAATAGAATTTGGGAACCTTTACTATTGATTTCCTCTTCCATTTTATAGGGAGAGAGGGCACAAAAAATAGTTACAAAATATCTTAGAATGCTACAATTATTTGAACTACTAGCTCTCTGAGTAAGCGAATGGCCTAGTTGTCCTAATGATTACCTAAAAAACTTGATTATTTTCTTGAAAATACGAAATTAACAAAACATGAAAAGCATGAGGTGTCATAATTGACAAAGCAAAATGTATTCGATGTTGGTTCCTCTCATCTCCTAAGGTGGACCCAAGATCAATTATCTAGATTAGTGGTGGGCTGATGATCTAGCAATGCCTCTGTCATGATATTCCTACCATGGTTGTCTAGCACTTCTCCTGCCATTTTCTCCCTCTAACTACTTAAATTCCCTCTTTCTGGAGAAGGTCATGATTTGGTGTGGTGGCATTGGAGGTGCTTTACACTGACTGATGACTGCACAAAACTGATAGCCACTGAACCAATCATCCTCCATACTCTCTATATTATAGTTTTAGAGCTCAATATATCATATCTTTTATAAAAATAAATGTTATGAAAACATAGAATTCTGATGCCTTTCAACCCTTTTGCTCTCAACCCCCTTCTTGTTTTTCCTTCATGGGATCAGGTTCCGTGATCAATGACTTAGGGCTTGGGTGCTAAATCCTTCAGGCTATTGAGAAATAAATTCTAGTAGGATTAGGGTTATATTTCTCTTTCTTGAGAACTACTTGTGAATTATGTTTGCTTCTTTTACTTATTTATTATATTATCTTTCATCAAGCAATTACCAAATTATGTGTGCATGAAGATCATGAAAACACAAGACACAAGATGTAGGCGCTCTTCTAGGGAAAAATCCCTAGCGGGAAAACCCAATAAAAATCTCTTTCTTCAATAGTTTCCCTTAAGACTCTTCAACCTAGACAAAGACTTCCTCCACACCAAGACAACCTCTCCTTCTTTGATCCAACCTTCGACCTAGTAGCAACAACACTTCAACCCTAACAAGCTCAACTTGGTAGCCTCTAGCATCAACAACAACTTCGACCTTGACTAGGAGACTTCGATCTCCTAAATTAGCTCACATGAGAGAGAGAGAGAAATAGAGATACTAAAATTTTGATTTTCTTCTTCCTTTCCTCCTTCACCAAACTCTCACTCCTTTTAGCCCCTTCCTTCAACTTTTCACTCCTTCCCAACTTCCAGCTTCCAGCTTCCAAATATCGAGCTATGCTTGAGAGAGTGAAATGATCAAATGAAGTCGAACTCCCTTGTATATATAGCATTACAATGAGGTCAAATTTCCTTCCTTGAGACCGACTTGATATTCTTGAGATCGACTTGGTGTGGAGGTTACATAATTTATTTTTGACTCAAAAATAATTCTTTTTACATCGTTCAAAAGCCCACAAAGAGTCTCATAAAATATACAATGACTCTATTGACTGTTTATTAATCCCAGGAGTCCTCAATGGGGGATTTAACTAATAAAATGATGATCCAAGCATGAAACCCATGCTTTAATAAGTCATTGTAACAATAATAAAAATCCTTTTGACAAATACATTTTATGAAGACCGAACCTAGTTCCATTTTTCAACACTCCCTCTTAATTAGGGAGGTATTCATATGGAAGATCTCAAACTAAATGAACTATGAAGATTTTAGGCACCGGAATGCCATGGACTAGATTCCTAACTAGGGTAATCTATCTAAGGTCTCTCAACAATTTAGGCACCGCAATGCCACTGACTAGATTTCTAACCAGGGAAATCTATCCAAGTGGGATTAAGATGGACTAAATATTTCAGCCTTTCTAGGTACCACCAAGCTTACTTGCTAACCATCAACCCAGGGATCTAGGTGCATATCTGAGGTCAAAGTTCCATGACCAATACCACTCTCCCTACTTCAGAACTAGACATCAATACATAGTGTTGGCCACATGTCCTCCCAAGAAATTTGTGTCACACACAAGGCCTCAACAAATCTCTTCCAAAATTTTAACATCATAAACAAAATCAACAATATCAACTAAACCAAGCATGCTTCTAAGATACTCAAATTTCTTATTAGGAAGAGACTTTGTTAGTATATCAGCTACCTGATCATCTGTTGGGACATACTGTAGCTTCATGATCACATCCTGCACCAAGTTCCTAATATAGTGGAACTTATTGTTGATATGCTTCGTCCTAGCATGAAACATAGGATCTCCATACATGTTTATATAACTTTGATTATTAAAATTAATTATATTGGGATCTAGAGGCTTCTCGAACAAATATGGTAGAAGTTACCTCAACCATATACAATCATTTCCTACTTCATGCAACCACGTACTTTGCTTCAACACTACTCAAAGAAACAAGATCTTGCTTTCTACTCATCTATGAGATCATGAAAGATCCCAAAATAAATCATCCTCCAGTAATGCTTCTTCCATCAGTCTCACTTTCATCCCAATCAGAATCTGTGAAGCTAATCAACTTGAGTTCCTTACTATTGTACTTTGGGTAGTGATGTATCGTACCACAAATATATCTCAATATATGATTGGCATCTATCTAGTGATCATGATGAGGATCCAACTGAAATTGACCAAGGATTTTCACAACAAAGCATATATCTAGCCTAGTATTTACCAGATACATCAGAGAACCTACCAATTGATGATAGGAGGTAGGATCCACAAGACTTGAGTCATATCTTCTCAACTTCTTGAGATTGGTGATCATAGGAGTAGTCATGGGCTTGGAATCCATCATCCCAAATTTCTGCAACAACTTGATGATGTACTTTCCTTGCCCCAAATATATCTCCCCAAGATTTTTCCATACTTCTAGACCTAGGTAATAATGCATTAGTCCTAGATCATTCCTCTCAAATTTGATCGCGAACATCTTCTTACATTCTTGTATCCTTCTCTCCACACCTGTGATAAATAGATCATCCACATACAATAAAACAATGACCGACTCATTATTCACAACCTTAATGCAGAGATTCAAATCATCAGAACTCTTCACGAACCCAATTCTCAGAAGGTATACATCCAATCTTGCATACCATGCCCTAGGATCTTGCTTCAACCATACAAGGCCTTCTTCAGTCTACAAACATGAGCGTCACTGCTATTTTTTTCAAAGTCTTCAGGTTTATCAATGTATACTTCCTCATCGATGCTCCCATTCATAAATGCTATATTCATGTCCATTTGATTGATGTTCCATCCCATTGTAGCAGTGAACAAAACCAAAGATATAATGGTAGTATACCTTGTAGTGGGTGCAAAGGTTTCTTCATAATCCATGCCTTCCTTTTGAGAGAAACCTTTTGCAAGAAACCTTGCCTTATACTTACCTATGCTTCCATCAACAATGTGTTTTAACCTGTAGATCCATTTTGAGGTGACAACTAATTTGTCACTAGGTCTAGGATCAATTTCCCAAACTGCATTGTTCATGATAGATTGATATTGTTACTGCATAGATTTCTTCCATACTTCTTGATGAGAAACTTATTCAAAGGTATATGGTCAGGGAAAATTTTATGGATGGAAAATTATCATGAAGTTTAAAAGCATTAGCGAATCTCACTAGTCCCTAATATGCAAGCTATAAAATGTTTATTGATGTATTTGTAAAATTAGTAAAATTTATAATGATTTTATATATACTCTCTAAATAATGTTGGCAATTTTTAAGGTAAAATGTAGGCGAATCATTTTCATAAAAAATGGAAATTGGCAAATCTTGTTTTTGGAAAAATCGTGGAAAATTAGACCACCTACAAATATTAGCCCCTAAAATTTTCCACGTATATGGTTCTTCTTCAATTAGTCTTGTCATATATGTAATATCCAAAATATCTCTTTGGTCTTTTTCTTTCCTTGAAGGTTCCTTTCGCAGCTCCATGCCCTTCAGTATCTTCAAGAGTGGAGTTTAACCAATTTGGCCTCTTCCTTGTGATTGGTATGACCATAGCTTGAATAGGCACACTTGGTCCTTCTTCCTCTTGAATTGAATAAGGGTTTTCGGGTTGTGCTTCTTCTTCTTCAAATATCGGTAGATCTTCGTCATCAAAATCAATAGGAATATCCTTTGATCTTTTGTAGGCTTGATTCTCATCAAATATAACATCCCTACTTTCTTAAATGTGTCTCTCTTCCTTGTTGTAGATTGTATATGCCTTTAAGGAGATACTATAGCCAATGGAGATCCCTTTGATGCTTGTAGAATCCAAATTATTTTGATTTTCCTTTGGAACATGGATATATGCGGGACTCCCAAATATTCAAAGATCGTGCACACTTGGCTTCTTTCTTGTGAATGCTTCCTCATGTGTCATATTATCGAGAATTCTATGAGGCCTTTTATTTTGAATATATACAAATGTCGTTGCTACTTCTCCCCATAAAAACTTTGGCAAATCTTGTTCAAGTACCATTTTTGTACACCTTCCTAAATTGTCCTATTCTTTCTTTTGGCCACTCCATTTTGTTCGGGATAGTAGGGAACAATAAGCTTCATCTTAATTCCTGCTTCTTTACCATAAGAAATTTATTATTTAGAGTGTATTCCCCACCATTGTTAGATCTTAAAGTGTTGTATCTTTCTTTCAGTTAGGGTTTCCACTTCAGATCTAAACTCCTTGAATTTCTCAAACACTTCATCATTTTTCTTGAGAAGATATAGCCATGTATTTCTAGAGTGATCATCAATAATGTTACATAGTAAATATGACCTCCAAGTGATTTGTTAGACATGGGCCCACACACATCAGAATGTATGAGGTCTAATATTTCTTTAGACCTTGTTTCACTATTTGAAAATGGTTTTCTTGTATGTTTTCCCGAGGAGAATCCCTTGCAAACTCCTTTACGATATTCTTTGATATTGGGGATGCCATGGAATAGATGTTTAAGAGTGGGATGAAATTGTAGTGAATATGATCATATCTTCTATGCCATAGCTCAATAGGAAAGATTTCCATATGAACTATGTCTTAAGGAGGTGGTGTAATCACTCTATACAAACTTCCTTCACGAAATACAATAACCCTAGCTTTATCAATACTATAATCCTTTCCCCAAACCAATACCTTTCCATCTGTTAGTGTCAGTATTTCCAGCCTTCCTCCAATGATCAAATATGCTCTTACAAAGTGGTCTCAGAGTGTCAAGGTCAAATTTTGTCATTTCAAAGAGTTTTCAAGCAAAATTTGGTCACTAGGCATTAGGTCTAGGGTTTGCTTTCACTCCTTCTAAATTTGTCCAAATGTCGGTCCATTTCACCATTCAGCTGAGTTTATCATCATTCATAGGGTTTTCATTATCATGTCAGTATCTAATGAGTCATTTTACACCTTGTCCATGCTTCAGTTGCGCCTAGGCAAGGTCATTTCCCTCTCCTAGGGTTTTGAAAGCTAATTTCTCTTGAATGGTCAAATCATTAGAAAAACTTGTATCCAGATGTTCATACACCTTCCCCTATCCTTCATGTACCTTATCAAACACTTCCCATCACTGAGATCCCCCAAATTCCTCATTTTTGCACAAACCCTAGTTTCTAGCTACAACTTGGCAATTTTCTAGGTTGGGCCTGTGTTTTACCCTTTTGGACCCCTTCCCCTCACTCAATCTCTGAGATTCCACTTTCCCCTGCTTCATAACATCCCTCCACACTTCCAAAAATTTCCCCAAGAATTTAGAAGCCCCTTATCCCCTTCATTTCGCTTCATTTCGACAAAATTCCTTGTTTCACACATCGAGATAAGTTTCACTCAAAAGATGTTTTAGAGAAATCAAAGATGAATTTTGGGAAACTGAGAGAGGTTTTTGTCCACAACATGCCAAAGAAGAAAAACCTCCTTCAATTTTTGCACAGGTGTTAGTTTTTGAGAGAAATATCAAGAATACCGTTGCCTCACTAGAATCAAAGACACCTCTGGAGTGACCTTGGGAAAATCAATTTTTCTCCTAGCTTGGTTGGCCAAATGATTTTCTTGATGGGTAAAATGATAACTAGACACAAAGATATTTCCAATGAGCTATCATGAGCTCAATTTGGGGTTGAGGAAGGCATTCAAACGTTGACTGTAACAACACTCTTCCTTCAGGCAGCCTCATTTGGCACTTTTTGACCAGTCTTGGGAGATTTGACTTTTGACAGGGCAAATGAACTCCAAATTGAAAAATTCCAGTTGGGTTGGAAATTAGACTCAAATAACTTTCGAACGAGCTATCCTACACCCAATTCCAACACCGGGAAGGTCTCCAGAAGCTTCCTGCAAAAGCGCGCGACCTGTTGGGCAAGCGCGACCTGTCAGAGGGGTCTTACCAGTTGGGAAAAAACACTGGCGCGGTGTGTTGGACGCGCGCGGCCTGTTGGGAATTCATCCACAAAAAATTGCCTGTAAACTGCCAAACAACCCCAAAATTATTTAAGGTTTCAGGTAGGCCTCTAATCATCAAGGTTTATTGCTTGCTAAAGCTTGCATGAGCATGAAAATGTGTTTTAATGCCATCAATTTGAAAGGAGAAGTTCATGTGTATTTTGTTTAAAAATGTCAAAGTGCAAGTAAAGCTAGGGTTTTGTTTTGCTGCTCTCAAGGTTATCCCTTTCACTTCCATTTTTTCCCCACATCCCAACCATCTCCCTTGTGTTTTTGTCCCCTTGGAGCAGCATTTAAACAGTCCAGCAGGGTATCCCATGGGAGGATTTTATCTCTCGAGAGGCTATGCTTCTCTAGGTCAATGCTCATTTGGAGAGGTTGCTAGCCAAAACACTAAAACGAAGGAAAAGGCCCGATCCCCTCCACATCTTGGCTGAGGCTTCCTTGAAGTAGCATGATACTAAATGACTTAACTCCAGCACAAAATTCTAAAATTTTTGAGCATTTTCGGTCATTTGTGATTTTTTTTGGCAAAAAATAGGTTTTCTCCACCAACGGGTTGCGCACCGCGCACGACCTTTTCGTTGGGCAACTCCTTTTTGGGAAAACTCAACATTTTTGGATTTTTCATGCAAAGATACACTTTCTCAGCCATTTCCAAGAAATTTCACCAAGTTTTGGGCCTCCAGAAAGTCAAAAAACAAGCAAAAAATGACTTTCTGCCACCTTTTTGACACACAGGAAGCAGTCTTGGGAGATTGCAATTTTGGAGGGTCAAATGACCACCAAATTCATAAATTCCACTTGGGTTGGAAAGTAGACATCCAGACCTTTCCAACAAGCCCACTTTTGCCTCATTTGGACACCTGGAAGTACCTCAAAATCAGCTCCAAAGTAGCGCGACCCGTTCAGGAAGAGGGCGCGACCTGTTGGGCAGTTTTCACAGGAATTCATCTACAGCTCAGGAATTCGCCCAGCTTTGACCAGTTTTGACTTGTGATGGGATTTTTCACCCTCTTTGATGTAATTAATGTATTTTCATGTTGACATGACACTTATTTACCTATTCTAAAAGATTCATTCATGAAATAGCAAACATTTAATGAATGAATTGGTTTCCTAGCTTATAGAGGCAAGTTGTTTTGACTGCCTAGATTTTAGTGCTCAGTTTAGAATTGGTTGAAACAGCTCCTAGAAGGATGAGCTCGACCCCTAGAGGCAAGGAAAGGTGTTAGAATGGTCTATATTATGTATTTTCTCAATCATTTTCATGGTTGGAGGGTTGGACTCTTGAGGGAGAAAGCTTCTATTGTATTACTCATTGTATCTCTGCAATTTTGGCAAAGGAAGAAAGACCAGGGTTTTGCAGTCCTTTTTGGGATTCCTGTGGTTACATGTATTGATGGTGTGTTTCTCTTTGTACTTGTAATTTTGTTATGTGATTCATCTTCTTACTTTTCCTTCTGCAAATTAGGCAAATGAAGTGTTAAAGTAGAATTCATGATTGCCATGCTCTGCTTTTAAATTTGCTTAATATTTATGTTTTCATCTGTCTAAAGAGAACCTTTGAAGGTTTCTTGCTCTCTTTAGCTCCTCACCAGTCATTCCTATCCATTCACTTAACTCAAAGGCATCAGTACAGTCTCCTACCTTGCCCCAAAGAACCCCCTGCAAAAACTGTGTCCAATCCCCGCACCCAGAATTGCCTTTCCCCAATTTTCCACCAAAATCTTAAAACTTCCCAACTCAAACCTTTTTATCAGTTTACTAGCCTAAAATCGTTGTTTCCTTATTGTTTATCTCGCCCGTTTGAAGATCTTTATCGAGATAGACCGGAGAGAGCCCTCTCCTGCCCCGTAGGGCTAGCTACGAGGCTAAGTGGTTTGATGTTGCCTTGAAGTTTACCTTTCTCAGCCTGAGGTGAAATTTCAAGCGCTAACACCATCAACAAAAGAAACTCCATCCCCTTTATATTCTAAGCAATAAATTGAAAGCAAATTCTTTTTCAAACCTGGAACATATAGTATGTTATTGAGATGTAGTTTTGCTCCATTCTACAGCTTCAAAGATGTTGATCCTATGCCTCTAACAACATTACTTTTGTTGTCTCCCAATTCGACTGCATGGGAAGATGGTTCCTTTGATAGATTTTGTAGTTGCTTACTTTCCCTTGTCATATGTTTTAATTCTCCACTGTCAATGATCCATGCATTATCATCATTGAGAGATCCTATAAGTGCAACTAAGAACCCTTGAATTTTGACCTTGTTGAATAAGTAGTAGATAATATTCTTGATCCATCTTCCTATAGAAGTGAATCCCATTCTTATCATAAAGGGATTAATCATTTATTTTAAGCCAAAGAATTGATCTTCAATCTTCTTTGACCTTAGTTGTAAAACCATGTTGAGAAATCAATGATAATAGGATTAGGGTTAGATTTTTATTTCCTGATAATTATTTATGAATTATGTTGACTTATTTTACTTATTTTTTATATTATATTTAATCAAGAAATTACCAAATTATCTGTGCATGAAGATCACAAAAACACAAGACATAGTATGTAGGCACTCTGCCAGGGAAAAATCCCTATCTAGAGGAAAACCCAGTCAAAATCTCTTCCTTCAGTAGTTTTCCTTGAGACTCTTCAACCTAGACAAAGACCTCATCCACACCAAGTCATCCTCTCCTTATTTGTTCCAACCTTCCACCTAGTAGAAACAAGACTTCGATCCTGACAACTTCGACTTGGTAACTTCCGGCATTAGCAATAGCTTTGACCTTGACAAGGAGACTTTGATCTCCTAAACCAACTCACGCGAGAGAGAGAGAGAAATTTCTATTTTATTCTTCCCTTCCCCCTTCACCAAAATCACACTTCTTTTAGCCCCTTCCTTCAACTTCACACTTCTTCCCAACTTCCGGCATCCAAATATTGAACTATGCTTGAGAGAGTGAGATGCACAACTGAAGTCAAACTACCTTGTATATATAACCTTCCAATGAGGTCGAATTTCCTTCCTTGAGGTCGAATTGAACTTCTTCATGCCGACTTGGTGTGGAGATTACATAATTTATTTTTGACTAAAAAATAATTATTTTTACATCATTTGAAATCCCAAGAAGGGTCTCATAAAATATACAATGACTCTATTGACTCTTTATTAATCCTAGGAGTCCTCAATGGGGAATTTGACTAATAAAATGATGACCCAAGAGTGAAACCCATGCTTTAATAAGTCATTGTAACAATAATACCAATTATTTTCAAAAATACATTTTATGAAGACTGAACCTAGTTACATTTTTCAACATGGGCTCTTATCGAGGGCATATTTCCCTTTGTAATTGCTCTCTGACCTTGTTTCTTCGGGTTTCCATAATGAAGCACCACCAAGATATCATATCCCCTTAGTATCATAACTTTTTCATATGAAAATAGAATAGAGTTACGATGCCTCCTACCTCTGATAAACCAACCTTCGAAAAAATTTCCACGTGGCACCTTTACAACACTAGGTGCTAAGGCCTGTTGTATGTCCTTTGTTATTTTTGGTCCCCATGACCAATTTACGATCATAAGTTGGAAGCCCCTTTCATCAGAACTTTTTAGATTTACATACACAGCTGTTCTGAAATCTCTTCCCTTCGAAATTTCGATCTTCGAGATGACATCATGTCGAGGTCATCAACTCCATGTGGTGCCTCTCGAGTGGTTACATGTGTCAAATTGATTTACCCCACTAGGCAACCTCAAAATGATGAAACTGACTACCACGTGTCCTCCATATTTCCATGTCATGCTGATGTCAAATTCCTCATCATCTCCTAAGGGCCAATAACCTGCTACCTTGTGTCTCATATTGAGGAGAGAGAAGGGGTCCCTCGATATTTTGGTTTTCTAATGATTTCCTTTGTAATTTTATTTCTCCACGACCCTCGGCAATTTCAAAGGAATTCATTTTATAAAGATTTACGAGGTTTCAATGTGCCTTCCTTCTGATTACTTACTCCGATATCTTGATACACTTCTTGTCATTCCTTATGATATCAGGTCCCAAAGTGCTAAGCCTTCTCCGGAATCGGCATCCCGATGGTCAGAATTTCCCTTTTGATTTCGGCCTCCAAATTACGTCTCTCCCTTTTGGCTTCGACCTCCAAATTTCAACTCTCCTTTTTTTAGTCAGCCAAGATTGCACCAGTCCTCCTCTGTACCAGTGATGAAATATAGGACCATTTGACATAAATTCAATATGGTATGATAGATAACAACAATATCATCAACCCTTTTAAATAAAGGATCCCACACAAGTTGGAATGTAGATCATTAGTGAGACATTTTCTTATTCCAAGTAGAGGCAAACCTTATAATGAAGATATCAATGGAGGATCTTGATTATCCTCATCCAACAAATTCTGCTTCCTATAGATGATGCATAATGATCTATTTCCATGGTATATGAATTTATTTCAACCATATTACTTATTTTGTTATGAGCTACTATCATCATGGCTACTACAACCATGTAGAATTTTGGTTTCAACTATCCTTTCAAGCTTTGATGATGATATCATGATCTCTTTCATCTTCAATTATATGCTTCTAATATGATTCCATCTTCCCCTAAGGTGCAACTTGTCATACTTAAAACACTTCTTATCTTGAAAACCATGGTAGAATTCTTTTCACTTTCTACTTCTCCTTGCTATGTACTCAATAGATCTTAATAGTGAAGATCTATACCTTCCTTCTTGGGTTTCTTCGCATCAGGTTATTCTATTTCTTTGGTAACATGGGCTTCAATCCTTTCTTTTATTGTATTGTTGTCCTTCTTTAATTTAGGAAAATATCTCTTGAAATGCCCATATTCCTGACAACCATAGCATTAGATCCTCAACATATCAATCTTATTCTTTTTCTAAGGACCAAACTTCCCAAACTTTCCTTGAGATGTGATCTTTTCTTCAAAGAGAGGGATATCACCTTGATGTCATTTATTATGATGACAATGCTTCTTCTCGATTCCTTTTGATGTAGAGGCTTTAAGATGTTTCAAAGTGTAGGCATTCTTTCCTTAAGTGGATGTATGGTCCTTGAGGGCTTCTTCTCCTTGAGATGATTATTGTAAAATGTGTGAGTTCCAATAATGTAGAACCCTTATTTGGATGAGATAGGGTTTTGAGGTCTTCTTTGATATTCCTTCCTTCAAGATGATGAGTGGGTTATTCCTTTGATAATTTCCTTGTTCTCAAACCTTATGTATCCTTGTCAAATCATCCTCCTTGATCCCTTTTGATGGTCCTTCTTCAAGTTACCTTTCCTTGTCTTGTCACCTTAGCTCTAATACCATGTTGAGAAATATAGGGGCAACAAATAAAGTGATTTATCTTACTTTGATAACTGTTGTCATAAATTTATCCTTAATTTAATTAGCTTCTTCTTTCAATTGAATATATTCAGTGTTCTTGTCATAAAAAGAATACCAAATCATAAAGCACAATGAGATAAGAGGACAAAAGATATAGGCGATAATCTAGGGCCAAAACCTCTCCTCTTGACAGGAAATCCCACAAGAATTATTCTCTTCTGATAGAAATTAAATTGATGAATTCTATTACCTATGAAACTTGACCAAGATCCCTCCAAAACCAAGTCGAAAACTTTCGTCTTCTTGCAAAGTCAAACCAATTCAACCTTGTCTTGTTGTAACTGTACTTTCTCCTTCTTCTTAGACTTCAACCCTACAACCTTGGACTACAAATTCAACCTGCGATTCTTGGCCCCTACTATAGAAATCTTAGTTCACATGTGTGGCTAGGAGATATATTAATTTGTCTCCTTTCTGCTTTCCTTGAATTGTCTTCTCTTCCTTGTTAATTCATCTTGCAAAGGAGATCTTTCTTGACCCAAAACTTCACCCTTGATGATGACTGGAATATTTATGTCTTAGCTACAATAGATGATGCCATATCCCTTTCCCATGTGTGATTTTTCTTAGCCCAATGACAGTCTAAAATTTTGTTTTCCTTCTCCTCTTATTTTCTAAGTATTTCAATTTATTTTTTGTCCTTTATCCTTTCTTGATCAAACTTCTTGAGTGATTGGAAGTGATCTTCAAGTGAAGTTGATGTCACTTATATATAAGCTTCTTCTAGATCCCTATGAGATGATTTTTCCTCTTCTAGTAGGCCAACATCTCCTTGAAGGATGATTTATTGCTTGCATGATTGATAAGGTATTGGAGGGTCTTTGACTAACTTTGACTAAAATAATTTTTCTTTACAACATGTAACATGCCCAAAGGGGTCTTCCATACATGACAAAGACTCAATTTACCTAGAAGCACTCAATGGGTTCTTGACCTAAAAATAAATTTCTCTTGAGCATGAAACCCATGCCTCAAGAATGACAATAACACAGTTTTTTATTTACAATAAATACATAAAATCATGATTACATATGTCATTATGAAGACCAAAACTAGTTACATATTTCAACACATAACGATATAAATTAATTATCAATATCTAGGGATTAATAAGGGGTTTTAGAGTTAACATGGGGATTATATAGGGATTAACATGCCCATCCCCTTCAAATAGGTTTTATCCTCAACACTTGACTATTTGTGGGTTTTTCTGCATGAACAACTCATCTTCCCATGTTACTTCTTTCATTGGTAGGTTCTTCCATTTGATGAAGTATTCAGTAATTGTTAGAATTCTCAACTTATTAGTCCTTATTTTCAATATTGTTTTTTGTTTTAACATTATTTTCCCTTCTTAATTAATCTTTGGAAAAATATTTTGGATTGGGATATTGTCACTGATTACCTTTTTTAAGAAACAAGCATGGAATATTTGATGTACATGTGAATATGGAGGAAAATTCAAATTGTAAGTCATACTTCCAATCCTTCACAACACCTTATAAGGGATATAATACCTTAGTGCTAATTTATCATCCTTATTTTTTTGCTTGAAATTTTTTTATATGGTTGTAGTCTCATAAATACCCAATTCCCCACTTCAAAATAACTTTTACTACGATGTTTATTAGCTTGTTGTTTCATCCTATTTTGTGCCAAAACCAAGTTGCCTTTAACAATTTGAGAACCTGTTATTGGTGTCGTATGTGGTACTATACTACTTGAGACTTTATAGTCCTTATTAAGGGTGATGTGATGGATGGAGGATAATATCCATAAAGTGACATAGATGGTGACATTTACGATGAGGCATAGAAGGATGTGTTGTACGAAAATTCTAGCATGAGAAACCATTTGACCCATTGTGTCTATTTATCAAATGAAAAGAAATTTAGATATCCTTGTAAACAGTTTTTCACAATTGATCCATAAATTTCTGTGGATATTCCATTGGACAGTTCATCACAACAGATCTTATAATATTATATTAAAAAACTCATATTCTACACTATTAGATTTTTATTTAATTTCTAGATCTATAAAATTAACTGTAATTAGTGCATGCATATAAAAGTAAATCAATCAAAAAAGTAGAGAATGATAAAATAATCTCACACACACATAATACACAAGATATGCTCCCTAGGAGACCCTTTCGGGAGAAAACCTAGCTGGAAGGTGAGGTTGCTTCGCTCTCTTTCTCTATCTAGAAATATGGCTACAGATACAAAGAAGTAATGTTTGTGGCCCATGGGCTACTACAATGCACATATCCTCTCTATGTGCTCTACCTCCTATCTCTCCTGACTAACTTTTCTCAACTATGGAATAAAATTCTCTCAAAAGAATGGAATGCCTCTTCCTCCTAGTAGCTCAGTTATAACACAACTCGATAGCCTACTAGTGGTTAAGTTTGACTATATCAACTCATAACTAGAGTTACAAAATAGACCCTTATAGAGTCTTTTACATTAAAAACACATTTCTAGCCCCTTTTCCATGAATAATGGGGCTAACGCAGCATCCCCACATACTATAGGTGTGGAAACAACAAGGTTAACTTCTAAGTGGCATAGCGTTTGCATACAAACTCCGATTGACGCGATTCTTACACTATTGGAAATCTCTCTGTGTGTAGAATAGAATGTAAAGGTATTGTGTTTGGGTAGAAAATTTACCCCCAAAAAACATCGTTTGATGCCTCAAAATGCTCCAGGAAGGTTTCAGAGCCTGTTTCGCCAAACTGGGTCCCATTGGTAAAAATGGCCCCCTCAGATGATTCCTCCAATTTTTTCACTCCAAATGAATCCAAATGGATGAAAAAAAATATAATCATCCAGTTCAAATCATGCCTCCCCATTTTGTGGGGCCTTTGGTCCCCAAAATATTTTACTCAATGAGGTGGGGAAATTTTCCTCCACCTTCTCTTTAGTGTACCATTTAGATTTGCCTGGAAGTTGTCCCTTCAACCCAATCTACCAAAGATCTTGTTGCCATTGTCTTGTAGTTCTAGACCTCTTCTGCAAAACTATATCTTCTGTCAAATTTGTCTGAGCGCCTAGTGCTGAATCCTCCACAAATGGTAGGACATGTTCCTCTTCCTGATCTAGCATGGAAGGCTCATAGAGTTTCAAATTCTCTACATTTACAACTGAGTAAATGTGCATATATGGTGGTAAACTGAGTCGATAGGCATTATCACCCACCTTTTCCAGTATCTCAAAGGGACCATACCTTATAGCCTTGATTTTCTTACCAAGCCCCTGCAACCTCTCCTTGTTCAACTATAGCCATACTTTGTCTCCCGCCTTAAATGATTTCTATGTTTTGTGCTGATCATGTCTGGCCTTATACTTCACTTGCAAATTTTGCAATGTTTCGAATACCTGTAGATGGATCTTCTTGATCTTCTCTATAAATTTTCAGCCCTCAAAGCATCTCCTGTAATGTCTTCCTTCACTCCTCCTTGCTACCCATATGCAATATCCAAAAGTGAAGGTGGAAAATATCCTAAACAAGTTTCAAATGGGGACTTTCCAATAGAAGTGTGGACCACTTTGTTATAAGAATGTTGCATGTATACCATATTTTCATCCCAGACCTTCGGATGCTTCTGGTTGTAACCCCTCAGAAGTTGCACCAAAGTCCTATTGACTACTTTTATATGCCCATCTGTTTGTGGATGTAATGTCGTAGATCTCTTCAACTTCATGTCCATCTTCTCCCACAATGTAGTCTAGAATGCACTAAGAAATCTTGTATCCCTGTCCAAAATTATGCTCCTTGGTATCCCAAAGCATACCCAGACCTGTCCAAAGAACATGTTTGCTTCTTCTTGTCTATTGATGGTCCTTTTACATGGCATCAAAACACACATCTTGTTGAATCTACCAACTACCATGAACAAGTAGTCATGTCTCTTCCTAGTTGTCGGTAAACCTCCCACAAAGTCCATGGAAATGAATTCCCAAGGATGGGTAGGTACAAGTAACGGAAGATACATACCCTATTTCCTATTGCTAGGCTTGTTGGTACAAAAAAGCATACAAACTCTTATGAACCTAGCTACTGGTTCTTGCATATTGGGCCAATACAAATACCTCTGTAAGTTAGAAATGGTCTTGCCTACACCAAAATTCCCTACAACATTGGAGGTGTGAGCCTTTCTAATTAGCTGCAAATTCTCACCTTTAGGAACACATAGCTTAACCAGCCTGTAGAGTAACCCATCCTAGAGGTGGTAGTCAGCAGTGTTGTCGCCATTGTGCACACGACTCTGACTCTGCAATTGTTGATACACCTCCTTGAACTCCTCATCTTATGAATATGAATCATTGTATGCATCATGGGTTAATCGCTCCATGTGCATAAGAGTCCCTAAAGCTGTAAACTTTGAGTGGGGTGGCCTTAAAAACATAGCATAAAACATGTTTGTCCTTCCCTTCTTATACTTGAACGCTAAATGAAACTGTTGTAAAATCCCCATCCCCTTGTAATGCCTGGTCTATTGTAGCTTATTCTGGGCTTGAAGGTATTGTAATGACTGGTGATCCATGTGGATTATTGTCCCCTTTCCCCTTAGATATTTCTTCCACCTCTTGTTGTGTGTGGAGCATGATTGTTCAGAGGTCTTTGTTTCAGCCGGATGTATACCCCAGGAAGTTTGTACACCCCTCCACGTGGGGGGGACTTGTCCCCCCCCCCTGCGGGGGTGTAGGGGGGGGCTGATCCCCCCTAGCTAGGGGGTCCGGGGGTAGCACCCCCGAAGCAAAAAATAGATGTAAAGTTGCCTTGTAAAAGTATAGTAATTTCTAGTCAATCTGGGCCGCTCATTAGGCGGATGGTCTGACGGTAGAACTTATGTTTAGTTTAGGGTTTTTTGCCCTAGAAGGCAACCCCTCTCTTTGTATGAGGGCATTGTATTTGAGGCTGTGATATAGATGTGTATTCTCTGAGTGAGAAATAGAGAGGTGAGACTGTGAGAGAAAATAGAGGATATTACAGCGGATTTGCTGTAGGTTGTGTCTCTTCATTTTGCTGGATAATAGAAAGGAAGGACTGGCTGTTCGGGGTGGACGTAGCCCAAATTGGGTGAACCACGTATATCTATGTCTCTCTTGTTTTATGCGTTTTCTGTGTTTATATTTCTGTTATATTTTATGTGTTCCATTGCTCCGTAATATATAATTTTCTAACAACTGGTATCAGAGCCGAAGGTCTATTTGGCTGATAAACTCGCAGGAAAGAAGGGTTCCTCATTCAAGTGGGAGAAATGGCAGAAGATGGTAAGTTTAGGGTCGAGAAATTTAACAACCAAAACTTCTCGCTATGGAAGATGCAGATGGAAGATTATCTGTATCAGAAAGATCTGTACCTACCATTGAGCGGAAGAAAAAAGAAGCCGGCGGCTATGACAGATGAAGAATGGAACCTTCTCGATAGAAAGGCACTTGAAACAATACGGTTGTGCCTTGATGCGCCAGTCACCTTCAAAATTTCGAATGAAACAACGACAAAGGGTTTGATTCAGGCATTGTCGAAACTATATGAAAAACCCTCGGCCTCAAACAAGGTATTTCTTATGAAACGATTATTTAATATGAAGATGTCGGAAGGTGGATCTGTTGGAGATCATTTAAATGATTTTAATATAGTTATAAGTCAGTTAAGTTCTGTAGGGGTAAAATTTGAAGATGAAGTTAGAGCTCTGTTATTCTTGTGCTTATCGCCAAAAAGTTGGAATGGTTTAGTAATGGCCATTAGTAACTCTATCTCTGGATCTAGTACTTTAGAGTTTGATGATGTTGTCAGTGCTATCCTTAGCGAGGAAATGCGACGGAAAAGCTCCGGTGAGACATCGGGAAATGCTTTGAGTGCAGAGTCTAGGGGAAGAAAAATGGAAAGAGGAAAGAGCTCAGGATATCGCAGTAAATCAAGGAAAGGCAGATCCAAGTCTAGATCGGGGATAGTGTGCTGGAAATGGAGAAAGAAAGGACACCTAAAGAAACACTGTAGATCTCAGAAGGGAAAAGAAGGAGATGCACAACAAGAAAACAATCATGAAGCAAATGTGACAGGTGAAGTGTTACAATATGCTTTGATTCTTTCTTTCGAAAATATTACTGATTCTTGGGTGGTAGATTCAGGGGCCTCATTCCATGCCACACATGATAAGAAATATTTCATGACTATTTTCAAGGAGATTTTGGACAAGTTCATTTGGGTGATGATAAACCCTGTAAAATTGTTGGAATGGGTAAGGTTCTTGTAAAACAGCAGAATGGAAACCAATGGCTACTAAAGGAGGTAAGGCATGTTCCAGATCTAAAGAAAAATCTGATTTCAACAGGGCAGTTAGGAGGTGAAGGTTGTGTGACAACTTTCACAGATAAAGCTTGGAAGGTCACCAAAGGAGCCCTAGTAATAGCAAAAGGCAAAAAGGTTGGTACATTGTATTTATGCAATGGTATTTCTAACTCTGTTAATGCTTTAACTTCCAAAGGAGTAGATGCAGCATTATGGCATCATAGGCTTGGACACATGAGTGAAAAGGGGATGAAGATTCTTCACTCAAGGAATTTGTTGCTGGGTTTGAAGAATGTTGATTTGGACATCTGTGAAAATTGCATTTATGGAAAACAGAAGAGAGTCAGATTTCTCAGAGTTGGGAAAGAAAAGAAGAGCGAAAATTAGAGTTTGTGCATACAGATGTATGGGGACCTGCTCACGTATCATCTCTCGATGGCTCTCATTATTATGTTACCTTTATTGATGATGCAACTAGAAAAACATGGATTTATTGTATTGAGAATAAATCTGATGTATTTGATACTTTCAAGAAATGGAAAGCTTTGGTTGAGATTGAGACAGGAAAGAACTTGAAGTGTCTTAGATCAGACAATGGAGGTGAATATTGCAGCAAAGAGTTTGATAGGTACTATTCAGAGCATGGAATTCACAGAGAGAAGACAGTTCCAAGAACACCACAAGAAAATGGTGTGTCAGAAAGGATGAACAGAACAATCATGGAGCGTGCAAGGTGCATGAGATTGCATGTAAGATTGCCTTTACAGTTTTGGGCAGATGTTGTAGATACTGCTGTTTATCTAATAAATAGAGGGCCTTCAAGTTCCTTGGATGGTGGTGTTCCAAAGGAAGCATGGACAGGTAAAAAGGTAAAGTACTCCTTTTTAAAGCCTTTTGGTTGTGAGGCCTTTGTCCATATTGATAAAGAAAATAGAACAAAGCTTGAGGAAAAGTCAAAGAAATGTAGCTTTATTGGATATGGTGTTAATGATTTTGGTTATCACTTATATGATTATGAAAATCACAAAATCATTAGGAGCAAAGATGTAATATTCAATGAAAAGGTCCTGTATAAGAATCAGTTGCAGGAAAAGAAGCAAGAAAAATAAAACAAGGAATATGCAGTTCTTGACGAAATCAATGAAAAAGTAAAGGTGCCTGAAAATAATAATAATCAACAACCACAACAACAGCAACCACCACAACAACAATAGGCACCCCAAACACCTGAAAGTGGTGTTAGAAGATCTACTAGGATAAGTAGATCCCCTGAACGATACTCTTCTTCATTATATTATTTATTGTTGACTGATTCTGGTGAACCCGAATGTTATGAAGAAGCGATGCAGGTTGAAAGTAGGAAGAAGTGGGAGGCAGCCATGGAAGAAGAGATGGACTCGTTAATGCATAACCAGACTTGGGACTTAGTCAAGTTGCCTGCAGAAAAAACTACATTGAAGAATAAATGGCTTTACAGGTTGAAGGAAGAAGATGGAGGAAAATAGAGGTATAAAGCTAGACTTGTGGTGAAGGGGTTTGCACAGAAGAAAGGTATTGATTTGATGAAATATTTTCTCTTGTTGTTAGAATGACTTCAATCAGAACTATTTTAAGTCTAGTAGTAGCTGAAGATTTGCATCTTGAGCAGTTAGATGTAAAGACAGCCTTTCTCCATGGGGATTTGGAGGAAGAGATATATATGGATCAGCCACAAGGATATGAGGTGAAAGAGAAGGATAAAATAGTGTGCAGGTTGAAGAAGAGATTGTATGGCTTAAAACAGGCTCCAAGGTAGTGGTATCTAAAATTTGACAAGTTTATGTCTGAACAAGGTTATACTAGATGTCACTGTGATCATTGTGTTCATCTGAAAAATCAAAATGATGGCAACTATATTATATTGTTATTATATGTAGATGACATGCTTGTTGCAGGGTCTAACATGCAGGAAATAAATGTGCTCAAAAGAAAATTGGCAAATTCATTTGCAATGAAGGATTTGGGAGCTGCAAAACAAATCCTTGGTATGAGAATCATTAGAGACAGGAAAAATTGCAAATTAACATTGTCTCAGAATGAGTACATAAAAAAGGTGTTGAAAAGATTTAATATGCACAATGCAAAACCAGTTAGTACACTTTTTGCTAGCCATTTCAAACTTAGTAAGGAAATTTGCCCAAAGACCCAAGAAGACATGGATTATATGTCTAAAGTTCCATATGCATCAACAATTGGAAGCTTAATGTATGCAATGGTCTGCACAAGGACTCGTATTGCACATGTAGTGGGAGTTGTAAGTAGGTACATGAACAATCTAGGAAAGGAACATTGGATGGCAGTGAAATGGATTCTCAGATATTTGAAAGGTACCACAAATCAAACATTATGCTTTTGTTGTTCAAACATTTCTCTACAAGGATATGTTGATGCAGATATGGCAGGTGACAGAGATAATAGGAGGAGCACTATAGGATATGTATTTATTGTTGGTGGAACAACTGTCAGTTGGGTTTCAAAAATCCAAAGTGTTGTTGCACTTTCAACAACAGAAGCAGAGTATGTTGCTGCTACAGAGGCTAGTAAAGAAATGATTTGGTTACAAAGGTTTATGGGTGAATTGGGTAAGGAGCATGATATGGGCACGTTATACAATGATAGACAAAGTGCCATTCATCTTGCAAAGAACTTAGCATTTCATTCCAGGACTAAACACATACAGCTCAAGTACCATTTCATACGATCAGTGTTGGAAGATGGAGAGTTGAAGCTGGAAAAGATACACACTAGCCAGAATCTTGCAGACATGCTAACAAAATTTGTAACAAGGGATAAACTGAGAATATGCTCAGTTTCAATTGGTCTTCAAGGATGACGATGAAGATGAGAAATAGCCAGGTCTAAAGAGGTGTCATTGTCCAGCAAATGAAGCAGCGGTGGAGTTGATACAATCATTCTCCAAGTGGGAGATTGTTTTGTGTGGAGCATGATTGTTCAGAGGTCTTTGTTTTAGCTGGATGTATACCCTAGGAATTTTGTACACCCCTCCATGCAGGGGGGACTTGTTCCCCCTGCGGGGGTCTAGGGGGCCAATCCCCCCTGGCTGGGGGGTCCGGGGGCTAGCAGTCCCCTGGCGGGGGTTCGGGGCAGCGCCCCCGAAGCCAAAAATAGATGTAAAATTGCCTTGTAAAAGTATAGTAATTTCTAGTCAATCTGGGCCGCTCATTAGGTGGATGATCTGACAGTAGAACTTATGTTTAGTTTATGGTTTTTTTCCCTAGAAGGAAACCCCTCTCTTTGTATGAGGGCATTGTATTTGAGGCTATGATATAGATGTGTATTATTTGAGCGAGAAATAGAGAGGTGATACTGTGAGAGAAAACAGAGGATATTACAGTTGATTTGTTGTAGGTTGTGCCTCCTCATTTTGCTGGATAATAGAAAGGAAGGACTGGTTGTTCAGGGTGGACGTAGCCCAAACTGGGTGAACCACTTATATCTGTGTCTCTCTTGTTTTATGCGTTTTCTGTGTTTATATTTCTGTAATATTTTATGTGTTCCACTGCTTCGTTATATATAATTTTCTAACACCTCTTCAGAGCTTGCACCATTGCATAGAGCTCCTTATCGTAGGTAGGGTAGTTAAGAAATTTCCCATGAAATACTTTAGAATGGTAGCAAACTATCCTTCCTCCTTGCATCAAGACAACTCCCATAACATACCCACTCACATTTGTCTCCACTTCAAAACGTTGTTTCAAGTTTGGTAATGCTAGAACTGGTGCTTCACTGATCATCTTCTTTAACTCATCGAAACCCTTCTGCTACCCTTTTCCCCACTGGAAACTCTTGCCACTTGTTGTTATGGCATGGAGTGGTGCTGCTACCACTAAAAACTAGGCTATGAATTTCCTCAGGTACTATGTTGCTCCAATGAAACTCCTAACTTGAATAAAATTAGTAGGCACCCACCACTTCATGATGGCCTCCATATTAGAAGGACTTATCTTCAATTATCTTCCACGAATCAAATATTCTAAATACACCAAGGACTACTGCGCAAACTTGCACTTCTTGAGATTTTCTAGCAGCTGGTGCTTCTTCAATGTTTCCAGCACCTGCATCAAATATGAAATATGCTCCTCCCAAGTAGCACTATATACCAATATATAATCAAAATAGAGAATAACAAATGAATCTATAAAAGGGTGTAGTACATCATTCATTAATCTCATAAATGTAGATGGTTCATTACATTGGCCAAATGGCATAACTAACCACTCATACAAACCTTGCCTGTTTTGAAGACAGTCTTCCATGTATCTTCTTCTTTGACTTGAACTTAGTGATATCCAGACTTCAAGTCCAGCTTGGTGAATACTTTTCTTACTAAAATGATATAGCAGGTTGTCTATATTGGGCAGGGGGTATTTGTTCTTTAGTGTGATTTTATTTAATGCCATGTAATCTATACACATCCTCCAAGTCCCATCCTTCTTTGGCATAATGCTGATGGGCGAACCACATGGTAATGTACTCGATCGAATGACACCTTGTTCCAGTAGCTGTTGCAATGTTTTCTTCACCTCAATCGCTTCTGTAACAGACTTCCTATACATCCCAATATTTCAAAATGGGGAGTCTGGAAATAGCTGGATCTCATGCTCCATTTCTCTCTTAGGGACCAACCCTTTAGGCTCTCGGAAGATGTCCTTGTATGCCTGTAACAAATCCTCCAAATGCTTTTTTTTGTTTCTTAATACACCCCTCTAGGGATGCCTTGCCTCTTATTAACTCTTCTACAGACTAAATTTCTCTTAAAAATAGTAAAAAATACTTCTTTCTAGAACTGATCAATTTCTTAGCCTGGTTGGCACTTACCAGTGAATTTTTTGACTTGCCTTTATGCGTGCTAATGATGAACAATTTTCCATCCTTGATGAGCTGGTACTTGTTAGCTCTCCTCATGAATATTGCATCACACATGTACATGTATGTACTCCCAAGCACAACTCCGCATACATCAATGGGAACCACATCCAAATCTACTTCATCAATAAAATCAACACTGATAGCAAATCTAATTTTTCATTGTTTTGTTACCTTCAGCTCTACATCCTTATGTACCCATCGTAGTGGATATGGATTTGGATGATTACGGATTTCCAGCCCCAAATTATTGACTAGATCTATTGCAATGAGATTTTCCTGCGATCTTGAGTCAAACAGAGAATCAATATTCGTCTTCTTGACCTGTATCTTTACATGGAAGAGTTTGGTCATTTATTTCTCTTCTTGTTGCTAAAGGCTACTTAGGTTCACCTCCTTCTGTATTGATGTATAACCGATATTCTCATCCACATCTGATCTTCTTTCAACTTGGTTGCTCGAATCAGTGGCCATGAGATTCTTCTTCTTATTATCTTTCTTCTTGTTCTTCAGGTTTAGCTCTAGATGCAACTTCCAACACTTTTCATTTGTATGGCCATCAATGTTGTAGTGGTTGCAGTTTTTGCTATGATCTTTACATTGGTGTGCTTTGGCTGCAGTCTTTTTATCGTTTCCCCATTTTTACTTCTTCTTCCCATCCTTATAAGCGTCTTATTATTCCTTTTTATTTGATCCACTCAATTGCGCTCTTTTTAGGCCTATGTTCTCTAGGTACTATGCCTGTATATAAGCCTTGTCTATTGTTTTGGGATTGAACAACATCACTTACTCACAAAGATGGCGATGCAGACCCCCCAAATACTTGAGGAGCACATTTGGGTTCTTTGGAGAGATACCCAACATTATAGCCATCAATTTTAATTTTGTGGTGTACTCCTGCACGCTTTGGCCTGACTTTTGCCTAAAGTAATGCCACCATATCCAATGGTCTTCCACGTACACAATGGGATAAAACATTGACTTAATGAGGGTTTTGAAATCCTCCCACTTAGTCACTGGAGGTTCTCCCTCTAGCCTTAGGGTTTCTGTATGGCTTTCCGACCAAGTCAGTGCATGGCCCTTCAATTTAAGCCATGCGAATGAGATCTTCTACCCTTCCTCAATCTGATGGACACTAAAATAAACTTTCAGTTGTTGCAACCAGTGGTTCAGCTTCAGGGCTTCGATCTTGCAATGGTATGGCTTGATATTGAATTTTGCTTCCACTTTAAATAGGGATTGGTTCACGACACTTGAATTGGGTTGATATTTTCCTGGTTCTTTCTTTGGATGGTTCTCTGCGTCTTCCCGATTTCCCGATCCCCCTTCTGATTTTTACTCTACATTTGAACACCCTTCTTCATTAAATATCCCTAGCTTATTGATTAGGGTTGCCTTGAGGAGGTTGATATTAAGGTTTATATCCACGACTTGTTCTCCGAGCCAAGAAAACCTCACCTCTATAGGATCACGGGGTTCATTTACATATTCATCGCCCATGATTAGGGTTTTATGATTTTCGACCTCACCAATCTAGATCCTTGCAATCTCCAAAATATTCCCAAATAAACCCGCTCTGATACCAAATGATTTGTAAAATTGCATGCATATTCCACTGAACAGTTTTTCACAATAGGTTTGATAATATTATATTAAAAATCTTATATTCTACACTATTACAGTTTTATTTAATCTCTAGATCTATAAAAGTAACTGTAATTAGTGCATGCATGTAAAAGTAAAACAAGTAGAAAAGTAGAGAATGAAAAAATAAGCTCACACACACATAATACAAAAGACATGATCTATGGGAAACCCTTTCGAGAGAAAACCCAGCTGGAAGGTCAGGTCGCTTCGCTCTCTTTCTCTGTCTAGAAATGTGGCTATAGATACAAAGAAGTAATGTTTATGGTCCATGGACTAATACAATTCACAGATAATCTTTATGTGCTCTACCACCTATATATCCTGGCTATCTTTTCTCAAATATGGCACACAATTCTCTCGAAAGAATGGAATGCCTCTTCCTCCTAGTGGCCGAGTTATAACACAACCCGATAGCCTACTAGTGGTTAAGTTTGAGTACATCAACTCTTAACTATATTTAAAAAATAGAATATTCTAGAGACTTTTACATCAAAAACACGTTGGTAGCCCTTTTTCCATGAATAGTGGGATTGACGCAGCATTCTCTCGAACTATAGGTGTGAAAACATGAAGTTCAACTATTGAGTGGCATAACTTTTGCATACGGACTCTGATTGACACAATTCTTTCACGTTGGAAATATATCTATGTGTAGAATAGCATGAAAATTGGTTGCATCTAAGAGGCATAGTCTTACCCCAAAAAAATATCGTTTGATGCCTCAAAATTCTCTTGGAAGGTTTAAGACCCCGTTTCGCCAAACTGGATCCCGCCAGTAAAAATGGTCCTCTGAGCTGATTCCTCCACTTTTTCCACTCCAAATGCATCAAGATGGATGAAAAACAATATAATGACCCAATTCAGATCACACCTCCCAATTTTGCGATGGTTTTGGTCACAAAATCTTTTACTGAATGAGATGAGGAAATTTTTACTCCACCTTCTCTCTAGTGTACCATTTAGCATTGCTTGGAAGTTATCCCTTCAACCCAATCTTCCAAAGGTCTTGTTTCCCTTGTCTTATAGTTCTAGACCTCTTCTACAAAACTGTATCTTTTGTCAACTCTGCCTAAGCATCTGGTGAAAAATCCTCCAAAGAAGGTAGGACCTGTTCCTCTTCCTAATATAGCATGGAAGGCTCATAGAGTTTCAAATTATCTATATTTATAACTGAGTAAATGCACATATATGGTGGTGAACTGAGTCGATAACTTAGAGTGTTGATTTTATTTGCAGGCCCCTCCATCCTCTCCTTGCTCAATTATAGCCATACTCTGTCTCCCACCTTGAATGATTTCTCTGTTCTGTGCTAGTCATGCATGAACTTATACTTCACCTGCTACAATTGCAGTGTTTCTTGTACTTGTAGATGGATCTGCCTAATCTTCTTTACAAATTTTTTAGCCCTCAAAGCATCTCTTGTAATTTCTTCCTTCACTCCTCCTTTCTGCTGATATCAATATCCAAAGGTGAAGGTGGAAAATATCCAAAACAAGTTTCAAATGGGGACTTTCCTGTAGAAGTACGAACCTCTATATTATAAGAATGTTACATATATACCAGATTTTCATCCTAGGTCTTTGGATGCTTTTGGTTGTAACCCCTTAGAAGTTGTACCAAAGTCCTATTGACTACTTCTCTCTAGCCATCTTTCTGCGAATGGAATGTTGTATATCTCTTCAACTTTGTGTCCATCTTCTCCCACAATGTAGTCCATAATGCACTGAGAAATCTTGTATCCCTATTTGAAATGATGCTCCTTAGTATCACAAAGTGTACCTAGACTTTCCAAAGAACAAGTTTTCTACTTATTATCCACTGATGGTCTTTTTACATGGCATCAGAACAAACATCTTGCTGAACTTGTCAACTACCACGGACAGGTAGTCATGTCCCTTCCCAGTTGTTGGTAAGACTCCCACAAAGTCCATGGAAATGATTTCCCAAGGGTGATTAGGTACAAGTAATGGATGATATAGACCCTATTTCTTGTTTCTACGTTTGTTGGTACAAGAAATCATGCACCACCCTATGAACCTAGCTACATTTTCTTGCATCTTGGGCCAATACACATACCTTTACAAGTTAGCCATAGTCTTCCCTACACCAAAGTGCCCTGCAACATTGGAGGTGTGAGCCTCTCTAATCATTTGCAAATGTTCACCTTTAGGAACACATAGCTTGTCCAGCCTGTAGAGTAACCCATTCTGGAGATGGTAGTCAACGGTGTTGTCACCAACGTGCACATGAATCTGGCTCTACAATTGCTAATACACCTCCTTGAATTCATCTTTTGAATATGCCTCTCTGCATGCATCTTGGGTGAATGGCTCCATGTGCATAAGAGTCCCCAAGGATGTAATGTTTGATGTGGGTGGATTTGAAATCATATAAGCCAACCTATTTTTGTTGCCCTTCTTATACTTTATCACCAAATGAAACTATTGTAAAAAACCCCCATCCACTTGTATTTTCTGGTCTGTTGTAGCTTATTCTAGGTCTGTAGGTACTGTAACAGCTTGTGATCTGTGTGGATTATTATCTCCTTTCCCACCAGATAATGCTTCCACTTCTTCATAGCTTGCACCATGGCATAGAGCTCCTTATCATAGGTAGGGTAGTTAAGAACTTCCCCATGAAATACATCAAAATGGTAGCAAATGGACCTTCCTCCTTGCATCAAGACAACTCCCTTAACATACCCACTTGCATCCGTTTACATTTCAAAGGGTCGTTGCAAGTTTAGTAATTCAAAAACTAGTGCTTCCCTAATCTTCTTCTTTAACTCATCAAAAGCATTCTTCTTCCCTTTTCCCCACTAGAAACCCTTGCCACTTGTTGTTATGGCATGGAGCGATGTTGCTATTGCTAAAAATGAGGCTATGAATTTCCTTAAGTATTGTGCTGCTCCAATGAAACTCCTAACCTCAGTAACATTAATAGGCGTTGGCCATTGCATGTTCGCCTCCATCTTGGAAGGATCTATCTTCAATTCTCCTCCACCAATTATATATCTCAAATACACCAAGGACTACTCCGTAAACTCGCACTTCTTGAGATTTTCTAGCAGATGGTGCTTCCTCAATGTTTCCAACACTTGAATCAAATGTGAAATATGCTCCTGCTAGGTAGCAATATATACTAGTATATCATCCAAATAGACAATAACAAATGAATCTTTCAAAGGGCGCAATACATCATTCATTAATCTCATAAATGTAGCTAGTGCATTACATAGGCCAAATGGCATAACTAACCACTCATAAAAATCTTTCCTGGTTTTGAAAGTGGTCTTCCATTTATCTTCTTCTTTGACTCGAACTTGGTGATATCCAGAATTCAAGTCCAACGTGGTGAAATTTTTTTTTTTCTGCAATTGATCTAGAAGATCGTCTATCCTAGGCAGGGCTTATGAGCATGATTTTATTCAATGCCTTGTAATTTATAAACATCCTCCAAGTCCATACTTCTTTGGCACAATGATGATGGGTGACCCACATGGTGATGTACTCAGTTGAATGACACCTTGTTCCCACAGCTACTACAACTATTTCTTCACCTCACTTGATTATATAATAGACTACCTATACAACCCAATATTTGGAAATGGGGAGTCTTGCAATAGCTGGATCTCATGCTCTACTTCTCTCTTATCAGGTAATCCTTTAGGCTCTCGAAACACGTCCTTGTATGCCCCTAACAAATCCTCCAATTTTTGTTTTTTTTTTCTTAGTATGCCCCTCTAGGGATGCCTTACCTCTTATTGACTCCTCTACAGACTGAATTTATCTTAAAAACAATAAAACATACTTCGTGCTGGAACTGATCAATTTCTTGGCCTGGTTGGCACATACCAGTGAAATTTTTGACTTGCCTTTGTGCATGTTAATGATGAACGATTTTACATCCTTGATGAGATGATACTAGTTAGCTATCTTTATGAATATTGCATCACACATGTACATGTATGAACTCCCAAGCACGACTCCACATATATCAACGAGAACCACATCGAGATCTACTTCCTCAATAAAATTAGCATTGATAGAAAATGTAATTTTACACTGTTTTTTTACCTTCAACTTTGCATCCTTATGTACCCATCCCAGTGGATATGGGGTTGGATGATCACAAACTTCCAACACCAACTTCTTAACCAGATCTACTACAATGAGATTCGTTTGTGATCGTGAGTCAAACAGAGCATCAATCGTCGCCTTCCTGACATGTATCTTTACATGGAAGAATTTGGTCATTTATTTCTCTTCATGCTGCTGAAGGTTACTCAGATTCACCTCCTCATGTACTAATTTACAAATGATATTCTCTTCCATGACTAAGATTCTTTCAATTTGGTTGCTCAAATTAGTGGCCATGAGATTCTTCTCCTCTATATGGCCATAAATGTTGCAGTGGTTGCTAGGATCTTTGCACTGGTGTGTTGTGGCTGCCATCTTTTTATCTTTTCCCTATTTTTTCTTCTTCTTCCCATCCTTAGAAGTGTCTTGTTTCTCCTTTTTCTTTGATCCACTTGATTGCGCTCTTTTCAAACCTATAATGCCTATACACAAGCCTCGTCCACTGTTTTGGGCTTGAACAACATCACTTGATCACGTAGATGGCGATGCAAACCCCTCAAATACTTGAAGAGTACATATGGGTTTCTTGGAGAGAAAACCAACATTGTAGCCATCTTTTAGAATTTTGTGGTGTACTCATGCATGCTTTGGCACAACTTTTTGCTGAAGTAATTCCACCGAATCCACTAGTTTTCCATGCACCCAATGGGATAAAACTATGACTTAATGAGGGTTTTGAAATCCTCCCACTTAACCATTGTAGTTTCTCCCTCCAACCTTAGGGTTTCCATGTGGATCTCCCACCAAGTCAGTGCATGGCCCTCCAATTTCAGTTGCATGAATGAGATCTTCTACCCTTCCTTGATCTGATGGACACTAAAATAAACTTCCAATTCTTACAACCAGTGGTTCAGCTTCAGAGCGTCGATCTTGCCATTTTATGGCTTGATATCGACTTTTTCTTCCACTTTAAAAAATGTTTGGTTCACGACACTTGAATTGGGTTGATCTTTTCCAGGTTCTTTCTTCTGTTGGTTCTTTTTATCTTCCAAATCTCCCGATCCCCCTTCTAATTTTTCCTTTGCATTTGAACCCCCTTCTTCTCCAAATATCCCCAACTTATTGCTTAGGGTTACCATGAGGAGGTTGACATTGTGGTTTATATCTGTGACTTGTTCTTCGAGCTGCAAAAACCTCACCTCTATAGGATCACGAGGTTCATTTACAGATTCATCACCCATGATTAGGGTTTGATGATTTTCAACCTCGCTGATCTAGATCACTACAATCTCCACAAAATGCATAAAGAAAACCACTCTGATACCAAATGATCTGTAAAATACCATGGATATTCCACTGGACAGTTCGCCACAACAAACATGGTAATATTATATTAAAAATTTGAGATTCTACACTATTATAGTTTTATTTAATATCTAGATCTGTAAAATTAACTGTAATTAGTGCATGCATGTAAAAGTAGATAAAGAAGAAAAGTAGATAATGAAAAAATAATCTCACACACACATAATACACAAGATATGCTCTCTGGGAAACCCTTTCGGGAGAAATCCCAGCTGGAAGGTGAGCCTGCTTCGCTCTCTTTCTCTGTCTAGAAATATGACCGCAGATACAAAGAAGTAATGTATGTGGCCCCTGGGCTGCTACAGTGCTCAGATCCTCTCTATGTTCTCTACCTCCTATCTCTCCTAGCTATATTTTCTCAACTATGGAACAAAATCCTCTTGAAAGAATGGAATGCCTCTTCCTCCTAGTGGTCCGGTTATAACACAACCCGATAGCCTACTAGTGGTTAAGTTTGACTACATCAAATCTTAACTAGAGTTACAAAATAGACTCTCCTAGAGTATTCTACATAAAAAACACATGGCTAGCCCCTTTTTCATTAATAATGGGGCTGACGCGACATCCTCCCAAACTATAGGCGTGAAAAAAGGAAGGTCAACTTATGAGTGGCATAACTTTTGCATACAGATTCCAATTGATGTGATTCTTGCGCCATTGGAAAGTTTTCTCTGTGTATAATAGAATGAAAATGTGCTACAATTGGGAGGAAATTTTTTACACCCAAAAAACATCATTTGATGCCTCAAAATGCTCGCGGAAGGTTTCAGACCCCGTTTCACCAAACTGGATCCCACTGGTAAAAATGGTCCAGTGAGTTATTTCCTCCATTTTTTCTACTCCAAATGCATTAATATGGATGAAAAACAATATATTAATCCAATTCAGATCACACCTCCCCATTTTGTGAGGCTTTTGGTCCCTAAAATATTTTATTGAATGAGGTGAAAAAATATTTCCTCCACCTTCTCTCTGGTATACCATTTAGCTTTGCTTGGAAGTTGTCCCTTCAACCCAATTTGCCAAAGGTCTTGTTGCCCTTGTCTTGTAGTTCTAGACCTCTTTTGCAAAAATGTATATTTTTTCAACTCTGCCTAAGCATATGGTGTCAAATCCTTCATAAAAGGTTGGACCTATTCCTCTTCCTGATCTAGCATGGAAGGCTCATAGAGTTTCAAATTCTCTACATTTACAACTGAGTAAATGTGCATATTGTGAAAAATCGGTGACCCAATTCCTATTGTAATAAACTGTTGATATCTCTCCTATTTTTTAAATTAATTTGAACATATTACTTGTAATTCTCTATGGAAAATATTGAAATACATACACTACATCCTACACAAAATAAAATACTATGGAAACTAAATACCGCACTGGAGAGAAATAGACACACACATAATTACATTATTGTTTTTGGACAAACATCCTGAGAAAAACCCAATGTGGGAAAATAGGTTCAACAATTGAGGGTTTTATTATTATGCAGTAGTAATTTGATTACAAATCATCAGATGCCCAAATTGGAAATATAATATGGAGAATAGACTGGCAAAGAGGTAGTGAGGAAAATCTCACACTGTCACTCGCGATTTGAATCTGATCCGGGTTGTGGATGGTTGGCCCCACACTGCCTCTACATCAACCTACATAGATCTGCATCATAACCTCTAGGCTTTGTGTTACCTACTCCTCTGATCTTCTGTTGGATGGAAACTCGACCCTCTGGCCCTTTGGTCTCACACCCTAGCTTCTAGCTCTAGATCTCGACTGCTCCTTAGTAGAATTTCAGACTCCCTTTGAAGCTCTACGCTGTCTATGCCTAGAACTGCACTGCCTCTCTAAACCTCTCTATGCCTTCTCTTCTTTGCAATCTCTGGATCTAGAAAACTCTCCTCTGGTCTACTATCCATGCCCCTAACTGCAAGAAGATCACTCAATCTCACTCTGACAACTCAATGCTACTACTCTTGATAAATTTGATCTCTGATCTCATTATCTCAATATGTTCTCCAAGTGCCCATTAAGCTCCTTCTTATAATCTCTTGTTGGAGCACCAAAGACTAATATTAAAACATAATCAATGGCTAAGATTAAATGGGAGTTGATCCTCGTCTTCTTCTAGAAGATTCATACCAGATTTAATTAATACCCTTTAATTAACCAGATTTCCTAAGTTTAGACTTAGGGGACCATTAAAAAAATTTAATTATTTTAATTAAATCATCTCTAGGTGGAATTTTCCCAAACGATTTCTAGGTATTGGAGAATGCATGTGTCTTAGCCTCTCTACAAAATCTCAAGTCTAGAGCACATCTGATGCTACAGAAATCAACACTCCCTCTTAGCGAGGAATGTGCTCTAGTGTTGCAACCCACTCAGGAATGACTAGTGTTGCAAAAATTTGTGCTCTGGATGCTACTACCCACCAACCACTGCACAACTATGTTTGTTGCATTTGTACTGCTACTGGCCATGCTAAACTACTACCAACATTGCATCTAGACTGCAACCCTCTCTATTTGATGTTGCTACAACTGCAACAACTACAACAAAAGAGCATTCAAAATATTGAACCAAATGTGGTCAGTATCATATATCCGTCGTCCGAGTTCTAACTGCAGCTAGCATCTGTGATATCACTAAAGCCACTATGTTGCTGCTAACTCTGCTATGTGTCATCTACACTGCTTCCAACTCTGCTTTGCGCTACTGAGTCTCTGACCTGCTACTAGTTACTGCATCTGTCACTCTGGCACCTGACTGCACCAATTGCCACTGGTCCATCCTGCTATTGCTGACTGTGGGCTCCCATAGATAGGTGCTAATTCATGAGGTGGATCTCCTAAAGAATCCTTCCCATATTGTATCTCTTTGGGGCTACAACTCCAAATCACCCCACCTCACCCCTGGAGGCATCTCGATGATCATCAAAAACTCTTCCTCCAATATGGAGGAGAACCTATTGATCTCAGCGGATTCATCCTGCTAATCCTCCTTCTCCTCTTTGTCCTTATTTATGAAGGATGCTGAGTGTTGTAGTGGCCCAGATATCCACACCTGAAGCACTTGATCTCCAAAATGTTCTTCTTCCTCTTGCACTACTCCTGCTACCTCTTTGATGCAAGGGCCACGTGCTCCTCTTCCTTCACTTTCTTCATCCCACTGTTGCTGCTCTACTAGGAAAATTCAAACTTCTTGGCTAGAATTCTTCTAAGAAAGGAATTCCCTTAGTGTGTGCTCTTCTCTCCTTATGATGCTATTATGCCAGCAACTGCTGCAAAATAACTGCATCCCAGCTGAAGATCTTCTCTATAAGGAAAAATACTTTGCTCTCTTATGCCCCTGGAAAGATTTGATCTTGAAAATCGAATTTCTCTGTCAACTCACTCAGAGAAATTGATATTTCCTCAAAAATTGAACTCCTTGGCCTAAGGACTACGTTGCCTCTGGGGTTTCGAACTACTGCCAAGGTAGAAATTCAAACCTCCTTCTTCCTTTCTTCTCTGATCTCTCTAGCTTATAATTTGTGCTCTGATACCATGTGATTGGTGACCTGATTCCTATTGTAGCAAACTAATGATATTTCTCCTATTTGTTAAAATACTTTGAATAAATTACTTGCAGTTCTCTATGAAAAATATCAAATTACATACATTGTAGCCTACGCAAAATAAAATACTGCGGAAACTAAATACTATGCTAGAGATAAATAGACACACACACAATTACACTATTTTTTTTGGACAAACATCCCTGGAAAAACCCAATGTGGGAAAATCAATGCAAAAACAGAGGGTTTTATTATTATGTAGTAGTAATTTGAGTATAAATAATTAGATGCCCAAACTAGCAATCTAATACAGAGAATAAACTAGTAAAGAGGTAGTGAGGAAAATCTCACACTCTCACTGGCAATCCGAATCTGATCTAGGCTCTAGACGGATAGCCCCACGTTGCCTCTTTGTAGCCTTTATGTCAGCCTATGAAGATCTGCATCACAACCTCTAGGCTATGCGTCACCTCCTCCTATGATCTTCTGCTAGCTGGAAACTCGACCCTCTAGCCCTCCGGTCTCACACTCGGGCTTCCGGCTCTAGATTTCAACTGATCCTCAGTAGAATTTCATACTCCCTCTGAAGCTTTGCATTGTCTCTGCACTGCCTCTCTGAACCTCTCTATGCCTTCTCTGATTCGAAATCTCCAAATCTAGAAAAATCTCCTCTGGTCTACTATCCTTGCCCCTCACTGTAAGAACATCACTTGATCTCACTCCGACAACTCAATGTTGCTACTCTTGAGAAATTTTATCTTTGGTCCCACTATCTTGATATGTTCTCCAAATGCCCATCAAAATCCTTCTTATAATCTATCATTGGAGCACCAACAACCAAGATTAAAACATAATCAATGGCTAAGATTAACTGGGGATTAATCCTCATCTTCTTCTAGAATATTCACACCAGATTTAATTAATACCCTTTAATTAACCAGATTTCCTAAGTTTAGACTTAGTGAACCATTTAAAAAAGTTAATTATTTTAATTAAATCATCTCTAGGTTGGATTTTCCCAAACGATTTCAGGGTATTGGAGAATGCATGTATCTTAGCCTCTTTACAAAATCTCAAGACTAGAGAACATCTAATGCTACAAAAATCAAGACATATATGGTGGTAAACTGAGTCGATAATCATTATCACCCACCTTTTCCAGTATCTCAAAGGACCATAACTTAGAGCCTTTATTTTCTTACCAGGCCCCTGCATCCTTTCCGTGTTCAACTGTAGCCATACTCTGTCTCCCACCTTTAATGATTTCTCTGTTCTATGTTGATAATTCCTAGCCTTATACTTCACCTACCACTTCTGTAGTGTTTTCTATGGCTGTAGATGGATCTGCCTGAGCTTCTCTATAAATTTTTCAGCCCTCAAAGAATCTCCTGTAATGTCTTCCTTCACTCCTCCTTGCTGCCCATATGCAATATCCAAAGGTGAAGGTGGAAAATATCCAAAACAAGTTTCAAATGGAGACTTTCCTGTAGAAGTGTGGACCACTCTTTTATAAGAATGTTGTATATATACCAGATTTTCATCCCAGGTCTTCGGATGCTTCTAATTGTAACCCCTCAGAAGCTGCACCAAAGTCTTATTGACTACTTTTGTTTGCCCATCTATCTGTGAATGGAATGTTGTAGATATCTTCAACTTCATGTGCATCTTCTACCACAATGTGGTGTAGAATTCACTCAGAAATCTTGTATCCCTGTCTGAAATGATGCTCCTTGGTATCCCAAAGTGTACCCAAACCTATCCAAAGAAAAAGTTTGTTTCTTCTTATCTGTTGATGGTCTTTTTACATGGAATCAAAACACACATCTCGCTGAACCTATCAACTAACACGAATAGGTAGTCGTGTCCCTCCTTGGTTGTTGGTAAACCTCCCACAAAGTCCATGGAAATGCTTTCCCAAGGATGAGCAGGTAAAGTTAAGGGATGATACAGACCCTATTTCCTATTTCTAAGCTTGCTGATACAAATAAGCATGCATCATCTTATGAAGCTAGCTACTTGTTCTTGCATCTTGGGCCAATACACATACCTCTGCAAGTTAGCCATGATCTTCCCTACACCAAAGTGCCCTGCAACTTGGAGGTGTGAGCCTCTCTAATCAAATGAAACACTCACCTTTAGGAACACATAGCTTATCCAGCATGTAGAGTAACCCATCCTGGATATGGTAGTCAATGGTGTTGTCACCATCGTACACATGACTCTAAGTCTGCAACTACTAATACACCTCCTTGAAGTCCTCATCTTCTGAATATGCCTCTATGTATGCATCATGGGTGAATGGCTCCATGTGCATAAGAGTCCCCAAAGCAGTAATCTTTGATGTGGGTGGCCTTGAAAGCATATCAACCAACTTGTTTGAGTTTCCCTTCTTACACCTGATCACCAAATGAAACTGTTGTAAAAACCCCATCCACTTGTAATGCCTAGTGTTTTGTAGCTTATTTTGGGTCTGCATGTACTATAACGACTGGTGATCCATGTGGATTATTATCTCCTTTCCCATTAGATAATGATTCCACTTCTTCGTAGCGTGAATCGTGGCATATAGATCCTTATCATAGGTAGGGTAGTTAAGAATTGCTCCATTCAATACTTCATAATGGTAGCAAGCGGGCCTTCCTCCCTGCATCAAGACAACCCCCATAGCATACCCACTCACATCTCTCTCCAATTCAAAGGGACATTGCAAGTTTGGTAGTGCCAGAATTGGTGCTTCACTGATCTTCTTCTTTAACTAATCAAAATGATTTTGTTGCCCTTTTCTCACTTGAAACTCTTCCCGCTTGCTATTATGGCGTGGAGCAGTGCTGCTATTGCTGAAAACGAGGCTATGAATTTCTTGAGGTACTGTGATGCTCCAATGAAACTCCTAACCTCAGTAACATTAGTAGGCACTGACCATTTCATGATGGCCTCCATCCTGGAAGGATCTGTCTTCAATTCTCCTCCACCAATCACATATCCCAGATACACCAAGGACAGCTACACAAACTCATAGTTCTTGAGATTTTCTAGTAGTTGGTGCCAGTATATCATCCAAATACACAATAACAAATGAATCTATAAAAGGGCATAGTACATCATTCATTAATCCCATAAATGTAGTTGGTACATTACATAGGCCAAATGGAATAACTAACCACTCATACACACTTTTCCTGGTTTTGAAGGTTGTCTTCCATGTATCTTCTTCTTTGACTCAAACCTAGTGATATCTAGACTTCAAGTCCATCTTGGTGAAATTCTTTGCTTGCTGCAATTGATCTAGCAGATCGTTTATCCTGTGCAGGGGGTATCTGTTCTTGAGAGTGATTTTATTCAATGCCCTGTAATCTATACACATCCTCCAAGTCCCATCCTTCTTTGGCATAATGATGATGGGTGACCCACATGGTGATGTACTTAGTCAAATGACACCCTGTTCCAACAACTGCTGCAATTGTTTCTTCACCTCACTTGCTTCTATAATAGATTGCCCGGACAACCCAATATTTGGCAATGGGGAGTCTGGAAATATCTAGATCTCATGCTCCACTTATCTCTTAGGGTGTAACCCTTTAGGCTCATGGAACACGTCCTTGTATGCCTATAAAAACTCCTCCAATTATTGTTTTTGTTTCTTAGTACACCCCTCTAGGGATGCCTTGCCTCTTATTGACTCCTCTACATACTACATTTATCTTAAAAACAATAAAACATACTTCTTACTAGAACTGATCAATTTCTTAGCCTGGTTGGCACTTACTAATGAAATTTTCAACTTTCCTTTGTGCGCGTTGATGATGAATGATTTTACATCCTTGATGAGTCGGTACTAGTTAGATCTCCTCATGAATATTACATCACGCATGTACATGTATTGACTCCCAAGCACGACTCCACATACATCAAGGGGAACCACATCCAAATCTACTTCATCGATAAAATTAATATTGATAGAAAATCTAATTTGACACCGTTTTGTTACCTTTTGCATCGTTATGTACCCATCCCACTAGATATGGGTTTGGATGATCATGAACTTCCAACCCCAAATTCTTGAGCATAAATGTTGTAATGAAATTTTCCTGTGATCCTGAGTCAAACATAGCATCAATCTTTGTCTTCTTGACCTGTATCTTTACATGGAAGAGTTTGGTCATTTCTTTCTCTTCATGTTCTTGAAGGTTACTTAGATTCACCTCCTTCTGTAATGATGTATAGATGATCTTCTCATCCACGTCTGAGCTACTTTCAACTTGGTTTCTCGATCAGTGGACAAGAGATTCTTCTTCTTATTATCTTTCTTCTTGTTCTTCGAGTTTAGCTCTAGATGCAACTTTCAACACTTCTCGTTTGTAGGGCCATCAATGTTGTAGTGGTTACTAGGATATTTTCACTAGTTTACTATGGATGCCATATTTTTATTGTTTCCCCCTTTTCACTTCTTCTTCCCATCCTTAGAAGCGCCTTGTTGCTCCTTTTGCTTCGATCCACTTGATTGCGCTCCTTTTAGGTCTATGTTCTCCGGGTACTGCACCTATACACAGGCCTCGTCCACTATTTTGGGCTTGAACAACATCACTTGCTCATGTAGATGGTGATGCAGACCCTCCAAATACTTGAGGAGTACATTTGGGTTCTTTGGAGAGATACCCAGCATTATATACATCTTTCTGAATTCTGTGGTGTACTCCTACACGCTTTGGCCCAACTTTTGCCTGAAGTAATGTCACCGGATCCACTGGTCTTCCATGTACCCAATGGGATAAAAATGTGACTTAATGAGGGTTTTGAAATCCTCCCACTTAGTCACTAGATGTTTTCCCTCCAACCTCAGGGTTTCCGTGTGGTTCTCCCACCAAGTCAGTGCATGGCACTCCAATTTTAGACGCGCGAATGAGATCTTCTGCCCTTCCTCGATCTGATGGACACTAAAATAAACTTTCAATTTCTACAACTCGTGGTTCAACTTCAAAGCATCGATATCACCATGGTATGGCTTGATATCGACTTTTTATTCCACTTTAAACAGGGATTGGTTCACGACACTCAAACTGGGTTGATCATTTCCTGTTCCTTTCTTTGGTTGGTTATTTGCATCTTCCTGATCTCTTGATCTCCCTTCTGATTTGACCTCTGCATTCCAACCCCCTCCTTCTCCAAATATACCCACCTTATTGCTTAGGGCCGCCATGAGGAGGTTGACATTGTGGTTTATATCCATGATTTTTTCTTCGAGATGTGGAAACCTAACCTCTACAAGATCACGAGGTTCGTTTACAGATTCGTCGCCCATTATGGTTTTACGATTTTCGGCCTCACCGATCTAGATCCCTGCAATATCCACAAAATACCCAAAGAAACCTGTTCTGATCCCAAATGATTCGTAAAATTCCGTGGATATTCCACTGGATAGTTTGTCACAACATATCTGATAATATTATATTAAAAATATGATATTCTACACTATTACAGTTTCATTTAATTTCTAGATCTATAAAATTAACTGTAATTAGTGCATGCATGTAAAAGTAAATCAAGAAGAAAAGTAGAGAATGAAAAAATAAGAACACACACACGTAATACACAAGATATGCTCTCTGGGAAACCCTTTCAAGAGAAAACCCAGCTGGAAGGTGAGGCCACTTCGTTCTCTTTCTCTGTTTGGAAATATGGCTATAGATAAAAGGAATTAATTTCTATGGCCCATGGGCTGCTACTACAATGAAAAAATCCTCTTTGTGTGCTCTACCTCCTATCTCTCATGGCTATCTTTGCTTGACTAGGGAACAAAATTCTCTCAAAGGAATGGAATGCCTCTTCCTCCTAGTGGCCCGGTTATAACATAGCTTGATAGCCTACTAGTGGTTAAGTTTGACTACATCAACTCTTAACTAGAGTTACAAAATAAAATATTCTAGAGTATTTTACAGCAAAAACACGTGGCTAGTCCTTTTTAAATGAATAATGGGGCTAACATGGCATCCTCTTGAACTATAGGTGTTAAAACAGGAAAGTTAACTTCTGAGTGGCATAACTTTTGCATACGGACTCCAATTGATGCAATTCTTGCACCGTTGGAAAGCTCTTTGTGTTTAGAATAACATGATAAGGATCCACACCCAAGTGGCATAGTTTTAACCCAAAAACATCATTTGATGCCTCAAAACACTCCGAGAAGGTTTCAGATCCTATTTCACCAAACTGGGTCCCGCTAGTAAAAATGGTCCCATGAGTTGATTCCTCCATTTTTTCCACTCCAAATGCATCGAGATGGATGAAAAATAATATAATGATCCAATTCAGATCACACTTCCCCATTTTGTGAGGCTTTTGGTCACAAAAATATTTTACTGAATGAGGTGAGGAAATTTTTCCTCCACCTTCTCTCTAGTGTGCCATTTAGCTTTACCTGGAAGTTGTCCCTTCAACCCAATTTGCCAAAGGTATTTTTGCCATTTTATTGTAGTTCTAGACCTCTTTTGCAAAAAATTATCTTTAACTCTGCCTGAGCGTCTGGTGCCAAATACTCCACAGAAGATAGGACCTATTCCTCTTCTTGATCTAGCATGGAAGGTTCATAGAGTTTCAAATTCTCTAGATTTATAACTGAGTAAATGTGCATATATGGTGGTAAAGTAAGTTGATATGCATTATCGCCCACCTTTTCTAGTATCAAAAAGGGACCATACCTTAGAGCCTTGATTTTCTTACCAGGCCCCTGCAACCTGTCGTTGTTCAACTGTAGCCATACTCTATCTCCCACCTTAAATGATTTCTCTGTTCTGTGCTAATCATGCAAAGCCTTATACTTCACCTGCGACTTCCACAATGTTTCCTGTACCTATAGATGGAGCTACTTGATCTTCTCTATACAATTTTCAGCCCTCAAAACATCTCTTGTAATGTCTTCCTTCACTCCTCCTTGTTGCCCATATGCAATATCCAAAGGTGAAGGTGGAAAATATCCAAAACAAGTTTCAAATGGGGACTTTCCAGTAGAAGTGTGGACTACTCTTTTATAAGAATGTTGTATATATACCAGTTTTTCATCCCAGGTCTTCAGATTTTCCTGGATGTAACCCCTCAAAAGCTGCACCAAAGTCTTGTTGACTACTTCTATTTTCCCATTTTTCTGTTGATGGAATGTTGTATATCTCTTCAATTTTGTATCCATCTTATCCCACAATGTAGTCCAGAATGAACTAATAAATCTTGTATCCCTATCTAAAATTATGCTCCTTGATATCCCAAAGTGTACCTAGACCTTTCCAAAGAACATGTTTGCTGCTTCTTGTCCGCTGATGGTCTTTTTACATGGCATGAAAACACACATCTTGTTGAACCTATCAACTACCACGAACATGTAGTCATGTCCCTTCTTGGTTGTTGGTAAACATCCCATGAAGTCCATGGAAATTTTTTCCTAAGTATAAGTAGGTACAGGTAAGGGATGATATAGACCCTATTTCCTATTGCTAGGCTTGCTAGTACAACAAAGCATGCATCCTCTTATGAACCTATCTACTTGTTCTTTCATCTTGGGCCAATACACATACCTCTGCAAGTTATCCATGGTCTTCCCTACACCAAAGTGCCTTGCAAACTTGGAGGTGTGAACCTCTCTAGTCAGCTGCAAACACTGACTTTTAGGAACACATAGCTTAACCAGCTTGTAGAGTAACCCATCTTGGAGATGGTAGTCAACAGTGTTGTCGCCATCATGCACTTAACACTGACTCTACTATTGCTAATACACCTCCTTCATGTCCTCGTCTACTGAATATGCATCTCTGTATGCATCATGGGTTAATGAATCCATGTGCACAAGCATCCCCAAATATATAATCTTTGACATGGGTGGCCTTGAAAGCATATCAACCAATTTTCTTATGTTTCCCTTCTATACTTCATCACCAAATTAAATTATTGTAAAAACCCCATCCACTTTTAATGTTTGGTCTGTTGTAGCTTATTCTGGGCCTACAGGTATTGTAACAGTTGGTGATCCATGAGGATATTTGTCTCCTTTCCCATCAGATAGTGCTTCAAATTCTTCACAACTTGCACCATGGCATCGAGCTACTTATCATAGGTAGGATGGTTAAGAACTGCCTCATGAAATACTTCAGAATGGTAGCAAATGGGCCTTCCTACTTGCATCAAGACAACTCCCACAGCATACCCACTTGGATTCGTCTCCACTTCAAAGGGCCATTGCAATTTTGGTAATGCCAAAACTGGTGCTTCACTAATATTCTTCTTTAAATCATCGAAATGCTGCTATTTCCCTCTTCCCCACTAGAAACTCTTGCCACTTGCTTTTATGGCGTGGAGTAGTGCTGCTACCACTGAAAACGAGGCTATGAATTTCCCCAAGTACTATGCTACTCCAATGAAACTCCTAACCTCAATAACATTAGTAGGCACTGAGTATTTCATGATGGCCTCCATCTTGGAAGGATCCATATTCAATTCTCCTCCACCAATCACATATCCCAAATACACCAAGGATTGTTGCACAAACTCGCACTTCTTGAGATTTTCTAGAAACTGATGCTTCTTAAATGTTTCCAGCACATGTATCAAATGTGGAATATGCTCCTCCCAGGTAGCGCTATATACCAGTATATCATCCAAATAGACAATAACAAATGAATATATAAAAGGGTGTAGTACATCATTCATTAATCTCATAAATGTAGCTAGTGCATTACATAGGCCAAATGGCATAACTAACCACTCATACAAACCTTGCCTGGTTTTGAATGCAATCTCACATGTATCTTCTTATTTGATTTGAACCTAGTGATATCCAGAATTCAAGTCTAGCTTGGCGAAATATGTTTCTTGCTACAACTGATCTAGTATATCTTTTATCCTAGGCAGGGGGTATTTGTTCTTAAGCATGATTCTTTTCAACACCCAATAATCTATACACATCCTCCAAGTACCATCCTTCTTTAGGAAAATGATGATGGTTGACCCACATCATGGCATACTCAGATGAATGACACCTTGTTCCATGAGCTGCTGCAATGGTTTCTTCACCTCATTTGCTTATATAACAGATTGCCTACATAGCCCAATATTTGGCAATGGGGAGTCTGGCAATAGCGGGATCTCATGCTCTAATTCTATCTTAGGGGGTAACCATTTAGGCTCTCAGAACACATCCTTGTATGCCTGTAACAACTCCTCCAATTGTTTTTTTTGTTACTTAGTACACCCCTCTAGGGATGCCTTGCCTCTTATTGACTCCTCTATAGACTAAATTTCTGTTAAAAATAATAAAACATACTTCTTGTTGGAATTGATCAATTTCTTTACCTGGTTGGAACTTACCAGTGAATTTTTTGACTTGCCTTTGTGCATGTTGATGATGAATGCTTTTCCATCCTTAATGAGCTGGTACTAGTTAGCTCTCCTCATGAATATTACATCACACATGTACATATATGGAGTCCCAATCAAGGCTCCACATACATAAAGGGGAACCAGATCCAGATTTACTTCATCAATAAAATCAACACTGATAGCAAATCTAATTTTACACTATTTTGTTACCTTCAGCTCTACATCCTTATGTATCCATCCCAATGGATATGGGTTTGGATGATCACGAACTTCTAGTATCAACTTCTTGACCAGATCTGCTGCAATGAGATTTTCCTGCAATCCTAAGTCAAACAAAGCATCAATCTTTGCCTTCTTGACCTGTATCTTTACATGGAAGAGTTTGGTCATTATTTCTCTTCATGTTGCTAAAGGCTACTCAAATTCACCTCCTTCTGTACTAATGTACAAATGATCTTCTCATCCACGTATGAGCTGCTTTCAAATTGGTTGCTTGAATCAATGGCCATGAGATTCTTCTTCTTATTATTTTTCTTCTTGTTCTTCGGGTTTAGCTCTGGATGAAAATTCCAACACTTCTCCTTGGTATGGCCATCAATGTTGTAGTCGTTACAGTGGTTGCTAGGATATTTTCACTGGTGTGTTGTGGCTACCATTTTTTATCTTTTCCCCCTTTTTTTTCTTCTTCTTCCCATCCTTAGAAGCATCTTGTTTCTCCTTTTTCTTCGATCCACTTGATTGTGAACTTTTTATGCATATGTTCTCCAGGTATTATGCATGTACACAAGCCTTATCGACCATTTTAGGCTTGAACAACATCACTTGCACATGCAGATGGCGATGCAGACCCTCCAAATACTTGAGGAGTACATCTGGGTTCTTTGGAGAGATACCCAACATTATAGCCATCTTTTTGAATTCTGTGGTGTACTCCTACATGATTTGGCCTGAATTTTGCCTGAAGTGATGCCACTGGATCCACTGGTCTTCCACGTATCCAATGGGATAAAACTGTGACTTAATGAGGGTTTTGAAATCCTCTCATTTAGTCACTCGATGTTCTCCCTCCAACCTTAGGGTTTTCGTGTGTCTCTCCCACCAAGTCAGTGCATGGCCCTGCAATTTTAGTTGTGCCAATGAGATCTTTTTCCCTTCCTTGATCTAATGGACACTAAAATAAACTTCCAATTGCTACAACCAGTGGTTCAGCCTCAAAGTGTCGATCTCACTGTGGTATGGCTTTATATTAACTTTTTCTTCCACTTTAAACAACAATTTGTTCACGGCACTTGAACTGGGTTGATCTTTTCTGAGTTCTTGCTTCGATTGGTTCTCTGCATCTTCCTGATCTCCTGATCCTGCTTATGATTTTTCCTCTGCATTTGAACTCCCTTATTCTCCAAATATCCCAAGATTGTTTCTTAGGTCTACCATGAGGAGGTTGACATTGTGGTTTATATCCGCGATTTTTTCTTTGAGCCACGAAAACCTCACCTCTGCAAGATCATGAGGTTCATTTATAGGTTTGTCACCCATGATTAAGGTTTTATGATTTTTCAGCCTCGACGATCTATATCCCTACAATATCCATAAAATACCTAAATAAATCCACTCTGATACAAAATTATTTGTAAACTACCCTGGATATTCCACTGGACAATTCGTCACAACATATCTGATAATATTATATTAAAAATTTGAGATTCTACACTATTACAATTTTATTTAATTTTTAGATTTGTAAAATTAACTGTAATTAGTGCATGTATGTAAAATTAAATCAATAATAAAAGTAGAGAATGAAAAAATAATCTCACACACACATAATACATAAGATATTCTCTTTGGGAAACCCTTTCGGGAGAAAACCCAACTGGAAGGTGAGGCCGCTTCGCTCTCTTTCTCTATCTGGAAATATGACTGCAAATACAAAGCAGTAATGTTTGTGGTCGGTGGGCTTCTATAGTGCACATATCCTCTCTGTTTTCTCTACCTCCTATCTCTCCTGGCTATCTTTTCTCAACTATGGAACAAAATGCTCTCGAAAGAATGGAATGCTTTGGTTATAACACAACCTAATATCCTACTAGTGGTTAAGGTTAACTACATCAACTATTAAATAGAGCTACAAAATAGACTCTTCTAGAGTATTTTACATCACAAACACATTTCTAGCCCCTTTTCCATGAATAATGGGGCTGGCACAACATCCTCCCTAACTATAGGTGTGAAAACAAGAAGGTCAACTTTTGAGTGGCATAACTTTTGCATACGTACTTCGATTGACGGGATTGTTGTACCCTTGAAGAGATCTCTATGTGTAGAATAACATGAAAAGGTTCTTCACTCAAGCAAGAAATTTTTACCCCAAAAAAACTTTATTTGATGCCTCAAAACGCTCCAAGAAGGTTTCAGACCCCATTTCGCCAAACTAGGTCCGATCGGTAAAAATGGTCTCGTGGGCTGATTCCTCCACTTTTTCTAGTCCCAATGCATCGATATGGATGAAAAAAAATATAATGATCCAATTGGGATCAATTATCATAGTTTTCCAATCTAATTGTGGATGTTGAGGTGAGTTGTGAGCCAATTTAGTGCCCAAATAAGAAAACAATTCAGTCCTAACATTTCCAATGAAATTGGATAATTTCTATCACTTATAATAATATTTGGTATTCCATGTAGATTTTAGACCATTTGCATGAATTATTATGTCATTGTACTTTCTTTTAAAGGATGAGAAAGAGATAAAAATGGGTTTATTTTTTATTCAACCTACCACGACCATATGACACTCTTTCCTTCATATTTAGGTAAACCCATAATAGAATCCATTGAAACATCTTCCCAATGCTAGCTTGGTATGGCTAATGGTTAAAGGAGCCTTAGGGTCTTGATTGTCTATCCCTTATTTTATTGGCATACCACACATTCGACCACAAAATTTTGCATGTATATTTTAATATCTTCCCAAAAGAAACCTTTCTTGATCCTATGGTATGTCTTGAAGAAACCAGGATGTCCTCTTACAAGGGAAGTGTGTAATTTTGAAAGGACCTTCTATTTCAGTGGAGAAAATTATTACATGAGTATAAGTGATCTTGATACCATAATAAATCATTTTTTCACATAAATTTTTCTACTACATTGGATTCCTCCTATAATTTTTGGATCTATTGCAGATATCCTCATTTCCCCACTTTTATATCCTTGCTTCTTACACCCAGTTAGATTATGAAATGGGAATAACACATAATAAACCATTTGTGTTGTCCCCTTTCCTTGGGAGTGCATATAACACAATATTTGTTTTCCTTTCTATAGATAATTTGAAGGTCATAAACAAATATCTTTGTGAACCATTTCTATTTCTCTTCTGAAAATAATCTCTTTTCCAAGAAGTACTTCAAAATTTCATAATCGTTTTTTACTCTGAAGTGTCCTACTAGTAGGTATAGATGCCATTTCTCAACTTCATGTTGTATGGCCAACATTTTTTTCATAGATGGGTATGAATAAGTTCTTTCCTTTAAGTTTGATGCTTTCAAAGGAAAGGGGCCTTCCTTCTTGCATCAAAACTGCACCAATTCCATGGCTTGAGTCATCACATTCAACAATGTAGGTTTTTTTGAAGTTAGGTGTTGCCAAGAAAAGAGTTGTACACATATAATCTTTAAGTTTTTTCAAAATCTTTGGTTGCTTCTTTAGTCGAAGAAATATTTCCTTCTTCAATAATTTTTTCAGAGGTGCCACTATTTGACCATAATTCTTAAGAAAATTGTGGTAATATCCTATCAATCCTAAGAATCATTTGATTTTGTTCAAGGTGTTGGGGATTGACTAATCCCTCATAGCTTTGATTTTGTTAGGATCCACCTTGACACCCTCATGTGATACAAACCCAAATTTTCCACTTCATGAATTCCAAAGGAATAGTTGGAAGAATTTACATATGGTTGTTGCTCTTCCAATAGTCTTAATACCTTATCAACATGTTATACACACTCTTCCAATTTTTTATGGATTAGTATGTCATCATAAAATACTTACACAAATTGTTTGAGGAAGGGTTCGGAAATACAATTCATCAAGCGTTGAAATGTTGAAGGCATATTTGTAAGTCCAAATGGTATAATTAAAATCTCATAATGGCCTTCATGTGTTCTAAAGGATCTTTTTGGAATATATTCTTGCCTCATTATGATTTGATGATATCCATAATGAAGATACAACTTAGTCAAAAAAGTTTCCATATAAAATTAATCTAGTAATTCAATAATGACATGAACATGAAACTTATCTTTGATTGTCATTTTGTTGAGCTTCTTGTAATTTGGACACATACACCATGAACCATCACAACTTGTGAAGACAAAGTTCTTTGGATATCTTGAATTATGCCTACCTTTATCATTTCTTGGACCATACACTCAATCTCACTATTTTGTGCATGTGGATACCTATAAGGCCTAATGTTAGGTGGTATACTTCCAGATTACAAATGAATAGCATGGTCACGATCTTGGGAAGGTGGAAGACCCTTGGTGATTTCTCCAAATACCTTATAAATATTGTTGATTATTTTTTTAGAGATCTATTGGAGCAAAGGATATAGATGTTTGAACATATAATGAACACAAATGTGCAATTACATCTTGGTGTCCACTTTTCTAGAAATTTTGTCATGTTATTAGAGCTTATCATTTTACTAGGTTTCCCTTGGATACCATAGCTCAATTTCCTTTCCTTGTGAGAAAAATTGTATGAAAATATATTGAAAATGAAGGGCCAAAATTCCCAATGAATGTAATCATCAAACTTCCATATCCATCACCCATGTTTGATTCTGATGAGTTACATCAGAGAGGGAGTATTGGAATAACCACCACATATTTTGAAATCAATCACATGGATTAACCATCACCCCCAGAACATGGGACTAACCACCCACTCAAGGTAATCGTAAGGCTTAGAAATGTACTTATGCATGAAAGTTTTGGTGTAATGGGAAACCTAAATAGTATTATCATATTTTTGCTTATGCTCCACAAAATTTCACTACATGAAACTTCCTATATAAAACGTTACATTAAAAATGAAAACACGATTAGTTTGAGACTAATTTCATGATTAACCACAAACCCTAACTTCCATGATCTATGTAATAACTAAATATCAAGGACTTATTATGGATTTGAAGTGCTTAACAATTATTTTTGTTGTGCTACAACACTCCATACCATAATAGCTAAGGACAAGAGTTTCTAGTGGGGAAATAATCAACATAATTCTTTTGAAGAGTTTAAAAGAAGGGTTATTCAAACATTAGTTCTTCCATTTCCTAGTTTGTAGAATCCTTTTGAAGTGGAGATAAATGCAAATAGATATTTATGGGAGTGATTTTAAAGAAGAGAGTTAATTTTTTATGCCATCATTGTGAATTATTCCTTGGCAGTGTCCCAAACTATCCCACATATGATAAGAAACTTTATTCTGTAGTTTAATATTTAAGAAATGGAAGCACTATTTGATAGGAAAGGACACCATTTACACTAGTTAGCAACAATTGAAGTATTTGTAGCCTATTGTTAGTTTCAATAAACTAGATAGTCCAAGTGAATGGGGGTTTTATACAAATTTCATCTAACTGTACAAAATATTATAAGGATAAAACCAACAAGTTTACAACCATTCTTTCAAGGTTTCCCACATTCAAAATTGAAGCTTTGGGAACTCTTCTACACATGGATTCTTTCACTGATGATGCATGCAGAGATGCATATGTAGTAGATGGGTTTTTTAAATAGGTACTTCAATAAACAAAAGACCATGTTCATGCAGAATAAGGTGGAGGCAAGGCTAACTATTATATTTAGCATGAGTTTCTCTAAAAATAGACAAGCTTTGTGTTCCTAAAGGTGAAATATTATAGCTTATTACTAAGGATTACACCTCCAAAGTTGCCAACATACATAGGTATGTGAATTTGGCCTAGGATGCAAGAAGATGTAGCTTATTTTATTATAAGGTGCATACTTTGTTATACTGACATGACTAGTAACAAAAGACAAGGTTTATACCTCCCTGACTTGTACCTACTAGGCCATGGGAAAGCATCTCCATGGATTTTGTAGGTTGTTTTCTAGGAATCAGAAAGTGACATGATTATCTATTTTCGTAGTTGATAGGATTAGCAAGATATACATTCTCGTGCCTCACAAAAATACCATCAAGGGACAATATGCAAAAAACATGTTCTCTTAAAAGGTTCAAGGTGTGCTTTGGGATACCAAAGAGCATCATCTCAGTTATAGACACCAAGTTTTCTTAATTCCTTTTAGACTATGCTTTGGGACAATATGGACACTAAGTTGAAGATATATACAACTCTTCATCCATAGACATATGGAAAGGCATAAAATATGAAAAACACATTGGTTCAAATTTTGAGGGGTTAGTATCAAAAGAATCCAAGGATATAGGATGAAAATTTAATTTATATTCAAAACTTTTATAAATAGTTTGTACTTTTACCAATAAGTCCCATTTTGAAATTTTCTTTGGGTATTTTCCACCTTGTCCCTTAGACATTTTATATGGAAAACACAGAGGATTGAGGGAAGACTCCATAGGAAAAGCATTAAAGATTGAAAAAGTCATTTTTAATATTAAACTGATCCATTTGCAAGTATAAGAGGCATTGAATAATTAAGAGGAATAGTATGAGGCTAACATTATCAACACAAAATTGAGAAAATATTCAAGGTGGGAGATAGTGTTTGGTTGCATTTAAATAAAGAAAGGCTCCCTAGTAAGAAGATCAGGCCTCTGTGCTAACATCATTTTGAGGTGTTATTGAAGGTTGATGATAACACCTATGGACTTAGTCTACCCTCATATATGTGCATTACATAGTAATCAATGTGAAAAAATATAAAATTCCATGAGTTTTCTTTTTTGAATCAAAAACCTAGTGAGTAAGTCTTACCTACGAGACATGACTTCAAAGCAAAATCTCAAGTAGAGTTAGCAAAAGTTAAAATTTTGTAGAAATCCCAAACAACTACATGGAGGAAAAATGAACCTTGGTAGGTTTGCTTCAAATCTCAACTTCTAGGTAAATCCAAATGGTACTCCAAGGAGAAGGTAGATGGAATATTTCTTCACCCCCTAAAGTAAACTTTATTAGGGATCAAAAGGCTCCCTAAAATGATGAGGTTTGATCCAAAATTGATCATTATATAATTTGACATCTAGTTTGGTGCTTTATGGGTGGAAAAATTGGGATTATTGGCTTGTAGGGTGCATTTTAGGGGCATGTCTTACTTTAGTGATTTGGGTGTAGAAACTTCTAGAGCCTATCTAAGCCCCTAAGTTTTTTATTTGGGGGACAAAACTTTGTGAAAGAAATTTATAGTATCTTGAAGTTGTTTTTCACTTTGACTTCTCCAATGGTATGAAGATCACCTCAATTGGGGTTCACATTTGGAATTTATGCCAACTGCAAGTTGACCGATTATATTAGCCACCATGATACAAAGTGAATACCACCTTAGCTCACATTTCTTACATATGTGGAGTTAGTCATTTCTTACAAAAATCCTAACCCGAACCGTAAATGCGAGGACATGTTAAATACTAGGTGGTTAGGATATGAAAGGGTTTCATTGTAATTTTATTATTTATTGTTTCATAATAGAACATAACATCTAGGAGTGGGATATTGAAGCATAATAGAGTAAAAAGAAGTGTAGAAACCATTCTAGTTACACTCTCAATTGCAACTCCATAATGAATGCACTTTATATGTATTTAGATTTCATAACTCAGAATAGAAAAGCAAAGTATAAGTCTTATCATTTGGCTAGTCTATTATGAATTCTTTCTATATTGCTTGAATTATGTGTTATTTGCTTGACTTCTTCCATTTGAGTGATCTAAATGTAAAATGCAACATTGCATAGTAAAAAAATTGTAAATTCCATCGTAAAATTATTATAATAAAATATTTAAAATAATTTAGAAATCAATAAAACTTAAAAAATAACCACTTAAAATATTTTGATAATTTTATTTAATAAAATTTGTAATTTATTAAATTAATTAATATTTATTTTCAAACTATTTAAAAAACTATCAATATTTATAATAAATTAATAAAATATCTAATTTAAAACTCTAACCAAGATTAAAACCATCAATAATAATACACCAATGTTAATAAAATGAATTAGTCGAGTGGGGCAGCTTACTTGGCTATAGACTTGTAATGTGATATAATGTAAAATTTAAGGTTCAAATCTCCAAGTAAAGTCGATTAAAAACAAAAAGGGATAATTGAAGTCAAATTTAACATAGAAAAATAATACATATTTTCACAATGAGGTGAGTGTTTTTTTGTCACATACAATCCCTCGTTCCATAGATACAATTCCATGGCTGCAATGCCACTTTATTTTCACTGAACCGTCTTCATATTGGTGATTGTAATGTCAAATTTTTAACTACATTACTTTTGAGTAAAGCGTAAAAAAGTTCAAGCCACACATCACTTTTAGCCGCCACTAGCGATTTCTATCTGATTCCTTATAAACCCCGATGTTACCAAGTCTGATATCCTTCCATATCTACCCAGATGTTACCACGCCTGACATCCTGAAACAATAGAGTGAGGATTTTCATTGAATAAAATTTTTGTAATATCAGTGTGATGGATTTTGTAATTTTTTAGAACGTTTTGGGTGAACAATCTATTCAACATTCTCCATTCGTGAAATTTTTGATGATAAATTGATGGTTAATTGAAATGTCCACCCTAATCTTATAAAACAACCTCCAAAATTTCTGATAATGGACCACCTAAACTTTAGGTCATACTAATTACAACAGATCACACTAATTACAAAATCCATTACACAAGTAGTCCTAAAATTCTATTCAACATCTTGAAACAAAGCAAACCTCGACTTAAACTACGCGCAGACAGCAACGTCTCACTATTAATAGCACTACGACTCTTATACCACGGAAAACGTTGGACGCTCTCACCATTACTCGCTCACAGAGTTCTCTGAAAATACAAAGCACTAACGAAGCACACGAGAATTAATGGTCTAGAAAGAAATGGCCTGACCTGAAAGAAGACCCGCAGCTTCTCCCTCACTGCAGAGCCTGAGTTCTCATTGAAATCCAGACGCGATTTCGCCTTTGAAGCGATCCAAGACATGAGAAACAGCACGCGAGCTCTCAGCCTCCCCAGAAATCTTGTAGAAATGAAGTTTCTCACTTTTATATGAACCTTGTGAACCCTGATACTCAAACGGGCTGCCTTTCGCGGCCTGGGCCGATCCGCCTGCTTCAGGATCCGCTCTATCAATTGCTGGGCAATTTGGTGTTTTCGTTCCTCCAACTGGGCCGCGCCCAGCTTCAATTTTTCGTATGATGATTGGTCCCTGGCTCTTTTCAATGCAGAGAATGCGAGTATCTTCTTCATCTTCCGAAACTCTAAACCTAGAAATTGGAAATCAACTTCAACTCGAAACACTAAAACTTCAAGCAGATACAAATACAAAATAAACAGCGTGTTGCTAGAGTCGTGCAGGCGATACCAGTCGGCGATCAATAAGGTACTGGGTCAACCTTAACAAACTAAAGGCTACACATGGGCTTATATGAAACCTGCTCCCTTGCATGCTGATACTAATAAATAAATAATTATATCTGCTGCCGACCAAGGACACAAAATGAAATAATTTTAATACGTGAAGTGCATTAACCATGTTGGGCCATCTAAAGGTAAATCTGGTTTGTCTCAATATAAGAAACGATATGGGTCCACTCCCTTTTCATTCATTAATCAGTCATGTATCGAAATTTTGTTACAGTTACAGCATTGACAGCATGTTTCAATCTCTTTATAATTTTGGTAATGAATAACGTGGTAGGTTTTCTTGCATTCAGAAATCATTAGTAAAAGATCTGGGATTTTGATCACTGTACCTCCGATTACCTTATATTGGTTTCATTAATGGCCCTATCAACTAGTTTCATGTAAAATTAACTAATTATATATGGTATTAGTGATGTTATCCGCATAAAATTAGCTAATTATATGTGGTATTAGTGATATTATGTTAATATAATTATGTTGATATGAGTGTTTATTTTGAAATAGTTTTTTTTTTAAATTTTAATTTAATTATCAATAATTAATAAGCGGGTGATAGGTATTTGATCTCCCAAAAATCTAAATATTTTAAAGTTGAGATTTATTTTAAAAATAATCATGTCCTTGCACTCCTTTTCATTAAATTGATAAATTAAAAAAATTATCTTATCAACAAGTGTCATTGAATTATAGTTTTTTGGACATGTAACGATAAAATCTCCATGATAAAGTGATGATTAATCTATGTAATTAAGAGTGTTGTTACTTGATTTTTTTTAGATGTATATATGATTAAGTTATATATTAATTTTTTTTATAATTATTGTTAAAAATAGAAACAAGAAATGCTAAAAATAAAATCTAGTATATTACAATTTTAATTTGTCCTTGAATTAAAATTCGAACTTAGTCTCACCAGCTACTTGGAAATAATTAATTAATTCATTATGGATTAATTAGTTGGAGAAATTCAAGTTAGAAGTCTTTATCAAGGCATGCAACAGTTATCCCTTAAATTAAGGAGATTATCCCTTAATTAAAGAGATAAGATTGAGTTATATTTGAGTTGTAATTAGTTAGCTTAGTTTAGTGAGTTAAGTTGAGTTAAATTAGTTCCAAACTATTTGAGGAACTAATTGTGAGTTCAGTCAGTTAATGCATGCATGCATCCAAGTTAACGCATGCATGCATCCAACTAATATACTCCAGAAAACTGAAGATTCTCTAATCAGAAACTCACGTATGTCTATTCAAAGAAAGAGCTAGTTGAGCTAAATGTCAAGAATAGGTTACTATCAGTTGCATGAGTTTTCCTATAAATGAAACTCATCCATGTAGAAGGAACAAGGTTCCTTGAGGATTGCATAGTTTTATAGGGTGTGAGAACAGTGTGAGTGATCGGTGTTACACTTGGTAACAGTAGGATCACCCAGGAGAAACAACGCAAGGAAATAGGAGCTTGGAGGGCAGAGGAAAAGGCTTGTGAGAAGCTTTGATTGCCTGTGAGCATCCAGGAGGATTGTACTGAGAGCTGGATAGTAGTGGGAGCTAAGGCTTTGTGTAATTTTGAGATATTTCCACCTTGTATGATAATACAGATAGTGGGGTTTTTAGCTGAGGCTTTCCCCTAAGTATTCTTCTGTGTTTCATGTGCATTGATTCTTCTTCTGGTTATATGTGTTCTGCTTGATCTTGCTCAAATCTATTAAGCTTCCGCAAGTTTGATTGTAAAAGTAGATTAAAGTATTGTGTTTTAGTTTTATTACATTATCAGGCTAATCGACAGTCAGAATTTCTACATGGTATCAGAGCAAAGGTTATCGGAGCTGTGAACAGTATACTGAGAAGAAAATTCGAAGTTTGAAGTTCGGGGTTGCAGGTACAAATCGAATTCATCTCATACTTCAGGTTGGTTAATGGTGTTCTATGGCTTGAGACTTGAGAATGCCTTGGATGGCAACTCGAATTACATAGCATGGAAAGATCGCATGGAGGCTATATTAGAAGACAACGGTTTGAAGGATTTCATTGATTAAGAAATCCCAAAGCCAGGTTCAACTAATGCACAAGAGTTGGCTGAATGGAAGAAGTGTGTGGCGAGGGTGAGACGGATCATCCTTGAGGGAATTCGAGACCATATTGTCTCGAGTCTCCATGGGAAGGATACTCCATATTCAATGTGGAAGACATTGAAGGACCTCTACTAGAACAGTTGCGACCAGAGGAAATTGGCGCTCAAGTACAAGCTTCGAAGAATCAAGAAGGAGAACTGTGATATTATTTCCACATATCTGAACAAGCTGACCACTTGCAGAGATGAGCTTAGTAGTGAGGGAATAACTACTGTTGATGATGATATGGTGAGCCTCGCTCTCCTCAACCTTCTAAAGAGCTGGAATATCTACCAGGACTCTATGAATGGAAGGGAGAAACTACCAAATTGGGAACGACTGTGGTCTGATCTCATGCAGGGGGAGATTAGGAGGAGCACACGAGATGGTTCTTCATCCAAGGATAATGAAGAAAATATGGCCTTAGCAAGTAAGGCAAGGAGAGGGAAGGGGAATGCGTCCCATTCCAAATTGAATTCTTCACATGGAGGGAAGAAGGTTAACAAGTCTAAAGTGAGATGCTTTAATTTTCATGAGATGGGTCATTATGCGACTAATTGCTCATCGAAGAAGTCCAAGAAGGGACCCTCGAAAGGATCGGAAGGTGAGGCATTAGCCTCAGTTCGAAATGGAATTCACCCTCATCGTATGCATGGTGTCATTGATGATGGGTTGCGGTTGGTTTCTTGATAGGGGAGTCTCATTCCACATGACCGGCGATAAAAGTTTATTCAGTACCTTGGAGGAGAAAGACCTCAAGATGCGCATAGATATGGGTGACGATGAACAGTATAATGTTTCAAGAGTGAGCACAATTGCTTTTTAGAGGGAGCATGGAGCTCTTATCACCTAGACAGATGTGAAGTATGTGCCTAGACTAAAGAATAATTTGGTATCAATCGCGATGTTGGAGGAAAAAGGCTACGATGTTGTCTTTAGTAAGGGAAAGATTTTCCTTAGACACATCACCACGGGACAAGTGAAACAGATCAGTTCCCGAGTTAAGAACTTATATGCTCTTAAGGTTCAAGATGCATGCAAAGCCTTGAGAAGCAAGGAAAATGTTAGAGACTTGGTGGTTGAGAGGGAGAGTAAATTACCTCTCAACATATAGCCCCAGAAGAAGTCTCACACAGTTGTGGAGGAGCCACAATTGGAGATGTTGAGAGGAGAACGAGTGGAGGCATCCACTCATGCAGAGACCTCCAATAGGGGGAAATTTTGAGCCAAGTCAGCAGAGGGATCACATGCATCCATACCTCCAGGTGTGAGGTGGGGCAATATGAAGTGATAGTCTCAAGAAGGATGAAATTGGGCAGGGTCCATTGAGAAGTTTTATCTCATGGATTGTACCTTGCTATGAGAGCCCAAAGTACATAGTAGCGGGAGGGATCAGTGGAATTGATGTAGTTAGAGATCAAAGTGATAGAGGCTAGAGCAGTCAGATACTGAAGAGCATAGATAAGGATTGACAACAGTGCAGAAAGGTTGAGTCAGTAGAAGTGCAGAGTTTTCAGTTGACATAGGCAATAACAGTCAGAGACTCTAATGACAGATGCATCATACTGATTCAGGTTGGATATTTTTTATGTTTCTGAAGTTGCTGGAGCAACAACACTAGAGAGAAGTGTTGCATGCAGAACATTCCAAAGGTTCCGGATTAGGATTGAGTTGTTGAGAGGGAGTTTTAAAAATAGCAACAAGAAATGATAAAAATAGAATCTAGTATATTCCAATTTTAATTTGTCATTGAATTAAAATTCAAATTTAGTCTCACCAGCTGCTTGGAAATAATTAATTAATTCATTATGGATTAATTAGTTGGAGAAATTCAAGTTAGAAGTCTTTCTTAAGTCATGCAACAATTATCCCTTAAATTAAGGAGATTGTCCCTTAATTAAGGAGATAAGACTGAGTTATATTTGAGTTGTAATTAATTAGCTCAGTTTACTGAGTTAAGTCGAGTTAAATTAGTTCCAAACTATTTGAGGAACTAATTGTGAGTTCAGTCAGTTAATGCATGCATGCATCCAACTAGTGTACTCCAAATAACTGAAGATTCTCTCATCAAAAACTCATGCATGTCTATTCAGAGAAAGACCCAGTTGAGCTAAATGTCAAGGATAGGTTACTATCAGTTGCATGAGTTTTCCTATAAAGGAAACTCATCCATGTAGAAGGAACAAGGTTCCTTGAGGATTACACAGTTTTACAGGGTGTGAGATCAATGTTACACTTGGTAATAGTAGGATCACCCAAGAGAAACAACACAAGAAAATAGGAGCTTGGAGGGCAAAGGAGAAGGCTTGTGAGAAGCTTTGATTGCCCGTGAGCATCTAGGAGGATTTTACTGAGAGCTGGCTAGTAGTGGGAGCTAAGGCTTTGTGTAATTCGGAGATATTTCCACCTTGTATGATAATACAGATAGTAGGGTTTTTAGCTGAGGCTTTCCTTTGAGTATTCTTCTGTGTTTCATGTGCATTGATTCTTCTTTTGGTTATATGTGTTCTACTTGATTTTGCTCAAATCTATTAAGCTTTCGCAAGTTTGACTGTAGAAGTAGATTAAAGTATTTTGCTTTAGTTATATTACATTATTAGGTTAATCTACAGTGAGAATTTCTACAATTATTATTGTTAACAACAACAACAATAATAATAATGATATAGTTATAATTTAGTTAATATATATGGTATTAGTGATGTTTTGTTGATGTGAGTGTTTATTTTGGAATAGGGTTTTTATAATTTTAATTTAATCATCAATAATTAATATGTGGATGGTAGGAATTTAACCTCCATGAAATCTTAAATATTTTAAGGTTGAGATTTATTTTAAAAATAATTATGTTCTTCTTGTCCTTTTCATTGTATTGATTAATTAAAAAAATTATCTTATGAATAAGTGTCATTGAATTATAGCTTTTTGGGTATTTGGTATTAAAAATCTCCATGATAATGTGATGATTAATCTATGTAGTTAAGAACATTCTTACATGGTTTTTTATAGGCATATATGATTAAGTTATATATTATTATTTTTAATTATTATTCATAATAATAATAATAATAATGATGATGATGTTCTAATTTAGTTAATTCTTATGTTTTTTAATTTTATTAAACATATAAGATGAAATAAATATTTTAAGAATATTTATTAGCCATTTAATTTATATGAGTAAGTAAGTTTAAACTTTGTTTTTTTTGCCCGAGGAAAAATCGTAATTTTTCATTAATATAGAAAAGTTACATGTAGTAGATTCCTATATGGTATATAAGTCTTACGCAGGGTATACTGAAAAATTCATGAAAAAATATATACAATGTAAAAGCTAGTATTGATATAAATCACTGTTGTATACTGTAAAAATTAGGGTCTGTCGACCCACTGATAGGGACAATGATAGTACTGGTAGAGTTCATCTCCTTGCTGCTCCTGTATTATTGACAGTCCTCTGAGATGTGTCGTGGCCTCCTTGGAAAGTTGGTTAGCAACCGAATTACGTTCCCTGTAAATATGTTGACAAGAGATATAGTAAATTGTGCTTTTAAGATCATGATTTCATCCAATATGTTCCTGAGAGAGTGCATATGACAAGCAAATATGTTGTTGAACCAATTGATGATGATTTTAGAATCTCCAAAAATATGAATGTGATTGCATGCATGTGTGAGAGAAAAATGGAGGAGATGTCTAAGAGAGATCAATTCTACATAGTTGTTTGTCCCCACCCCTAAACCCATTTGAATTTTGTAGTGATGATTTTCAGTTTTATATAGTAGTATATGCCCTCCACAACCCTGTGCTTGTGGTGCTCCATCAAAAAATTCCCAGGGAATATTGCAATCAATGGATTCAGGTGATACCACGTGGCCAACAGGGGTATGATTCTCTTCTGGTATTTCATGATATGCAACAACAATTTTGGCAATGGAAGATTGCCATCGAACAATTTTATCTCTGAAAATGATCCCATTTCTAGTGAGCCATATAGTCCAACAAATAAGCAGCGAGAGATAGTGGAGTTTTGGATTCAAGGATGCAGCTCGCCAAAGTTCCGAGGCATCTAATAGATTTAGTCCATGCCATATAATGGTTATGGATAGAGCAACAATGACCTATTCCCAATGCGATTCACGTCGTGCAAAATAGGAATAGGTGGTCATTTGTTTCCTCTTCTTGATGACAGATCACACACTAGGAGGGACTGGAGAAAGATCGTTTCATTAAATTGCTCCTTTTTGGTGTCTTGTTCCATAATACATTCCACATGAACAACTTAGTATGCAAAGGCACTTTTAGTTTCCATAGCCTACACCACCAATCCAAAAGCACAAGTCGCATGTGGGCATCATGAATGATGGGATAAACAACCTTAGGGGAGTAAGTGCCATGTTCAGCAGGGGCCCATATGAGTTCATCAGTGCCATCCTTGATACGGACATGTGATTTTGTTAGCGCAGTAATATAGCCCTCCAAATCTTGCTACCATTGAACATGAATACCTAGGTGCTCCACTGAAGTCCATGCTTGTGAAAAGGTTGTGCTATTCCCACGGTCAGCAATATAAGAAATAAAATTAATATTGATGTGTTTTAGAAATTGTATGAGATCAAGAGGAAGTTGGAACATGTTACCATAGCCAGACTAGGGATCGATGCCAATTCACACTGATGAACCATTGTTAATTCTCCAGGTGAGTACATTCCTGATGGTGGGCATGGTATGTAGAATCGCTTGCCAAACCATGGATATCCCAGTTCGTTGCCATGTGGGCAATTGAATCCAGTCCATAGTCTGATGTGGCCAGATGTATTTGTAGTAGAAAACTTCTGTCTAGAGCTTGTGGGAGGTGAGGATAAGCTATCCCATCTTTGCAGCTAGTGCATGAGCAAACGAGAATAGATCCTTCAGTCCCCAACCTCCCCATTTCTTTGGGATTGTAATGAGTTTCCATCCCACCCAAGCAGAAGGTTTTACTTCCTTATAGCCATTCCAAAGGAATCTGCAACAAAGTTTTTGTATCTGCGATAAAATTGCTTTAGGAATCCACGCTAGAGACATCCAATAAACAGATGTAGTCTCCAAGGCTATTTTAATAAGCATTAATTGACTCACCCTGGAGAGGAATATGTGATTCCATTTGAGCAATCATTTTTTGATCTTGACCGCAAGCCATATCCAATGAGCAATCTTGTAGCAGTGTGGCTTGATCCAGAACCTAAGGTATTTGAGTCCATCCTCTAGATTATGGCCCTGGAAAGGAAATTTCTGTTGTGCAACCTGAGCTTCCTATGGGGTACAAGCTGATAGAGTGATGGAGGATTTTAGTTGATTAGGTTCCATACATATGGCCGGAGATAAAAGTAGTAATATGTCATGAAACGTGGTGGTGTCCCAAATGCCTCCATTGAGAAAGATGAGCACATCATCGACGAAGAGGAGGTGAGTGAGTATACATTGATCTGTAATATTAAGTCCCTGTAATTGCCCTTCTCGCTTGACTGAGGCTATTAGTATGCTAAGTCCCTCCATGACTATCAGAAAGAGGAGCAGGGAGAGGAGACAACCTTATCTAAGTCCACGTTCTGCATGAAAGAAGTTGGAGGCAAATCCATTTATCAAGACACTAATTGAGGCGGTCGTGATGCAGCACATAACCCAATTTATGAAGGAAGGAGGAAAGCCTAGGTGGGTGAGGAGAATTTTGATATAGAGCCAGCTAACTCAATCAAAATCTTTAGATAGGTCAATTTTGAGAATGGAACCTTTAAGATTTTTAGTTTTCATGGAGTGTAGGGCTTCCTGAGTAGTTCCAATAGCCTCATGAATTTGTCTATTGTGGAGGAATGCAAATTGTTTTGGAGAAATATGACATGAGAGAATAGGCTTAAGTCTATTGGTAATATTTTTGGCAATGATCTTGTAAAGACAGTTGCAGAGAGAAATGGGTCTGAAATCATTGAAAGATGAGGGGGAGTCAGTTTTGGGAATAAGGGCAATGAACGTTGAGTTTATAGCCTTGTACATTCTCCCTGTAATCCTACATTCCTCCACCACCTTTAGAAGATCCTGTCCAATAGTTTCATAAAAGGCTAGATAAAACTTGATAGTCCATCCGTCTAGCCCTATACTCTTATCTTTTTTGAACCATTTTAGTGTGCTTTCCAATTCTCCTGTCATGACAGGAGTTGTAAGCTCCTCTACCTCTTCTGGATCAATAAACCAAGGGAAGTGACCAACAATCCATACAATTTTAGCGAGGGTGGCACTATGGGGAACCTTGAAGAGCTTCTGGAAATGAGAGTTTCCCAGGTGTGCCAACTGATTAAAAGATGTTGCTAGATTACCATCCTCATATGGCATGTGCCAGATGGTGTTTCTAACATTCCTTCCATTTGCATAATTGTGGAAGAACTTTGTATTGTCATCTCCTGCGTGAAGCCAAATAGCCCGATTACGAAGGAACCATGTTTCTTCTCTCCCTTTAAGGATTTTGGATCTCTGTATCTCCAGGTGAATTAGGTGGGATTTAACCTCCAGAGATGAAAATCCATGCCCCTGCTCATCCATGAGATCATCTAGAGTGCACTCAATGGTAATGAGGGTCTCCTCGTCCCGGTCTCTTTTGTCTTTTGCCCATTTATTAGATAATCTCTTGCTTTCTTAGAGGTTATGACAGAAACCCTTAGCAATGGTTCTCCCCAAAGAAGGTGGATTAGAGCCAAAAATTAGTAACCAAATTGATCTAACTCAGATATTTTAGCCAAGTGGAGTTGAATTTGAAGGGGGCCTTAGGCTTTTGAAAGGGACCCGACAACTCCATTAATATGGGCGAGTGATTAGATATGCCTCGAGATCCAACCCACTGTCTATAATTTGATAGTTCTCTCACCAGAGGTTCCTTAATGAGGAACCTATCCAAATGCTTGGCTAGTGTAGCATCCCCAGTTCTTCTATTGTGCTAGGTAGGTTGTGATTTGACCATGGGAATATCAATCGAGTGGTGTTGTTCAAGGAGTTGCTCCATAGATTCAGATAAGGGATCCACCTTTGCATTTCTTCCCCATGATTCCCCATATCCAATGGAGAAATTCATATCTCCTCCTAAAATGATATTGTCAGAATTAACAAAGGATAGATTGAGGAGGTGATTCTAAAATTTGGCTCTATTTTGACAAGGGGCATATACATTGATGATCTTGAGATCCATGCCCATATCTGAGGAAAAGATGTCCATACCTAAGAAGCCAACACCTCCCTAGGAGGCCTTGAGGTGGATAGTGCGAGGGTTTATACCCAGGGCAAGACCTCTGGATCGTCCAATGATGTCAAGTGCATGGAAGGTCCAGCCCGGCTTCAAGGATTGCAACACAGGGATGATATGGTCAGCCAAGCCAAGTGTTTCTTGTAGGAAGATAATATCAACAAGCTCAGATTCAAATAATCTTCTGAGGGCTAGTCTTTTAGGAGGGTTAGCCAGTCCTCTGCAGTTAAAGGAGAGCCACTTCATGGGGGTGGCTGAGGGTGGGTAGATGGTGCTCTAAGTACCCAATCAAGTGTGGATTGTTTGCCATGTGCCACTTCCACCCTAGCTTGTAGGATGACCAAAGAAATATGTGATTTTCGTCGCCTGGTGGACTTAGAAGATCATGGAGGGGAGGTAAAGCCAATCCCAAAATTCGCAAGAGGGTTGAGATGCTGGAGAACAGAGATTGTATGAATGGGAGTGGCCTAAGATGTTCAAGGATTCTGAAGGAGCGGATGAGTGAACCAAATTGGGGATAACTGGTGGAGTCATCGAGATAATCAGATGGTGAAAGCCGAGGGGGCAGGTAAAGTCTCGTATGGATGTAGATGCAGAATGCAAATGCTGAGCAGAGTAATTAAAAGAAACATCAGAAATAGAACAAGGGAATGGAGGAGTACCCGATGATTGAGCAGCCACAACAGCAACCCTGGATCTCATCATAGGCAAGGAGGGAGGACGGGGAGTGGCCGAAGTTGGAAGCTGAGTCATTCCACCCACCATCTCCAGAGGTACATTGGACTAAGGAGTCTGTTTAGCAGCTATAGTGGGTGCAATAGGAGCAACTTCCTTTGCTTATTTGGAAGGATAGGCAGCCTTACAAACCAAATGGCATTCCTTGTAAAGATTCCCTACCTTATGACACCTTCAGCACCTGAACGACACTCCTTTGTAATCCAAGATTTGTATATGGGTTAAGTTCTTCTACTGCAGAGTGATTTTCTCTTCCAACCCTTCTCTGGTATCCAGATAAACCATAATGCTTTCCATAGACCGATTGCCAGAGCTGATGTATGATTTGTCATAATCCAGATAGGAGCCAAGTGCGTTGCCGATGTGGATGAAAATGTCTTCAGACCAAAAATGGAGGGGTAATCCTGGCAGTGTGACCCATAGTGGCCCAACTCCAATTTTTTCCTGTTTTGGATCGAATAAAGGGCTCCTGCGCTTGAGCAAGACTGGGGCCATCTCGATATGCTAGTATCTGGAGAGTGCCCAATTGGTGTATTCCTCCTGCTAGAAGTAGAGCGCAAACCATCCCCGAGCCAGCATTTGAACCTCTGGGAGCTCTTTGAAATGTTCCCCCATATTTCCTTGACTTAGAGGCGAAGTCGCTCGGTAGATTAAGCGTGACCTCGGACTCTTCCCAGTAGAACTCTGCTCGTCGTGTCTACAACTTCCCCCATTTGGACCCCTTCCCCAAATTTTAGTGTTAGATCCTTGCTTGTAGCCTTAACACACTTTAGCTTTCTCTTACCAGTACGTGGCGTGGTCAGGTGATCCTACAAGGGGTTGTGAGTGCCTTAATGATCCTACTGTGACTGCTGGGTATGATTACAGACTTTAATCACCGGTGTTTCAAAACAATCCGATGGGGAGGAGGAGGAAACCGGCTTAGATGCAGGAGGGGTGTGCGGGATGGCTAATGGATGGGGAGGGCCAGCCGCATAATCAAACCCTATAGAGGATGGGAGCTCAAAGTGTGTCTGATGAGGCCAATCTCCTGAAGGCGACGGTTCAAATGGGGGAGAGGGCGATGTGCAAGAGGCAAGTGGATGGAGAGTAGCTAGTGATAGGGGGTAGTCAAGTCTTAGGGAGTCGATAGAGAGGGTAGCGAATGACAGGTAGGATGAGGAAGGACTGGGGTCAGAACGGGAGGGTGGGATAACAGTAAATTGCAAGAAAGACAGACACTGAACCCCAACAGGTGTAGCTTCCGGCGGAGCATTAGGGCACATCCAAATAGGTTCACAGGGGTTAGGGTCAACAAAATAGTCCACCTCGTCCACTTCCATGTCCGACATCCTATAGGCAATCCCGGTGACAACAAAGGGAGTTCCGTTGACAACAAACCCGAAATGAAAATGTCGATCGTGACAAAACCCGAAATGAAAATGTCGATTGTGATAGTGAGAAAGACAATGCTACTACAAATGATAACATGCGGAAGATTGCTACTGCAAATAGTGAGGAGGAAACCCTAACCACGTTCCCATTTCTGAATAAGCTTGAGCTCTTGATTACCCATTGCGACCTCCTTACCCTCCTCTATAGTTATGTGTCACCATTTATAACATTGTTAAAATTAATTACACTATAAATTTTAAAATATATTGAAAATCAATAAATAAATAAAAGTGATTTTTTCTTTTTTCCATTAAATTTTAAATATTTCAAAATTTATAATTAAAATAAGAATCAACTCTTGAAATCAAGTGATGAACATAAATCTTAGCTTTTCCCAACATGGTTGACTTTGAAATCTAAATTAAAGACCGCTAAAGGTTAAATAGAAAGCTTTCAAAAGCTTCGAGGATAATTTTCAATATAGCAACAAAACAAAAGAGCAGTTACTTTTTTCTCTTTTTCTTACTAACCTATATCATTTAGTGACCTAAGCGTTCTGCTACCCCATCTCAAGCATCATGAGGATGGATAATTCTTTGAAAATTTATTATTTATAGCCATTTATTTTCCAAATTAATAAAATATGATGTAAACAGTAATTTTGCCAACTACAATATTATTTAAATTAAAAAAAAATATTCCAAACCATTTTCCATACACACAAGTTACATCTGGTACGTTAAATTCTCCGGAATATAAATTTAGAAAATTGTTTCTTCTTACAACCACTTATTATTATAAGTCCATCCAATGTATTATAATGTGAACGCTACAATGATGTGCTTATCTCCTCAATAATATAAATTTATAAATTGTCCCATCCCTGCTTCCCACTATCGAAGTCCACCCAAAGTGCTTATCAATATGTTGTTGCTGACCATTAAAAACTCGCATGCGAAGTAATGTTGAAGTGAGTTCTCATCTTCACTTGTACTAAAATATTAGGCACGTCATCTTAGAAGTAGAAGAGTTTGCACTTACATATTAAAATAATAAGCATGTCATATTGGAAATATAATTTGTAGTTATAAATTATATGACATAGTTATGATTATTTATTCAAAATTAGGGAAATGTCTTTTATTGTAATTTATATAATATAGGTTATTGGAAACAATTAGAGGGTTTTAAATGATCTATTCTGGAGGATTAGATGGTCTTACTGAACAATTTTCTTTTAGTTTAGAAGGATCAATAATATGTGCAATCAAACAGCGTATCGCTGAGGTTTGTGCTAGAACATCTTGAATCAAACAGCGTATAGCTGGGGTTTGTGTTAGAACATCTTCCTTCAAAGAAAATTTTTGTAAAAATATATATTTTGATTTAAAAGGAGAATTCCAATGGGGTATTAATGTTTGTTTTTTAAATATTTAAATGTTAGTCAATTAAAAAATAATAAAATGTTAAAAAAAATTGTTCAAAATTAATTAGAAAAATGATTCTATAATTTGTGCTTTAATTCAAAGAATTAAATTCGAGTTTTTTCTTGTGCATGTTTAAGTTCCTAAAATTTAGGAATGTCTCTAAAAAATAAGTTGAGTTAGGTGGGTGTTGAAATTGAAAGTTGAGTTCTTGCTTTTCTAGTGTGAGTTAAAGTTCTTGGTTTTCTAGTGTGAGTTAAATTGGGAATTGAAAGCTTAAGTGGGGTTAGCCTCCTGAATTTTAGGAGGATCCAATTAACTACTTTTGTTGACTTTTATTGTTTCGAGAGGCAGCCCAATATAGAAGTAATGTGGAGATGTAATATATAAAACTTTGTAAACATTTTTACATGTCTTAATATGTTGAATACATGTCAGTTAAAATTAATATAGAGCCTAAGGGAGATGTTGTAGTGTCTATAAAATGTTAAAAGTAATAAAAATAATAAAATTCAAATTTGTTACATTGTAATTTTGTTTTTATTAATAAAATTACAAATAAATTTTTAGATTAAAAAAAATCATAATATACATATTACATTAAAATATATGATGATGATGATGGTGGTGGTGGTGGTTAATGTCCATTGATCAGACCTATAATTTTCTTAGTTTTTAATTGTTTGGTTCCTCATTTTTCTTGGCAAGATTGGTGCTGTAGCTTTCTTTTTTTTCTCTACGGTCTTCCAACTTTCTTTATCTTGCATCTCCTTCATCTCTTCTGGTTCTTGGGACATTGGTTTCTTAGCTTCTCGATCTATTGTGTTCGTTCTTTTGAAGATAGTCGGAGAAGAAGTTTGGTCTAGGAGATCTGCTTTGTTGTTAAATGAAGATTTATTTTGTGCGGTATTCGAATGCTCATAACTGTGGATGCTTGAGGGGTTGTCGAGTTCACTCTTTTGTTGTTGGGCGGGGCTTTTCCTCTGCTTGTCTTGAAAGTTGTTTCTTTCTTGCCCGATTTCTTGTGATTAAGAGTTTTCTCGAGAGTATTCTTCTTTGATGATAGTATATAAGTAAAAACAATAAGTTAAGAGGCATTTTACCTTATAAAATAGAATAATGATTATGTAATCGCATTTAAATTTAATTAATAAGCACACAAACTCACAATATAACAATATATTTAACAATGTATATTCATGTCCACTTTGCCATAGATATTATTAACTTATAAAGAAGCTTTGTTACAATACCATGAGCCAATAGCATGGATCATCAATACAACATGCCCAGGAACCATCTCTCATTTCACACTCAAGATATTTTATAAATATTTTATTTGAATTTAATTTTATAACATTTTTTTTATTAAATTTAAAAGAAAAATTATTATAATTACTTTTGATATATATCTACACCTCTATCACATATAAATATATAAGATAAAAATATTAGCTATAAATTAAGATCCATTTTAGCCCCAAGGGATAGCTCAAATGGTCAAGTTCTCGTTGCTAAGTACTTTCCCAGTTGGGAGGTCACGGGGTCAAATCTCCTCGACGCCCTCGGGGTTAGGTCTGTAAAGGCCGACGGGCAGATCCCTTCGGGTGGAACTGCCCCGCTTCTCTACTGTGGACGTAGCGGCCACTCAGTGCCCGTGAACCACAAATGAAAAAAAAAATTAAGATCCATTCTACCATATAAATTAAAACAATAATTTTGTAACCATATTTAAATTTCATTAGTAAGAACGAGAAAACTTAATACTTACAACATAACATGAATTTTAGCCATGGATATTCACCACCCCTTTAACATGGATATTATTAACTATACCATACCATGGGCCAATACGATGACTCATCAATACCACATGCCCAAAAGCCATACCTCATTTCACAATCAAAATAATACTTACCATTAACAAGACTTTTAACCATAGATATTCACCCCACTTTACCATGGATATTATTAATCATATCATACCATGAGGCAATACCATGGCTCATCAATACCACATGCCCAAATCCATCTCCAAGAGACACTCTCCATCCCACTATGGAAGAGTTGTTGTAATGTCCACTTATAGTAATTAAAACATGACCCAGTGAAATTATATAAAAATAAAATGTAAAGTAAAAAAATTAAACTAATAATTAAACCAACCTAAGTCCATCTTAACTCTGGATCTATCAGGCTCCGAGAGGGATCAAATTTTATGGAGCTTCAATTTTTTCACTCAGGAAAGAGGTTTACACCTTGAGAGATTTGATCCCTCTTGGCACTTGATAGATCTAGAGTTAAAATGGATATAGGCTAGTTAACTAAAAAGTTTCAGTTCAATTCCTTAATTAACTCAATAATTTTAACCATTCAAATTTTCTTTAAAAGGAGGAACTAAGGCACAAGTTTAATCATTGTTGAGCACGAGTTGGTGAGACCAAGCAATAGGAAGCAGCACAAGAGCTTGTGAGAGGAAGAGTGTGCAAGATAAGCTTATGCACAAGTTGGTAGAGGGTAGTTGCATGGATATTTTGAGAGGAAGAGTGTGAAAGATAAGCTTGTGCACAAGTTGGTGGATGGTAGCTCTTGCAAGGGCTTCAATCTTAGAACAAGCAGTAAAAGGAAGTGTCTTCCAGATTGAAACCATTGGATTTTGTAAGAGATCAATTGCTCTTTTTTGTAATCAATAAAATTCTGAAACAAGTGAGTGTTTTCCCTATTCCGTTCCCTAGAAAATTTGTGTCTTCAATTGTGTGACTGTGTTTTATTTTGGTTCCTAATTCCACTACAAATTGAGTAGAGAAATTATGTGTTTGTAAGAAAAGGAAGTACTTGTCAAATTTTTCCGGTCAACAGATCATAATTTCGTGGAAATTCTACATGGTATCATATTTGATTGAGGAAGAGGGTGATAGGATGAATTTTGGGCAGTTTTGTGCATAGTTTGAAGTATTATTTCGCACAGGAATAAGTCACAGATTTCTATGCGGTTTAAGAATAAGGCAAAACTCATGTAGCCTAGATTGGGATGGTTGTAAGGCCTACACGTGGTTGGTATGAAAGGCAAAGTAGTCTCAAAGTGCAGCACTGGAGTGGACTTGTTAAAAGAGGAAGGGGAAATTTTTTTGCTGCGGCGTGAGGTCGAGTAGGAGGCTTGTAGCAGCTACTATAGGAATCCCTAACTAGGGATAGAAAGTTACAGTCTTGAGTGCATGCACAAGACCAAATATTTGGGACAAAAGTTAACATCTCAGGTATGGTAAATTAAATTTCCTTCTACGTTGGTGTTTGTTACAGGGAAAAGTGTCTATATAGAACTTCTCTATCCCACTAAGGTGTGACAACTGCCTTAGAAAAAAACAGAGAAAAGCTACTTTCGTGTTTCCTTTATGAATTATAGATAGAGAGGAACAGAAAGACCAACATCTGTCTTGCGCTAATCTCCTGATTTGATCCCTCTCTTCTTTGATAATCCTCAGCTACCTACTCCCTTGCAAGCCCAGCTTCACAAAGTACCTGTAAGATCACAGAAGCATAGCACTATACAAAGACATGGATCTATAATCATAAACAATCTAGGATCAGATGTAAATTGACCATACAAATGTAACAAGCATCAATGACACAAAAGCATGGAGGAAAACTCAAATAACTTTTATTGATAAACAAGAAAAGAGCCAAGAGGAGTTACAACCAGTTGTTCTGACCCAACATCAACCTCTCGGCAAAGAAGCCCCTCTTCACCTCAAGCAAAGCTTAGATCACCCAACAATTTGGTGTTTGTCTCAAGAAACCAACAGCAATTCCTTACAATATGCAAAATTCCAGCCTCTGGATCTCTAGGATGAGGGATCCATATATAGATATCTGTAAGGGGGATGAGTCAGCTTGTGATTTGATTAGTGTCTTCTCTCTGATAGTTCTTGCTTCCACTTGGAGACTGATGGTCTCTTACTCATCCTTGGTCAAATTCAGTGAGGCAAGTGTCACACGAGAAGATTCTGGAAGTTTCCATTGCCTCTCCACCTCGCGGAATGACACTGCCATTTGTCATTTCTCACCCATCGCAACCCACAGAAGGGACTTTTGAAATGCAACGCACCCTCATAGTGTATTTAGGTGAGATGCAATGCACTTAGCCAGTGGAGCAGCTGCAATGATCCTGTTTCGACCAATTCTGAGCAGTTTCTCATGGAGAACTTCTGGGAGAAGCTGTAATCTGTTGACCTTGTTCCTTTAGGGGTTAGAACAACACTTTCAGGGAATTAGGAGCCCTTGGTTTATGGACATTTCATGCTTGGGGTTGTAGGGCCCAAAAATGTCTATAACAGTTGCCCCGTAAAGCATGAGGTCATTAATCCTTTGATGTCGGGTGAAATGATTTATTATGAGGATCCGAAGTTCTTTCAATGCTGAGAGGAGACCTGTAATAAGATACAATACAATACATTATCTTCATAATATTTTCATGATCTAACTGAGGCGGGCATTCCCATGCTCAGCTTTATAAATTCATTTTCATGTACATAGGACAGACAATCGTCTGAGTGTAGACTGGTGATTCTGATAGAGCCATCATCCTTTTGAGTGGATGATTATCTGTGCAGCAATGATGTACATTTAATGTCTTTATTTCCCTGAATATATATCGCAGCCCGGATGGATGAAACTAGATCCGGGGTCTTCAATCTCGTCTGATCTTCACTCGAACTACAAGTCGATCCATGTGAGAAATGTTCTGAAATCGAACATGGAAAGACATCGCTTGATTACCAGCCAATGATGTAAACTGTTAACAAGCGCGAGAGGAATCACCGATAATGATAATGACCCTCAAGGTACTGCAGTACAATTCACGTGGTGTGAATAAAGGACTTGGCATCGAACACCACGCAAAATCTTTCGGTCGAAGGCCATTGATGTAAACCTGTCGCCAGAAGTGAGAAACTTGCCATTGAGGCATGCAGGCTTCAAAGTACTGAATGGGGTGTTCCTAGATCAACTTCTTGGATAATGAGCTGATGTCGACAAGAAGTGATCCATCACAGGAGGGCCTTAATGAATCCCACATCAATGACACGGAACGGAGCAAATGATTTTAATGGAGGTGAAAACGATCTAGTGATATAAGGTTTAGGGTGGCGGTCATGAAAGAATGGAGTATAATGTATGGTAGTGGGTGAGACACAGGTGAATTCTCCGAATGACTTCTCTTGAACATATCAACGACACTGATCTGATGGATTGGTAGCATTAACCCCAAATGTGGATGGTATGGCATGACCATGGTGATGTGAACGGTGAATGAAACAACCCAACCCGACTCGGACACGGAGTGGAAGTGTCATGTTCAAGAGCGACTTGCTACCAACAAAGTTTCTTCAAGTTTTCTTTCCAATTTTCCCCAGTCATTGCTGACCAGTACCTCTTTATTTTTGTCAAGATTGAGGAGGATAACATATGCTTGTTCTATAATTTTCCCTTCGGGCAAACCCATCGCTATGTTTTAACGAGCCTAGCGATTGTGAAACTCGTTGATGAGCCCCAAAAATGTACAATTATTTGGGCTCATTCAACCTCCTAATTTGGCTTAGTCCACCATTCTCATTTGTTTATTGCATGTTTTTGATCATTTTTATGTTAATAGAGTGAATTTGGTTAGTCATTATGCCAACAAGTCTAATGGGTGCTTTGTGTAGCCTTTTTGGTCAACTTGGAGACAAAATTGAAGGTCTTAATGAGCACTTGGCAGCCAAATTCGTGGGAGAACAAGCTAGAGGATTTGTAGGAAGGTGTCCCCCTCATTTATGGGCCCTTACCTCGAATTCTCCACCATCAGCTCGGAGTTCAAGGGCCACCGAATCAATCAGCTCAAGGGCAGCCAAGCAAGTCAAGTTGGACTGCTGTTAACTACAAGTCTTGGGCAGCCAAGTCCCTAAATTTTAGGAGGACTGTTGGGTCCTCAAATTGTATAAATAAGAGGGCTTAAGACCTCATTTCAGTTAGTCATTTTTGGGATTAGCTAGTGGTTAGTCATTTTGTAGCTAGTTAGTCATTTTGTTTTAGCCATTAGTTAGCTAGTTTGTAGTTCGATTTTTATGCAATAGATTAGCTTTGCTTTTAGCTCATGTTCAAGTTCTCCTTGTGGACAGTTTTGATGTACTTTTCATTTCTTGATTAATAAAGATGGATCCAGCTTTGCACCAGCTCTAAATCTTTCATGGGAGGCTGTAGCTCTTGGGGTTGGGCCCATCTCAAGCGCCCAGTACCTCCCTTGTTTCTCTTTATGTGTGTTTGCTGCGTTCTTGAGAAAAAATCTGCTCTTTAGATTTAATTCATGCTGTGTTACTTAGGTTGCTTTTGATGGTTAAAGTAGTTTCTTATGTTTAAGATAGATTGGTAGGAGTTATTCATGCGTTCATATCTCTTTGATAATGTTTTGTTCACAGGTTGTACGTGATTCTTTTCATGAATAAGGTTGCTGTCCACCGATTTCACTAACTTGCTAGATAGATCACATGATATTTCGATTGCATGCAAGATGTAGTTGGTTTGATCAAGCAACCACTATGCAGGGTATCTTCACCACCTCCTCGTTCATTTGAGCCTCGTTCAGATCAGCTCCTCCATCACCAAGTCTGTTCCCTCATCTCCCATCTTCTCTTTTGCCAAGTAACCTTACCTTCTTCCCCATTGTTGTCTCAACTACCTTCAAGCCAAGTCAGCTTTCCACATCATCTCACCACTCCATCCATCAGCTCCTGGATCACTTCAGACCCTCATCCTACCTCCATAACCATCCATGCATCTTCCATCAACCATCCATCCTCAAACATCCCATTTCAGAACATCCTGTAGAAGAATTGCAAAGCTTCCTGTAGAAACCCCTGCGTTTCCTGTAGAATCCCCTGCAGACATCCTGTAGGAGGCCACTCACTCGGTTGCTGAGCCTTTGAACGTGAGGAACCTCTGTGGACTGATGCTAGGGATCTCTGGGGACCTCTCCTAGCCTCCCCAACCTTTCCCAAGCTTTCCTTCCTTCCGCATCACATCTACACAACCAAACCCTAATAAGCACAAAATCACAATCACTCCATCCACTTAAAGAAAAAATACAAAAACATGTCTTTTAAGATGCAAGTAGATTAGATTCATGCATTTTCACTTATTAGAAGTAATGGCATCATTGGTAGAAGTTTCCTTCACATTCTTTGCATCATAGAGGTTAGACTAGTTAAATTAGGGTTCCTTAGGATTTCTATGCTTTGTTGGCTTTCCATTTCCTTTTTGCAAAGTAGGTTAGCTTCCTTCAAGATAGCTTTCGTCCATCACTCATAAAGCTTCTTCTGTGAGCCTATAGAAGTTGGCTTGAGCCCTAGCGGACTTGTGCCAGCTGACCAAGTGACAGCTGCGACAAGAGCTAGTACTTGTGCATACAACACCGTCGCTTCCAAGTTTGTTATGAACTACTGGGTTGATAAAATTAGAGATAGGAAGCTCCAGGAGTTGTAGCATTATTGCTACAATACTGGGGCCCACCATATTTTTGGCGTCGTTGCCAGGGAAGCGGCAGAGTATTGGTGATTGTTGCTATTCTTCTATTTTCTACTACAACCTTCTGCTAAGTAGTTTATTTCATTTCCATTATGCAATTTCATTTATGCAAAAGTAGATTAGCATTTCTTGCTTTCATAGATTAGCATTTCTTGCTTTCATAGATTAGCATTTCCTGCTTTCCTAGATTAGCCTTTCAATTCCGCATTTCAATTTCGCAAGCGTAGCCTAGCATTTCATTCCTGCAATTTCATTTGAGCAAAATAGATTAGTCCTTTCCTGCTTTCATTTCAATTCCGCATTTTCCTTTTAGCAAGATAATTAGTTGCAGTTCTATTTATTTCAATTTTGCAAGTAGAAGTAGAAAAAAAACAAAAATCAACCATCATTTCATGTCTTGTAGGAGTAGAGATAAGTTAAAAAAAAAAAATGATTGCACAACACCCCCACTGCTTCACACAGCCAACGTTCTTCTTCGATGGCTGTGATGAAAGAACCCCTGGGTGGACATCAAGACATATCTGAAGAACCTCTAGGGGAGAAGAAGAAGAAACACTCTTCTGAAGCAAATGGCTACAAGAAGAAATGTTGGGAGCAGTCCCTTGTCCAAAGATGAATTTGCAAATCAGATCGAAGATTTCAAGAGTGATATGAGGCAGTTTCTTGCCATGCAACTGGATACCTTGCGGATCCAAAAGAAGCAAGAAGAAGCCAAGAGGGCTTTGGCCATTTTTTGTCCTAGGTGCACTAGAAAGCATCCTAGGAACGAATGTCCAATGCACCCTCTAGAAGTGTGTTTCATCTGTGAAGAATACCATCCTACAGATCAGTGCCCTTCCTTGCCCAGAATCAAAGCTACATATCAAAGAGCCAAGGGAGCCACTGAATCACTCTATTACATGAACCAAAGTTGGCCGCATGGACCTAGATCTTACCAGCAGGAACTGCAAGGGATACCCGAGACCTATTATGACCCTTATCAAGCCACTTTCATGCCTTCTTGGGATCCCCCTGCTCATCCTTCCTGGTCTACACCTCCTCCTTGGTCATATCCTCCTTGTTCCTTCACAGATCCATATTATGCCCAACTAGTTGCTCATTCATTTCACTCTTATGCTCAGCCACAGCCTCAGTGGAATGCACCTTATCAGGAGTGGAGGCCCCAGTACAACTCTCATCCCGCTCATTTTCCTCCACCACCTGCTCATCCACAACCATCGCCTCCTCCTCCACCAAGGCAACCCCAAATGCCTACCCAACCACAATGCCATCCATCTCCATCTCAATTTCACACCTCCACTCAGCTACCCGTACCTCCATTTCCAAAACCATGCAATGGAGCAGCTCAACCCCATTGCAAATCTGAGGCACAACATGTGCAAATGATTCCTCGTGAGCTCAATGATGTTCACCAAAGCTCAGGAAAAGTAATGCAAAAAAGAGATCATCTTGAAAGCATTGAAGGATCACATCCAGCAAAAGAAGATTCAAAAGAGGAGATCAAAGAACCAAGGGCTGCACTTGATGAAGAAAAGAGATCAGAATCAGAGATCGAGAAAGCCTCCTCATGGTTACCATCAAATCCTCCATGTACTCAAGAGAAAGATCAGCAAAAAGAGGAAGATCAGAAGGTCATGATAGAAGGTGACATGAAGAATGATCCAGATCAACAAAAGAACCAAGGATATCAAAGCTATATTGAGATATGGTTTCAGAAGGTCACTAAGTTGCAGCAGTACTTTCTTCCTCGGTGTTGTTTGATCCCTTCAACGCCTGATCATTTGGTCTCTGAGATCTGGATACTTGTCCAAGCATGCATTTCGAGCCTTCACATCATTTTTTCTCTAATCTCGATGTGCACATGGCTCCATTGGAAATATTCTTATACTTGAAAATGATTTTGTTTTTCAAGTAGGTTAGGGTAGAAAAATGAAAAAAAAAAGGAAAAAAAAAGAAAAAAGAAAAAGAAAAAAATTGAAAAAAAGGAAAATAGAAATCTAAGGTGAAAACCTCCTTGGAGGCGCCTTAGATTGGCTCATTGATTGAAAACCTCCATGAGGCGGTCAATGGGTTGAAAAAAAAAAGAAAAGAGAATAAGATCTCTGGGTGAAAACCTCCCTTGGAGGCGCCCAGGGTAGGCAATTAGGGTGGAAACCTCCATGAGGCGCCCTAGTTGTTTTTCAAAAAAAAAGAGAAAAAAGAAAAAGAAAAATAAAGCTAATCTCCATTGAATAATTTCATGTTGCAGCAGTGACATTGCAGGTTGCAAGAAGGACATTGTAGGTCAGGTGGATCACTCAAAACAAAGACAAAGGAGTTTTTGTGCCTTCTACTGGAAGTTTCGTATCTTCTACAGGAAGCTTACAAAAAAAGCCAAATTGATCTCCGAGGAGGACCTGAAGGCTTGGAATATGTCCATGAGGCCTACCCACATCCATGTTTCCATTCCTCACCCCTTTTCCATCATTTTTTTCATGTCATTATGCTTCTTTCCTCAAAATTGTGTCTTCTACAGGAAGCTCTGTATTTCTACAGAAAACATCCTGTAGAACCTTTGGACGAGCCAAATCCAATTTCAAAAGTGAATCTAATGGTGGGAATCTGTTGACTAGGCCTACAAGCACTTGTGTGTCCATCCCTTGCCTTCATCCATCATTTTTTCCACCTCCTTGTGCTTCTCATTGTGCTTCTACAGGAACTTCCTGTAGAAATTGTGGGAAACTAGGCATGCATTTCAAAAAGTGGTTTGGCGAGCATGGTAGCTTCCTCAAGGGTTCAGAAGCCCTCATGCAATCTTCCAACTCCTCCTCCATCATCTCCATACCTGCATCACAGCCAAAATTCATTTTGTCATCCCATGCAAAAATTTGCAAGAAGCCTTGAAGCAAAAAGACATAGAACGAAATTTGTTTTTGCCATAACTTGAAAACCATGCATCCATTTGACAAACCGTTTTGTGGGGAATTGTACAAGGTCGATGACAACATGCCTGAGCAGTTTCATGCAATTCCGGTGCACGATTTCCAAGAAATCAGCCTCCATCACCATCAACCATTTTTGCGTTTTCTCCATATCCGTGCATCCATTTTAAAACCCGTTTCATGGGGAGATGCACATGAGTGATAGTAGCCTACCCAAGCAGTTTCAGCCGATTCCGATGCACGGTTCCCGAGAAATCGAGCTCTGAAATCTTCAGCCATTTTCCATTTTTCTCAAAATCCGTGCATTCATTGATCACGAATTTGCTATGGGAGATGCATAATGATGGTAGGAACATGCTCACCGAGTTTCAAATCAAACCGATCTACCGTTTGGGAGAAATGGCAAAAAGAAGTTCTGGTTGTGACCATGCAGCAGCAGCAGCTTGAACAGGCAGAGTTGAACGTGGAAATGAACGCGTGCAGCTTAGATCCATCCAGAGGGCACCTGCACAAGAAAAAATAGCCATAAATCATCAGTCAAGCCACCATACATGCAGCAAATGAAGATCAACACATGCATGCAGCAACACGCTTCACAATCAGCCGTTTAACTTTCAGGTACGTGACTTAACCTTGTTCATCTATTTGCATAGATCTAATCTAAAGAAATGCATGAATGAATGAGATGAGTGGATTCAGCCAAGAAGGGAGCCACGTTCAATTGCACTCAGCAAGGAAAAAATCACGCATGCATGGATCAGCCATTCACGTGAAGTTCAAAAACAAAACACAGTCAGTTGGGGATATTTTAAACTCTAAGTGCAACTAATGGAATTGAGTACAAGCAGAGAAAAAATAAATAACAACTGCAGTTCATGACATTACTGTAGTTCTAAAAAGCCACGCACGCTTGGCCACTGCACTCCTTCACCACAAATCACGCAAACATTAATCAACGCTCAGCTGAAACTCACAGATGGTTGCCAACTTGCACTTGCATCATGTTTAACTCGGAGTATACATCCTCTGCCTCCACAGTCGAATTAACCTATCGTCCTCCACTGAGTTTCCTACCTGGTTCAAATTTCACTCGTGCATCGGGCTCACTCAAAGGCAGAATCACGTTCTACAGGAAACGGGTGGGGTCTTCTACAGGAAAGTGCAGTAGAGCAGCGAAGCCTGAGTTTCTCTTCATCAAGTTTGGAGCTTGAAGAAAGGTGAAAATAGCTGAGGTGGATCATGCTATTTTATTGTTCATTCACTTGCACGTGATATTGCAGAGGGTATGAAAGCCGTGGAATTGCTTTTAGAGCTTTCAAAGGATATGGCTGTGTGTGAACAGATTGGCAAGGTACAAGGTTGTATCCCCCTCCTTGTAACAATGTCAAATAGCGACAATCCTAAAGCTGCTAAGGATGCAAATGGAGTTCTGGAGAATCTCCCATACAGTGAGCATAATGTAGTGAAAATGGCACAGGCGAACTATTTCAAGCCCTTGATACAGAACCTGAGAGAAGGGTCTGACACAATGAAGATTGTTATAGCAAGTAAGTTGTGAGAGATAGGTTTAACAGATGAAAACAACGCTGCATTGCTCAAAGAGGGAGTTGTATTTCCACTTCTTGAAATGATTTCAAATGTTAATTTGAAGTCAAAGTTAGCAGCCATTGGGGCACTTCAAAATCTTTCAAGTTTACCTGAGAATGCGTTACAAATGATCAAAGATGGGGTGGTCTGACCCATCTTGGACCTTCTATGCACACCACCGTCAACTATATTTACTTTGAGAGAAAAAGCTGCTAATACCTATGCAAACCTTGCTATGTCTACAGCATTGCCCCAAAGAACAAATGACACAGCAGCTGCATTATTGGGATCTGATGAGATCATATACCAGCTATTATCTTTAATAAATTGGACACCACCTTCAATACATGGAAGCATTGTTCGAGCATTCCATGCCATTTGTTGTGTACCAGTAGCTGTTGAGGCAAGGACAACTTGATCTATCTTATGTTCTGTTCTGCTTCTGTTATCAATTCTTAGTAGAAGTTCAATAAGAATGCCATTCGATTCAGTTAAAGGCCTGGAAACACTCTTTCCCATCCAGATTTGGCATGCACTATCTATTCTCGGGCAGCTCATTGTACTTGTGTGCTTTTATAATACATTAGACTTGCCATTCATGTTGGATTCGTCAGCTTTCAGGCAGCACAGTTCAAGGAGAAGGAACCCCCGGCCAAGCAAGTAAAATCAGTGAAATTGGTTCTACAGGAAGTTAGCAGACTGCTTCTACAGGAAGACAGAGACTGTTTCTACAGGAAGCCAGCGAACAGTTTCTACAGGAAAGTCTGAAAAGCGGGACGCCAAAGGAGAAATCGGCCGAGATGCTAGTGAAGGAAGTCACCAAGGCCATCAAAGACAAGGGGAGAGATTTGGTTGCTCAGAGGATGAGCAACACTTTCAGTAGGGGGGTGATGATGAGCCCCAAAAATGTACAATTATTTGGGCTCATTCAACCTCCTAATTTGGCTTAGTCCACCATTCTCATTTGTTTATTGCATGTTTTTGATTATTTTTATGTTAATAGAGTGAATTTGGTTAGTCATTATGCCAACAAGTCTAATGGGTGCTTTGTGTAGCCTTTTTGGTCAACTTGGAGACAAAATTGAAGGTCTTAATGAGCACTTGGCAGCCAAATTCGTGGGAGAACAAGCTAGAGGATTTGTAGGAAGGTGTCCCCCTCATTTATGGGCCCTTACCTCGAATTCTCCACCATCAGCTCGGAGTTCAAGGGCCACTGAATCAATCAGCTCAAGGGTAGCCAAGCAAGTCAAGTTGGACTGATGTTAACTACAAGTCTTGGGCAGCCAAGTCCTTAAATTTTAGGAGGATTGTTGGGTCCTCAAATTGTATAAATAAGAGGGCTTAAGACCTCATTTCAGTTAGTCATTTTTGGGATTAGCTAGTGGTTAGTCATTTTGTAGCTAGTTAGTCATTTTGTTTTAGCCATTAGTTAGCTATTTTGTAGTTCGATTTTTATGCAATAGATTAGCTTTGCTTTCAGCTCATGTTCAAGTTCTCCTTGTGGACAATTTTGATGTACTTTTCATTTCTTGATTAATAAAGATGGATCCAGCTTTGCACCAGCCCTAAATCTTTCATGGGAGGCTGTAGCTCTTGGGGTTGGGCCCATCTCAAGCGCCCAGTACCTCCCTTGTTTCTCTTTATGTGTGTTTGCTGCGTTCTTGAGAAAAAATCTGCTCTTTAGATTTAATTCATGTTGTGTTACTTAGGTTGCTTTTGATGGTTAAAGTAGTTTCTTATGTTTAAGATAGATTGGTAGGAGTTATTCATGCGTTCATATCTCTTTGATAATGTTTTGTTCACAGGTTGTACGTGATTCTTTTCATGAATAAGGTTGTTGTCCACCGATTTCACTAACTTGCTAGATAGATCACATGATATTTCGATTGCATGCAAGATGTAGTTGGTTTGATCAAGAAACCACTATGCAGGGTATCTTCACCACCTCCTCGTTTATTTGAGCCTCGTTCAGATCAGCTCCTCCATCACCAAGTCTGTTCCCTCATCTCCCATCTTCTCTTTTGCCAAGTAACCTTACCTTCTTCCCCATTGTTGTCTCAACTACCTTCAAGCCAAGTCAGCTTTCCACATCATCTCACCACTCCATCCATCAGCTCCTGGATCACTTCAGACCCTCATCCTACCTCCATAACCATCCATGCATCTTCCATCAACCATCCATCCTCAAACATCCCATTTCAGAACATCCTGTAGAAGAATTGCAGAGCTTCCTGTAGAAACCCCTGCGTTTCCTGTAGAATCCCCTGCAGACATCCTGTAGGAGGCCACTCACTTGGTTGCTGAGCCTCTGAACGTGAGGAACCTCTGTGGACTGATGCTAGGGATCTCTGGGGACCTCTCCTAGCCTCCCCAACCTTTCCCAAGCTTTCCTTCCTTCCGCATCACATCTGCACAACCAAACCCTAATAAGCACAAAATCACAATCACTCCATCCACTTAAAGAAAAAATACAAAAACATGTCTTTTAAGATGCAAGTAGATTAGATTCATGCATTTTCACTTATTAGAAGTAATGGCATCATTGGTAGAAGTTTCCTTCACATTCTTTGCATCATAGAGGTTAGACTAGTTAAATTAGGGTTCCTTAGGGTTTCTATGCTTTGTTGGCTTTCCATTTCCTTTTTGCAAAGTAGGTTAGCTTCCTTCAAGATAGCTTTCGTCCATCACTCATAAAGCTTCTTCTATGAGCCTATAGAAGTTGGCTTGAGCCCTAGTAGACTTGTGCCAGCTGACCAAGTGACAACTGCGACAAGAGCTAGTACTTGTGCATACAGCACCGTCGCTTCCAAGTTTGTTACGAACTACCGGGTTGATAAAATTAGAGATAGGAAGCTCCAGGAGTTGTAGCATTATTGCTACAATACTGGGGCCCACCACTCGTTCTCGTCTATAGACAAGTTTGTTGCTATTATACTTTTAACGAGTTTAACGACAAAGATAACTCTGTCCCTTTCAATTTTAGAGAGTAAAAAAGGAACATAAAGGTAACTCCAAAATTCCTTTTTCTTCATCTAATCCCTTAAATCCAAAAAATTATAAAACAATACAGAAGAGATGAATTTTCGATACTTTTAACGAGCCGAACAAAACAAGCGCTCGATCTTTTTGTGTAATAATCCCTCAAGTCCAAAAAGATTAAAATCTAGAGGGGGGATAGCACTTCCTGTCCCTTTAACGAGCTGGAGAGGCCAATGGCTCGGCAATCTTTTCATATTTTACGAGTCAGTTGAAAAGAGCTTAAAGGAGACTTGTCTTTTGAGGAACGAGTGATCAAATGGGTAGCAGCTAATTCCAGGTAAGGTTTGGAATTTTCCAATCATGGCAGTGTCACAAGGATGGCTAGTGAAATCACTCTTCGCAGCTGTTCCTCAAAATGGGTAAACAATCAAATGGAGGTGAATGATTGGCCAATGAAAAAGTGGAGGTGACGGTGCAAACACGACCAAGGCTTTAATAGCTGAAGTACTACATTTACGATGGTTATTTACCGGGGAATAGTTCATTTTTTAACGAGCTTAAACGCGGGGGGAAACATTTGCTCATGTCTATGTTTATTTTTTAACGAGCTTGAACTATGTGCTAAAACTGCTCGATGCGGGTTTATTTTTTAACGAGCTTGAACCCTGCGGTAACACTGCTCGTGGCGGGTTTATTTTTAAACGAGCTTGAACCCTATAGTAACACTGCTCATGATAAGTTTGCATGCCCCCAGCACAATAACGCAAATCGAGGTGCATACCCCCCAAGCTTCATTGCATTCAACTCGGTGGTTGGAATGAAGGTTTACCTTTGAGATCTTCGAAAGACTCGACTTTGATTTTATGAGATCGTAATCAAAGACTCGATTTGGAAAGGGAGTCGTTTCATTTTTTAATTAGGTTGACATAGTAAAAGAACTATCCTCATGACTCCTTGTTTCATTTTTTAACGAGGTCGACACGAGATAAGAACCATCCTCGAAATCCACCGTATTTTCAGTATTTGATAGAAAATCAAAAACTGAAGGATGATTAGGGTCACCGGAATAATATTTGTGGTAATCTGGAAGATGGGAATCATGGTGGTAATCTTCCCATGGTGCCTCTCCTAACATCATTGACTGAATGATTCCTTTGTCTGTAGAATGTACATGTGACCAAGGATATGAAGAGGTACCATATTCCTTAGACCTATCTATCCAAACACTCGATGAGCGCTGATTTGGGTTTGCCCCCCAAGCCAAGAAAATTGATTGCTACAATATTTCTATTAGAGCGATGATCCATGCTGACAAAATGTTTAGGAATCTTCCGAATCCATTAGATATAGAAGATTTCATATTGCAGGTTTCCACTGTGGCCACTTTCGCCAGATTACTCGTAGGCGGTAGGGAAAAAGTACCCATTAAGGCGGGGTCTTTTAGGAGGCCTACTCCAATATTTTGAAGCGAATGATTGCTTCCATGGATCATTGGGATGCTTCCCGTAACTTGTGAACTATTGGGGAGAAATGTTTGTTGGTCGACGATTTTAATTTCTCCTTGAAAGGGAAATGAAATCTTCCTGAAGTAGGTCGACGCAACTGCGGCCATGGCATATATCCAGGGCCTTCCCAGTAGGATGTTGTAATCGAGGTTTCCGTCGATTACTTCAACATAAATTTCTACTGTTTTGCCCCCTAGTTCAACTTGCAAGTTACTTAAAATCCCGTATGGAGTGTATGATCGTCCATCAAATGCTTTTAACATTGTTGACGATCGCGATAAGGGTGGTGAGCCTAAATTTTTCCAGCAACTCATCGACATAATACATGTAGATGCCCCCTCATCAATAATTGTTCGATGAACAGTTTTGTTGGGGGCTTTCACCTGAATAAGGAAAGCTAGTTGAGCTGGTAACTGAGGGTCATATCCTTTATGATCAAAGGCCACAAGATTGGAATCCATTGGGTCAATCCCACCTATTACTGATAATAGATCCTGCTTTTGGGAGAGGCAATTTTCGGTACCTCAAGTTTTGACATAGCGGACGGCGATTGGGCCAGGTCCTCTACTATATTATAAATCTGTGCTATTTTTGCACGAGGATTAAATGTTTATTTGTGTACTACTCCCTTTGGCAACTTTATCATTGGTTCAGGAATGATGGGTGGCACAACTTCGGTCAAAGTTGTTGTCGAATTACTAGGTTGTTCATTAGCCTTGTTATTCGACAGCTGTGGATTCCCGTAATCTTTATTCCTTGTCAAAGAATCATTTTGTTGCTTTGAGATAGACAACATAAGCACTTGGGATCGGGAAGCATTTTGATTAGCAACCAGTTTGGTTCCCGAGTTTGGAAACAGATCAGTCAATACTGCTGAGGTTTTTGAACTCTTAAAGAGTTTCTTAACTTCAGCTTTATGTGGACAATCTCTCGTCCGATGATCCTCATCGCATATATGACACCCCGCAGGGGGTTTCCTTTGCCCAGAAGGGTTTGCAGAAGGTTTTTCAAGAGATGACTCATCCTGCTTCTTTTTTCTCCCTTTCTTTTTCTTCTTGCCCCCTGGTTGCTTCAGTTGTTTGCCCTTGTCGGTCGACACGGCATTTACTTCCGATGCAAGAAGTTCCTCATTTGAATTTTGATAAAAAATCTTACGGGCTTTCTTAGATGTAGCCTTTGTCAATTTCGTGTCTGTTGCGCCAATCACGCCATCGCCGGCATGAGAGTCATTGTTTGATTTAGGAGGAGGGGGGACCGAAAATTCTTGTCTGGGCACGTCAGGTATTTTATCGTAGAGCATGCCAGACTGAGTGTAAATCAAGTCCAAATATTGTGCATGAGCAATAACTTGCTCTTCAGTGACGACTCCTCCCTTTGCCACATCTTTTGTGATAGAAGGTAATAATGACTTAATAAACCATTCAGCTAGCAGCTGATCAGGAACATATGTTTTTACCATTCTGCGACGACGTCGCCACTCATGAATATGATCAGATATGTGAGTGGCTGTTGTTTGCTTGAAGTTGGTAAGAATTTTTGTTCCCGTTTCCTACCTTATCGGTAACTGAAAATGGGTTAAAAAGGTTGTGGCTAGGGTACTGAAGTTATCAAACGAAGCTCTAGGTAATTCGATATGCCATTTTGCTGCCGGACCAGTTAACGTCCTCTGGAAAAGGCGAAGCCTAATCGAATCATCGTTTAGGGTGTTTGATGAACACCACAGATGAAATGTCATCACATGATTCGATGGGTCTTCACCCGGATTTCCATTAAATTTAGGAATATCTGACGGAAGTTTATGCGGAATCGCTGGCCACCAAGGGGCATAAGCAATTGGATCATTCATCAGCCGGTTTAGATCTGGTAATTCTAGAGTTGCTACAAAGGGCAACTGTTGATTCAGGTTAGGCGAAGCATACCCAAGATAAGATGGAATCACCTGAGCAGTGGGTCTTTGCATACCAACATAATGTATTTGATGCTGGCAATTTTGACAAGGTTGATGGGCATAACCATTATAATATGGTTGTTGATAACCGCTTTGGAAATGCAGTTGCCCATTACTTACAAAGACTTGTTGCTCAGGTCCTTGATATGATTGCTGGAATGGCGATTGTTGAGATTGAATCAGCCCTGGTTGTTGGACCATTTGTTGTTGTCCAATACTGGATGATTGACCAAGATGAGGAGTCATAGTACTTGTTTGAGCCTGAGTCACTCCAGATAAGGAGGCACTAACCTGAGGTTGTGATTGAGTCGTTGAGACAAGGGGCTGTTGTATTGTAACCTGAGAAACTTGGGGTTGACATACAAAAGGTAGCGCTTGTACTTGCGACGCAGTCACCATAGCAGGTATAGTGGGAATATTCGACACGGGGTGGACTAGTTGCATTGAATATACAACCCCTGGTTGCTGAGGCAGTATTGGTACCCAACCACTGGATGTAATTCCAGTTTGACCTGAACTTTGTTGTAAACTCCCATATGGTTGTTCTCTGGGAGGGAATAATGAAAAGGCATACTGCCCTCCATATGGTGGAAATCCAGTGCTTAAAGGGTAGATTGGCCTTTGAAGACACATTGGATCAATTTGTTGAGTTTCAACATAAGAAATACCAGATGATAATCCGGATGAAGAAATAGGAACTGACCATGTCGTCGAAACAGTCCTTGATTGGACTCCGGCTTGTTGTTGATAACTTGCCGGGACAGATGGTATACCGGCGAACATCATTGGAGTAGCAGCAGGAGGCTCTGCCACTGCTGTGTTGGATGACACGGTCCTGGATGTCGACAGTTGTTCAGACATATCTAGTCTATCCAAAAGATTTCCTAGCGATTCTACAAGAACTTGCGATGAAGGGAGACTAACTTTGAAGACCAACGAGGGAAAGGTGATGATTATTCCATTTAAAATAAATTTTAGACGCTTTGACACAACTTGTTTTTTCAATTTTTAAGAGTCGAGAAAAAACAAAAGATGACTCTAGTCGCCTTTGATTTTTAATGAGCCTGAAGTGACAAGTGCTCAGATGGACCTTTTCTGTTAAGGAGTCTGAAAAGGAACAAAAGGGACTACTCTGGAAATCTAGGTAGAGGGATTACCAAACCAATCGAAAAATTGCAGAATACTTTTTACGGTATGACAGTCAATCTTCCCGAATGCTGTGTTCAGTGCATTGTGATCGATAGGGCGGCAGACACGGCTTCCTATGGATAAAGGATTAAGCCTATTGGGGTCTCCCAAAATATACTCAAAGGTACGTGGGAGCACAAGTCCATACTGGCACTTATCATCTCAAAGTGGAGGAATCACCCAACCATCAGTGAGAACAACAGTTACCAGGATTTATGACGCCGGAATACGTCTCTAGCCTAGACCTCTAAATGTTGTGCGTTAAGTTCCAAAGCGTTGTTAGATTCATTGAATTTATTTTAAGTTGATCTTGTTTATGAAGTTCGCCTTTCAGGTTCACCGCGAGATGTAGATGTAATTCCTAAAATGCAATCTAAGATGATAAACAATCTTTTTATCTCCTTTATGCAATGAAAATCCTAGCTACTAGGGAAAAGAAAGACAGAATCTTTTCACAAGGAGCAAAGAGCACACTCTAAATGCACTTTCCTAAATCAAGCCAATCAGACTGTCTATATGCAAATGCACATGCATGTATTTGTTTTTGACTTTCTTAGTGTATGAATGCTAAAAAGAAAGTTGATGTACAAATTTGAATTTCTTTTCAAGCGACAAATATCAACATGTTTCTTTTCGAAATCAAAAATGGAGATGATCACAACACTTTAAGGTTTTGAACTGAATACTTATTCTCGACACTAGAAAATTACAAATTCACACCAAAAGCAATAGTAACAGGATAATCAACCATCAACAACAATCAAACTCTTTCCTATGATTGAAATCGACACTTGCGACAGTTTCAAATCAAAGGACGACAGTATGATTACGCTACTTTTGCAAAGGAGAACTGTAAATGACTCAACAAACACACAAAAACATCTACAGTTATTTTGTACAAAGGAGGCGGAATAACAGCAAGGAAAAGGGGTTTCAAACAGACATATACTGATCACAGGCAGCAAAATTCAGGAATAGAACTGGAAAGAATGAACCACAGAAGCCACAACTGCACAGAGCTAGTCTGATCAGCGCACCTGTAACACAAAGAATCTGAAATGCAGCACAGGTTGTCCACTCGGGAAGTGCGTTGAAATTCAGAATCTCTGAATAGTACCTACGCTGGGCCAGAAACGAGACTTTGTTCGGGGTCCGGGTCACAGTTTGCAGTTCAGTTCTTGGGTTTTGGCCGAGCAAAAAGCAATCAGTAATGCAACAATCAGGGGTAGATCTAAGGAGGATCTAAGAGCTATCACAAGGGCAATGAGATAGTTTGTGAATTAGTTGTTTAAATCATAAACAGATCCAGTAGATGGATTGAAGTAGCAGTTATCTACTTTGCATTTGTTATGGCAAATGCAGTTCGAATGCTACTTGTAAGTTTATGAAACAAACAACAAAGAATGATAAACAAACAAACTAATTAGCTCCCCAGCGGAGTCGCCATTTTGTTACAGGGAAAAGTGTCTATATAGAACTGCTCTATCCCACTAAGGTGTGACAGCTGCCTTAGAAACAAACAGAGAAAAGCTACTTTCATTTTTCCTTTATGAATTATAGATAGAGAGGAACAGAAAGACCAACCTCTGTCTTGCACTAATCTCCTGATTTGATCCCTCTCTTCTTTGATAGTCCTCAACTACCTGCTCCCTTGCATGGCCAGCTTCACAAAGTACCTGTAAGATCACAGAAGCATAGCACTATACAAAGACATGGATCTATAATCATAAACAATCTAGGATCAGATGTAAATTGACCATACAAATGTAACAAGCATCAATGACACAAAAGCATGGAGGAAAACTCAAATAGCTTTTATTGATAAACAAGAAAAGAGCCAAGAGGAGTTACAACCAGTTGTTCTGACCCAGCATCAACCTCCCGGCAAAGAAGCCCCTCTTCACCTCAAACAAAGCTTAGATCACCCAACAATCTGATGTTTGTCTCAAGAAACCAACATCAATTCCTTACAATATGCAAAATTCCAGCCTCTGGATCTCTGGGATGAGGGATCCATATATAGATATCTGTAAGGGGGATGAGTCAGCTTGTGATTTGATTAGTGTCTTCTCTCTGATAGTTCTTGCTTCCACTTGGAGACTAATGGTCTCTTACTCATCCTTGGTCGAATTCAGTGAGGCAAGTGTCATGGGAGAAGATTCTGGATGTTTCCATTGCCTCTCCACCTCGCGGAATGACACTGCCATTTGTCATTTCTCGCCCATCGCACCCCACAGAAGGGACTTTTGAAATGCAATGCACCCTCACAGTGTATTTAGGTGAGATGCAATGCACTTAGCCAGTGGAGCAGCTACAATGATCCTGTTTTGACCAATTCTGAGCAGTTTCTCATGGAGAACTTCTGGGAGAAGCTGTAATCTGTTGACCTTGTTCCTTTAGGGGTTAGAACAACACTTTTAGGGACTTATGAGCCCTTGGTTTATGGACATTTCATGCTTGGGGTTGTGGGGCCCAAAAATGTCTATAACAGTGTTGTGGCTAGATTGATTGTCAAAGGTTTGGAAAATTTTGGTGGAAATATTATTTATTGTTTGGAGGGAAATTAGAAGGCGTTTTTGGTGCCTTTAAGTCTAGCATTTGATAAGGTCATCAAATCTGGTTGGATCAATAGAATTTTTGAATCTCATAGTTGATCTTTGAAGGGACAAAGGAAGCAACCAAGAGGGATTAGTATTTAGCCCTAATTTATTGTTGAAGAAGGACATTCTACATTGAAAGTGGGCAGCTGTGATGACCACGGAGAATGTAAATATTGGAATTTTACTGTGGTAAAAGACAGAATTGGAAGACTGTTTTAAAAACTTTAATAGTATTTTATTTTTATTTTTATTTGTGAATTAAAATATATATTAAAAAAAATATACTTCTTGAAATGCTGGCAACTTCTGAAAGGGAGTTGGAAAAGGAAATTAGTTGTGAAAACTGCACAAAAACTACCTTCCCTAACTGGAAAGGCTTCCAAGGAAAAAGGGAAGGGAGAGGCAAAAATCTACGCTGTAAGGACAGGCAGAGAAGAAACAAAAAGAAATTGGTTAAGTCTGGTAAGGACCAGATAACCAGGCACAAGTTGCATGCATCTTGTTGAGGGCTGTGGGCCTGCAAGATAGCTCGGGGGGAGATCCCAGTCCTGGCGACGGATCTCATGGTTGGGTGGTCAAGAGTAAACAAAGGATACAGGTGAACTTCTGTAGTGCATCCACAAACCCAGGCGGACCAGGTAAATAGAAGCTTCGGGTGAAACTATTCTCTATAGTGAATATATTTCCATGACATTATTGTCAACTGAAAATTACAGTAGCAAAAAATACAGTAGAATAACAGTGAAGTTATTTAAGAATATACATTTCTTCTTATCATTACTATGCATGCTGTGATGCTATCTGCTTAAAAACAAATATTACAGAGGTGCCAATAAATGACTGTTAAGAAGGGCCTAATTCTGTTACAGTTCTTGGTACTTCAAAAAAAAAAAAGAGATCAATCATCACTGTATAGAATACTAGAGAGTTAATTTACACATATAAAGAAAACAAATAAGCAAGTTTTCGATAAAGATGAGTCTGTTAACTATAGCATAGGGTAAGGTAGCGGGTCCCAAGCTGGGATTACCCAGAACTGGTAGAAAAACTCATCGGGACTGATAACCTTAACGGTCACAGAGTGGATGTTCATTAAAAAGAGATCGTGAGACCATACGAAATTCTTATCATGTATGGAAGTGTACACGGAAAAAGTAAACTGTAGAGTGGTTATATAACCTAAACAAAAAAACATACATACTGCTAGACAGAGGTAACTGGTAGACAGCAAAGGATGAGCGATCCTGAGTTTCTGCTGTATGAATAACAAAAGGGGGAGGTTCGAAGAAGCAATGAACCAGACTCTAACTGTATCATTATACAATTTAATATCGAAGTTGCAAACTGTATGTTACCACCATAATCACAGTAGCAAAATGCGACAATAGTATGGGAATCTACCATTAGAAATCCACTGAACATCTATTTTCCATAATAAACATAACCATTACATCATAACTATTACATCTCAGTAGTAAGGAACCCTAGCAGTTCGAAGAAAACATTAAGTCGCAAACAGAACAGAAATGCCTACGTTTATGAAGACAATGGCAGTTCCGCTGTAATATAGAGCCATGAGAATATAAACGGCTGTAATGATATTATATACACATAATTACCTGTAGAAAGTCGATCTCACAAAGTTCCGGAGCGAAGGCTCTCAAGAGCGAAGATTAATCTGTTATTAAACTTTCCTGAAGAACCCAAGAAAATAAATTTACATATACAGAGTTAAGTAATCATTTCCAAGGAGCTGCAAATCTGAAATAAACAATAACATTCATTGGAAAAATAGAGAGGTCTCATAATCCTCGACCCAATCCAAGCTAGTAGTATTTACTACTCTAATTCTTATATGATTACAAATAGATAAATGGTATATGAAATGCAGAAAGGAAAAATGAGATAACTTAAACTACTGGGGACTGCCATGGGCGCCTCCCGTTTGAAAAGAATTGACTGTTTCCTCACAACCCAAACGGGGCAAGTCGAGACAATAAAGCCTGAGAGTATGAAAACCACGATTAGCCTTAGAGGCAAACCCCAAGGACCCTGTCCTGGGTACTTCTGTCAAATTATGGAAATCTGAAAGCAAGAAAAAGAAAAACAAGTATGTATAAATCCCATAGCAGTAATCGTCAAATAGGGAAACCCCAAACCCGCACCCAGAAATCATCCGAGCATGGATGCCTACCTGATATGCGGTGAGGTAGGCCAGGTTGCCGAGGACCTGTCGTTCTGCATATCGGAAAATTCCATGACTGTAGCGTCCACCTTCACACAACAAAGAAAACACGAAAACCATTAACACTTACAAATTTATCGGTGTGACCTGTAGGAGAAGAGTATTCATAATAGAAATAACTGTGAAATTGGCTGTGAGAGAATGCCATTACCTGCATAGGTAAATCTCGGGGATTCGGTTGAATAACTCCTGTACAGGGGATAGAACCTCGGTGGAAGAGTGAACGGGAGAATTCCCTGTGCACAGAGAGACAAGCCAAACCTGGGAGTGGCGCCAGGTCCAAATGAGCCGAATGAAGACTCAAAACAACTTAATATGAATCCCAAAACCCTCCGGCAAACCTCCACCCTCGGATCCAGATCTGTTGATCCGCACCGTCGAATTAGAGCGGGAACCAAAGGCGTGGGGAATGAGGGTACGGGGCCCTGCCCGATCACATGGCCGAGCAGAAAAGGCAGGCCAGTTGTACTGAAGAGTAATAAACAACTGTCCTTAAAATTTAATGCAGTTCAACAACTCAACGCCGGATTATGACTCTGGTCACCATGCAAACATCCAGCACATTTATCTGGTTGCCAAGAAACACATCCAATGCATACAAATAAAAAAAAAAATAATGACATGTGATTAGACTTACAATGATCTGAGTATCCCTTAATGATATTTGATGATCTGAGTAGGCAGTATGATGTGGCAGTGTGTATGCGGTTAATTAAGGATATGGTAAAGATTATGAAGGTAAAGATTAAGATTTTTTTTTTTTTATGTCTATGGTAGGATCATGACAAATTGGTATCAGAGCGAAGGAACAATACTGTGACCTCTGGGACAACACGTAAAGAAGTTTCTTATTATATTTGTAAGAAAGACAACTAATATTGCTAACTCCTCTTCTGGTTCCATTTCTTAGGTTGAGACAAAAGAAAACAACAGCAAGACAATAGACAGTAACAGTGAGTATGCAGAGAGTTGGCAGCGCTCCTCACAGATCGATAGCAGGTCAGGAACCTGCAATAAATCCTAGGGATAACCCAGAGCTGTGGGTACAGCTTGGCGAGGAGACACATAGTACGAACCTTGCAATATAAGAGACGGTACAAGAACTGAAGAATGAGATGGCACGATTACGAGAGGATAATGCACGACTGACGGTGGAGCAAGAAATAATTTTAAAGAGTTTGTCTGACAGGCAGAACCCACCACTAGCTAATCCCAGCGCAGAACAACAGAGGATGTCAGAAGAACGAAACTATCAAACAGAGCCTGAAAAATCAGAAGAGGGGGAGGACCATTCTGACAATGCATCCGAATAGCAGACTTCAAAACGTCAAAGAGTGGAACTACAGGGAGAATTTCGAAAAATTAAACCCCCACACTTTGATGGGGAACAGGAGGAAGCGGCTGAAGCATGGCTAATTAACATGAACAAATATTTTCAGCTGTATGAATATGACCACAACCTGAAGGCACGACTGGCCATCTTTCAGTTACAAGGAAAAGCAACCCTGTGGTGGGAAGAAGTTAAGATCGTCAAGGGGGTAAGCGAACGGACCATAACGTGGGAGAAATTTCAGAAGTACTTCAAAGAAAGATATCTGACCGAGCGCTTCTATGATGAAAAGGCAAGGGAATTCCACGATTTGCGGTTGGGACAACAGACTATGGATGAGTTTATCAACCATTTCACCTCCCTACTTCGCTATGTGCCCTATATTAAAGAAGAAAAAGCCAAGGTGCAAAGATTTGTCAGTAGTTTACCCCTATACATACGAGAAAGGATTGAGTTTGACAATCCTAGGACGATGGATGAAGCTATCCGCAAAGCTAGAATCTGCTACCAGCAGAATAAACAGAAAGGAGACGCTCCAAACAAAAGATGGAATGAAAAAAGGGGTAATAAAACAGTTGGGAACAGTAAAGGAAGTCGCAGCAGTGGAGGTAAGGGAATTAGTAAGGGGCAGAATAGCAGAACTGTACAAAGAGGTTCATTCAGGTCCAAGCTAATCAGTGAATCCAGAGTGAGTGAACAGTCTGTCAGGCTGGAGGGCGAAGGAATAGCCAGACCCCTAGTTCAATGCTGGGGTTGTGGAGGACCACACTACGTCAAAAATTGCCCGCAGCGGAAGGGAACTGATAAGATATCCCAGATCCATGAGGCATCGACCGTTGGCGATGTGGGACGTAGCGTGCCAAGGATTAACGCAGCCCTGGACGATCGTCAGGCGGAATACCAGCCGACCATGGTGGAGTTTGAAGGTAAAATTTCAGATCTTTCTATAGCTGTTCTAATTGATCCAGGAGCTACTTTAAGTTATATTAGCCCAAAGATAGTAGAACATTGTAAGCTACAACCTGAAAAATTCAAGAATCCATGGCTGGTACAGTTAGCTACGGGGGCCAAGAGACGAGTGTTGGCAAAAATTAATAACTGCCCTTTAACAATAGCGGGACAGCCAGTAGTGGCAGATTTGAATGTGCTCCCTCTTGGTTCATATGATGTTCTGATTGGGATGGATTGGCTAGAAAAGCACTGGTCACTAGTAAACTGCAAGACGAAAACCATTTATTACAAAGATGACTTTGGAGAGAAGCAGGAAATGCAAGGGATTAAGCGCCCAGTGCAGGTCCGGCCGATCACTACATCCCAACTAGCTAAATGTATCAGAAAAAGATGTCAAATTTATGCCATTCAGGTAGGCTATGCAAATTCAAAGGATAAAACAGCCACGCTGGATAACATTCCCGTAATACAAGAATTTGCGGATGTATTTCCAGAGGAGATACCCGGGCTGCCACCTAAAAGGGATATAGACTTTACCATCGAATTGACACCAGGGGCAGCACCAGTATCGCGGGCACCTTATAGAATGAGCGTACCTGAGTTAACAGAATTAAAAATGCAACTACAAGAGCTGCTAGACAAAAATTATATTCGCCCCAGTGTATCTCCGTGGGGAGCCCCAGTGTTATTTGTCAAGAAGAAAGACGAAACTCTTCGAATGTGTATAGATTATCGTCAGCTGAACAAGCTCACAATCAAAAATAAATATCCTTTACCTTGGATCGATGAACTTTTCGATCAAGTGAAGGGTGCAACAATGTTCTCTAATATTGATTTGCGATCAGGTTACCACCAGATTAGGATTAAGGAGGAAGACATCGCTAAAACAACTTTCAGAACACGGTATGGGCAATATGAGTTTGTAGTGCTACCTTTCGGGTTGACCAATGCCCCCGCCACTTTTATGTGTTTAATGAACAGTGTGTTTCATCAATTTTTGGATAAATTTGTGCTGATATTCATCGATGATATTCTGATATACTCTCGTTCTAGGGAGGAGCACGAGGAGCATCTCAGGTTAGTACTACAAACCCTCCGAGAACACCAGCTGTATGCTAAGTTCAGCAAGTGTGATTTCTTCAAAGAGGAAATACAGTATTTAGGCCATATAATCACAAAAGAGGGGATTGCAGTGGACCCTGAAAAGATAAGGACCATAATGGAATGGCCCATACCAAAGGATGTGGCAGACATCAGGTCCTTTATGGGATTAGCCGGTTATTACAGACGATTCGTGGAAGGTTTTTCAAGGGTAGCATACCCTATCACCTCCTTACAGAAAAAAGGAAGGGCATTCAAATGGACTTCAGAGTGTCAGCAAAGCTTTGAGCAACTTAAGCATTTGCTCACCACAACACCCATCTTGAGTATAGCTAATCCTAATAAGGATTACGTGGTATGTACTGATGCAAGTAAGGAGGGTGTGGGTGGTGTGTTGATGCAAGAAGGAAGAGTGATCGCTTACGAATCAAGAAATCTAAAGGAGCATGAGCAAAAATATTCTGCTTACGATTTAGAGTTAGCAGCCGTCATACACGCACTGAAAATGTGGCGGCATTATCTCATGGGGAGAAAATTTCTGTTATTAACAGACCACCACAGTCTGACAAATTACTTCAGCCAACCTACCTTAAATGTGAGGCAAGCACGCTGGGCAGATTTTTTAAGCAGATTTGATTTTGATATTAAGCATTTGAAAGGGAAGGAAAACCGCGTAGCCGACGCGTTAAGTCGGAAGGTGCAATGTTTGTATGAAATTTCGTCCAGTAAATGGAAGAATCCCTTGAAAGAGATGATAAAAAAAACAGCAGATCAAGATGCTGAATACTAGCAAATAAAACAACAGGTACAGTAATTTTCCAGCGAAAAAATTCAGCAGGGATATGAATTAGATGATGATGGAATGCTGCATTATAAAAGGAGATTGTATGTACCTAGTAAAAACAGTCTTAAAAATCTGATTTTGGATGAGTTTCACATCAGCCACTATGCGGGACATCCAGGGTACCAAAAAATGATCACCGCACTTCGAAAAGAATACCATTGGCCAGGAATGAAAAAGAATGTAGCTGAATATTTAGCGCGGTGTTTGGAGTGTCAACAGATCAAAGCAGAGCATCTACACCCAGCGGGGTTATTACAACCTTTACCCATTCCGGAATGGAAATGGGAAACTATTTCTATGGATTTCATAACAGGGCTGCCTCGGACAAAGAAGAACAATGATTCTATTATGGTAGTGGTAGACAAACTGAGTAAGGCAGCACACTTTATACCCATGCAATCCACCTACAGGGCTGTGCAAATTGCCCACATTTTTATGCAGAATGTGTTTAAACTGCATGGACTTCCGAAGACAATAATATCTGACCGTGATGTAAAATTCATGTCAACCTTTTGGAGGGCATTGTTTACAGAACTGGGAACACAGCTAAATTTCAGCACAGCTTATCATCCCCAGACCGATGGTCAAACAGAGCGAGTGAACCAGGTGGTGGAGGACATGTTAAGAGCATGCGTAATGCAGAAACCAACACAGTGGGAGGAATATTTACATTTGGTTGAATTCGCATATAATAACGGGTATCACACGTCAATACAAATGAGCCCCTTTGAGGTCTTGTACGGGCGGAAATGCCGTACACCCTCAAGCTGGGGTGGACCTGAGGACAAATTAAGATTGGGGCCAGAAATGCTCAAAGAAATGGAGGATATGGTGAAAAGAGTACGTACTAATTTAAAGGCTGCTCAGGACAGACAAAAGAACTTTGCTGATTGGAAAAGAAGGTTCAAAGAATACCAGGTTGGTGACCATGTTTATGTGAGGATCCAAGCCAGAAAGAGTGCTCTGCAATGGAGCGGTTGTGCCAAGCTTGCACCTCGTTATTTTGGACCTTTCTAGGTCTTGGCAAGAGTTGGGCCGGTAGCTTACCAACTCGCCCTGCCAAGCCACATTAGAATCCACAATGTCTTCCATGTTTCTATACTAAAAAAATACATTTACAACCCTAAACATGTGATCAAATGGCAGGACATACGGGTAAGGACTAAATCCGGTTGATCTAATTAAAAATTTATTTTAGAAAGAAAATGACTGGAAATGTTGCTGATTGCAGGTCGAACCGGAAGGCGAGGTTCTGGTCGAGCCACTGAGCATCCTCGACCGGAGAGAAGTACAGCTGCGGAAGCGAGCTATTACCCAAGTTAAAGTGCAGTGGCAGCACTATGGGCCTGATGAGGCCACTTGGGAAGATGAAGAGCTCATAAAAAAGGCTTACCCGGAATTGTTTGTGAAAATCAGACATCGGGACGATGTCCAATCTCAGGAGGGGGAGATGTGATGACCCCGGAGAATGTAAATATTGGAATTTTACTGTGGTAAAAGACAGAATTTGGAAGACTGTTTTAAAAACTTTAATAGTATTTTTTTATTTTTTTATTTGTGAATTAAAATATATATTAAAAAAAATATACTTCTTGAAATGCTGGCAACTTCTGAAAGGAAGTTGGAAGAGGAAATCAGTTGTGAAAACTGCATAAAAACTACCTTCCCTAACTGGAAAGGCTTCCAAGGAAAAAGGGGTGGGAGAGGCAAAAATCTACGCTGTAAGGACAGGCAGAGAAGAAACAAAAAGAAATTGGTTAAACAGGACCAGGTAACTAGGCACAGGTTGCATGCATCTTGTTGAGGGCTGTGGGCCTGCAAGATAGCTCGGGGGGAGATCCCAGTCCTGGCGACGGATCTCATGGTTAGGTGGTCAAGAGTAAACAAAGGATACAGGTGAACTTCTGTAGCACATCCACAAACCCAGGTAGACCAGGTAAGTAGAAGCTTCGGGTGAAACTATTCTCTATAGTGAATATATTTCCATGATATTATTATCAACTGAAAATTACAGTAGCCAAAAATACAGTAGAATAACAGTGAAGTTATTTGAGAATATACATTTCTTCTTATCGTTACTATGCATGCTGTGATGCTATCTACTTAAAAACAAATATTACAGAGGTGCCAATAAATGACTGTTAAGAAGGGCCTAATTCTGTTACAGTTCTTGGTACTTCAAAAAAAAAAAAGATCAATCATCACTGTATAGAATACTAGAGAGTTAATTTACACATATAAAGAAAACAAATAAGCAAGTTTTCGATGAAGATGAGTCTGTTAACTATAGCAGAGGGTAAGGTAGCAGGTCCCGAGCCGGGATTACCCAGAACTGGTAGAAAAACTCATCGGGACTGATAACCTTAACGGCCACAGAGTGGATGTTCATTAAAAAGAGATCGTGAGACCATACGAAATTCTTACCATGTATGGAAGTGTACACAGAAAAAGCAAACTGTAGAGTGGTTATATAACCTAAACAAAAAAACATACATACCGCTAGACAGAGGTAATTGGTAGACAGCGAAGGATGAGCGATCCCGAGTTTCCGCTGTATGAATAACAAAAGGGGGAGGTTCGAAAAAACATTGAACTAGACTCTAACTGTATCATTATACAATTTAATATCGAAGTTGCAAACTGTATGTTACCACCATAATCACTGTAGCAAAATGTGACAGCAGTATGGGAATCTACCATTAGAAATCCACTGAACATCTATTTTCCATGATAAACATAACCATTACATCATAACTATTACATCTCAATAGTAAGGAACCCTAGCAGTTCGAAGAAAACATTAAGTCGCAAACAGAACAGAAATGCCTACGTTTATGAAGACAATGGCAGTTCCGCCGTAATATAGAGCTATGAGAATATAAACGGCTGTAATGATATTATATACACATAATTACTTGCAGAAAGTCGAGCTCACAAAGTTCCGGAGCCAAGGCTCTCAAGAGCGAAGATTAATCTGTTATTAAACTTTCCTGAAGAACCCAAGAAAATAAATTTACATATACAGAGTTAAGTAATCATTTCCAAGGAGCTGCGAATCCGAAATAAACAATAACATTCATTGGAAAAACAGAGAGGTCTCATAATCCTCGACCCGGTCCAAGCTAGTAGTCTTTACTACTCTAATTCTTAAATGATTACAAATAGATAAATGGTATATGAAACGCAGAAAGGAAAATGAGATAACTTAAACTACTGGGGACTGCCATGGGCACCTCCCGTTTGAAAAGAACTGACTATTTCCTCACAACCCAAACGGGGCAAGTCGAGACAACAAAGCCTGAGAGTATGAAAACCACGATTAGCCTCGGAGGCAAACCCCAAGGACCCTGTCCTAGGTACTTCTGTCAAATTATGGAAATATGAAAGCAAGCAAAAGAAAAACAAGTATGTATAAATCCCGTAGCAGTAACTGTCAAATAGGGAAACCCCAAACCCGCACCCAAAAATCATCCGAGCATGGATGCCTACCTAAAATGCGGTGAGGTAGGCCAGGTTGCTGAGGACCTGTCGTTCTGCATATCGGAAAATTCCATGACTGTAGCGTCAACCTTCACACAACAAAGAAAACACGAAAACCATTAACACTTACAAATTTATCGGTGTGACCTGTAGGAGAAGAGTATTCATAATAGAAATAACCGTGAAATTGGCTGTGAGATGTTAGGATATTCCGACACATAGGAAGTAGTTAAGTTCAACTTGGTCTAGTATAGAGTTAGGTAAAGTATGTTTCTTTACCGTTGTACATTTTGTAACTTACAATCCGACGGTCATGATATGTAGTGATCCGACGGTTCACTCTCTCCTCGGTATTACCGACAGTTGATCCGTGGCTTGACACCCGATTGGTCCATGAGTTCTATTTAAAGCGCATGGAGGGCCATTGTTCGGGTAATCCATGCATGAGAGAAGCTTATGTAAATTTTCATTCTTTGATTAATAAATTGCCTATAGTAGCCACGTTGGCACAGGTCGTGGACTGTTTCCCTCTTTGAGGGTTTTAACCACGTCAAAAATACTGGTGTATTGATCTGTGATCTGGTTGTGAGCGGTGTCCTTTTGGTGTTATTTCTCAGGAACTTACCCTGTAAATTCTTACATGGTATCAGAGCTATTTGAGGGCCGCGTCCGTTGGTGATCCAAATCTGAAGCCGGTAGAACTGCATCCGACTGCCGTTTCCTAGATCTGCTGCTTCTGACTGCTTTCGGGCCGAGAGGACTGCTCTGTTGTGTTCGAAGCATCTGTTCCAGTGAGGAACCCCTTTCGTTTCACGCGAAAAGGTTTCCTGTAGCCCTAGCTGCGTCATTTTTAAGATCTGGAGGTATACAGTCTTTATTTGCAGTTTACTGTTATTTTCTCTCTGCTTATTTCGGTTTCAGTTTATTTAGCTTTTTTTAACCGGATCTATACCTTTCATTTCTGCGTATGCTCTTTGCCCTGCGACTCTGTGCGATCTGGGCAAATCAAAAACAGAAAGGAAGGATTTTTCTCATGCGTATGCTCTTTTCCCTGCACCTTAGTGTGATCTCGGAAAATCAGAAACAATGAGAAAAATATTTAGTTTTTCGGCTAAAGCTAACTTTGAGCCGCAAGGTTCATTTTTGAAAATATCTAGTTTTTTGGCTAAAGCTAACTTCAAGCCATAAGGTTCGTTTTCTTTGCATGTCCGTGTTGGGTTTTGTGTTTTGTGTTTTGTAGGGAAAAAGAGCTTTCTCAAGGCAAGCACGCAAACCAAGGCCCCACCCCCCCTCTCTCTCTCTCTCTCAAATTTTTTGTATAGATCAATTGGTTCAAAGCTATTTTAAGAGAGTAGAGGTCTTGGGTTCAAGTCTCCATTTTGTGGGGGCGGATTTTTCATTTCCGCACATTCGCGCACTTTGCCGGCAACTTCAACCAATTTTTTTTCAAAAAGCCATAACTTCTTCATCCGGAAGCCTTTTTTAGAGCCGTTTTTTTTAAAACAGCCTAATTTTTCGAGATCTATCCATTGGAACACTTACTTTCAGCATCTTCAGCTTCAATTTTTTTAAAAATGGAAAGTCCATGCCAAGTCATTCTTGACAGCACTAACTACTTCCAATGGATATCCTACATGGAAGATTTACTTAGAAGTAAAGGTCTCTACAGAATAGCCACAGGCCAAGAGAAGAAACCAAAAGATGAAGACAAGGCTGCAAAATGGGAAAATAGACAAGATCAAGCACGTGGTTTGATAGGGATGTCTATTTCTCCTGATCTTAGATTCCATATTGCAGAACTTGAAACTCCTCATGAAGCATTGGAACAAATCACTAAAGTTTTTGGGATTAAAAATGAAATTAGAGCCCATCAACTTGAAAATGAGTTGCTTACATTGGATCCTAATAATTTTTCTTGCATTGAAGATTTCTTGTCCAAATTCAAGACCCTTAGATATCTCTTGGAAGGTGTTAATGTTAAGAAAGAAGATAGTAACCTTATTTATTCCATCCTTACTAAGTTGGGACCAGCCTACTCTGTATTTGTTTCCACCTTCCATTCTACAAGGGAAGCTTTCATTTGTCAAGGAAAAGACTACAAGACCCCTTCCTTTGACTCTTTTTGTGATTCTTTAATAAGAGAACAAGAAAAACTCTTACACCTTGGTCTTCTTAATCTTGGAAACTCTTCCAAGAAAGCGTTAGCCGCCCAGCAGCAACCAAATTCAAAGAATCCTAAGAAGTCATATCCTAAAAAGAATGGTCCTAAACTAAACAAGGGTCCTAAGCAAACTCAGCCTCAAAATGAAAGATCATTTCAGCAAAATGATAAGACCAATAAAAACAAATGGAAGAAGACTGATAGACATTGTAACTTTTGTAATCGAGATGGCCACTTAGAATCTAAATGCTTTAAGAAGATGGAAGCCTTGGAAGCCGCAATGAAGAAACATAACATCCATGTGGAGCATTCTTCAACTTCAACTTCAACTTCATCTTCAGGAATGGAACTTTCTGCATGTCGCTGTCAATCATCTCAGTCTGGTTATGCATTAAATGTATCTTCTTCTTCTCATTCTCATGAGTGGCTCATTGATTCTGGAGCCTCTTATCACATGGCCAAAAACCAAGCCATGTTTTCTTCTTTAAATGATTGTAACACCAAAAATATATATGTTGGTGATGATAGATCTCTTAATGTTGTAGGGACTGGAACTGTTCATCTAGACAATGGTCAGTTTAATGATGTATTATGTGTTCCAACCTTATCCTGCAACCTTCTATCTGTATATCAGATAACTCATTCAGGTGAAGGTAAAATTGTTGAATTTTCACCTCATAATGTTGTAATCAAGAATCTAAGAGATCCTAAACAGATTCTAGCTACTGGTATTGCTGATGATTCCACAAGGTTGTATAAGTTTCACAACTTTGGGTCATCAAATCTTCCCTCAGTATTTGTTGCTCATAATGATGAAGTGAGCAAACTTTGGCATGAGCGATTTGGTCACTTAAACTATCGCTCCCTTCAGCATCTATGTAAAGGAAATATGGTGACAGGTCTTCCTATGGTATCTTGCAGAGATGGTGTTTGTTCCGGATGTGTACTCGGAAAACATCATCGGGACAGTTTTGAAAAACGTGCCTCTTGGCACGCCTCAGCCCCTTTACAACTTGTGCACAGTGATTTATGTGGTCCACTTCCTATTGCTTCATTCTCTGGCTGCAAGTATTTCTTAACTTTCATTGATGATTTCTCCAGACACACTTGGGTATACTTCTTAAAACTCAAGAGCGAAGTATTTAACACTTTTTTGGCCTGCAAAGCCTTTGTTGAAAAACAATCTGGACATCAAATTCTTAAGCTAAGAACTGATAATGGTGGAGAATATGTTAAAAACACATTCATCAACTTTTGCACCGAAAATGGAATTCAAATGCAACATACTGTTCCATACACTCCACAACAAAATGGTGTAGCTGAAAGGAAAAATTTCACCTTAAAGGAAATGGCTAATTGTATGCTGCAATCTAAAGGACTCAGTCTTAGTTTTTGGGCCGAAGCAATTAATTGTGCAAATTATATAATAAATCGCACTCCTACTAAGGTTCTAAAGAATATCACTCCAGAAGAAGCTTGGAGTTCCATTAAACCAGATGTAAGTCACTTTCGTGTTTTTGGAAGTGAAGCATGGGCCCATATTCCAGATGAAAAGCATAAAGCTTTAGAACCTAAGAGTGAGAAATGTACTTTTGTTGGATATTCTGAAGATGTAAAAGGTTATAGACTTATTCCATTTAAGTCCAAAAATGTTATCATTAGAAGAGATGTAAAATTTGATGAAAATAAATCGACCTGCGAGCCTAGTCCGGCGGATGTGCCACCTCTTCCTATCTCTTCTACTTTTGAAAACATTTCTTCTTTAGATGATGAAAGTGAGGATGACAATCCTCCCCCACCTTCTCAGGATCCTCAACTTCCAAGATGGGTCCATGCTACTCGGGATGCAGCAGGTGATCTTGCCGGTGATCCTACAGATCAGCGACGTACACGTTCTCAGTTTGAAAGAGCCTCTTTTTTACTGGCTCAAGCTCCAGTAAATCATGATCCTGACACTTTTGCAGAAGCTTCAGGCCATCCACATTGGGAAGCAGCTATGAATGAAGAATATCATTCATTGTTGGCAATGATACATGGGATCTTGTTCCTCTACCAAAGGGACGAAAACTTGTTAGATGTAAATGGGTTTACAGAACCAAGTATGGACCAGATGGGAAAGTTGATAAACATAAAGCTCGTCTTGTTGCTAAGGGATTTTCACAGGTTGAAGACATTGACTACACTGAAACCTTCTCCCCTGTTGCCAAAATGAACTCTATCCGCCTTGTTCTTTCCCTTGCTGCCTCTTTAAAATGGGAAGTCCATCAGATGGATGTTAAATCTGCCTTCTTGCATGGGGACTTACATGAAGAAATCTATATGGAACAACCCATTGGCTTCATCCAAACAGACTCCAGCCTTGTATGTCGACTTAAGAAATCTCTCTATGGTCTCAAGCAAGCTCCTCGGGCTTGGTATGCCAAAATGGATAGCTTTCTTTTAGAATCTGGCTTTTCTAGGTGTTATTCTGAAAATATTGTCTACACCAAGAAAGTGGGCAACTCTCTTATCATCCTTGTTCTTTATGTTGATGATCTTATTCTTACTGGTAGTGATCCCAACCTTATCAACCATGTGAAGTCCAGCCTTAAAAAGAAATTTGAAATGACAGACTTAGGACACTTACACTATTTTCTCAGTCTTCAAGTCTTGCAATCCAAGGAGGGTATTTCCCTTTCCCAGTCCAAGTATGCTTGTGATATTCTTCGTCATTTTCACATGGAAGATTGTAAGCCAGCCCCTTCTCCCTTTCAGTCTGGAGTCAAACTTTCAGTCTCTTGTACTTCTCCTGAAGTTGATGCTACCTTATACCGTCAACTTGTAGGAAAACTCTTGTATTTAACCCATACTCATCTTGACCTTTCCTTTGCTGTTGGCCTTGTTGCTCATTTTATGCAAAACCCCCGTGAAAGTCATTGGAAAGCAGCCAAAAGAATACTTCGTTATGTTCGAGGTACAGTACAGTTTGGGATTCATTACAGTGCCAAAGCAGCTCCTCTATTAGTTGGTTTCACTGATTCTGATTGCGCTGGTGACCCTGATGATTGGAAGTCTACTGCCGGTTATGTCTTCACTCTTGGTTCAGGACCTATTACATGGGCTTGTAAGAAACAGGCTGCCATTTCTCTTTCATCAGCAGAAGCAGAGTATCGTGGTGCCGTGGAAGCTAGTAAGGAAGCCTTGTGGCTTCGTCAGATCCTATCAGAGTTTGGCTTTGAGCAGCAACATCCAACCACACTTTGGTGTGATAATCAAAGTGCCATTCAGCTATGCAAAGATCCAGTCCAGCATCAGCGCAGCAAACACATTGAACTACACATGCACTTCATCAGAAAGCTCATTCATGACCATGTTCTTGAAGTGCAATATTGTTCAACAGATGATCAGGTTGCAGACATCTTCACAAAGGCTCTCACAGAGGCAAAGTTCACTAAACTTCGATATATGCTTGGAGTTCAGGAAGTTGTCACTAAGGGGGGATAGGCTCTAGTGCCTCCTTCCTTCTCCTATTGTGTCATATTTGTAAATCCTTCAATCCTATCCCAAGTTGTTCTTAAAGGGGGATGTTAGGATATTCCGACACATAGGAAGTAGTTAAGTTCAACTTGGTCTAGTATAGAGTTAGGTAAAGTGTGTTTCTTTACCGTTGTACATTTTGTAACTTACAATCTGACAGTCATGATATGTAGTGATCCGATGATTCACTCTCTCCTCGGTATTACTAACACTTGATTCGTGGCTTGACACCCGATTGGTCCATGAGTTCTATTTAAAGCGCATGGAGGGTCATTGTTCGGGTAATCCGTGCATGAGAGAAGCTTATGTAAATTTTCATTCTTTGATTAATAAATTGCCTGTAGTAGCCACGTTGGCGCAGGCCATGGACTATTTCCCTCTTTGAGGGTTTTAACCACATCAAAAATACTGGTGTATTGATCTGTGATCTGGTTGTGAGCAGTGTCCTTTTGGTGTTCTTTCTGAGGAACTTACCCTGTAAATTCTTACATGATAGAATGCGATTACCTGCATAGGTAAATCCCAGGGATTCGGTTGAATAACTCCTGTACAGCGGATAGAACCTCGGTGGAAGAGTGAACGGGAGAATTCCCTGTGCGCAGAGAGACAAGCCAAACCTAGGAGCGGCGCCAGGTCCAAATGAGCCGAATGAAGACTCAAAACAACTTAATATGAATCCCAAAACCCTCCGGCAAACCCCCACCCTCGGATCCAGGTCTGTTGATCCGCATCGTCGAATTAGAGAGGGAACCAAAGGCGAGGGGAATGAGGGTACGGGGCCTTGCCCGATCACATGGCCGAGCAGAAAAGGCAGGCCAGTTGTACTGAAGAGTAATAAATAGCTGTCCTTAAAATTCAATGCAGATCAACAACTCAACTCCGGATTATGACTCCGGTCACCATGCAAACATCCAACGCATTTATCCGGTTGCCAAGAAACACATCCAATGCATACAAACAAAAAAATAAATAATGACATTTGATTAGACTTACAATGATCCGAGTATCCCTTAATGATATTTGATGATCCGAGTAGGCAGTATGATGTGCAGTGTGTATGCGGTTAATTAAGGATATGGTAAAGTTTATGAAGGTAAAGATTAATAATTTTTTTTTTTTATGTCTATGGTAGGATCGTGACAACAGCCTTTGTAGCCTGATTTTTTTTCATCATAGTAGCAAAGGAAGACATAAGTGGGAAACCAAAGAGCTATTCAGAAATGGAGTTGTGAATCACTAAAATAGGTCCCTATGTGTTGCATCCTTGATGGACAAAGGAACAACTAGAGGGAAGAATTTTTAGGCCAAATTTCACTGACACAAAAGTATTTGATCATTGATAGTGGAATATTATGGATTCGCAAAACATGGTGGGAAATAACAGGTCTTCAAAGTAGGTTCCAGAAAAGAAAGTAGGGAAGCCTTCTAGTTCATAGGAAGCAACTGTAGCAACTGAAAAAACTTGGTAGAGTTGAAGACGGATCCAAGTAGACAAGGTTCTTCTAGGAATACCTTCCTTGTGAAGAGGGAGTGTTGAAAATTATCGAGAAAAGTGATTCCTTGATTTTTGCCTTAATTTAAGGAATCAAATTCGAGTTCTTTCTTGTGCATGTTTGAGTTCCTAAAATTTGGGAGTGTCCCTAAACATTAGGATGAGTTAGGTTGTAGTTAACTGATGTGTTGAAATTGAAAGTTGAGTTCTTGATTTTCTAGTGTTAGTTAAATTGGTAACTGAAAGCTTAAGTGGAGTTAGCCTCCTAAATTTTAGGAGGTTCCAAATAACTAGTTTTGTTGACTTTTGTTAACTCGAAAAGTTCTAGTTGAATTCCTTAATTAGAAAACTCAGTAATTTTAATCATTCAAATTTCCTTTAAAAGGAGGAATGAATGCAAAGTTTAATCATTGTTTTGTTGAGCACTATTTGGACAGACCAAGCAAGAGGAAACACAAGTTTGTGTGTGGAACTTGTGAGAGTAAAAATGTGTAAGAGAAGCTTGTGCACAGGTTCGTAGAGCATAGAAGAGATCGCGAGTCTTGCAAGGGTTTCAAGCTTAGAACAAGCAGGAAAGAAACAATTGGATTTTGTATGATATCAATCAATAAAATTCTAAAACAAGCGAGTATTTTCCTTGTTGGGTTCCCTAGAAAATTTGTGTTGAATTGTGTGACTGTTTTATTTCTGTTCCTAATTCCCCTAGAGAAATTTTGTGTTTGTAAGAAAAGAAAGTGTTTGTCATATTGTTCTTATCAATAGATCATAATTTCATGAAAATTGTACAGTAATATAGAGTCCACTATGGAGAAATGTTATAGTGTTCGTAAATGAGTGTAAATATTGACTCAATTAATAATACAAAGTTAAAAAGTAATAAAAACAATAAAATTCAATTTTTTTAATTGTAATTTTGCTTCTATTAATACAATTACCTACAATTATGTAGCCCCAAGGGTTAGCTCAATCGGTCAAGCCGGGGCCTTGCCAATGGGAGGTCACAGGGTCAAAACTCGAAAGCTCTTGGGGTCAGGTCAATCAATAGGCCGAGGGTGGGGTCCCCTTGGGGTGGGGTCTGAACCAGTAGTGAAAAAAAAATAAAAAAAATAACCTACAATTATGTAGATAAAATAAAATCATAATATACAAATTACATTAAATATATAACATATAAATACTAGTAATAAAGTAAAATTTATTTTATTATATAAATTAAAATAATGATTTTGTAACTATATTTAAATATAATTAATAAGCACATAAAAACTTAATACTAATAATAAACTTACAATATAATAGGATTCTTAATCATGGATATTCATCTCCACTTGAACATGGATACTATTAACTAGTAAATATGCTTGTTACAATACCATAGGCCAATACCATAACTTATCAATACCACATGCCCAAAAATCATAACTCATTTCACAATCAAAATATTTTATAAATATTTTATTTTAATTTAATTTATAACAATTTTTTTATTAAACTTAAAAGAAAAAAGGTTATAATCACTTTTGAGATATATCTAAACCATTTATCATCATTATTATTAAAGATATTTCATGGAAATTTTATAAAAATTAAATCAAGGTTTTAATAAAATTAAAGATGAGAATACATTTACATATAAATATGTGAAATTTGTATAACATAAATAATATTATTAAGGACTAACATAATCCATCTTAACTAAAGATCTAGAGGAGTCAAATTTTGAGGTGTAAATCTTTCTTCAAAATTTTCACTCAAAAATAAATTTGCATCGATCCCACTCAATTCTTGGTGGATCTAAAGTTAGATGGATCTATTCAGGTTATTTTCAATGACACTATAATATCTATATTATTAAATATTTTTATATTTTTGTTAGATCTTAGGCGTTTGTGATCCATAATGAAGTAAGAAAGTCATTTCACATTAATCACATCAAAATTATTTGGTCTACGTTTCGAACCAGTTAATGGGGTTCATCTTGAGGACAAAGGTGAAAAAATCCATAGATCTTATGGGATCAAGGTCACAAGTTAGTCGTTTAGAAACTAGCCGTTAGGAAAATAGTTAATTAATTAATTAATTAATATATTTTTAATCTTTAATTTCCAATTGAAAAATTTAATTTTTATATTTGTCATAATATTAAATATACTTATCCTAATTGATAAAGGAAATGACCTATATTAAATACATTTGTTTGGGTTAATTTGATGGAGAGTTTATGTTTTTAATATATAGAACTTGAGTACGGTTTAAATAATAAAATTCACAATCTTGCATTAAACTGTATAGTCGAAAGAGACTATTTCATCTATAAGTTAGACTAAGTTTATTTAATATGTTTGGATGTAATGTTATCAACTGAGCTAGTAAAGTTTAAATATTCATATATAGTGTTCATGTCTACATGAGAAACCATGTTTTTTAATGTTATGGTAAATTTTTTATTTATAAATTATAAAAAATTGATTAAAAATAATAAAATCAATTTTCAATTTTTTGAAGAGAATTTTGAATACTTTATGTGGAAATTCTGCCCATCATGGAAATAAAAGGTTTGAGATGATGTGAATGGGTGCAATGAGAATAAGTAGAATGTGGAAATAAATTATTAAAAATGAGTTAAATTTCTCTTAAAAAAGGGAACAAATTCAAAGGAATGGGAAGAAGTGATGGGTAAAAAGTTATATTAGAAATTAAACTTGTTAATTTAATTTAAAAAAGAAATTTATACAAATTAAAATTAAACTTTTAAATTAATTTAAAAAGTTAAAAATATATTTTAATAGAGAATTGAAATTCAGAAAAAAAATTTGAGATGATGTAAATAAATGTCACAAAGAGAATAAATATAATGAGAAGGAAATTCATAATTATGATTTTTTTTAACTAATTATTAAAAAATATTAAAAATAAGTCAAATTTCTTGAAAAAAAAAAAGCAAAAGAAAAGAGAAGTAATAGGTTAAGATTTATAAGGGAAAAATATTAAACATATGATAATGCAAGGTAAAATGTCCTGAAAATTCCAAAAATACTTAAAAATATTACAAATTTAATTTTTAATTTAATTTAATTTTAAAATGAAAAAAAAATAGAAAATAATAGTGAATAAAAATATTGAAATTAATAGTTAAAATTCAAGATTTAAATTTTTTAAGAGTAACACTTAAAATTAAAATGTAAATTTTTTAATATTTATTTTCAATGTAATAAATAAAATTATAAATATATTATATATGGATTAAATAAATATAGAACAAAATAACAAACACAATATAACAAAAATATAAATCATAATGTGTGGGCTCATTTCATCAAAATAATAATTCATAAATTATAATATATATCTATTTAATCTTTTAAGACCTTTTCTGAATATATTTCAAATATAACACGTCACTTTTAAGTTTTATTTTCAAATATATTTATTTCATTATTTTAAATTTTATTTTGGAGTATATTTATCTATAACATAATAATTTAATTTTAATAAATAATTTAAAATAAAAAAGAAAAGAATTAAAGTAAATGGTGGGTTATAAAAATCAAATATGAGTTTATAAATTCGATACTCATAAACTGTAATAAACTTTTACACAATACACATTTAATATATCTAATTATGAAATATACACATTTCTACTAAAAAGGGGGTGTATATATTATGTGAAATTGTCATTTTTAAACATCACATGCACATGATTCACATTCAATGCCATCGCCAGCCATCAATGTTGTTTCAAAAAAACACATTTTTTCTTCACCGTTTAAAAAAGGAGATGCGACATTTTTCTTATTTATTTTACAAAGTAAGTTTATTTTGTCATATTTTTTTTAAGTCATTAAAACTTTAATGGAATGTGGGAACATGAAGTCATGGTGTTTACTGGTATGTATGGTAATGTTTTTTTCCTTTTTTAATTAGCAATTTTTTTTTTTAATCAGGGATTATAGCATTTGTTTCATGGTTAATTTGTGTTGATTATGTATTATTTGGTTGTGTTTTTGGGACATTATTCTCTTGGTGGAGAGTGTTTTATTTTCTTTTTTTTGCAATGTTTAATAATTCATTTTAAAAATAAAATAAAAGATTTTGTGAATGACCATTGCATTGGTGATTGCTATGACACTATCACTATTATGTTAGTGCTATGCTCAATGATGCAAGAATTGATGCGGTTGTTTTGTTAGTTTGAGAAGAGAAAGATGGATCTGGAGAGAAGGATAATAGTTGAAGCTATGTTCAATGATGTGAGAATTGATGTGGTTGCAGCTTGTTCGCATAGGCTCGGGGGGAGGGTGGACTAAACAAATGTCAAATTAATATTATTATGCGTGGGAGAGTTGAGGTCCTTTGCATAGTGATACTAGTGAATGATGCAATAGTTGGTACGGTTTCATTGTGCGGAAGAGTATCTATGGGAGAACTGGGGTCTTTTGCATTGACAGGAGTGCTAAACCGTGTAGCTTTGTCTCTTTAAATTATTATTTAGGAACATTTTTTGCAACTATGGAAGTAGTTGTACGAAGGTGGTTGTGTGAAACTAGTTGTTGATGTGGTTGGAGGGCACTATTATGTTAATGCTTTATTTAATGATGTGACAATTCATGCAACTTGTTTGCATAGGTTCAGGGGAAGGGGGCACTAAACAAATGTCAAATTAATAATATTATGTGTGGGAGAGTTGGGGACCTTTGCATAGTGAGTGTTGTGATACCAATGAACGATGTCGTAATTGGTATGTTTTTGTTGTGTAGAAGAGTTGTTGTTGGAGAACCAAGGTATTTTTCATAGACGAGGATGTTAAATAAATTGTGTGATGAATGTGCGAAAGGGTTTGTCTTTTTAAATTATTATTTAGGAATGTTTTTTGCAGCTATGAAAGTAGCTGTACGGAGGTGGTTATGCGAAGCTAGTTATTGATGCAGTTGTAGGGCACTATTATGTTAATGCTTTGTTCAATGATGTGAGAATCAATGTGGTTGCAGTTTGTTTGCATAGGCCTCAAGGGTGTGGGGTGGGGCTGAACAGATGTTGAATTAATATTATGATGTTTTCTTGTATGGAGTACATAATATGTGTGTGAGATTTGAGGTCCTTTGCATAATCATGAGTAGAGGGGACAATATGTGGAATGTTTACTATGTGGAGGATGGAGTATGTATAGGAGAATAAATGTCTTTTGCATAGACAGGGGTGCTAAAAACTATAATTTCAATTCCTATGAAGAAAAAGTGTTGTGTGGAAAAGCAAATGTGTGGAACGCTTTGTCTTTTTTATTCATTATTTAGCAATGTTTTTTGGAAGTACAAAAGTAGTTGTACAAAAGTGGTTGTGCAAAGGTATTTGTTCGGAGGTATCATGCGCAAAGTTTTGAATGTCAATTAAGGGATTTATTAAGTGTGGAAGTGGCTATGCAAACAAAGTTCCGCGGGTGTTATAATGTGTGTGTGCATGTTATGCAGAAGTTTTGTGCAACATTTACCAAGATAATAAATATACAAATCTCTTTTTTAATTCTTATTTAGGGATGCATTTTACAACAAATAATCATTAATAAATATTAGTTTCAAATTTAGTTGTTCGGTGGTATCATGTGCAGAGTTTTGAATTTCAATTAAGGGTATTATTGAGTGTATAAGTAGCTGTGTAGACGAAGTTGTGCAGAGGTTGTTGTGTATGTGGGGATGTTATGCGAAAGTTTTGAGCAAAATTTAATAAGATAATAAATATACAAAACTATTTTTAATTCTTATTTAGGGACATATTTCACAACATATAATCATTAATTAATATCACTTTCAAATGTCAATGACTACGGGCATTATTGAGTGCATAGATAATTGTGCAAATGAAGTTGTGCAGAGCTAGTAGTGTGTGTGCGAAGGTTATGTAGAGAAAATATATGTGAAAAACCTGTTTAGAATGAGGGAAGTGCGGAGGGGTATTTTAATTATAATGCATTTTTCTATTAATTTTATTATTAATAGATTTTGCGTGATGTGGAAGTGCATACATTGAAAGATTGAAAGATTTTTGCACACAATGGACTGTGCTTTTTAGAGGTAGTATGTGCAGAGAACAAATGTTTCCTCCCCACGATATATGGGTCCCACATTGTTTTGGGAAAATTTAGTGTTCTTGGATAAACGCCTAACCCTCTAGACTAGTAGCTCAATCTAGAAACAATAGTACAAAGCATTCTCTACCTTTCCTATAAACACTAGATAAAATAAGAGAATAGAGAACCTACTTGTAGCTTATGCTTGTTCCTTATCTCCCATGATCGATTCTATTGCTCCTTCCTGTACTTAAGCCGCTTGAGAAGTACCTGCACATGGATAGAAACAAGAACCCATCAAAGCATATGATAATGATCTATTGATTAAAAATAGCATGGAAACAGATACATGATAAGCATACAAAAGCATCAAAAGATAATACAAGCATATGGAAAAAGCTTTGAATACTTTATTAGTAAAAGGAAGAGTTACAACCCAATTTTCCTGATTCAGCATCACTCCTCCAGTTCAATCCCATCCTCTCCTCACAACAAGCAAGCCACTTTGACATCATTACAATACTTGCAATCAACTCAAAACTCATACCAACAACATCTCTCAACAATTTCTAGCCCCCCAGATCACTTAGATGAGTGGTCTTTTTATAGGTGAATGAAGGAGGTTATGCCATCAATGGTGATAATGAATGCCTTTCTAAATCTAGAAATCAGTTCCATGGAAGAAGGGATAGGGCACTGACATTCCTTAACTCCCTTCCACATCCTAATGCGAACTCAAAGGAGTGGTTAGCCTTGAGAAACTTTTAGAGGCTTCCAATGGATAAGGAATCTTCAAACCCTCATGGAAATTTACTCAAATTTGCCCAGTGTAGGCCAAAGAGGGACCAAGTGCGTTGCATAGCACTCTGACAATGTATGGTTTGCATTGCAGCGCACCCTAATGAAGGACTACCTGCGCTGATCTTCTTAGAGGCAGTTTTTGGATGTTTTCAGTTATGGAAATTCTTGGGAAATGGGGCATTCTGATGTTCAACTTCTTTAGGGCATGTAACAACTGCATTAGTGGTTAATGGGCCCTAATAGTATCGATCTGTAAGTTGGGGTTGATGTGCCCAAATGGATCTATAACAGTTTCCCCCTAAAGCATGAAGTCGTAAATATATATGTCTAGTGAAATGCTTTACCACGAGGAGAGGAGGTTTTGGAACGGAAGGTGACCTGCATCAATTACAATACATATATCATGATAATTTGATTTTTCTCATGAACTAGCTGAGGGAAGGCATACCCATGCTCAGCTTATAAACTTTCATTACATGTACAAATATAGTCGTCTACAGATATAGACCCATGAATGGTTGACCATGAATGTAAGGCCATTATACATTTGATTTAGTACTCCTGAAAATATCACAGCCCGGATGGATGAAACTAGATCCAAGGTCTTCAATCATGTTCAACCTTTTGCTCAAGTACAAGTCTAACCACATGAATAGATGTTCTGAAGTCAAACATGGAAAGACATCGTCTGATTACCAACCAATGATGTAAGCCATTAACGGACGCGAGAGGAATCGCCCATAATGTTAATGACCGTCAAGGTACTACAGTACATTTCGCATGGTGTGAATGAATGATTTGATGTCGAACACCATACAAATTATTTCAGCCGAAGGCCAGTGATGTCAACCTATCTCCAGAAGCGAGAAACCTGCCATTGATGTATGCAAGATTCAAGGTACTGAAGGGGTGTTTCTAAGTCAACTTCTTGGATGATGTTTTGATGTTGACAAGAAGAGGCTCGTTGTAGGAGGGACTTGATGTATCCCACATCTACGACACGAAACGAGGTAAATGATTTTGGAGATGAAAAATTGACTGACGACAAAAGGTTCAGTAATGGCGGTCATGAAAATGAAGGTTTACGGTATTGCAAAGGATGAAGTTTGAACTGAATGACTTCTCTTGAACATGTCAGCGACACTAAGATGAATTGGTAGCATTGACCCAAAACAAAGCAATGGATGGTATGATAGACCAACAGTGTGATAACCATCAACCTGAATGACCCAATCCACATAGTCATGATGATGAGGTGAAAGTGTCATGTTCAAGAGCGACTTGCTACCATAAAGTTTTCTCAGCTTTTCCCATTTTCCCCAGTGATTGTTGACTAGTACCTCTTTATTTTTTATCAATATTGAGGAGGATAACATATGCTTGTTGTATAATTTCACCCTTCGAGCGAATCCATCACTATTTGATGTTTTTAACGAGTCTAGCGAAGGTGAAACTCATCCTTGTCTTGATGGAAAAGTTTGTCGCTTTTGATGTTTTTAACGAGTTTAACGACAAAGAAAACTCAGTCCTTTTCATGTTTAGAGAGTTTGAAAAGGGACGAAAAGAAACTCCACAAGTTATTTTTCGTAAAATAATCTCTCAAGTCCGAAAAGGCGTAAAATAATACAAGAGAGATATCGTTTCCAATCCTTTAACGAGATGGAATAGGCAAGCGCTCGACAATATTTTCATATTTAGAGAGTCTGAAAGGAGTTTAAAGAGGACTCCAAGGGGGGTCTTTTTTGTTTTTAACACAGCTCAAAAAAGAGAAAAATGTTTGCTTTGTGGTCAAATATGTTCAATTTACACTTGAGCACAAAAAATTCTACTTTCCAGCTAGTAAACTTGCTCAAAACTCCATCAAAATAGATTAGGAGTACCTATTCAAATAGATAAAATGAATAAAAACCAATGTTTACTCGATTAACATGCAAGAAATAAACATAAAAACAAGTTTTATTCTTCATTTTTACCATTTCAATTTTACCCTTTAACTTTGGTGCTCTGGAGCAGTTTTCTACCTCAAATTTCACTAGCTGATTACAGAGGATTTAGTGGACCGTTTCTCATGTCGTCTAGACCAAGTAGGAGCTATCCCTATTCTCTTTCATTTTATTCCATTTATTTCCTGTTTTAAGCAAAAAAAATTGGTTTTTGAGACCGTAGGGTTTCATTTTTCGCACTCTAGATCAACGCACCCTTTCAATATCGAAAGGTGTGTTGCATTGCACACACCTAGAAGACTGTATGTATTGCAGCACACTATCTCTAAGGGAGGGGTATGATGGGTACAAAAACCAATTTTTGACAGCTGTTTTCTCCCAAATTTTCCATTGTCTTTTGTAAAAAATGGATCCTAATTGAATTAATGGTTGCATTTCAAACATTCATTAGATCAAAATGGTGATTATATGGAGAGAAAGAGAGCATGAAGAACAAGATATGATTGCCCTAAATAATCAGAGAACAGTTGATGCCCTAATGAATTGTGGGTTACTAAAGTATTTTCGATTATCTAACATGCAGCAACAAATTGAGCTTCTACAATACCTTGTTCGTTCTTGGGATCCTACCGATCAGGTCTTTCATATTAGGGGCAAAGTGATCCCCTTTACCATCGATGATATTTACTTTCTGACTGGACTGTTGAGGCAAGGTTCCCCCATCTCATTATCAGGATTTACCAGAGGAGGTGAATCAGTGAGAGACTATATATGATAGTTCTGCCAAGAAGAAGCTCAACCTAGCAGAGACAGAGAGATCAACATCAGGATGTTAGTGATTTACCGTTGAGAACAATCCTTTTTACCCTCACCAAACTGGCTGGCAGTGCAACTTTACACTTGGAAAACAGGTCATATATGCAGTATACTTTAGATTGTTTGGAGCCAAAGGTGTTCAATTGGTGTGAGGCAATTCTTTCATCCATGAAAGAACAACTGACTAAGGTAAAGAATGGAAATACAAAAAAAATTGGCTATGGTTCTATCTTGATATCTTTTGCCTTTGAGAGAATTCAACTCATGCAGCCACAACTTGTCTCACTGGGAGTACCTGGACCTAGACACCCACAGATGCAGAGGTGGGTAGATCTTATGGCTAGGCATGCTGGCTAGTCATTGATCTCATTTACCCCTGCTTTCTTTGAGTGGTTTGACCGACATGACATGGCCTTCACAGAATATCCATATTTAGGAATGGATTTCCTTGGTGATCCATATCTAATGTTACCAATTGGAGCACAATGGAGTCCTATTGGTAAAATTTTTGACCAAAGTGCTTTTCTTTTTAAAGTTTCTACTTTTTTTTTGTGTGTTTTTTTATTTATTGCCAAGACTAAACAAACATTTTTATATGTATGCAGATGTTAGACCTATTCGACCTGCAGGACATCAAAAAGAGGTAGGTGTGCCAATACAAAGAGCTGTTGGGAGAGCAGTTCTCCGAGACTTGGATTTAGCAAAGACATTGGCCGAGCTACAGGATCACATAGAGGGTTTGACCCTAGGTATTCCGGATGTCCGGATTGAGGAGTTACCTATGTGATTGCAATGCCACACCATTGGTGTGCCGAGTCGTTGGATGAGACTCCTACGCATGATAGCACAGGCTGTGACCTGTTATCATGAGCAGCACTAGTCTACTTGGATATTTTCTACATACATTTTTGAGTTTTTGGGTCAGATGACCAATTTTTGTCTTGGACACAAACTGTTTGTACAAACTTATATACAACTATCTATTTTACTTTCAGAGTTTTATTATGGTTAAGTGATGCAATCCTATTCAAATGATGATGTGAATTGAAAATATTTACTTTACATATGTCGCAAATGTCTATTTAACACATAATTCTCTAGAGAATCAGTTAAAGTGTTTAGATTTCTGGAAATATGCTGATATTGAATAAACTCAAAATACCTTTCCAAAATACGAACTCTAAGGAACATGCGATGAATTGTTGGGTTTCGGATGGTATAGATGCCAGTAAGTTGTAGTACAACAAGTTGTGAGTCTAGCCTAATGATGTTTCGGTGTATGCCAAGTGAAATGGCATTAGAGAGGAGTTCAATCAATGCGCTATACTTAGTGATATTGTTTTTCGATCGTCCAATACATATCCCTCTAAAACTCACCAACTCGTCACTTGGAGCGAAAATGGCCCATGCTACAGAAGATAAATTCTACGTACTATGACTAGTTCCATCGGAATAACCAACAAATGGTTCTGAAAAGTTCGTCATCTGCAACAAATGTGAGGTGGATTACCTAACCAAAATAAAAACTCTAAAAAATCACACACACACAAATGAAATCAAAGCATATATACATTGAGTTTTACTACACTTAACTAAGCATAGTAACGTTTAAGGTACAATCCATTTCAGAGTTGTGACAATGGAATCCCATCATAGTCCACTAACTCATAGGCACCTTTAATCAACACACATTTAACAATATAAGGGCCTATCCATAGTGGTTAAAATTTTCCTGCTCCAAGTTTATCAGAATCCTGATCATAAAGCAAGACTAGGTCACCTTATGAGAAGAAATGAGGATTAACATTTTTATCATATTGCGCTATGATGCATTTTTTATATGCCTCATTAGCTATTACGACATCACGATGGGTTTCATCCAGATGGATTAACTCCAAAAAACGTGTTTCTTCTTTAGAAGTGTCAGGTAGTAGGTCAATCGCGAGTTTGAGAGACACGATTTCACATTGGATTGGTAAGACTACTTCCAAAGCATACACCAACTGGAAGGGTGTAAATCCAGTCCCATTTCTCACCGAGGTTTGATATGCCCACAAAGCCGAGTACAAGATTGAATGCCAATTCCTTTTATGAACTCCAATCATTCTTTGCAACATGTGCTTAAGGATTTTGTTGATAGCCTTAACTTGTCCATTAGCTTGCAGGTAGTATGGAGTAGAACTATCATGTGACATTCCTAATTTGGCAGTTAATTCAACCATCATGTGATTGCGAAAATGCAACCCATGATCTGTAACTATGGCTTGTGGTACACCAAACCTGGCAACCACATGGTTGTAAAAAAACAAAGCAGCCATTTCGCCACTGTTGTTAAATGTTGGCATCGCCTCGGCCCATTTGGTAAAATAGTTAACGACGACTATAATATACCCATGCCCCCCGGCTAAGGTGGGGTTACATGTCATAAATTCAATGCCCCATTTTGCGAATGGGCCAACAACATTGATTGGATGTAATGGTGTAGGTGGTAATCTGGTTTTACAGTCAAATATCTGGCAAGCATGGCAACTTCTGACAGCAAGAATGCAATCTTTGAATATGGTTGGCCAAAAGTAACCAACACGTAGAATTTTTTGTGTAGTTGTGTAACGAGACAAATTCCCCCCCACAAGCACGTGAATGACACTCATTCAAAGCTTTTTTGGCCTTCTCATGAGTAAGGCACCTACGTAAAATTGTATCAACACCACGACGATAAAGTGTATCACCAATGATTAGATAATCTTTGGCTTGGTATCGAGTACGTCATTGTTTAGAGCGAGAGGTATTAGGCCGAAAAGCTTGGGTCTGGAGATAGATCAGTATATCTCCATATCATGGATCACTTGACGAGGTAAGAAATAGAGACTCATCCAAGATTGATGCTTCTAATGTTAAATCATTGGAGAATGAGGGAAGATCACAAAGTAACTCGGCAAAGACGAGATTTATTTGATTTAGACTTTATGAATTCCAAATCAAACTCTTGCAAGATAACTATCCATTTAGAATATTTTCCCCCTAGCAATTGACGTGACAAAATGTATGTCATAAGGTTGTAATATGATATAATGGTAGTTTTACGGAGGAGGATGTAATGACAAAATCTCTGCACAGCTTGAATGGCTACCAAGGCTAACTTTTCGACATATGAATACTTACTTTCTATATCATTGAGATTACGACTCAAATAGTAAATATGATGTTCAATTCCACTTTCTTCTTGAACTAAAACCATATCAATGGTTGTATCTGCAATGACGAGATACAGGTAAAAGTCTTTTTGATAGTTTGGGGCATACATTACTGATACTCTAATCAGGGAATCTTTGAAAGCATCAAAAGAAGCTTGCAAAACTTGGTCCCAATGGAAGGGTACCCCTTTTTTCAATAGACACATAAAACCTTTAGCTAATTCAACATAGTTTGGAATGAATCTCCTCGGAAAGTTTGCCTTCCCTTGAAGTCTCTGTATCTATAACAAGTTTGAAGGTGGAGGCAAGTCAAGGATTGCCTGAACCTTAATGGGATCAAGACGAATTCCATCTTTTGAAACTACAAATCTAAGCAATTGACTAGAGCCAACACAAAATACACATTTATGGGGATTGAGGTCTTATCTTGTAGTATCAACATCGTAAGAATATTGCTTTCAAATGTTACGGGTGATCAGTCCGGTTTTGTGAATGAGCAGGCAAATCATCAAGATAAGGTTGAACAATGTGCTTGATGTCATGGAAGGCATAATTCATCGCCCTCTGAAATGTAGCCCCTGCATTCTTCAAACCAAAAGGTAACTTTCGATAAGCAAATGTGCCCCATGGAAAAAAAAAAGCAGTTTTTGATTGGTCCTATGGGTGGATATTGATTTGATTGTAGCCAGAAAATCCATCCATAAATGAAAAGATTTCACATCTGGCACATTCGTCAATAATCTGGTCGATAAAAGGTGTAGGATAATTGTCCTTTGGACATGCTTGGTTTACATCCCTATAATCAACACACACTCGAATTGTCCCTTGTAATTTCATTACTAGAACAATATTAGATACCCAATCAGTAAGAGGTACATGGAAAATGAAACCAACACGCAAAAGTTTTTCAACCTCTGCTTTAATGGCAACGACTTTCTTAGGATGAATAGGTTGAAGTCGCTGTCATACTAGTTTGACATCAGGGTACATTTTAATCTCATGTTCAACAATACTTGGGTCAATGCCTGGCATCTCCTCATAAGACCATGCAAAAATATATCTAAACTCATGAAACAGAACACAATAATTATAAAGTTCCAATGGAGAACAAGATTTGCTGACATGAATGTTTTATACAATGTTAGGCTTGGTTGAAATGTTTATAGAAATTGTTTCTTCTATGTTTGACAAATTACGCTTAGAATCTACGATATTTACAGAATTTGACATGAAATCAATGATCGATGGGTGATTTAGTTCATTTGAATAATCTTCAATGTCATCTAGAAGGTGGGAACGATGATGATAATCTTCCCACGGTGTCTCTCCTATCATCATTGATTTGATGATTCCTTCATCCGTAGAATGTATACATGAAAAAGGATCTGAAGAGGTACCATATTCTAACAATCTATCTACCCATTCAATTGTTGAGTGTGGATTAGGGTTTGTCACACAAGCTCGAAAAATTGATTGCTATGATGATTCAATGGGGCTGAACGACAACACCTCACTATGAATATGAATTTCAAAGTGGTTGGAAATTATCGTAAAATCAGATGATGAAGAAGAAATCATGTTACAAGTCTCCACTCTTGCCACTTCCGCCAAACCAGATGGTGATGGGAGAGTGAAAGTGCCCATTAGGGAAGGATCTTTAAGGAGACCTACTCCAACACTTTGAAGCGATAGCAGGTCTTTGTGTATCAATGGAATGCTTCCTCTAGCATCTGAACTATTGGCAAAGAAGGCTAGCTAATCAATGACTATGATTCCACCCTTGAAAGGGAATGCAATTGTATGAAATTATGTGGAAACAACAATAGCCATAGCATATACCCAAGGCCTTCCTAGTAAAATGTTGTAATTGAGGAGTCTGCCAACTACCTCAACTTCAACAGTAACTGTCTTGCCCCATAGTTCGATTTGTAGGTTACTCAAAATCCCATATGGAGTATATGTTCTTCCATCAAATGCTTTTAATGTAGTTGGCGATCGTGACAATGGCGGTGAACCAAGTGTTTTCCAGCAGCTCATAGACATAATGAAAGTAGATGCCCCCTCATCAATAATAGTTCGATGAACGTTCTTATTGAGAGCTTTTACTTGTATTAGGAAATCCAATTGCGCCAGTAACTGTGGTGAATATCCCGCATGGTTAAAAACCACAAGATTCAAATCCATAGGATCTATTCCACCTATTGCTCACAATAAAGATTGTTTCTGGGAGGGATAGTTTTGCAACACCTTGAGTGTCGACATAGTGGAAGGTGATTGAGCTAGATCTTCCACTATATTATAGTTTTGAGTTTCTCAAGCATGCGGGTTAAATGTTGATTTGTGCACAACTCCCTTTGGTGGTTTTATTGTTAATTCAGGTACAACTGGTGGAACAACTTCAGATGAAGTCGAGGTCGAAGTACTAGGTTGATCAGTGTCTTGATTATTAGACGACAACAGATTTCCATAATCTTTGTTTCTTGTTGACACCAAAACATCATTTTGTGGATTTGTGATGGATAACATAAGTACTTGGGATGTGGAAGCATTGTTAGTTTCAACCAAATGTGTCTCCGAGGTAGGAAACAATCTGTCAACACTGCTGATGTGGTTGAAGTCTTTAAAATTTTAGAGACCTCAGAGCGATGTGGACAATTTCTTGTATAATTCTTGTCATTACATATCAGACATGGATAACAAGGTTTCCTGGCCGTGGTAGGGGATTTAGATGATTTCTTTGGAGAGGGATTTTCTTGTTTCTTTTTCTTATTTTCCCCCTTTTTCTTACCTCTTGGTTGCTTTGGACTTTTGCCTTTGTCAGATGACACGGCATTAATCTCTGAGGCATGAGTCTTTTTTGATGCATTGGTAGCTTGATTGGAAACAACAAGAGTTTGACCAGATGGCCTTCCTACCGCCTGTGTGCTTGAATAACCGATCACACCATCGCCAGCATGGGAGTCCCTACTCGATTATGGAGGTGGTGGAACAGTGAAAGCTAGTCTAGGTGCATCGGGAATTTTATCATAGAGTGTGCCGAATTGTGCGTAAATCAAATCCGAGTATTGGGCACGAGTGATAACTTTCTCTTTTGTGACAACTCCTCTTGTTGCTACATCCTCGGTGATTGATGGCAACAAGGAATTTATGAACCACTCAGCTAAAAGCTGATCAGGAACATATGTCTTAACCATTCGATGATGACGCCGCCACTCATGAATATGATTTGAGATATGGGTAGCAGTAGTCTGTTTAAAGTTGGTCAAGAGCTCCATTCCAGTCTCGTATCTAATAGGTAATTGGAAGTGGGTCAAAAAGGTAGTGGCTAAAGTGGTGAAGTTATCGAAAGAAGCTCTCGGTAATTCAATGTACCATTTAGCAGCTAGACTAGTAAGTGTTCTTTGGAAAAGACGAAGTCTGATCTAATCATCATTCAAAATGTTGGTTGAACACCATAAATGAAAGGTCATAACATGATTTGACGGGTCTTCTCCAGGATTTCCATTAAACTTTAGAATATCAGATGGTAACTTATGTGGAATTACCGGCCACTAAGGTGCATATGTGATTGGATCATTTGTGAGCCGGTTTAAATCTGGTAATTCTAAAGTTGCCACGAATGGCAACTGTCGATTCAAGTCAGGTTGAGAATACCCAAGATATGATGAAATTTCCTATGGAATAGGTCTTTGCGGACCAACATAGGGCATCTGCATTTGGTAACCTTGGTATGGTTGTTGAACAAAACTAGTATAAGGTGGTTGTTGATAACCAGACTAAATTCGTGGTTGTCATAACCTGCAAAGCTTTGTTACCCAGGACCTTGGTAAGAATGATATTGGCCAAAACCAAGTTGAGCTTGTCAACCAAGTCCAAACTGAGGTTGGAACTGGGGTTGTTGGAATTGTGGCAACCATGGTTGTTGAACTAACTATTGTTGCCTAGCAATGAAAGATTGACCAGGTTGTGAATCAACTATACCAATGTAAGCCTAGGTTAGTCCAAATAAAAGTATACTAACCTGAGGTTGTTTCTGAGCTCCAGAAACAAGTGGTTGTTGTATAAAAACTTAAGAAACTTGAACCTCTTGACTTGAAACTTGTGGTTGCAAGAGAGAAGGATCAGTTTGTGTTGGGTAGCGGATGCCCTGCGTAACGGTTTTGGGGCTTAAAGCCCACATTTTTGGGTATTGTATTGTAAAAGCTCCACAAAGTGTGCAAAGCGCAAATTGTAATGAATAAAGTCTAAGGGTAGTCCACCCTAAAATATTATAAATTAATCTAGAATGTGTCGGCTTGCCCATGGTCTGTGGACCATGGGAATGTATAAATAAGAGCAATGCTTTAAGTGTAAAAAGCATCTTTTTGGTAATAGAAGAAGTAATATGGGTGTCTGAAAGAGATAGTAGATCTGATTCTGTAGGTACAAGTTTGGGTTGTAATAGGAGATAAAGGCTCCACTGCTGTGTGTGCGGAGGCCTGGTAGAGTCCACAGCTGTGTGCGCGGACCCCTGCAGCTGTGTGTGTAGGGCGGGAAGTGGATTATAACCAGATAAAGGCATTAATAAAGATAAGTTGATTTTGAAATATCGAGTATCTGTTCTAGATTCTGGTTTATGCATCTACTCCTTATTTATGATTACGCGCATGACTGTTTATGGTAAATAATAACTAAAAGAGTTGTACCTTCATAAGTAACAAAAGATCTATAGTATTATTAAGCATAAAAAAGGGTAAATTTCATTCGTTCTTGACTAAGGTAGTTGCCCCGAGAAGACAGCTGCGTGGAAGCCACGCAGCATGTAGGATCGCTCTGTGCAAACCCAGACCACATCAAAGACATCCCTAGGGTGCGGAAACCTAGTTCTAACACCCTCCCATACTACCTCAGGTGAGACTTTAGTCTGCGCTCTGCAGATTGTTGCCGAAAGGGCCAGTAGTGTTGGGATTTGTTTGGCTAAACATTTATGAACTTAGGCCATTAAGCCAACAAATGGTTCCGTTGCCGGGACCGGGCTCTGCCTAAGGGATGTCTGATGTCGAAACATTGGAACCCTATGAATAAAGAAATTGAAGATTGGTTGGATCAGAAGATGCACGAGTTTGTAATATAGGAAAACAAAACTCCACAGATATCCGAGAGAAGGTGGTTGGATTGCTTCATATATATAGAAATCCACGAGGTCTTCTTCGCGACATTCTCTTCGGAACTATATGCTTGGATTGCGAGGCTAGTAGATAGCCAGGGGAGGTGCAAGCTTGATCAACTGATAGTGTGGACTCCAGAGTTAGTGCGTAGGCTAGAGGCATCTGAAGATAAGATCACGTGGGCTGTAGATCATTGGTTGGATCAGATAATAGGAGGGTTTATCACTGAATTTGTGATAGACACGACTATCAACTACAACAAAGCAGAAAGACATTTTCTCAAAAGACCATGAGGTAAGTACATCAAGTCTTTGAATACCTGGATTAAAATGTTATTGTGTGAAAAACGGGTGTTGCACATACATTAATGAGCGGAACAACACGAAGTGGAAGGGTCTACAAAGGGATCGAAGGCTTAGGAAACAGTCCTTTAATTTCACCACTGTGAGCAAGTGAGGAAGAGCGCACTTGGGTTTCTCTAAGGAGTTCCATCAATTTGATCGGGCAGCGCATTCCACAGTTATCAACTCTGCTAACGCCACCACTCCCCTCCCCTTCTTCACCTCCAACTTTGACAACTCCACCTCCACCAAACTAGCAGTTTAGCATGGCAAGCGCGATCAAGTTGCCTCTATTCAGAGCAGTAGGAAACGAAGATCCCGATCAGTTTTGGTTCGTAGTAAGAACAGTGTGGGAAGCGCATGGGGTTATGGATGATAATATTAAGAAGGCCACATTGGTAAGTGTGCTACAGGATCGCGCACTGACTTGGTATATCAAGCACTTGAACAATCATCCAAATGCTAGAATAGCAGAAATTCAGATTGCATTGAACAAAGAATTTAGCCGACCAAAATCGGAGACGTAGTCGATCATCAGATTCAAGGAGATTGCAATGCTTCCAGGTGAAACCCCATGGGATCTAGATCAAAGGATGAAAAGTATGATCCGTGAGGCTAATATGACACTGACAGATGCACAACACCACACGTGGTTTGTGGCGTATTTGACACCACACCTGAGGACGACACTGTCGCAACAGAAGCTCTCAACCTAGGCAGAGGCATTGGAAATGGAAATGAGGTTGCACGAAACACTGATACAGGATCCGAGGTTAGGAGTCCAATAAATCCACGCGCAACTACAAAACCTATGCTTAGAGATGCAGATTTTGAAGCAAGATAGGGCACCCCGGCCAGAGGTGCACGAAGAAGTGTGGTGTATAAAATGTAAAGGCCAGGGTCACAATAAGGATCACTGTCCTATATTCGCGAACTATTTGGCATGAGGTAGATTGATGTTGATGAGACTGGAGGTGCATGTAGAAGCGAGTGCATCCATCGCTCTCTGGTGTATGATTTGTCAGGTGGGAGGAAAGCATGCAACGGACATCTGTCACCTGTTGCAGAAATATACCCAGACTCTGTAGCAACTTGTAATTTATGTAGATCAGTGGATCATGATGAGAAAACATGTTGAAGCTATGAACTAATGATGGATAGGACCCCATCTTATCGAATGAAGACTGAAACATGAGGCCTTGATCCAGATGCAACAATAGCGAGGGGTGGCTTCCAAGGGCGAGGTCGAGGTCGCAAAGGAATGGGACTAGGACGAGGGCGTGGACAGCTAATTTGTTACATTTACGGAGGACCTGGACACTACGCTCGTGATTGTACCAACTTGATGAGACTATCTTTCCCGTACTGTGAATAGTTTTATCATGAAATGATAGATTTTCCAACGCTAATTGCACAAATGTGCGAAAAAGGGGTGTTGCAGCCCACTCTGACGCAAAATATCCAAATGATGAGGTCCGAACCACATGAAGAGGACCCGAACATAAACATGATGCTCAAAAGTGGCATAGCCACGGAGAAAGATAAGGGGAAGCAGCTTGAAGAGGATACCTGGGTACATAAGGCTCCTGCAAAGGAACCTGAGTTTGACTTGGACCATGCAAAAGAAACATTTTTGGAAGCTACGAAGAGCTTCGTGGAGGTCTCTACTTCAGGTAGTAGGGATCAACCAGAGATGAACCTTGATCCTTCTATGCTAACTACCTTTTTAGAGACATGTATGAAAACTACTGTGTGACAATAAGGCAACTAAAAGGCTACAAGAGCTGATTGCTAGGTGCACAGGGTTATGGGAGTCACGTGTAGTTCGAAAAATGGGTAGGCAAGCTCTGTGCACCGAACGGGAAATGCTGTTGATAGCATAAATTGGCAAATATGAGATGGATCAAGTAATCTTAGACCTGGGTTTAGACGTGAATGTATTACCAAAACAGACTTGGGAACGCATGGGCAGGCCTGCGCTACAGTGGTCTCCTATTCAATTGCGGATGGTGAACCAACAAAAGATCTTGCCCATGGGAAGATTGACAGGAGTAATAGTGGATATCGACAGTGCGAGCATGCAGACAGACTTCGAAGTAATAGAGATTGTAGATGACAGTAACCCTTACCCCGCATTACTAGGAATAGACTGGGCAACGGATATGAATGGAGTCATCAACCTAAAGAAGTGGAAAATGATTTTTGAGAAAAAGTCCCTACATGTGATATTTTCGCTAGATCCTACCAAAGGAGAGCGTTACATAGAACCTGTGCGTGACGATGGAAGCAATGAGGAGTTAGATTGTATATACAAAATAGCTACGTGAAACCAAGATTGGCTAAATCCAACTGCAGATGAAAGGACCCCGTGGGAGCACACAAAATTCTCCCCTTTGGAGTCCGATGAAGAAGATGAGCGATGGCACAATCGGTTGAGTGAAGGGACAACGCTAAATTGTAATATGATGGCCAAATCATTGCATTGCATAACCGCCCAGGCTCGAGATCTACCAACATATGATGGACTGATAGTGGTGGATGAATTCTTAAGCAAGTTTGAGAGTGTAGTACTAGAGCACTAGAGGTTCGATGCATTAAAGTGGGTGCTACACGCAACACCTGCGTGTTGGTGGGGAACACATGAAGGAAATTTTGAAAACTGGCGTGATTGCAGAAGGATGATGCAACTAAGGTTTGGGAAGCCGGAGCTACGAATAACTGAGAAATACGATGGATGTGATAACCCTTGCATACACCTCACAAAATGGACCAAAGCCTATGGCAAAGAGCCTCAGCCTGAATGGGTACACTTATTTTATCATACCCTGGATGTCATCCCCAGAAACTGGTATACTGAGACAGAACTCCGACATGGTATAGGTGAATGGGATATCTTGCGTGAAGGGTTTTTATTAACATTCTTATTTGAAGACCAATGGATGGATACTGTTGACGATGCACTGCAAATTGTGCAAGTCGCTATCTTCAAAATACCACAGGAACTAGAAGAAATAGTTCAATCAGAATGGTCACATAAGTTAAGCTATGCCCTAGAATGTTACAACATGCAAGTGGAGGATGATGATGACGACCCCCGAAACATTAACATTCCAGAAATAGAAGGGAGTCATGAAATTCGAGTACCATCGATCGAGGACCCCGACATCACAGCGCCACTAAAAATGAAACAAGTGAACATTGGTACAGATGAGGAGCCGAAGTACGTGACCCTTGGGGACTATTAGGATGATGCCATGGTGGATAAGGTCGTCGAGTTACTACACGAATATCAAGACTTATTCTCGACCAAAATAACAGAGTTAAAAGGGATCCTCCATGACCTGGGGATGATGAAGATAACTTTGAAACCAGAAGTGAAGATAGTTAAGCAGCGTCCTTACTGTTTGAATCCGAAGTATAAGGGAAAATTTTGCGAATAATTGGACAAAATGCTTGCAGCAGGAATTATTGAACCTATGGAAGAGTATGACTGGGTGATTCTGATAATAATGCAGGAGAAAAAATAGAAGGGCGAAATTTGAATCTGCGTGGACCTCCGAAAACTGAATGATGCCTGCGTTCATGACCCGTTCCCAACCCCATTTACAGATGAAAGTCCTAGAGAATGTTGGTGGACAAGAAGTGTACTCATTCATGGATGGGTTCTCAGGGTACCATCAGATCAAGATTGCGCCAAAAGATAGGAGCAAGACCACCTTTGCAACCGAATGGGGATGTTTTCAGTACACTATTTTTCCCTTAGGGTTGAAGAACCCGTCAGCGATATTTTCACGTGTAGTAGTGGCCGCGTTCAAGGAATTCATTCACAAGCTTTTGGAGGTTTATTTTGACGATTGGATTGTATTTGGGCTAGTCAAGAAACATGTAGCGAGCTTATGGTTGATGTTGGATACGTGTCGATGACACTAGATTGCGCTAAGTCTTAAAAAGTGTACATTCCTCATCCCTTTTAGCAACTTGCTCGGCCATATAGTCTGCAGACAAGGCTTGATGGTGGACCCTGTGAAGATTGCTGTCATACTCAATCTGCAAGTGCTGCGCAGTGTCAAACAACTCCGTACCATGTTGGGACACATTGGCTACTATCGAAAGTTTATTAAGGGCTATGCACAAATCACAGCACCAATGGAACAATTGTTGAAAAATGACACTACATATTGTTGGAATGATGACTGTAAGAAAAGTCTGGAGATTCTAAAGGAAAAGATGGCATCCGCCCCCATTTTGGTTTTCCCAAAATGGGACATTTAATTTCATGTACATGTTGATGCATCGTGTATCAGGTTGGGCGCTATACTCATGCAGGAAGGAGTGGAAGGCATTGATCACCCGATTGTGTTCGCAAGTCGACGATTGTCTAAAGTAGAAAAGAAATACTCCACTACTGAGCGTGAGGGGCTGGCAATGGTATACACGCTCCAGAAATACTGCCACTATCTACTTGGTGGGAACTTTAAAATGTATATCGATCACTCCGTATTGAAATACCTGGTGAAAAATCTTGTGTTGGGGGGGCGCATTTGTAGATGGTTGTTACTATTTCAAGAATATGATTTCAAGGTCATCGTAAAGTTGGGATGCCTAAACGCAGGCCTAGATCACCTGTACTGAATTGAGAATGGTGAGGAGCCAACAAATTTGGGGGAAGGACTACTTGATGCATAGCTTTATGCAGTGCGTGTCACGGATGGTCACTTCGAGGATATAACCTGCTTCTTAACCATAAGGACCACACTACAGGGATATTCAGTTCAGCAGAAAAAATAATTGGTGGTACATGCAGTGGATTTTACTGTTATCGTGGGACACCTCTACAAAATGGGCAATGACGAAATATTACGAAGATATGTACCTGAATTTGAATGAGGATAGATCCTTATAGAAGCACATGGGGGGGTTGCAGGGGGACATTATGCCGGACGGGCAACAACACAAAAGATTCTTCGCACTGGACTCTAGTGGCCAACCCTACATCAAGACTCAAAAGCGTACTGTCGGGCCTATGATGTATGTTAGCGGACTGGGACTTTGTGGGGCCTATCACCCCTCAAGGGAAGACAAGTGCACGCTATATCATCACTGCAATAGAATATTTAACTAGATGGGCGGAAGCATAGCCGGTTAAGGACTGCACAGCTGTTACAACTGCAAAATTTTTATTTGACAACATCTTGATGCGGTTTGGATGCCCAAAAATTCTAATGACTGACCGCGGAACACACTTCCTAAATGAAACTATCACTGCACTTACTGAAGAATTCTAGTTGTATCATCAGTAAAGCACACCATACCATCCGCAAGCAAACGGGACCGTAGAAGCATTCAACAAGATTCTGGAGACTGCATTGATCAAAGTATGTAACACGCAGCAAACCGATTGGGATTTACGCATACTTGTTGTGTTATGGGAATATAGAACCACATGCAAAAAATTGACAGGGTAGACACCCTTCAGGTTAGTCTACAACATGGAAGGCATCATGCCAATGGAGTACATTTTACCCAGTTTGTGGATAGCAGCAATGATAGGCATGGATAACTGCGTATCCTTGGAAGAGAGGCTCGCGTAACTGGAAGAACTAGAGGAAGAATGATTTCTGGTAGGTTTCCACCAGCAAGTACAGAAACAACACAAGAAATCTTGGCACGATCGCGACATCAAGTTGCGCACGTTCAAAGTCAATGATTTTGTATTACTGTATGATAGCAAGTTTGAGAAATTCCCTGGAAAACTATGAATGCATTGGTTGGGACCATATGTAGTCAAAGAGGTCATAGATGGTGGCACAGTCCAGCTCGGAAAGCTTAATGGAGAGCCCTTCCCAGGAAAAGTCAATGGCAGTCACCTGAAGCTCTACATGAGTGGGCCAGCTATCTAACTAACTGACCAAAGTATAGTCTCAGCACTTCAAGTAGTTGAAAGAAGGTGCGAGACCATAAATGAGTTTGTAGGAAAGCTGCGTGGACACAGGGTTCCGCATAAGACGTGTTTATTACAGAAATCATGGTCACGCATAAAGGGTTGTGCTGTTGTGCAAAAAGGTGGGAAAGTGACCGTCGAGGTCATTGTTTATGACAAGATGGCCAATCTAAGGCACCAAGGAGCAGATGAAGGACATTTAAGACATGAAGTCAGTACTGGATTTGAAACGATCTCCAGTTCGTATCGCATTAATGAACCAGAATAGGAGGGAAAAGTTGAATTTGAATATTGGTCAGCTTATAAATCACAGTTGGTCACCCACCAATCAAACCATGGCACTATGAGACTTAACTTATTGAGTTACCTGATAGATATGGACCCATCAAACTTCAATGCTTTGTAGGACCTTTGTGACTACATAATGCCGATGGTCAAATTCACCATGCTCAGCCCAACGCCAGTGGTAGGATACATACTGCAAATTCTCAGACAGATAGCAGGACTGGTCTTAATATCACCACGAAACCTGTGGTCAAGTAAGTGATCTATGATAGATAAGGGCGAGCTGGTGAATATTGGGATATCGTGGACAAGTGCAACACTGGGCTACGTGCCTACAACGAACCTTGAAGATTGGGACCTCGCAGATAGCAACATCTCTCTTGCAAAAATGCAACACAAGTTGCAACCGATATTGAGTATATGGGACCAGAGATTGCCAACTTTCTGCACTTGCACAAAGAGTTCATGGCTTTGGCATCTTAGCTAGAGCTAAAATCCTATGAGGAGTCACTTTGTGTTAACTGAGAAGAGTAGAATGAGCATCATCGGTTAGGTGAACTAGTAGGGGCAATGGAGCAAGAGCTTGAAGAAGTATTACAGGAAGCAAGGAGGGAACAACGAAGCACAGTACGTCACTCATAGGGATGGTGAACCGCAAAGCCTTGGCAGTGTGTCTCGCTGCATTGACGAGTGACTCGGGACGAGTCATGATGATTGCGTTGGGGGCATATTGGGCAGTAGATGCCCCGCGTAATGGTTTTGGGGCTTAAAGCCCACATTTTTGGTTATTGTATTGTAAAAGCTCTGCAAAGTGCGTGAAGCACAAATTGTAATGAGTCAAGTCTAAGGGTAGTCTACCCTAAAATATTATAAATTAATATAGAATGTGTTAGCCTGCCCATGGTCTGTGGACCATGGGAATGTATAAATAAGAGCAAGGCTCTAAGTGTAAAAAGAAGCCTTTTGGTAATAGAAGAAGTAATATGGGTGTCTGAAAGAGATAGTAGATCTGAGTCTGTAAGTACAAGTTTGGATTGTAATAGGAGATAGAGGCTCTGCAGCTATGTGCGCAGAGGCCTGGTAGAGTCCGCAGCTGTGTGCGCAGACCCGTGCAGCTGTGTGCACAGGGAAAGAAGTGGATTGTAACTGGATAAAGGCATTAATAAAGATAAGTTGATTTTGAAATATCGAGTATCTGTTCTACATTCTGGTTTATGCATTTGTTCTTGATTTATGATTATGCGCATGACTGTTTATGTTAAATAATAACTAAAAGAGTTGTACCTTTGCAAGTAACAAAAGATCTACAATATTATTAAGCACAGAAAATGGTAAATTACATTCACGCTTGACTAAGGTAGTTTCCCCGAGAAGACAGCTGCGCGGAAGCCACGCAATGCGTAGGATTGCTCCGCGCAAACCTAGATCACATCAAAGACATCCCTAGGGTGTAGAAACCTGGTTCTAACACCCTCCCATACTACCTCAGATAATAATTTAGTCCATGCTCCGCGGTCTGTTTCCGAAAGGGTCGGTAGTGTTTGGATTTGTTTGGCTAAACATTTTTGAACCTGGGTTAGGCCCCATTAAGCCAACAGTTTGTACCGGTTGAGATACAACAGTTTGAGCTTGTCATTGTGGCACAATGGTAACAATAGGTGTAGTAGGAATAGTTGACACAGTTTGCATTGGTTGTGTTGGATACACAAGCCTTGGTTGAGTTGGCATTGCTGGTTGCCATTGACAAACTCTAATTCTAGGTTGACTTGAATATTGTGGGAAATTACCATATGATTGTCCTCCAAAATAAGGAGGATATGATGAATAAGAAAATTGCTCTCCTTATGGTGGCAATCCAGTATTTAATGGATATATAGGTCTTCATTGACCAGATTTCCCAGCCTGATACTGATGTACATGATCAAACTATTGGGTTCCCATTAGAGAAGAACCAGGTAAAATTCCAATTGAGGACATGGGTGATGACCATGGTGCAGAAGAAACCCCTGAGTGGGTTCCTGACAATGATTGGTAACCAATCAGGATGGATGATTCACCATACAGATGAGACTCAGGTGTGGTAGAAAACATCGAAGGAGTTACAACAAAAGATTCTACTGCAGCTGCATCAAATGATATAGTCTGGGATGTTAATGGTTGTTCAGCCATAGTTAACTGGCCCAAAAGTTGTCCTAAAGATTCAACGGGTACTTGAAAGGAAGCAGGATCAGATGAAGCAAAGTAATTAGGAGTAGTAGGGTAAAGATAAAGCCCAGTTCCAAAGTGAAATGGGGTTCCAAGTGTGGACTCTTCTACTAATTCCTCCTCTATGGCAATCAAACCTGGTGGAAGGACTTAACCGTCAGGTCCGTAAAATATTTTTGGTGTTGATGAAAGTGTAGTTTCAACAGTTACTGATGTCTGAGGGGTAACAGCTTCTGAATGTCGAAATTCAAAGTCTAGATGTTCAGGTAAATGAACAACAGTTTCAAAGGGAGGTTCCTGAACAACTTCAGGTTCAGATGTAACTTTTATTTGAACTGGAATAGATTCTAGATGAACTTCTGGTTGAACTGATTCAAGTTTAGAAGCACTTCCTTGTTGAACAATTTCAAGTTGAGTATCAACTTGTTGTTGGACAACCTTGGTTACTGTTTCACTAGGATTAGTGATAATGTCCTCAGGTAAATGTGAAACTTCTTCTTTAGGAATGGATGTACCAGAAATAATCAGAGTAATTGGAACCTTTGTAGCTACCGAAATAAATGTTTCAAGTAACCTAGATGAAGAACTAGGAGTTCTTGATGTACTAGACTCAGTTAAACGAGATCACTTTGTCCGAATTGGTGTCGCTTCAGGAGGAAAAGGTAGTTGGCTCGCTGTTCTCCGTGAACAACGGGGTTTGGGTTGATGTTCCTCAACAATTGCTGATTAATTTTATTATCAAAAAGGAAATAAACAAAAATGGGTAACTAGACAAAAGGTTTACCAGGCCACTATGAACTGTAGAATACCTCCTGGCGAACCAAGAAGTATGAGCAGGAAATCTCCTCGAATGCTGTGTTCGGTGTATCACATTTTCAAGGCAGCCAACTTGGTTACTTAAGGATGGATAGCAACCTAGTATTGTCCTCCCATATATACCCAAAGGTACGTGGAGGCCCAGTCCGTATAAGCACTATCTAATGCAAAACCGCACAGTGAGAGCATTCCCATATACTTTATGTACTGTAACACCGCCTTATATACCTGAAGCTATGTGGACGAGCTATGATATACTCATGTACTGGAATGAGGTATCACACTCGGGATGTATTGCATACAAGTTAGCGAGAACTGCTTGGTTTAATGACGCCGGAACACGTCTCTAGCCTAGAACCACTAAATGTTTTCATTAATGACAATGCTCCATCAGGTAAATTGATGTTCATTTTAAGTTGATCTTGCTTACGAATTTTCCTTTAAATTTCACCACGTGATGTATTCTGAAATTTCTAGGAATGCAACTATCATGATAAGCATCCTTTCCATTCAGTTTTAACAATGAAAACCCTAGCTACCAATTAGATTTCTTTTGATCATAGAGAAAAGAACACAATCTAAATGCAAATTCCATACACTATTCCTTTTAGCACACACAAACTCTTTTCAATGCAAATGCATGTATTTCTTTTCAATTTCCCTTTATGTGAATGATTCAAAAAAGGAAACTAATGCACAAACGATGAAAGAACTCTTTTCATAAAAATGACAATTTTGCGACAATTTCTTTTCAAGGAAAGGAAGACTCTATGACACTTTCGTTTTCAAAGAAATGAGGAATTACGACACTTTAAATGAAAATACTAATCATATGCACATATCAACCAATTGATCGTTCATGAATGAAGATTTGACGAAAATTCAACTTTCGAAGGAAAAGACAATTTTACGACACTTTCTTTCGCTAAAGATCAGTCGATTAAAACTAACTTTCGACTATAGATTGAAAATGACAAAGTAAATACATAAGAAATATTTATCAATCCTAGTCTAAGTAGGGCAAAATAAGGAGATGAAAAAATATTTTTAGAGACAAAACATCATTGACATTCAACAACTAATTCAAACAAGAGAAAATTGGCAAAAACTTTTAGTTCCTAGATGAGAAATTGACCCTCAAGGGATCAGCGTAGGCAACAGTTAGAGATAGTGCGCTGAATCACTCTAGATATATGTGAGAAGTGCATTGTAGCACACTGTGCCCTTCATTAGATTGCGCTGATGAAAGTGAGCAATTATGAAGGCAATTTTGACACAGTTTCGACTCAATTTTCAATGAAAGAGGATTGAAAACAATCAACGACCACAAGTATAGTATGTAGAAATGTCTTAAGAGGCTAATAAGCTACTAAGATGGATAATCTGGTTTCCCTAGTATGGTCGCTAATTTGTTTTGGGAAAATTTTAGTGTTCTTGGATAAATGCCTAAACCTCTAGACTAGTAGCTCAATCTAGAAACAGCAATACAAAGCATTCTCTACCTTTCGTATAAACAATAGATAAAATAAGAGAAAAAAGAACCTACTTGTAGCTTTTGCTTGTTCCTTATCTCCCTTGACCGATTATGTGGCTCCATCTCGTACTTAAGTCACTTGATAAGTACCTGCACACAGACATAAACAAGAACCCATCAAAGCATATGATAATGATCTATTGATTAAAAATAGCATGGAATCTGATACATGATAAGCATATGAAAGCATCAAAAGACAATACAAGCATATGGAAAAAGCTTTGAATACTTTATTAGTAAAAGGAAGAGTTACAACCCAATTTGCCTGATTCAGCATCACTCCTCCAGTTCAATCCCATCCTCTCCTCACAACAAGCAAGACACTTTGACATCATTACAATACTTGCAATCAGCTCAAAACTCATACCAACAACATCTCTCTACAATTTATAGCCCCCCAGATCACTTAGATGAGTGGTCTTTTTATAGGTGAATGAAGGAGGTTATGCCATCAATGGTGATAATGAATGCCTTTCTAAATTTAGAAATTAGTTCCATGGAAGAAGGGATAGGGGATTGATGTTCCTTAACTCCCTTCCTCATCCAAATGCAAACTCAAAGGAGTGGTTAGCCTTGAGAAACTTCTAGAGGCTTCCAATGGATAAGGAATCTTCAAACCCTCAAGGAAATTCGCTCAAATTTGCCTAGCGTAGGCCAAAGAGGGACCAAGTGCACTGCATAGCACCCTGACAGTGTATGGTTTGCATTGTAGTGCACCCTAATGAAGGACTACCTGCACTGATCTTCTTAGAGGCATTTTTTGGATGTTTTCAGTGATGGAACTTCTTGGGAGATGAGGCATTCTGATGTTCAGCTTCTTTAGGACATGTAAAAACTGCATTAGGGTTTAATGGGCCCTAATAGTATCGATCTGTAAGCTGGGGTTGATGTGCCCAAATGGATCTATAACACACATTCATTAATATAAGTTTCAAATTTCAATGACTAATGGAAGGGTGTTGTTGAGTCTAGGGGTGAATTTGCATAAGGGCATTGTTTTGCAGTTTTGCACATGTGCATTTGTGTAATGTTGAAAGTGTATGAAAATTACTCAATGAATTGAATGCTGAGATGACTTGTATTTATATGTAGCTTTGTTTTCTATTAATCATAGGGTGGACATTGGGACGATGAAAAATATAGATGGAGATTTTATCTTTGTATCATGTTTTAGATGCAAAATAGTTGCATGTGGTGATTTCTAGGGAAACGAGACTACAAATATTTGAAATAGCTAGTATAGTGAGGGGAGAAATGCTATCAGTAGTGATAGAGAAAAAAGTGGGGTGGGTAATTTTTTTTCCTTGCAAATTTTGTTTAATAACTTGGAGTATTCTTCGAGCTTCTATTGCCTTACATAAAATATTATCTACGAAGTTGTGCTTGAATGATAGAAATAGTGCAGAGATATAGAAGTTGTACAATACTGCAAGCTTCTAAACTGATTTACCTTTGTTAGTTTTCTATTCGCATTTGGAAATACTGCAAGTTTTTGGTTCACCAAGCTTTTCTCTATAATACTCTACAAGCTATGGTTTGTTGTACAATACTTTGCAAGTTTTTCTATACAATACTGCGAAAAATGAGTGTATCAAGTTATTCATAAATCAAATTTTGTTTGGTTTTACAAAGTAGTGGGGAGCAGTTGTCAAGTCGATTCATAATAGAAGGTAAATTTACTATTTTTTTTTTGCTATTATTAATAGTTTTACAAGTTTGTTTTTGTAGAGTAATGGGGAGTAGCTGTAAAGTCGATTTGTCATAGAAGGTAACTTTACTATTTTGTGGCTATTATTGATAATTTTATGAGTTTTAAGTTTCAGTAGTTAAATTATTTTCGTGTTGGAAAAAATTAAAGAGTTTAAAATTAAATGTGTTTGTGAAAAATAAGGTTTGCACTGCATCATAAATGCGTGCCAAATTTTGTGAGAAATAATTGTGTCAGGTTATTCGTAAATCAAACTTGGTTCGGTTTTACAAAGTAGTGGGACCCGTAGTCAATTTGATTCATCACAAAGAGTAGTTGAATACATGTTGGCATAATATATATTTGTTAATTTCATTATGCACTTTACTATTTGTAGCTATTATTGATGGCATTCTCTACAAAGGCTACAATTCTACCCAGATAACAAATTTCTGTATGGGATCCAGTGAATTATTTTTGAAGAAATCCAATCTTGCGAGTGTTTCAATCTGTTTTTTATGGTGGATATGGACTCAAAACCATCAATAATCTTTGGGGAACCAAAAATTTTGAAGCTTGACATATTTTTCGATTTGAATTTGTGGTCTTGCTAAACGATGACATTGTTGATAAATCGGGAAAAAAAAGGGGATTCAGGCACGTTTATGATAAAATATGGTGGTGATTTTTTGTAATTTGAGGTTACAACTATCAATTTTCATGATATTAGGTGTCAATTGGGTGTAAACAGAATAAAACAAAACAATGAAAAAAAGGAAAAAAAAAAATTTGCAGTGATATTTTTTGGTATTGGAAAATTTGCTAATGGGCTTTTTGATGGTGCAGAATCCATTTCCACTATTACAAAAAAATGATTCAAACACTTACGTTGTCTGGTTTTTACTAAATGAATAAAAAACTAATGATTTTTGGCCACATGGATGAACTTATCAATTTGATGGACAATGCCTATTATTTCATATCATAAATTTATGTTTCTTATGATGCGTATATCGATGATCTTGAAGCGGGAGAAAAGTGTGAAGTAAATGCACATGATGCTTTTGAAAATTTGAAAAAAAATCCTATTACTATTCGTAAAACTTGGCTTTGTTATCTTTAGTTTCTAATTATTTAGAGTGTCATGTGTAACGTTTTTTCACATGAATAATAGTAATAGTCAAGTGTTTGTGAAGAAAATGGAGAATTGTAAAGTGAAATGAGATTTGAATACGTTATTCATTGAAAAAACATTTCCCCTTGTAAACAAAAAATGGGTAGCAGGCGAGGAAAATAAGGTATCTGCAGTGATACGGTTAATTCACTTGTTAATATCAATGATAGCTTTCATTGGTCGAGAACTTATGGCGATATGTGAATCTACCAATGGAAGAGAAAAAAAAGAGACAACATTTGGAGTACAGGATTAGCGAATGTTGGGTGTGTTCCAGAGGTATTTGATTTCAAAGAAATTATTTATCTCTATGCAAATAATTTTGATTTTAGAAAGAGGGAAATTAAGCTAGGAGTGATAAAGGTTTTTCTGAATCCTAATGTATTCATATTGTTATTCAAGTTACTTAAACTGAACAAGAATTTATAATTATCCAATGTGGATAATTTCTTGGAGGAAGAAGGTCGCGAAGTTGACATTGTGTGGGAATTCATTTGTGCAAATTTTGAGGTTCCTTCTGATCTTTCTCTTGTATATATTTCTTTATTTAAGCAACCATTCAGGGATTTCTGTTGGCTCTTTGTGCATGTAGTAGGGCTAGAAAGTACATCACATGTCTTGAAATTAATTTTCTATGTGCTTTATGAGACATACAAAAATAATTGTATGTTCAATTGGGCTTATGTCATTTCGAATGAATTAGTTGTTCAATTACATAGATTAGCCAATAACAATAAGTTCTTTATGATGTCATATCTCATAACAGTTATCATATCAAGGCATGTGTTTGGTGTCTTGCCTTGCAATCCTATATTCAAGTTTGACGAGGAACCAATGTAGTTATGATATCCTATATTGTGGAGGCATGAAGCTTCTTAAATTTTTGCTTAATTCAGGATGTGCTTGTGAGGCAAGATCTTTCTCGAATATTTGTAGAATTTGAGGGTTTCTTACTTCGGAAGGGGTAATATGAGGAAAGAGAAAGTATTATGGTTACATGAATTTATGTTTTTGAAGATAGGCCATTTCTTTTGCCAATATTTGTTCTAGATAGGTATTTTGTTGCTGAAGTTTGTAGGAAATATCGATATTGGATGTCTATATTTGAACAAAAAAACAAGAGACAATTTATTTATTTTCCATTTACTGTTGGAAAAATGACTATGAATAATATGACTCACACTTTCATTTTTTAAAAGTCTTTGGATGCTTTCAACTTAAGTGAAGTTGAAGCTATTAAAGGCTTTGATAGAGGAAGAATTTTCATGAAACAACTTGAGTTTATGAGATATGGGAACTTGTTTCCAAGAAGTAAAGAGAAAAGCAAGGAATGTAACAGTGTATCAACAAAAGATAAAAAAATTCTTGTTGATGTTAGATAAATTGATGAAAAAGAGATCATCTCAACGAGATAAATATCTAAGAAAAGAGGCACAAATGTTATAAGGAAATATCAATCTTGCAGATGCAGTATTGGTGTGACTTCATCTACTAGAAAAAAAAGAAAAAGAACTACTGGAAGAAAAAAATGGTTTTCGATAGGCTATCAGATAGCGGGGAGGATGAAGGGACTCCTCGTAGAGTAACTCCAAAAAGAGCGCATATTGTTGAACCATTTAAATCCATGAGTGCGCTTGAAACATAGAGCATTGAAGAAATGATGCACATGGAAGTTGATAGCGTTTTACTGGCTAATTGGATAGGACATTAGTTTCGATGACCATTTTGTGAAATTGAAAAATGCAAATTAGGATAGGGGCAGTAAGAGATTAAAGATTGACAGGATAAAACTTTCGGAGAGAAATTTTGTTGATCAGAGAGTATTGAATTTTGATCTATCTTTGGTTGCAATGATTTGGTAGATAAAATTTCATCAATTTGTTGGTGAAGCACTTGCAAATTTTGTTGGTTGTCAACAAGAATAAAAGAAAAAGTTGAAGGAAAAAATAAAAGAGCTAGAAGATGCTCTAAGTGTGGGTCCTTTGTTGAATAGTCCACTGTTAATAGGCATATCATCATTGAAAATTTCTACTCCTAGTGGACCTAATAGATTTGAAAAGCTTATCAATCTTCTAAGTGTAACAAAATCATTTATCATTAATCATGTATCTGAAAGATTACATATTATTGAATCTGCATGGCAAGTGTCTTTTGATCTATGACATCTAAAACAAAGAACTAGATCTTCTTTCGAATTGGTTAAAAGTGAGTTGGAGGGAGACAGGGAATTTGTGGCTAATGACCTATTAACTTTTAGTCAGAAGCTTGATTCATTGTATGAACTAGAAAGAGATAAACAAGGTTTGTATGATACTAATTGGATGAGGAAGATCAAAGTCACATGGTCTAGGAAAATAAGAACATTGGAAGACATTATTACTGAGCGTGGAAACATAAAGAATCAAAGAGAAGATGTGTATCCCAACATGGTAGTGATTGTTCAGAGTTTAAACAATCCATGTATTACATATGAATCTACATTAATTGCAAAGGAGAAGTTGATGGTTGAATTGGAGAAGTTAAAATAAACACGTGCAATGAAGACCAATGACATAATCGGTTTTAGTGTAGACAAAATTAGAAAATGGCTAGTTACTTTTGTTGGGGTCAATGAAGAGTACTCTACCTCAGTTTTACAATTGCAAAAAGAAGAAAAAGAAATCAAGGAGTAGATGTTCAATACCTATGTTAAATAGGACATTATCGTTGCTTCGATGAAAGAATTAGTCAAAGCTAAAGTGAAGGAATTCATTGCAAGAAGCCTAATTTTGAGAGATAGCTAAAGGATGAAGAATATCTAATTCTTTTAATACATTGGAACATTTTTTTTTTGTCGTCAAAGGATTTTACTATATGTGTGCATTATGATGGAATAACCTAATTCCTGAATGCAGTTCCTTGTTACTTGTTGCAGATGAATTTTGGAGATTACAGTTGATAGGATTGCAATTGTAGTTATCATTGAGACAAAGGCATTTATCTTTGCGATTAAAGTATTAACATTTTCATAAATGCTATATGCAACAAAGGCTATTCCCTGAACCATGGTTCTATAATCATAACTTATTTGAATTTTAACTACTATTTTTCTATCTCTTAGTATCTTTACTAATTATGTAAGCAATTATGAGATAACGTTTGACATTGGATGTTTTATGGACCTGGGTTCAGGAACGTTATATAGAAAACAATAATTGAACAACTTTTTTCCAGTATTTGCTTTGCACTTTTATATGTTCCCTAATTCTTTGTAATGAATAATAATTAAAATGCATTTTTGTTTGCTCTGTTCTAATATTGAAGTTTTTCACTAGTTATTTCAATAATTCTTAGTTAATGTTTTACATACGAAGTTGTATCTATTGCATTTGTTGTGACTAGAATTTGAATCTGAATACAATTACACTTTTTGTAACTATGTTAATAACTATTGAAGGTTGTTCAACTAGAAAGCATGACTATTCTATTGTAGTTGTCTTTATTTGTGAATTCTTGTACAAAAGAAAAAATAGCATACATCAGTGTTTCATTGTACAAAGTTTTCATTCTCCTGACATTAGGATAAGTGTCTTCATTATGTAGGGGGAGATGCCTTGAGTGAAAGATCTGCACAAGAACCTATGATGATAATAATAAATAATTATTATTATTATATATTGAACTATGGGATCTATTTTTTGCAATGGTCAATTGTAAACTAGTTTTTGTAAGTAATTTTCTTATAGACATATACAATTTCTTTAGTTAAAGAAAATAAGTAATTAAGTAAGCCTACTAAATATAGAAACCTGTTTTGTTGTGGGGATATTTTTCTTGTGCAAAACCCATATGAAAGCTTATATTGTGAGTCATAAAAGTTACACTAGTCAATTGTAAATAAGCATTTGTAAAGCATTACTAAATACAAAACTAGTTGTGCAAAAGCGGTTGTGCGTGTGTGGAGGCAATGTAAGGAACAACTACATATGCAGAATTAAGTATTTATATAACTTATCCTTTATATAGAAACATGTTTCACTGTAAGATTTCTTAATTAGATGACATTTTTTAATAATAAATTTTACCAATTGCAAAAAAAAATGATAATAATAATGTTGTAGTTGAAGTTTTACTGGTGATTGTAATCAATTCGAGAGGCAAATAATGCATATGAAAAATAGTCGGAATTGAAAAATTACGTTAAGTAGAAGTGGAAGAAAGGAGAAGAAGAAATAATTAAAAAAACTCTTTCATTGTGTGGAGTGCAGTTTTTCCATTTTCATACACGACATAATGACATTAATGGTTCGGAATTATTTTGGCAAAATGGATGGATCAGCACGTAATTGAGAATGTAAATTCTATTACCTCTAAAATAACATCGATATAGTAGTGGATGTGATTATTGACAGCCCATAAGATAATGGTCATTAATAGAAAAGATTCACATTCAATTTATTTTGTACATGGAGTAACTGGTTTCCGAATTTCAAGATTTGTTTTTTAACTATTACTACTATTTCTTGGAAACGTCTACTTTATTGTTTTTTTTTTAATTGCTATATATTTCATAAAACACATTTCACACATGGAAGAGTAACATGTAACGGAAATGGAAAAAGGAAAAAAATTTAGCACTATCAACGATTACTTCAATAGCAAAAATTGCAATTTAATAACTATAATATGATTTTCAAAACAATTGTGCCCGATTTTCTAAAAATTATGTCTGAATTTTTATTGTTTTCCTGCTAGAATTGTGGCATGTTTAGATTATGCAAATTATTTCTGTTATTTGTTGTAAATGCATATTTTTCTATACTGAATTGATATATTTTGGAAGTGTCCTGTAGAAAGGATTTCACAGGAAGAATAGTAACAAGTGGTATTTGTTTAGCATATAATTGATCTATTCCTATAACACATAGAAATTGTTATTGGTTGGTAGAAAAATTTGAAAATTCACTGTAGAAATGGCTTCAAGAGGAAGGAATCCATTTGCGTTGATACTATTAACTCACTTGTGCTTATCAATCAGAGCTTTTAGTAGTCAAGTATGTATTAACGATATGTGAATATGTCTGTGTAGGAGAAGAACAACGATACGATTTGGTATATGAGATAAGAGAATGCTTCATGCATTCTAGAGGTATTTGATTTTAGAGAAATCGTTTATTTATGTGCAAATAAGTTTGATTTAGCAGAAAAAAATAATTAGGCTATCAACCAAAGATACTGGTATTTATTTGAGTTCAGAGACATTTAGGCAGATATTTAAGTTATCGATTATGAATATGTGATTAGATTTTTCAAACACGGGCATGGAATCCTCCCAAGGCACATTTTGGTTCTTAAAGCCCATGTTTTGACCAAGTCTTTTGTAAAAGCTCCGCGAATTGTGGGTGCAGAGCACGAAGTCATAATGGAGTCACAAGTTTGTCCACCCTAGTTTTGTAATGTAATGTCGGCTGGATAGACCTACCCATGGTTTGTGGACCATGGGATTGTATAAATAGAGAGAGGCTCTAAGTGTAAAAGACAAAAAACTAATAATGAAGAGAAAGGAAGAATATAGAAGTCTAAGTGATTGAGTCGTAATGTAAAGTGTGTCTATGGGTCGTAGAGTAGGAGAAGGCTCTGCAGTTGTGTGTACAGAGGCCTAGTAGTCTGCAGCTAAGTGCGCGGACCCCTACAGTTGAGTGCCCAGGGCAGGTTGAGTCTGTAATCATTGGATGAATCAATAAAGAGAAGTTTTTCTATAATTCTGTGTATCTTTTCTTGGTTTAATGCATGATTGGATATAATTTGCAATTATATTGTTTATTTACTGTGCAAACTTGTATGAATGTTTTGTATTGTTAAGTATGATTTAAGGCATTTAAGTAGGTGAAGGTGCTTAAAAGATACTAGAAGATAAATAAGATCTCAAGTAATAGCACAGAGCGCGGCACAACCCCTGGTTAGGGTTGCATGAGGGCAGTGTATCATGCCGCGAGGAATGGGAAAGTGTGTGAAGAAGCTTGTGCGTAGGGAAAAAAAGGGGACCAGTCAAACTCATCAGACATCTCAAGGGTGCGGAAACCTAGTTCTAGCACCCTCCCATACTATTTCGGGTGAGACCTCAGTCCGCTCTCCGGGGCTATTTCCGAAAGGGCCAGTAGTACAGGGAATTGTTTGGCTAATTAACCTCGAACCTGGGTCAGGCCCCAACAAGCCAACAAATGGTTCCGTTGCTGGGACCAGGATCTACATAGAGATGTCTGATGTCGTATCATTGGAATCTGACAAAGAAAGGAATTGAAGAGTGGTTGGATAGAAAGATTCACGAGTTCGCAATAGGAATCCGCAATTATCAAACGAAGAGTGGTTAGATTGCTACTTGTATATGGAGATCCACGAAATTTTCTCTGCATCGTTCCCTACTGATTTGTACGAGTGGATCGCGAAGCTAGCAGATAGCCAAGGAAGGTGTAAACTCAACAAACCTATTGTGTGGACTCTAGAATTGGTGCGCAGACTGGAAGCATCGGAAGATCAGATCACGCGTGCTGTCGATCACTAGCTCGATCGAATCATAGGAGGATTCATCACCGAATTCATGGTAGATACTTCAGTCAGCTATAGCGAGGTAGAACGATGCTTCCTCAAGGGACCACGAGGTAAGTACATTAAATCTTTGAACACTTGGATTAAAATGCTACTGTGTGAAAAGCGGGTTATGTGAATAAATTGATGTTTGGGGCTACGCGAAGTGGGAGAATCTATAGAAATGAAGGTAGCACAAAACTAGAGACTAGCCCCTTGATTTCACCTTCACGAGGAGGTGAAGAAGAGCTTGCGAAGGTCTCACCAAGAAGTGTGATCAATCTGATAAGGTAGAGAATTCCACACATACCACCCCCACCCACACCACCACCAGTTTCACCATCTTCACCCTCGACTTCACCCATACCACCTCCGCCACCACCGCGAAGCAGTATGGACAGCATGATAAAGCTACCAGTGTTCAAGGGAGTAGGGAATGAAGATCCGGGCCAGTTTTGGTTCGTGATAAAAGTTGTATGGGAAGCATAGGGTGTCACAAATGACAATATAAAGAAGGCAACGTTCGTCTGCGCTCTGCAGGATCATGCACTAACCTGCTACATTAAGCATTCCAATGACAATCCGAATGCGGGGATAGCAAATATCCGAGCTGCATTAAACAAGGAAATTAGGAGGCCTAAATCGGAGGCATAGTCAATCATTGGATTTAAGGAAATCATAATGCTACCAGGAAAAACCCCATGGGAGTTGGATCAAAGACTGAAGTGTACAATTCGCGAAGCGAACATGACCTTAACATATGGGCAACACCGCGAATGGTTTGCAGCCTCGTTAATGCCACATCTACGGAACGCAATGGCGCAACAAAGACTAACCATTCAGGCTGAAGCTTTGGAGGTTGCGATGGGATTGCACAAGTCTCTGATACAAGATCCTAACCTGGGAGTCCAGCAGATTCACGTGTAGTTGAAAAACTTGTGCCTTGAGATGTAGAGTTTGAAACAAGACAATATGGCTTGTCTAGAAGTATGTGATGAGGTATGGTGCGTAAAGTGCAAGGGTCAGGGGCACGACAAGGACCATTGCTCGGTGTTCGTGAATTACCTCACGAGAGGAGGACCAATGCCATTGAGACCGGAGGAACAAGTAGGACCAAGCGTGGTGCCTGCATTATGGTATGCAATTTATCAAATAGGAGGAAAGCATGCTACAAATAACTGCCATCTATTACAAAAGTATATACATAATTCCCAGCAGTTGTTTTGTATTTTTTGTAGATCAGTAGGCCATGATGAGCGTACCTGTAGAAGTTATGAGCTGATGATGGATCAGACTCCTACCTACAGAGTTCAGGTTGAAACATGTCCCCTGGACCAGAACACAGGGATGGTGCGAACCTGATTTCAGGGGCGCAAATGAGGCTGATGTGGAATGGGACCAGGAAGAGGTCGCAGACAACTGATATGTTACAATTGTGGAGGGCTGGGGCATTATGCTCGCGATTGTAAAATTCCAACGAGACCATCATGCTTATATTGTATGCAATTTGATCATGAGACAGAGGATTGTCCCACACTGATAGCAAGGTTGCGCGATAAAGGAGCACTCCAGCCTCCCCCGACTTAGAACCTACAAATGATGAGGTCTGAGCCACACGAGGAAAACCCTAATGTAAATATCGTGCCCCAAAGTGGTATTACGACAGGGGATGACAAAGGCAAGCAACCTGAAGAAAGTACATGGGTTCGCAAGGCTTCAATGAAGGAACAAAAATTTGATTTGGAGCACACTAAGGAGACCTTCATGGAAGCTAAGAGGAGATTCCCTGATGCCTCCACTTCATAAAGTAAAGACAGACTGGAGCCAAAAATGGACCCATCGATGCTCACTATGTTCTTAGAGACATGCATGAAGCTGTTGTGCGACAGCAAGGTTATAAAGGGGCTGTAAGAACTCATAATTAGATGCACTGGGACCACGGTAGGAGAGCCGCGTGTAGTTTGGAAGCTCGAGAAGAACACAACATGAACAGGCAGGGAGATGAGATTGACTGCGTAGATAAGGGAATATGAGATGGACCAAGTAATTCTACATTTAGGATCAGATGCGAATGTCCTACCAAAGAAAACATGGGAGCGCATGGGCAGAACGTCACTGCAATGGTCTCCTATCCAACTACGAATGGCAAACCAACAATAGATACTACCTATGGGGAGACTGTAGGGGATCACAATAGATATCGAAGGAGCAAGAACGTGAGCAGATTTCGAAGTGATAGAGATTCTTGATGACAACAATCCCTACCTTGCACTACTAGGAATAGATTGGGCCACTAATGTGAATGGAGTGATAAATATAAATAAGTGCAAGATTATTTTTGAGAAAAAGTCACTGCGCGTAGTGGTACCTTTAGACCCTGTGGAAGGATCATGCTACACAGAGCCAGTGCATGACTACGATAGTGATGACGATCTAGACTGCATCTACAAGATAACTGCACACGAGCAGGACTAGGTAAATCCAACTGTGGATGGTTGAATCTCATGGGAGTGCGAAATCTCCTGTACATCAGATTTTGACAAAGAGATAGAACAATAGAAGAACCGATTACGAGGTAACCAAGCTCAACTGTAACATGATGACGATATCGTTGTACTATGCAAAAATAGAGATAAGAGATTTGCCTACGTACGATGGGTTAGGTGAAGTGGAGGAGTTCCTAAACAAATTTGAAAGAAGTGTTGGAACAATAGCGTTTCGACGCTCTGAAATGGGTACTGCATGTTATGCCTACAAGGTGGTGGGGTACACACAAGAAGAGTTTTGAGGACTGGCGTAACTACCAAAGGATGATGCGCCTACGACTTGGGAATCCTCAGATGCGGTTAAAAGACAAGTATGATGGATGAAACGACCCACGTGCCCACCTTTGTAGGTGGATACAAGAATATGGTGTGAAACTTACCAGAATGCACATAGTACTCATGATAGGAGACACGATCGGTAAATAGGTGCGGGCAGGACAATGCCGCAAGCAACCCCTTCGGCTGAGACCATGAAGTATGGAAAGACCAAGTGCGTAGAAGGATATGCACATGGAAGCCTTTAACCAAGTACGCGAAGTGATCAACAAGGTCCACAAAGAAGAAGTCAGATCTCACCTTGCCTGCATTCCCATCTCAACCCTAGCCTTATTTAAACCTCATTGAGTTCTGACTTATTTCACTCATGGATCTAATCCTGATGATGAACCACAGAGGTTGGTTCAAAACGTCAATTCCAATCAAACATAAATGTAATGAATTCGGAAGATAGTAGTACAAAGAATATAGATGCCAGAAGCCTCAAATCAATAAAGGTCCACAATACGAAGCGGACTGACTGGGACCTACGCATACCAATAGTTCTATGGGCTTATAGGACCACGTGCAAGCACCTGACCCCGTAGGCACCCCCAAGGCTCGAGTATCAAGGAACCACTCTAAATCCTATAATACAGGGAAATGTTGGACTGCGCATACTAGCACCGGTAGATACGGCAGTTCATGGAACCCTGGAAGAAGAAATCCAACTAGGGAACTCTAGGCTCTAGGAACTTGAGAAAGAAAGGGTACATTAAGAAAGAAAACTGCCCTAGTGGATGCGGAAGTCAAGAAGCTGGAGGATGAGATAAAGGAAGATTTTCTTGGAAAAAATACTAGTGTGGTAAGGCAGGATAAAGTACGATCACGATGACAAGTTTAAAATGTATCTCTGTGAATTGATTAGTTTGATGCCTTGGCTTGGACCGCACATTACTAAGAAAATTGACCAAGGTAGCACATTGTAGATGGTAAAGTGCACAATGCTGATTGTAACAAGAAAATTTGGGTATTTTCCAGGCAACATGATGGATGACAGGATGAAACTTTACGCGGGTGGTGTGACCACCTGACCAGCCGAAGGAAGTATAGTCTTAGCGCTCCAAGCAATTGAAAGGAAGCGCGAGACTATAAACTACTCTACCAGGGAGCTGTGCGATGTTGTTGTTGCGTGCAAAAGAAAAAAGTCACAAGGTCCGTAATCACATATGAGGGGCAGTGCTACCACGCGGGTTGACCAGCAAGTGACCATTGATGTCACTATTCACGATGGGATGCTTGACTTGAGGCCAAATGGAGCAGGCGTCAGGCATTTAAGACGCGATTTATGGGTAGGATTTCGAAAAATATTACGTTAAGGGAGCATTTATGGACCCGATTTGGGGGAACGATCGAATTCAAATTCAAAAAGTTCTATAAAATACAAAGGGCTGCCCAGCAAACAACACTTGGTCATTTGTGAATTGAGCCATTGAACAAAACCTTGATTGTTGTGAGCCGAGCGTCGATTGCAACAACTACAAACATTATGGACATAACCGAGATGACTGCTAAAGAGGCCGCGCATGCCCTGATTGTGGGGGATGCTCCGAAAGGCACCGGGATTGTGGGAGAAATCTCGAAATCACCGCACATGCCAAGACCTAGGAAGGAAGAACAAGCAATGATCCCCGTATGTGTGTCCCCGTGGAACACGCTATGCACTAAGCTACCAATGGAGGAGAAGGGGAAGTCGTTACCATAGAGACTGATGAAGAAGAGGAAGACCTGGAGGACCTAATCATTGTAGAATATGAGGATGAAGGCATGGTGGAGGAAATTTAGGCGGCGCATCCCCCGACAAAATTTCCTGCCTATGTCCCCTCGTGAAATGGGAAGGCTAAAGTTCACAAGGACCTGGATGAGACTAAGAGCTCGCTCCAGACCCCACTCTCCCAGACAACATTATGTTTGAGGGCACACACCTGGGACAGGTTCCGAGCCTAAAATTTGAAGACTGGGACCTGGCTAACCATGACAAGTTCCCTCACCTAGAGACCCCACACCTCATGAAGCCCAAGCAGCAAACCATAGCGAGGTTGATAGAATTAAAGCTGTGGAAGTGGTTGCACGGAGTGGAAAAGGTTGGGCTATTGAATCTGCTCTAGGTGTCGCATTTCCACTGCACTACAATAACCATTTTCATCATTAGGCAACTGCTCTACCAGATGCATGATGGGTGTTTGTGGCTGGTGGAGCCCATCCCCATCATGGCAGACTTGATTCACTATATCTCCAAGCTTCCATGCAAAGGAGCAGACCCCACGGACATCTCGGAGGGTAAGAGTAGTGACTTGGCCATCGCAGAGGCCATGAAGAAAAAGTACAAGATGGAAAAGAAGAAGAGGGGCTACACCATCTCTAGCATCAAGTGCAAAGTAGTTCGTGTGGTGACCCAAATCTTGGCAAGAAAGGTTATGCGCAAGTGCCGCACAGATGAAGTACCCACGTCGGTGGTTGCACTAGTTGAGTAGTGCACAGAGGGGGTCTAGTTTAATTGGTATGAGTTCCTCTACAAGGATTTTTTAGAGAATTGCTGCAAAGCTCAGGAACAAGGAAAAACATTCCACTGTGCATGGATTCTACTGTCCATAGTGCTCGTGGCAGGGGAATTACCAGAGGATAATCAATTCCCCATAATTGACAGGGACCTACCTGAGGCCGCGAAGTATGCTTCGCTCTGGGCCACAAAGGATGCCAAGAGGGTCCACAATAGCAAGATATTCTGGGTGTTCATGGAGATGAACCTCATAATGGAGATTAACCACAAGTCGCGGTTGTCACCTAATGTTTACAACAGCCTATAGAGTTTTGTGGAATTCAAAGCAGACATCCACAACATTTATATCAGAGCGCGCAAGAATCCAACCAAACAATGGATAAAGCTACCCTTCGTAGCTACATATGATGTCATTTTTAACGTACTAGAGGCATGGCCGCTGAAGTGGTGCACCCTAGACGTCGCAGAGATTGAGAAGTCGGTGGCATAGAGAAAGAAAAAGAGGCCAAGCTGTGCATCACACAGTTGGCAGAAAAGAGAAGGGAGGTAGCAATGGCAGCAGAAATATGGTGGTGTGGGACGCTGCACAGAAAGCAGCTAAGTAGGAAAAGGCCACAACAACAATAGTAGCACAAGAGGCAGCCGTGAAGGTGGGCGAGGGCCAAACAATGCCTTCACAGGGGTAGGAAGCAGAGGAAGCAGAGACAAAAGAGGGAGGCACTGACCTACAAACCACGTCAACGTAGTTGAAGTGCTAACACCCAATAGAGCGGGTAGGGTCGCATAAAAAGGTCAAGGCATCAAAGTTGTCTATTGAACCGATCACCCTAACCGAGGGAGATCTGCGTGACATCGGCGAGACAGTGCACGATGTCACCTCTGAGGCTCTTCAAGATTTCATGCAGGAGAACCAGATTGTGTTGGGGGCCCTCAAAGCACAGTTGCAAGAATTACAGGCACGCCCTCCTCAGGCTGGTACCCTTTGACCAGCCTCGCAGTTGGCTCAACAACAATAGAGCAGATGTTGTGCGCACAGATGATGAATACCATAGTGCTGTTGGAAGGGGAACTAGTGACATCAAATGAGACCGACAAGCCTACCGTTAGTGCGTTGAAAGGTCTCTGTCTGAATATGGCTGCACTCCCGCGAGAGACCTTATATGTTTTGTAGGATGGGATAATTGTAGAGCTGTGAGCTAGGGAGAGCCGCACACTACAAGTCCTCAGTGAGTAGAAAATCAATATGGAACAATTGAGCTTGCAACATGACAAAGTGGTTTCACAGAATCAATAGCTGGTAGAAGTAATAAATGATGCTTTCCAAAGCATCCCAAGCTGGTCATCCCAGCAGACATGCCAGCAGAGGCGCGGATCCACAAGTTAGCAGTAGGGGTATGCGAGGCGTGACAGGAAATGACAAAGGTTCAGCTGGAGTTAAACCTTGAAATTGCCAAGCTGTGGTTAAAGGCGCCATCCACCCCTCCGGAAGTCAAAGAACAGTGTGCTAGCGCTATCACATTGGAAATGGATGAGATTTGCGGTGCAGTGCGAGACTGCAGCAATATGCTGGAAGAATCACTTGAGGTCCTCAAAAATCTGCAGGAGGACCCCAACATCCAGTGCTTGGAGACAGTGGAGTGAGAACTTCAATAGCAATATGACAACGTTTGAGGGACTGTGCAGACAGTGGTCCTCACTTAGAGGCTCGTGCAAATGCAACAGGCTAAAGTGCTGAAAGAGAAGGTGGATGTGGCACAACACAAGGAAGCAGTACTGAAGGCATGCGTTCAGCCTTGTATCAACGAAGCCTTCACCATCATAGCAGAAATTGAAGGCAAGCTTGCACACATGCAGGGGATACATGCATTGATACAAAAAAGCACTTCCGACATAGAGGTATTGAAACAACGTATGCAATAGATCCAACAAGGAGTAGCTCAGTGTGCTGCGGACCTTGCTGCAATTCGAGAATAGCTGGAGGGGCTACACGCAAAGATCTCCGCGCCAATGGAGTGACTTGAGGGCAAGTCAGGTTGTTTGTGTTGGGGGCCTCTTGGGCATGGAATCCCCCCAAGGCATGTTTTGGGGCTTAAAGCCTGAGTTTTGACCAAGTATTTTGTAAAAGCTCCGTGAATTGCGGAAGTGCAGTGCGAAGTCATAATGGAGTCACAGGGTTTTCCACCCTAGTTTTGTAATGTAATTTCAGTTGGATAGACCTACCCATGGTTCGCGGACCATAGGATTGTATAAATAGAGTGAGGCTCTAAGTGTAAAAGATAAAAAACTAATAATGAAGAGAAATGAAGAATAGAGAAGTCTAATTGATTGAGTCGAAGTGTAAAGTGTGTCTGTGGGTCGTAAAGTAGGAGAAGGCTCTGCAGCTCTATGCGCAAAGGCCTAGTAGTCCGCAATTGAGTGTGCGGACCCCTGCAGCTAAGTGCGCAGGGCAGTTCGAGTCTGTAATTGTTGGATGAATCAATAAAAAGAAGTTTTGCTATAATTTTGTGTATCTTTTCTTGGTTTAATGCATGATTGGATATAATTTGCAATTATACTATTTATTTACTGCGTGAACCTTTATGAATGTTTTGTATTGTTAAGTATAAATTAAGACATTTAAGTAGGCGAAGGCACTTAAACAATACTGGAAGATAAATAAGATCTCAGGTAATAGTGCAGAGTATGGAAAAACCCCTGGTTAGGGCTGCGCAAGGGCAGTGTATCAGGCCGCGAGGAATGAGAAAGTGTGCGAAGCAGCCTATACGCAGGGAAAAATAGTGTACCAGTTGAACTCATTAGACATCTCAAGGGTGTGAAATACTAGTTCTAGCACCCTCCCATACTACTTCGGGTGATACCTCAATCCGCACTCCGTGGACTGGTGCCAAAAGGGCCAATAGTACAGGGATTTTTTTGGCTAATTAACTATGAACCTGGGTCAAGCCCCAACAAGCCAACAAAATCACATGCAGGTGTTTTGAAAATATTATAGTAGTTTGCTTCGCCAAATTTTTATTATTATGGTTTGTTTGTTGCTATGGAGTACCAAAGACACCTTCCTTGGAGTTTTTTGTTACCTATAAGGAGTAAACAAGAAACTGGTTGTTCTTAGTGGAAAATCATGGATAAACAAAACATTGAAAGTAATGGAAAAAATCCATAGATAAACATAAAATAAAAAGTACATTAGTTAATACATGAACAATGCTTAATGAAGCAAACACATAATAAAAAGTTTAGGAAAAGGGTTCCCTTTAGTGAATGTTGAATTTATAAGAGATACAATAGATGAATACAAGACACTTAGAGAGAATGTTTTGAGCAATGGTGTTAAAAAATTCTCAACAAGGAAGTTCCTTTCTCAATCTCCTTGCAAGCTTCCTCTCTCTCTCAAAGAAGTGTTAAAGACACTCCCAATGATGGAAACCTCTTCTCAATGAAATGCTTGAATGCTAGGAAGAAATTTTGGCAGCATAACAATGCTTTACTTCTTATTATTTTTTAGCTCTCCTTGAACTTGTATTTATAGGATTTCTTGGACACTCCTCCTCTCCTTAGCTCATCAATGTGGTGGTTCACCTCATAAATGAGATGAGAGCTACCATCACCTTTCCTTTAAGGTTTCTTGGGGTTCAAGGCTCAAATTTGTTAGTCCATCATGTCAAGATTTGGAGTGCTTCTCAAGAAATTTCATTGCCTAAGGTGTTGGATGGACTTTTCATGACCATGTGTCTATTGAAGAAATAGGCATGCAGTTGTTAATTTCCAATAATGGTGCACCTGTGTGGTTCAATTTTTTAACTTGAACCTTTAAGAATTTTTTAACTTTTTAGTCTTCATGGTGATTCCAGGTGAAAATGTCACCTCTGTATGTGCCGATCACTAACCTTGAGTGTCTTCTAATCCGTACAGATGAGTGTGATATTTTCACATGATAACATTGAGGTTCCTTCTAATCTTTCCTCTCTATATATCACTTTGCTTAGAGAATCATTCAGAGAGTTTTTTTGGTTGTATGCTTGTTTAATGGGCCAAGAAACTACAACCACTATACCAAGTTCCATTCTCTACATGCTTCATTACTCATATAAAAAAAATTATGTATTCAATTGGGCTGGTCTTATTTCAAATGAATTGTGTTTTCAATTAGCACATTTGTACAAGAGCAATAGGTTCTTTATGATGGTATATCTAAAACCAACCCTAGTTTCAAGTCATACTTTTGATGAGTTTCCACATAACCCTAATTTCAATCTTTACAAAGAATTGATACAGTTCTACTAACCCATACTATGGAAGCAAGAAGTTATTTCAAAATTTTGTCTAATTCAAGATATTTTTATACAATAAGTTATTTGCATGATAACTGGACAAGAGCCCCATCGAATATCCGGTGAAGAAGTTTTCGTCTAGGGGAAAGGGAGACATGAAGAAAGAGGAAATAATGCAATTATTCGAGTTTATGGGTTTCAAGGTAAACCACTATTGCTTCCAAGAATTTTTATGGACAAGTATTTTGTTGTTGAAGTCTACAGACAATACTATGATTGGTAGGTTTAATTTTAATAGAAAAAAAAAGAATCAATTTATTTATTTTCCATTTACCTTTGGTAAAGTAACCGTGAAGAATGGAAGCCATCTTGTAGAGTTTTCCAAGTCTTTGCATTGTTTTAATTTAAAATATGTTGAAGGCTCATGATATGTTGATCCAGAAGGTCTATTGTTGGACATTTATGTTCCATCAAATGCAAGAGCTTGTTGACAAATTTTTCAATTGAAACCGAAAAGAGTCACAATGTTGCAAGCAATAATGAAGAAGAAGGAATGACTACTAGATAAATTGTTGAAGAAGAAAGTATTAGTAGTGAAAAAAGGCGTAAAAAAATAAGTGGAAAATTTGCACAATCTTTTGTTTTCATATTCTAATTTCTTTGGCTTCATCTTCAAGTGATAAAAAAATGAAAAGATATTGAATTTGCACAACTAATTCATGGTAAACTATCAACTATCGGAGATGACAAGTAGCCGCAATTGGAAAAATTCAAAAGTTCCCTATAGAGAAGAAGAAATCAGGAAGGTATCAACAAGGAGATCAAAACTCCATTTCCTTAGTGGCTCAATAATTCTTTGAATGAAAATAAAAAAATAATAAAGCAAATTCCCAAAGATTTTTCTATTTTCGATGATCAGTTTGTCACTTTTCAAGATGAAAACTATAACAAGAAGAGTAAAATATTGAAAATTGAAAAGGTAAGGATGCATGGTAAAAATATTATTGATACAATAGGAACGAATCTTCATATGTTTGGAATTGTAGCCACAAATGTTTTGATATTGAATGAAGCTGTCGGGAATGCACTTGCAATGTCTGTTGAGCAAAAAAACATAGAGAACTTGGTAATAAAAGCAATAATAGAGATGTTGAAAAATGTTTTAAATATGGCTCCTTTGTTAATGATTCTAATCATAATAAAGACTCGGCAATATGCAATTACCACTTCTATCACATCTCATGGATCTATTGGAGTTTTCCAACTCGTTAATGCAGTTAAATGTCATATAGTCGGTAATATATGCCATAGTTTAGAAATCATTGAACTTGCATGACAGGTGATTTCTGTTCTACTATGGTTAGCATAAAAAATCAATTCATTTGTCAATTTTTTGAGAAGTAATATTACCGAAGACAAAAATTTCATTAACAATGACTTATTTTCTTTTATTCAAAGGATTGAATTGTTATCTGATCTAGACAAGAAAGATAGATAATTTCCAAATGCTAATTGAATGAGGCAAATCAAAGTTGAATGGTCTAGTAGAATCAATATACTAGAAAGCATTATTTCTGAATGTAAGAGCATAGACAATAGGAGAAGTGGTGCATTTCTAAATTATGAATTGATTACAAAATATATGTTAAAAATTTGAATTGGACAAGAGAAAAAAGTCAATGGAAGAATAATTTGATGTTATAACTAGTTTTACTCTAGAAGAAATTGATAAATGGTTAGTTGGCTTTGTCGGTATTAATGACATAAAATATGTTATAACTGCTCAGTTACAAGAGGAGGCGATGGAGATCGAAAAGAAAATATTTGATCAACATATGAGGCTAGATATTAAAATGGGACCAATGAAAGAGTTCATTCATGTTGAGTTGAAGACATTGGTTCAAGAGGCCATGCATTCAGAAGAAAACTGATAGTCAAATAATTAGCCTAAATTCTTTCACAAATTGTAAATTTCCTTAAATCTTTGCATATTTGTTTTCTATTTACTAGCATTCAATCATCATGATTAGTTAATTTTACGAATGTTACATAGTCTACTTATTTTATGCAATTCCTTGTTTTATTTTGTAGTTCCTTTTTTACATATTATGGTCCACGCATTTACTTTTGGTGGATACAAAAGCAAGTACTTAAAGAGAAGACGAAAAAATAACATGTCGAATAAGCCAATGAACTGAGACATTGAGAATTTTCATTACTGATAAAAGCGATTCACACTGAGAATCATTGTTCTTAATGCCTAACATATGATCTTCTATGAATTTGTATTTTGTTTATTTATTTCAATCATAGCTATGATGATTGAAATTTGAAACTCGATGTTGTTCTTGTAATTGTAATTGTATTGCTTAATGTTACAGAGTTATGCTTTGAGCATTTATATTATGCCATTGATACATATATGCCAATAACATGAAACATGAGAATAGTTTGTTTTTCTATGAAACATAAATAATGTCCATTGTCATCATATTTTTAAATTTGTCTAGAGCACAGTACTCCAAGAAGGGATTTTATTAAGCTTTTTCTATATCTATCTATTTTACATGATGGAAGTTTATTTCTATATTTTGAAATGAAAATGATATATCAATTTTACATGTTTCTGATTTCAATTAGCATTGTGTTGCACTATGTAACCTTTAACGAATTACTTAGGGGAAAAGCTTTCTGTAAATAACTTTCCTTCTATGGGAATATTTCATTGTGTAGAGTTCATAGATCGAGACGATGAAATCTTCAAAGCTTCCTCTGCGCAATGGACTTAATCCGTAGTTCCACACATATGCCTATTTACAGAAAGATAACTATAATGAAGGCTTTGACTTTGCCAATAGAACCTTTAATCAATTGATTAACAAAGTTTCTTTGTGAAAATGAAATCAATTTTGTTGAAGTGTGGAAATTGTAGTCAGTTTGCAAAAGGTCTTCACTCACATTTGTGCTTATGTCGAGATAAGAAAATCTACATGAATGCTTTGTACAATAAAAATTTGCATTGTACTTATGCAACCTGCATTAGAATCACATTGACATTAGATTATTAACAAATAAATATGAACATTAGACCATTAATACGAATGAAAACTAGACGTGTTGCGCTTTCGAATTTGAAAAGACCTTCCTGTTCTATCGATTAACAGAAATAGTAAGAATTTATACGTTAATACAAATATTTGAATGCTTTCAAAATCATAACAGAAGCTTCCAAGCTTTACATTTTGTATTAATTTTGAGAATACATATTAGGTCAGATAACATTGTGAAGTTATAACAATTTTTTTATTATATATTGAATTGGATTGTGTTGACGATGTTGGACCCGCCAACATGCCAAGGGATCTCCCTGGTAAGAAGTCCCAACTAGACCTCAAACCGTTTGGAGTAAGAGTCACAACAATGGATAGTACGGTATTCCCTTAACTGTGGTTGTGCGCAGAGGTAAGTAAGATGTCCTTGTTGGAAGCAAGGGTGGGGCCTTGCAGCAAGTCATGGAAGATGCATAGGAAGGCTTTAACACATGGAAGGACAGAAGAGCATTCCCCTTAGCAGCCTATGATAGCACACAGCTTGAAAGGGAACACACGAGATGAAAAACATCACAAGATGGAAAGAAGAAGAGTCGATAATCAAAGGTGATGAGTTAAACCAACAACACACTTCAATAAGATTCATACAAACACATATGGAATGGTCCGTACATACATGCATAAGTTTCAACTACATACATTGTTAGAGTAACTAGAATAGTCAAACTACAATAACAATACATGCATGAAATGTGTTGGCCCTGTTATATTAAACAAGTGAAAGATCCAATCATACATACAACCATGACAACCACTAGCCCCAATAGTGGAACATTACCGTCACTATTTCCTGCTCCTCCAAAGAGATGTACTTGCTCTGCACTGTGGAGAAACCAAGGCTTGTTACAATACACTCCAAGCTTTCTCTAAGTTATACATCTAAGAATCTTGGCTCCCAAAAGCCTGTACAATGAGTTATGAGGTTCTATATATAGTAAAGGGTGGGGTGACCATTGACATTCCCCTTTGTGACTCTTCAACTACCCTCATGACTCTTCAACTTACACGACTGTTTACATTCTACTATTGACACTTGGTCTTTAACTTTACAACATGTTTACAATAAAATATAAACATTTACCCATGTGAGACAAAAATGGGCTTGAGTAAGCCATACAAGACATCTCTAAGTCTCTGACAGTTGTGGGATGACTAACTTTTCGACATCATCTTGGTGATCAATGGTGGCGAACTGATGCCAAGCTTGGTAGTCTGTTATGGTGTTAGTGTACTTCGTCATGACATCCTTCTGAAAGAAAACTCTTGCCTCCGTTGCATCCAGGTACACTGATTTAGAACCTCCTTCCAAATCTTCATATAGCATGTGTATCATGGTCTTGAGTGTAGCGGGACTAGTGACATATTGGTACATAGTTTCTGCACTCATTTGAAAATCTATGCTGGTGGATATGCACATGAATTTCTCAAAGTACATGTCTAGCTACACTCAGACTTGGTTGTTTTATTTTAGCTCAATGAGTGTGCCAATGGATGGGATCGCATGTGCGCAAAATGACATCCATGCTCCTGAACACTGGTGCATGTGAATCCTGTAAGCTCGTGATGAGCTGTGGGAGTTCCTCATAGTTCCAGATCTGACTTTGGATGTGTGCCTTGAACTCCACTAAATGTGACTTCATCATCTTTGGAAAGTACAACATTTCTCCCTTGTAACTCATTGTCCATATCTGCATGTGATCGACACCACTATGTATGTCTATCAAGATGCATGTTCTCATACCATAGTGCTACTGCCAACCATTAAGATGGACAATAGACTTATGCAAGGTGACGAACTTGAAGTACAGCTTCCACATGACTGTCTCAAGAGACGATACTTCATCAAGTATCACTTTCTTCAACTCTACTCTGGTGGATTTTGTAGCTTTCTCTTCTTTTTGTTTGGCCACTTGCAATTCCTTAGCCATGCACTTATTCTCAACTATCAAGAATCTCACACTTGAGCTGGTGGCTACAGCATATGCCTTGTAGCATTAGCCAATGTAGCTAGATGTCTACGTACATTAGAAACGATCAATCATTCTCGAAAATGTGAAGGAGATGCATGGTCACATGGAGTGGGAACTAACACTTTTTTCAAGGAGAGGGGCATGTTAGGTCCCTACAATACTAGTGATTACCCCATTACTATTGTAGTTGTATCCCTTATTAATATTGTTGTGCCCCTATTGTCCCCATATTGTTGTTACTGTGCCCCATAGAATCCCTCTATTGTTATTTTTGTGCCTTATATTATTATTATTAGGTCGGCTGGGTTATATTGTGACTCCTTAGACTCCTATATATAGAAAGGAGGTTTTTTCATTTAATCATCAAGGAACCATTCATTTGTGTAATGTAAAGGAGGTTGCCCCTCGAAGAGGCTAAATTCTAGGGTGTTGATCTATCTTTTCTATATTTTTGTGAGCTAGTTTCATAACAAAACATGATGAGTAGTCGCAGGAGTAGTACTTTGCTCAAGAGATTGAACATATGTTAGAGCAGATGGATACAGATGTGGTTCAGCCAGAGTAGGATCAGGATACAGATCTCATGCCTATAGGTCCAGAGGTCACTCCATTGACTTGACCAAATTTTGGAGCAGAGAAAGTCCCAAGTGATCAAGGAGACATTGAAATCCTTGTAGAAAATCTAGAAGTAGATGTGCATAACATATCCTTTGACGAGTCACAACACAGAGTTGTGCAGTCGCGCAGAGTCCTCAATGCTTGAGCAGTTCTGGATGCTTCTGTATAAAATTCTCATCCTCCCATGTGGAACCTTTAGCAGATAAGTTCTTCCACTTGATGAGATACTCTGAAATTGATCAATTTCGTCGCTGTCGAGTTCTTGTTTCTGTGACTACTTCCCGTTCCAATATAATTTTTCCTTCCTCGTCAAGTTATGGCAATATTGTTTGAACTGGGAGCTTGTCGCCTATAACCTTCTTTAAATATGAAACATGGAAAACTGGGTGCACTCGAGAAGTTGCAGGAAGCTCCAATTTGTATGCCATAGTACCAATCTTTTGCAACACCTTGTATGGACCATAATACTTTGGTGATAATTTATTATCCTTCTTAGCTTGCTTGAGGGACATTTGTTTATATGGTTGTAGCTGTAGGAATACCCAATCACCTACATGAAAACTTATTTCGCTGCGATGTTGATCTGCCTGTTGTTTCATTCTATTCTGTGCCAACACGAGGTTATCCTTTAAGAGTTGGAGGACTTGTTTTTTATGCTCGATGTGATGTTCCACTGCTTGAACCTTATAATTTTCTCTTAAATATGATGTGATGGATGGTGGCCGATATCCATAAAGTGCCATAAACTGGGTCATTTTTGTTGTTGTATGGAAGGAAGTGTTGTACCACCATTCAGCCAGAGGCAACAATTTGACCCATTGTGTCTGTTTATCAGATACAAAGCAACAAAGATATCCTTCCAAACATTTGTTTACTATCTTAGTTTGCCCATCAGATTGAGGATGATAAGATGAGCTATGAGCTAACTGAGTACTGAGACAAGAAAATAATTCTGTCCAAAAATTTCCAGTGAAAATGGGGTCTCTGTCACTTACAATAATCTTTGGATTTCAATGTAGCTTTTGAATTGTTTCCATAAATGTAGTAGAAACTGTATTGGCTTTAAATGGATGTGATAATGCACAAAACTGTGCATACTTGGTAAGTCTATCAACTACCACCATGATGACACTCTTTCCCTTAGACTTGGGTAAACCTGTGATAAAATCCATTGAAACCTCCTCCCAACGTTGGCATGGAATGGATAAAGGTTGTAATAGACCTAGGGTCTTAATTGTTTCAACTTTATTTTGTTGGCAAACCAAACATTCTGCCACAAAATTTTGAATATCCGATTTAAGGCCATCCCAAAAAAATTCCTTCTTAACCCTGTGGTAAGTTTTTAAAAATCCTTAGTGCCCTCCTAAGGGAGAAGTGTGCAATTCCATAAGAATCTTTTGTTTGAGTTTGGAATTCTTACAAAGGTATAAGCGATCTTTGTACCATAACGAATCATTTTTCCAGCTAAATGTATTAGATGTACTGGAATCTTGTTGTAACTTTAGAATAAGTGCCCACACTTCTTCATCATTCTTCCATTCCTCCCTTGCTTCATTTATCCAATCTGGTTGGATAATAGAAATGGCGCACAACAATGCTTCCACATCCTCATCCTTTCTTGAGAGTGCATCTACCACCACATTTTGCTTCCCTTTTTGTAGATGATTTCAAAGTCATAGCCCAACATCTTTGTGACCCACTTTTGTTCCTCTTCAGAGGATAATCTTTGTTCTAAAAAGTATTTAAGGCTATCATGATCTGTTTTTACCTTGAAGTGTCTTCCCATTAGGTAGGGTCACCATTTCTTAAGTGCATGTAGTATTGCCAACATTTCCTTCTCATAAATAGCTTTGTGTAAAAACTTTCCCTTGATTGGACAACTTTCAAAAGCAATGGGTCTTTCATCTTGCATTAAAACAACACCAATTCCATTTCCTGAAGCATCACATTCCATAATAAAGGCTTTTGTGAAATCCGGTGTAGCTAAGACCGGTGCTTGGCACATTGCCTCTTTAAGATGTTCGAAGGCATTTTTTGCTTCTGGAGTCCATGAAAATTCATCTTTCTTCAATAATGTTGTTAGAGGTGCTGCTATTCTCCCATAATTATTAACAAAATTGCGATAACACCTTGTCAACCTAAGAAATCCTCGCAAATGCTTTATGGATGTGGGGATTTTCCATTCCTTAATGGCTTTAATTTTGCTAGGGTATACCTTAACTCCTTCATGAGATACAATATGACCCAAATATTCCACCTCTTGTACTCCAAAGAAACATTTGCATCTTTTTACATATAATTGTTTCTCCTCCAATAGTTGTAGCACCCTGTCAACATGTTCAACATGATCCTTCCAAGGCTTTCTGTAGATTAGTATATCATCAAAAAATACTAACACAAATTTTCTAAGGAAGGGTTTGAAAATGTAATTCATCAAACCTTGAAATGTAGAAGGTGCATTGGTAAGGCCAAAAGGCATGACCAAAAATTCATAATGACCCTCATGATTTCTAAATGTTGTTTTCGGAATGTCTTCAGTCTTCATTCTGATTTGATGATATCCTAAACGAAGATCCAACTTGGTGAAGTAAATTGATCCATGCAATTCATCCAGTAATTCATCAATGACAGGAATGGAAAACTTATCTTTAATACTGAGCTTGTTGAGCTCCCTATAATCTGGACACATGTGCCATGATCCATCCTTCTTGTGCACCAATACTACTTGAGCAGAGAAAGAACATTGAGTAGGTTGAATTAAAGCAGCCTCTAGCATTTCTGCCACCATACGTTCAATTTCACTCTTTTGGGCATAGGGATATCTGTACGGCTTGATGTTTGGAGGAAAACTTCCTAGAATCAGATGAATAGCATGATCATGATCACGAATAGGTGGGAGACCTTTGGGAGTCTCAAATACCTTGGAATGACTGTCTAAGACTTTTTGGAGATCTAGAGAAATAGATGATTTCGATGTGGAAACATCTAGTGAACATAATTGTGCAATTACACCTCTTTGTTCCTTTTTTAGAAGCTTTGTCATACTATTAGAGCTGGTTATATTTCCCAGTTTCCCTGTAATACCCCTTAATTCAACTTCCTTTCCTTCTGTAGAAAATTTCATGAAAATTTCTTGAAAATTAAAAGCTATTGTACCCAAGGATTGTAGCCATTGGACTCCTAGTACAACATCAACACCTCCAATTGGAAGTGAAAGCATTGGGCTAGTCAATACATATTCTCCCATGGATAGCTTGATATTATGGCACTTTCCAGAGCAATTTATTGTTCCTCCATTTGCAACCATCACTTGACACTTTGGTGCTGGATATAGGAAGCAATTCAATTCTTATGCTACTTTACAATGAATAAAATTGTGGGTACTTCCTGAATCAATCAACACTATTACCTTTTTCTTCTTGATTTGTCCTTCTATCTTGATGGTTTGAGGTTTGGTAATTCCCGCCAATGCATTACAAGATATGGTCGGATTCATTTCTTCTTTATCTAGGCTTTGTTCCTAGAGTATATCCTCTTCTTTTGACCTTTCTTGCTCCTTTTCTTCTTCCTCTTCACAATCTATGTAGAATAATTTCTTCTTAGCACACTTATGACCTTTAGTGTATTTTCTATCACAACTGTAACAAAGCCCTTTGGCTCTTTTTTCTTCCAATTTTTGTGGTGTCAACCTTATAGGTTGTGGAAGACTAGGGGCAACAACACTTCCATCTTTATAGTTGTGAGTGGTATGCTTCCTGGTTGCCATAATTTTGCTTGCCATTTTTCTTGCTAACTTGAATGCCTTCTCTAATGAATCAGGTTCCCAAAGGCGAACATCATGTTGGATATTATCCTTTAAAGTCCCTATGAACACATCAATCCTATGCTCCTCTAGAATATTTTTTACCCTTATGTTCAATTTTTGGAACTCCTCAATGTGCTCCATTATTGAACCGTTTTGTTTGAGACTTATTAATTGGCTAAAAAAAAGTGTTGCTTTTTGTATCCTCATAATGTGTTGTCAATTCTTTCATAAAAATTTCCCAAGTGATCATTTGTTTATGAGAGAAAAGCCATTGATACCATACAAACTAATTTGGTTCCAAATATAAAGTTTCAATATGTACCTTTTGTGTGTTTTGCACATTATTGAGATCGAAAAATTGCTCCATCTGTAATATCCATGTTGCGGGATCCTTGCCATCAAACTTCCTCATATCGATTTTTCGAATATGGTGGGTCTTTGATCCAACATTAGAGTCTATGAAATCATGATTAACATTTCTTTTGTTTGCATCATGATTTTCCTTTACTACCCTTTCACCATTAGTAAGTATTTCTTGTAGAAAATTTGTCAAATCTGTCTTTAAATCTGCCATGTCCGTCTTCAAATCTATCTTCAAATCATCCATCTTAGCTTCCACGCCATTCATCTTAGCTTCCATGCCCTTTATCTTAGATTCCACGCCATTTATCTTAGCTTCTGTTAGCTTTTGTGAGAGTGACATTTGTTGCACTTGGTCTTGTAATTTTGATATATCATGTAGTATTTCTTCCTCTTCTTCATGAGTCATGCTAGAGATTTCAGGTTGCTTACTAGGTGTTTGCATTTTCTTTCCTTGGGGCATCAGTTACCAATAATAATGTTCTACTATGCCCTTTGAATTCCTTCAAAATAATTTTTCAAACCAAGCTTAAGAAAAAATTTAAAAAAATCTACACACCTTTTTTCACTTTGTAGGAGCTCGATATTGCCTCTGATGTATCTCTGTAATTTCGGATCATCCAATTCTGAAATTGTGACCTGCAGTAGCCCTCTATGTCCTCTTTCCAATGCCACCAGTTTGATCCAAATTGGATTCTCCAAGGAAGAGTTATATCAAATCTCCCACAGTGACCTTCTTATGAAATTTCAATCCGATGCTCAGAGAGAAAGTTATGACGATTTTCCCCAGGTCACCTATTTGGAATGTAATTCAGGAGTCTGCAAAAATACCAACTTCCTCAGATCATATCTCTGCAAATATAGCATGAAAATCTCTGAAATTCGGACCCAAGGTTTAGTGCGATTTCGTCTCAAATGGGTTTTTTTTTTTGCTTCTAAAACGTCGTAGAAAAAAAGTTATAGCAAAAATTCCATGATGACCTATTTGAAGTAGAAAAACCCTAGAATCCAAAGCTCTGATACCAAATGTTATGAAACCAACTCACCAAAAGATAGAAAAGATAGATCAACACCCTAGAATTTAGTCTCTTCAAGGGGGCAACCTCCTTTACATTACACAGATGAATGATTCCTTGATGATTCAAATGACAAAACCTCCTTTCTATATATAGGAGTCTAAGGAGTCAGAATATAACCCAGCTGACCTAACAATAATAATATAAGGCACAAAAATAACAATAGAGGGATTCTATGGGGCACAATAATAACAATATGGGGACAATAGGGGCACAAAAATATTAACAAGGGATACAACTACAATATTAATGGGGTAATCACTAGTATTGTAGAGACCTAACATGTTTGCTATCTGGCAGTTGTGATGATTCAATAACTTGTATTTGTTTAATTTAATCAATGTGTACACATTGCGCTTCTTGATGTTCCTATTCCTCGTGCAAATCCATCTCCTTTCTACATAGATCTTGTTCTTCCCTTAGTTGTTTCTTCACCTCCTATAACTTCTTCTCTGCCTCCTCCAAATTCTCTTGCTCCCTCTATCTTTGCGCAATCCTGCTATTGCACTGTCGCTTATTTTCTTCAATCTCCAAGGATGCTCTCAATACAAGTGGATCTACCTTGAACTTGTAGCTTTTCTCTGCCTCTACATTGTCAGAAACATTCCTCTTGCCTTTTTCATGTGCAAGTTTGTTGCCCTCTGTTGCTCCCTTATGCACTCTAACCATTCTACAAACACTCTAGTTGGTTCGTTGAGCCTTGAGGATTTGTAGCAATATATCCACGGGTCTTCCTCTGGCCAATAACATGCCTCATTGATCCAAGGACAATACGATCTCGCACAGTGGTCCTCCACTAAGAAATGTGGGTCATATGGATTGAAACTTCTCGTGTTAAAGGTGAATTTCTTGAATTCCTCCATCTTAGCCTCAACATGCTTGAGACTTTGGATCTCATAGAAATTGATCCTCAAAGGAAGAGCAAGCCAAGGTGCCTTATTCTTCCTATGCAGTCTTGCTAACAACCTTATCGAGATGTGGTATGAAATCTCTTGCATGACCAACTTCTCCATGGTAAACTTCGGTAACACATGTGGAGCCTTCTCTGTGTTGTACATTTGGATGAAGGTGCCAAGGGGTCAGGCATACAAATCTGCTATGTTTACCAATGTCTCCATCACTTCTTGTGACGTGCAAGGCGGATCATGCTCAAAGATCATCCTGTACACTAGGGTGATGAAGTGGTCTAATAGATGTAGTATAAGTCCATGGAAGCTACACTCGGAGAACAACCTGCAATAGATATGAACAAAGGTTTCTAAAGGTGTCCATGTCCAACCCAAGATAGGGAACTACTGACAGGCACATATTGCATCAAGGATGTAGGCAAACATGAATAGATTTTCTTGCTGACCCTTGGGTGAATTTTTGGCATTTGTTACTTGCCCCTTCAGCTGGAGAGACAACATGTCAGACCAATTGAAATGTTTTCCTTTGTTCGCTAGTTGATCCAACTCAATCACCCAACTCTGCGAGAAGGCCTCTCTACTCTACTAACTGTATAAGGGAATGCAAAGATGAACAAGAACTGATATGCCTTCCGCAGTGTATTTGTCTTGTATACCTGGTTGGGCATTGTCCTGAACTTAGACGAATCTCTCACCCAGATCTTCAAGATGTCTCTTGAGTTCACACTACTGTTGGGATTGGTGTAGAGTGCATCCATTTTGTTCATCGACTGCGATAACTGATAGATATCCTGAAAGTTCTTTGTCATGAAGTTAGAAAGTTATGTTCCATTGAAAATACTCAACACCATTGTTTCTGGATCAGTATGTGAGACAATCTAGTGGATCATGTCCGCAAATGGAAATGCGGGATACTTGCATGCAACCCGATATAAGCCAAACTTGTGTATGTTGACATAGACTCTACGGTCCTCCAAATTCTCCTTAAAAGTGCCTAAAAAGATGTCATTGGTGTCATGTCATGTGACCTTGATCTCCTTGTCTATGAAGATATTAGTGTCTTCATAGATGGGCCAAATCATAAACATTTGTTCGACCACATCTCCAGTTGCGCTCTCAATGGTATCCTTTGACCTTGCTCTCTTGGAAGCCATTGTACCTATACTGTTGAGAGATTGATGAAGACCTATGATTCCTATAGATAGAGAAACACTCATGGAAAGAAAACTGTTAGTCAAGAACCAAAAGAAACTTGAGCACTGATTGATTGGGAAAATTGCATAATTTTCTTTGGGAGAGGCTGGGAGACAGACTGCCAGAACTACACAAAGTAGAGTCCAGGCTACCAGTGAGCTAGTTAACTATTCAAAATGCGTAGAGAAAATTCCAACTTGGCTTGCTGAGGACTGGAATTGCACAATGCGAAATTTCAGCCAGCATGACTGTAGCCTGAGAAATTGCACTGCGCAATCCCAGGGACCAACTGAGGTAGTGTCTCTTAGAATCACACAGAGCACCTCATAGGAGGCTAGTGTGAGGTAAGATCTGTGTAATTCGTGGGAGAAAGGAAAGGCCTTCAATCCCAGAAATGTGCAGTGCAAGCTAGGCAAGGCAAGGTACAAGCCAAGGTAGCTCAAACCTCTCGACGGCTGACTGAAAATTGTAAGGATTGAATGCATGTGTAGAGACGGTGTAGACATGAGTGAATGAACATGCATGTGATTATAGTCAATGCAAGATTTAGTAAGATGGGAAAACAATGAAGTGTGTGAAGCGAGTCACTACAATGGCGACCGTCGGTGCAGAAGCAGTGTCATGCATGCGACAACAAGGAAATGCAATGAAAAACTTGAAACAATTCTTCTACAAGCTAACATGCATTGAAATGAAAACAAGTGTTCGATAAAACCAAGAAAAAAAATTCACACAAACTAAAATATAAAAGCGATAGAAAAGTAGCAAAAGACATGAAAAATGGGCTTACCCAAAAAATGTTGTGACGAGTGTGCCAAAAGTTCCTAGATGCATTGGGAATGCCATAGCTCCAAGATCGAAAGTGAGGAATGAGCTCTGAAGCATCGAATAAATGGTTTTGACAAGATCGAGGCTTATGACGTGCATGCCACAAATCTAGGAAAAGGTGATACTTTGCACGGGGATTCTGAAATGGATTTTGCATGTAATCCACAGATGCTAAAAATAGATCCCTAAAATATAGGGATGCTTTTTTATTTTTTCTTTTTTGGGAAAAACTTCCCATGCATGCAAGGCAAGATTGCATAGTCCTAGGGGAAACCAGTCAACCTGTGAGCACATGCAATGGTCATCAAGCCTTGGAATGACTTCTGCACAGTTTTTGGGATGAGTGGCTTTGGATGCCCCTCAAGATCTACACAATTTCTAGACTGTAGTCGAGGCTTCCAGCCAGAACTACGTAAATTCTGAGAGAAATCCTAATGATGGGCTACTCTATGCAATTTTCTTGGGGAAGGTAGCCTACCTTCTTTACGTAATTCTCGAGATCAATGCTGGCTTCCAGGATGCACTATGCAATTCCAGAGAGAAAGGATGGTTTCCCTCCAGTGTTGTGTAGTTTTCCAATTCAACACAAGAGTCGGTTTGAGACCAAGTCATAGGAGGTAATCTTGTGGGTGAAAGACAAACAAGTTAGCAAACACAAGCTGATATGCGAAAGAAACTCAACCGAAAGCATAAGTACTTGGTTAGTGTAAGACATGATGTTGAGGATGGTTGGTATGGATGCTCCAAAATGAAGCTAAGGAAAAATTTTCAAATATGGTTGTAGCTGCTACAACATTGGCATCACACTGGTAGAAATCCAGCTCTCTAAATGGACCTTGTTTCATGAAAAACAAGTCTAACTCCTCCAGAAATATTTTTCAATTCTTTGATCATTGTGGTTTCTGCACTAGCTTGAGTGAAATATGTAGCACCTGTGATTCTCTTGATCGGTCAACACACATTCAAATCCAAGTCAACTTAGTTGTTTCGATTGGGATGTGGGCTATATTGGTGCACAAGTAATATGACTGTCAGAGTTTAAGTTTTATCTTTGGTGTTTCTCCGCTACCAGTAGGCATGGACAGTACCCCTACGGAGTCACACAAGAACACAAGCATTGCTCCGCTACTAGTGAGCCTGGTTAGTACCCTGGTGGAGTTACTTGCATCATCTCTCTGTGCAGGAAGCCTTTCTCTTCTTTCACCTTATTCATTTTTCCTTTTTTCTTTTATTCATTTTTCGAAGGATTGTGCATAGGCACTTATTAATTCCAGAGGCAGAAGAGGGATCTAGACTTATTGAGAGAAAAATAGGTTGTTCCTTTAGAGAAGTATGTTATATATACCTCTGACATACTTGTTAAGGTTTTCTCCCTCACCTTACTCTACTTGATTGAGCTGAAAAGGGTTAACCCAAAAACAACCGACTAGAGTAGGTGGTACTAGTTAGACTGCAAGTGTTGTTTTTCACCAAGATTCACTTTGAACAAAACATATTTTCCATTGGTGTATCATTGATTGAAGACAAAAAGTTTTGCATAACGAGAGAGGAAAACAAATAACCAAGTGTTGATAGTTGTACAAGTCCTCTTGTACTTTACCTTGCTTGTCTTAAGAGTCTGTCACAGTTTCATGCGAAACTAACCTATAGATGTAAACAAGGAAACAAAACAATAAGAAAAAGAGCAAAAGAGAATGTGAAAGAAAAGCAAGTAAGAAAAGAAATAAAGCAAGTAGACAAACAAACAAAAAAAGAAAACAAACATGCATGCAAGTAAACATGACACAAAGAAAACACTACTCTTGCTCTTAAGCTAACAGTGCATGGGTTTGATCAAGTGAAGTGATATTTCCAATGTAGCCACCAAGGCATTAGTTGACCCATGTTGGTAAAGGCATGGTTCATGAAAAGGATAGTCAAGGGAACCAAAAAACATGAAATATATAACAATGAATACAAACACACTCTGAGTTTGAATGCGTCCACATAAAACAAAAGAGTAAAAGTGCAAGACAAGCATTCTTTGAACATAACATGGTGTTGTGACACACTGCGTGCATATGATAAGCATGTGCACTCTCTTGACTGTGACAGAAAATAAAAAATGAGAAAGAGAGATAACTTGTGCCTTACAAGTGTGCTTGTTGTGTATGATTCCTCCAATGCATGAGCTATAAGATCATGTGATTTGGGTGGAGGAAGCGAAATTTGTGTATTGGATTGATCTTCAATGCATACAAATGAGCAATGGGAAGCCTTGGGTGTTTCAATAATTTCTTGATCAAAAGTGAAACTAACCTCAGGACAGCGAGGGCCTGACATAACCATCAGCTCGGGCTGAAGTGCCTCGAAAGCCTACAGGGCTTCGACTTCATCGATAGATAGATCATCATAAATAGGTGGCTTTGAAAGATAAATAGTGATTGAATCAACATCGTGATCGAATACAGGAGTAAAGAGATCACGATAGCTATGATCAGAAAGATCAATGAGTTGATTGACATCCTCATGGCCTGATGAATCACACAGAGGGGTAGTGAAAAGCAAGGATGTTCACCCTCTGTGTTTCCAAAAAGAGTAGATGAAATGTCGAGTGGATTCTCAATGAAATATTTGTCCTCTCTACTATTGAATGATAGGATGACATTGGGTGTGTTCTGCGAATGATCATAAGTAGACGCATCTGCGGATGGATTTACACAAGGCAAATTAGAGACAACATAATCACCAAAGATGTCAGGAAAAAGCAGAGGAGGCACGAGCATAAGGTGTTCATCCTTCACTGTGGGTTCATGTTCGGATTCCCAGTCATACTCATCATAAATGACAGTGCAAGTTGGTTGTGCAACATTAAATCCATCGATAGCTTGATCCTTGTTCACAATAAGTGTGGATTCTAGAATGAAAGAACACAATACAATACAATCTCGAGGATCAGCAGAACGTGGGGATGGAGGTTGAGGTAACAAGTGAATATGGAAACACATGGGCTTCCCAACCAAATCTTCATAGAAATTGAGAGTAGTGAGGGTGGGAGATTGTGCCAATTAAATAGACTTATGTGCATGCTCTCCCACATCACTATGCGGAGGTGGAGCTATTTGATGAGGTGAAGTCGGATAATCACTTGTGACGGTGACTATGTCCACTTGAGATTGCGCAGATCCATCACCAAAGTACACTAAGAGGGGTTACATATTTTTTTCACATTTGGATAGAGCGATTTGATGTAGACATACTCATATCTTTCCCAAAGATATTGGAAATTCATCTTACATTTCGGAGCTTCAAAAGAGAGAAGACGGAAGTGCCCCCAAAATTTCAGTAGAGATTCATGTGGGGCCTTTCATTATTCTAACGTTTTCTTATCAAGTGCTTCAAGATCAAAATGGTGAAAAACAGATTCTATTAGATCACTAAACTATTTAAATGAGTGCATGCAGTTAGGAGGTGTTGACTCGTTGGGGCCTGACCCAGGTTCAGAGTTTATTAGCCAAAAAAATCCCTATACTACTGGCCCTTTCGGCAACAGTCTGCGGAGCACGAACTGAAGTCTCACCGGAAGTAGTATGGGAGGGTGTTGGAACTAGGTTTCCACACCCTTGAGATGTCTGAGAGGTTCGACTGGTCCAATTGTGCATCCCTACATGTAGGTCACTTCACACACTTCTCTGTTCCTCATGCTCTGATACACTGCCTTCGCGTAGCCGTAACTAGGGGCTAGGGAGCTTCCACGCTGTTAGAGCAACGCTCTTCACTATTACCCGAGATCTTACTTATCTTCCTATACTAATTAATTATGTTCCTGTACTTGGATATCTTTCATTATATTTACTTATACAAAGCATTCATATGAGTTCTCACAACCAATAAACAATATACTTGCAAATTATACCCAATCATACATTAAAACAAGAAAAGATACACAAAAATATGGTAAACTTATCTTTATTGATTCTTCCAATGGTTACAGACTCGACCTGCCCTGTGCACTCAGATGCAGGGATACACGCACTCAACTATGGACTACTAGGCCTTTGTGCACTCAGCTGTATAGCCTTCTCCTATTCTACGACCCAAAGACACACTTTACACTTTGACTCAATCACTTAGAATTCTCATTCTTCTTTTCTATTCCTTTTCTCTATACACTTAGAGTGAAGCTATATTTATACAATCCCATGGTCGGCGGACCATGGGTAGATCTATCAAGATGACATTACATTACAAAACCAAGGGCAGACAACCCTATGACTATTATAACTTCGCGCTTCGTACCCACAATTAACAGAGCTTTTACAAAAGGATTTGGTCAAAACTTGGGCTTTAATCCCCAAAACATGCCTTGGGGGGATTCCATGCCTAATAGGACCCCAACACAAACATCGTGACTCACCCTCAAGTCACTCTGTCAGCGTGGAGAACTTCGCATGGAGTCCTTCCAACTCTGCTCAAACTACAGCAAGGTCGGAAGCGCACTGAGCTACTACCTACTGGATCTGTTGTACATGTTGTTCCGAGACCGCGGTGTCGAAAGTGCTTCTCTGCATTTGTGCCTGTATCCCTACATTTGTGTGACCTTGCCTTCAATTTCTGCTATAATGGTCAAGGCCTCATTGATCTAAGGTTGAATGCGTGCCTTTGGGACTGCTTCCTTGTATCGTGCCGCGTCCACTTGTTCTTTCAATGCTTCGGCCTGTTGCATCCGCACGAGCCTCTGAGTGAGGGCCACTGTCTGCATAGTTCCTTTGATGTTGGCATATTTCTATTGGAGTTATCGCTCCTCTATCTCTAGGTGTTGGATGTTGGGGTCCTCCTGTAGATTCGTGAGGACCTCAAATGATTCTTCCAACATGCTAGTGCAGTTGCACTGCACTGTCAATCTCGTCCAGTCCCGCTATAATAGCACTAGCGCGCTGTTCTTTGAATTTTGGAGGGGTGGATGGCTACGCCTTTAACTGTAGCTCGGTGATTTGAAGGTTCAGCTCCAGCTGAACCTTTGTCATTTCCTCCCACACCTCGTGCACCCCTGTTGCTAGTTTGTGGATGCGCGCCTCTGCTGGTGTGTCTGTTGGGATGGCCAGCTCAAGGACGCTTTGACAAGCTTCATCTAGTACCTATACCAGCTATCGATTCTACGACACCACTTTGTCACGCTGCAATCTCAACTGTTCCATGTTGAATTTTTGCTCGCTGAGGACTTACAGTGTGTGGTTCTCCCTAGCCCACAGTGCTGCAGTTATCCCATACCGCAGAACATATAAGGTCTCCCGCGAGAGTGCAGCCATGTTGATGCTGAGACCCTTCAATGGGCTAACCATAGGCCTGTCAGCCTCATTTTTGTCATGATTTCCCCTTCTAGCAACACTATGGTATTCATCACCTGAGCGCGCAACATCTGTTTTGCTATCGTTGTTCCGACTGCAAGGTTGGTCGAAAGGGTACTAGCCTAAGGAGTGCACACCTACAACTCCTACAACTGTGCTCTGAGGCCCCCTAACATAATCTGGTTCTCCTGCATAAAATTTTGGAGGGCCTCAGAGGTGACATTATGCACTGTCTCACCGATGTCATGCAGGTCATCCTCAGTTAGGGTGATCGGGTCAATAGACAACTTCGATACCTTGACCTTCTTGCGCAGCCCTGTCTGCTCAATTGAGTGTTGGCACTTCAACTGTGTTGACACAGTTTGTGGGTCCATGCCTCCCTCTTCTTCCTCTGCTTCCTGCTCATGTGAAGGTGTTGTTTGGTCCTCACACACCTTCGTGGCTGTCTCCTGCACTACTATTGCTATGGCCTTTTCCTATTCATTTGTTGTCTGTGCAACGTCCCATGTTATCTGTGCTTCTGCTACTACTTCCTCCTTCCTTCTCCTTTCTACCAACTGTGCGATGTGTAGTTTGGCCTCCTCTTTCTTCCTTTGCACTACAGACTTCTCTATCTCTGCAATGTCTGGAGTGTGCCACTTCAGCGGCCATGTCTCCAGTACATTAAAGATGACATCATCTGTGGCTACAAAGGATAGCTTTCTCCATTGCTTGGCCAGGTCCTTGTGTGCTTTGATGTATATGCTGTGGATGTCTGCTTTAAATTCTGCAAAACTTTGCAGGCTGTTGTAGACAGTGGGTGGGAACTGCAGCTTACGGTTGATCCCGATTCTGAGGTTCATCTCCATGAACACCCAAAAAATATCTTACTGTCGCAGATCCTATTTTCATCCTTTGTGGCCCAGAGCGAAGTGTACTTCGCTGCCTTTGGTAAATCCCTGTCAATTTTGGGGAATTGACTATCTTCCAGCAATTCCCCTGCCACGAGCACTATGGACAACAGAAGCCATGCATAGTGGAATGTTTTGCTTTGTTCCTGAGCTTCACGAAAATTCTTCAAGAATTCCTTGTAGAGGAACTCAGACCAGTTAAACTGGACCCCTTTCGTGCATTGTTCAGCAAGTGCTACCATCAGTGTGGGTACCTCCTCTGTGTGGCACTTGCGCATAACCTTACCAACCAATCTTTTGGTCGCCACTCTGACCGCTTTATCGTTGATGTTGGATATGGCATAACCGCTTTTCTTCTTCGCCAGCTTGTATTTCTTCTTCATGGCCTCTGCGATGGCCAAGTCATTACTCTTCCCCTCTGATATGTCTACGGGGTCCTCTCCTTTGCATGGAAGCCGGGTAATGTGGTGAATCAAGTCTATTGTGATGGGGATGGGCTCCTCGAGCCACAAACACCCATCATGCACCAGGCATAGCAGCTGTCTGATGACGAAAATTGTTATTGGGGCGTGGTGGAAATGCAGTACCTAGAGCAGGTTAAGTAGCGAGACCTTTTCCACTCCACGCAACCACTTTTGCGGCTCTAATTCTATAACCCCTGTCGCGGTGTTATAATTAGGCTTAATGAGGTGCAAGGTCTCAAGATGAGGGAACTTCTCGTGGTCAGCGAGGTCCTAATCTTTAAATTTTAAGCTCGGCACCCATACAAGGTGCATTCCCTAAAAAATAATGTTATCTGGGAGGAGCGGGGTCTAGAGCGAGCTCTTGCTCTCATCAAGGTCCTTGGGCACTTTACCCTTCTCTTTCCATGGGTGGAGATAGGGGGGTAGCTTTGTAAGAGGGTGCATAGGCTCAGTTTCCTCCTCCATGCCATTGTCCTCGTCTTCTTTGATGATAAGGTCCTCCAGGTCTTCTTCTTCCTCATCAACCTCTATGGTAACAACTTTCCCCTTCTCTTCCATCAACAACTTGATGTGCAGTGGGTTCCGTGGGGACACATGTACAGGAACCATTGCTTGTTTGTCCTTCTTTGATCTTGGCGTGCGTGGTGATTTTGGAATTTCTGCCACAATCCTGGTGCCTTTCGGGGCATCACCCATAGTTAGGGCCTGTGTGGCCCCTTCAGTGGTCATTTCTATTATTTCCATAATTTCTTTAGCTGCTACCACTGTGTCCATCCAGAAATCTATCACTCACGAACTTAGGGGCTTAATCAACGCTTAGCATAGAACAAACAGGGCTCTGATCAATAGCTCAATTCACAAATGACCAAGTGGTGTTTGTTGGGAAACCCTTTATAATTTATAGCTCTTTTTGAATTTGAATTCCACTGTTCCCACCAAATCCAGTTCATTAATGCTCCCTTGGTGGCAGATTTTCCCAAATCTTGCTGATAAATCGCATCTTAAATGCCTGTCACCTGCTTTATTTGTTCTCAAGTCGAGCATCCCATCGTGAATAGTGAATTTAACAGTCACTTTCTGGCCAACCCACACAGCAATGCATCCCCCCGTGTGTGGTCATGGACCTTGTGACTCTTTGCTTCTCCGTGCAGCTCCAACATTGCGTAGCTCCTGGGTAGAATGGTTTATAGTCCTACACTTCCTTTCAACTACCTGGAGCAGTAAGACTGCACTTCTCTCCACTAGTCAGGTGGTCGCACCACCTGTATAGAGTTTCATCATGTCATCCATCACTTTTCCTGGAAAATACCCACATTTTATTGTTATGAGCAGTGTCACATACTTTATCAGTTGCAATGTGCTACCCTGGTTGATTTGCTTAGTAATGTGCGGTCCAAGCCAAGGCACCAGACTGATCAATTCGCAAAGATAGTCCTCAAACTTGTCAGCCTGATCATGTGCATCTTATCTTATCGCCCTGGTCTTTTTACTGAGAAAATATTCCTTTATCTCGTCCTCTAGCTTCTTGACTTCCGCATCTACCAGAGCACTTTTCTTCCTTAATATCACCCTTTCTTTCTCAAGTTCTTGGAGCCTAGAATTTCCCTGTTGGATTTATTCTTCCAAGGTTTCACAAATCATCGTAGCTACCGATGCTATCATGCACGGTCTAAGATTTTCATGTACTATAGGGCTTACAGTGTTTACTTTATACTCTAGCCTTGGTGGTGCATGCACGGTTAGGTTCTTGCATGCGGTCCTATAAGCCCATAGTCCTATAAGCCCATAGAACCGCTGGTACAAGCAGGTCCCAGTCAGTCCGCTTCGCATTGTGGACCTTGTTCAGCGCTTCATGTACTTTGTTAAAGGCTTCTAGGTGGATATCCTTCTACGCACTTGGTCTTTCCATACTCTTTGGTTCCAACCGGAGGGGTCATTCGTGCCATTACCTTGTCCACACTTGCTTACTAACCGTGTCTCCTAACGTGAAGACTGTGTGCATCTGCGCAAGTTTCGCACCATATGCCTACATCCATCGGGATAGGTGGGTGCGCGGACTATTTCGTCGAGCAGTCTTGTTCGTCAATTGCATCTGAGGCTTCCCAAACAACATGCACATCATCCTTCTACATTCACACCAGTCCTCAAAACTTCTTTGGTGCATACCCCACCACCTCGCAAGCGTAGCACACGGTACCCATTTCAAATCTTTGAAAGGTTGCTGTTCTAGCACTTCTCTTTCAAATTTTCTCAGGAATTCATCCACCTTAGTTAACCCATCATACGTAGGTAGGTCCCTCACCTCTGTTGGTACAAAGCGTAGCAATCTTGTCATCATGTTAGAGTACAGGGTGGTTACCTCATGTAACTGGCTCTGCCATCATTCTATTTCCTCATTTGAATTTGATGTGCATGATCTTTCGCTCTCCGATGAGATTCATCCATCCACAGAGATTCACCTAGTCTTTCTCTCACGCGGTTATCTTGTAGATGTAGTCTAGGTCATCATCGCTATCGTAGTCCCGCATCGGCAACATGTAGCGTGATCCTTTTGCAGGGTCCAACGGTACAACTATGTGCAGAGACTTCTTTTCAAAAATGATCTTGCACTTCTTCAGATTTATCACCCCATTCATGTTAGTGGCCCAATCGATTCCTAATACCGCGGGGTAGGGTTTGCTGTCATCAATAATCTCTATTACTTCGAAATCTGCTAGCGCACTTGCTCCTTCGATATCTACTATGATTCCCTTGAATATCCCCATAGGTAGGATCATTTTTTGGTTTTCCATTCACAGTTGGATAGGATACCATTGCAATGTATGCCTTCCCATGCACTCCCATGCCTGCTTTGGTAGGACGCTCACGTCTAATCCTAGATCTAGAATCACTTGGTCCATCTCATATTCCCCAATCTGCGCGGTCAATCTTGTTATCACAAAATCATGTTTTGATGGCTGCTAATCAGTTAGACTTTATGTAACTATTTCAGACCAGACTCTTGGCTAAGGATTAGCCTCCCTAACCTGAGAGGGCTCTCTCAAAACAAACTACTGATTGTGATTAACACTAAGAGGGCTAACTCTTGAAATGAAAACTTAATAACATGCTGGTTGGACAGACAACATAAGATTTTTTCCATTGGGCTCATGGAGTCAAACACCATTCCAGTAAACTATCAACTACTCATTCATGGAAGTCAAGGCATATAATGTCTAAACACTCAAAACATTTCTCAAAGGAACCTCAACTCATAAATATGCACAGGAAATCTGAGCAACTAGGTGAATTCAGAGTGATTGCACATTTATGGAGCTGTAAAATATGAAAGATAAGACAAAACCACATACATCTTGAGCATTTGAACAAAATATGAATCTTGAGAAGAAAAAGTAATCTATTATATTACTGCAACAAGTCTTTTACATAAGCAAATATAAAACTCTGTTTTCAATAACATCCAACCCTCATTACATCAGAGTTTTCACTATATATAGGAAAACAAACTTAACTACTTTGAGTCTCCTCCTCCAGCATGAGGGGAGCTCGATGACTTATCATTAACTACCCTTATCTATTTTAAACAGACTCATTAAATACACAAAGTGTTGAGCTGTAATTACAAAGAGTCCTAATCAAACTAAAACTCTAACTTCATCTCCTCGTAGCATGATTCTTTTCTTGATCTTTGACAGCTGTCTTCTGTTGGTTAGGCTGAGATGACTGAGCTCCAGGTGCAAGGAACGCTGACTTTGGATACCTGAAGGTGCTGATGGATCATTTATCATTAGGATCAAAACCCCTATTTTTATGGTCCCTGTCTCCTACCATCCTCCGAAAATCAAGCAACATGTTCCAGCTCTTTTAATATCCCAAAACTTATGAGCATCACCATACTTCAAATGCGTTGGACGCTTCATTGATAGCCAGGTGTATGAACCAAAAAGATACTCCTCGTATGCCATTCTGCTAAACCCTAACTTGTCATAAAGTAGCTTTACAAAAGTTTAACTTGAGACAAAAATTTTACCTTTACCAAAAGATCCACCTGTCATTCTCTGAATAGCCAGGATAGCCTTGAGTGATATCTCTTTCATTACTTTGGCGTTTCCTTCAAAAATCTGCTGAACTCACCATTAAACTACTCATCTTCCTTATAAAACAGCACCTACAGCAGTTTCGTAGCGCGCTACGAAACTGCTGTTTTTGCTAAAACAGAGAGTATTTGTCTTGAAGCGTGTTTTGCTTAGACTCATGACTTTTTCAAACTTCTTTTACCAGTGTTAGGGACCTAGATGATTTTGAAATGATGGAGCTTAAACAAAATTTATCAAAACTTAGAAAGGCACCTTTCCTTTTAAATTAGTGAGCTAGTTTACCTAGCTGCTTCTTCAAACTGGTAACCTCCTTCTTCAAAGCTTTGTTTTCTGATCTCAGGTTCATGTTCAGCTTTCTAATGAGTTTTGCTTGTTTAAGGGCTGGCACCGTCCATGAAAACACATCAGAACTGAAGCTTCTTGACCCACTAGGCTTTTGCTACCTTTTAATACAGCTCTTCGGTAGTTAGCATATCTAACTGCACGTTCTTTATTAACATTCTTTACCTGGGCCACTTCCTCTTTTGTTGCTCCTGCTTGGTTCTTTATAGCTATGACATTTCCTCCTTGAGTAATAATAACCCTATTGTCCTTACGCCTGGCTGCCTCCACTGTTTTGGTCAATACTTCAATTACCTCTGTTCTGGGCATTTTTACAGCTGCCTCTTCTTTATGCACTTTCTCAGCCTCTTTCATTTGTTTCCTTGTAACTGGCCTTCGTGGTTTGAACACATACTCTTCACTAGGTTCATCAAACCTTAACCTCTTCGAAGCCTTTGATTTTTTAGTGCTCTCTGGTGATGATTGGGTTAAGTCAATGTGCATTGGCTCAATATGCACTGGCTGATCCTGTTCAAACTCAATAGCCTCAAGCAAATCAGTTAAACTAGCCTTTGACATAGGACTTTCCTCAACAGCTATTGATTTGCCCTTCTCCTTGCTTAATTGACTTCTGGTCTTTACTCTTGATACCTTTTCAGCTCCACTTGATCCAGGTGCATCCTTCTTGTGCTTGACCTTCTCTTTTGATGATGGTTGAGGTGGCTCTTTGATAACCAAGGGCTTCACTGATTTCTTCAACTTGGTTTTGGTCTTCTTCTGATCTTTCACCTCCTTTCTAAGCTCAGCAAGAGTAGGTTCTTCAATTGACTCTTCTCTTTCCCTAACAGGCAATGGGGTGAGGCCTGTCTTACTCTGAAAGCCAGCCATAAAGATAAAGGAATCCCAATCCTTACCAATTTTCTGCAAACCATCCAGCACTAACAACTTTACTAAACCATGGTGAAACAGTGATGTCTCACAGTCATCCTTCTTTAATTGAATTTTATCACACATCTTGCTGAGGCTACGGAACAAGTAGAATGGGATATCTATAGATGCTTTGCCTGTGAAATGCAACAACAGCTTAAAATGATAGGAGTAAACTTTATTATACCTCCCTTCACATGTTAAATACTTTTGGATGCATGTAAGGAGAAGTGCATAGTGTTCCTTCACATAATTCCTTGGCACAGCCTTTGTAAGATCTTCATTCACATAAGGCTCCTTCAAAAATTCCTTACAGGGGTTCATATCAAATTTGAAGTTTTTAAACCACTCCTGTCCTCCTCTCGGAATCTCAGTCACATTAGCAATAGCCTCTGGAGATACTGGGAATTCTAACATAGACACTTTAGAATTTAAACCTGTAAAATTCAAGGCAAATGCTTTTGTTACCTCAGCATGCCCTCCCTGCAGCTTCTCACAAAATCTCCAGCAACCAGCATCCTTAAAAGCTTTTCTTACACCTTCATCCCTTAATGCAAGATCCAGTCCCTCCGGTTCTGTTCTTTGGCATCTTCCAGACCGATGCTCCTTTTTCTCCATTTCGCTTTAAACTCTTCCGCACAGAGAAACACCACCAGCTTCAACTCAAACAGCAGATTCAAACTTTGGAACGCAGGCTCGCTTGCAAATCAGGTTCTTTGAAAAAGAAACTCGGGCTCCTTTGCAATTTAATAGTCTTATCATCCAAGCGGGCAGTTCATGTATCATCAACAAACATCATAACACTACCATGCATTACAAAATCGTTTGAATGATTTCTATGTGCGTGGATATGAACCTATTGGTGGAATAATGGCTCATACTCGCTTGGAAAGGACGCCAACTGACAATAAATGGACGGACACAATGACTCATCCCCCCAGACTTGACATTTCAAGAAACTGCGCTGCAAAATCCCCGAATCCGCGATTTCGTAGCGCAGACAGTTATAAATTAACAAAATGCGCTACGAAATGGCTGGTTATTGACACGCTACGAAAAAGCTAAAACATCATTGCGCTGCCAAATCAGCCAATCAAACTGCGCTGCGGAAATGCGAAAAGGACCAATGACGTAAACAAGATAAGACATGCCTTATTCAATCATGATGGATGATGACTAACGGTATTTGAAAATGATTCACATCAATATCTTTCTAAAACATGATCCTTAAGTAACAAACATAGGACAACAACTATTTGACACACATTTTTGACAATGAAATTTTTTGGGACAACATTATGTACATGGACTGTAGTTCTAGGTGATAACAAATCTCATCTCCCTTCTTGTTCACGTCGTGCGCTTCCCGAGATTTCGGACTACACGTGGTTCTCCTAGCATTGTCCCAACGCATCTAGTTATGAGTTCTTGCAGACCCTTTACAGCCTTGCTATCGTGCAGCAGCTTCATGCAAGTCTCTAAGAACATAGTGAGCATTGATGGGTCCATTTCCGGCTCCAGTCTTTCTTTACTTCCTAAAGTGGAGGCATCAATGAAGCTCCTCTTAGCTTCCATGAAGGTTTCCTTAGCACACTCCAAATCAAATTCTAGTTCCTTCGTTGGAGCCCTGCGAGCCTAGGTACTTTCTTTCGGCTGCTTGCCTTTGTCATCCCCTATCGTAATTCCACTCCAGAGCACAATATTTACATTAGGGTCTTCCTTGCGCGGCTCAAACCTCATCATTTGCAGGTTTTAAGTTGAAGGAGGTTGGAGTGCTCCTTTATCGTGCAACTTCGCTATTAGTGTGGTACAATCCTTTGTCTCGTGACCAAAAAATGTACAATACAAACATGATGGCCACGTTGGATTCGTACAATTGTGGGCATAATGTCCTAGCCCTCTGCAATTTTAGTATATTGTCTGTCTGCGACCTCTTCCTAGTCCTCCTCCACCTCGACCTTGTCCGCGCCCCTGAAATTTGGCTCGTGCCATCCCTACATTCTGGTCAAGGGGCCGTGTTTTGGCCTAAACCCTGTAGATAGCAGTTCAATCCATCATCAACTCATAATTCATACAGGTGTGCTCATCATGGCCTACTGATATACAGAAATTATAGAACAATTGTTGTGAACTCTAAGTGTACTTCTACAATAAATGGCAGTTATCTGTAGCATTCTTTCCTCCTATTTGAAAAATCATGCACCATAGTGTAGGCGCCATGCTTGGTCCTGCTTGTGCCTCTAGTCTCAATGTCATTGGCCCTCCTCCCACGAGGTAATTCACAAGCACCCGACAGTGATCCTTTTTGTACCCCTGGCCCTTGCACTTTACGCACCATACCTCATCGCGCACTTCTGGGTGAGCTGTCCTATCCTATTTCAAACTTTGCATCTCAAGGCACAAGTTTTTCAACTGCGTGTGAATCTATCGAACTCCTAGGGTTGGATCTTGTATCATAGTTTCGTGCAATCTCATCGTGACCTCCAAAGCCTCAGCCTAAGTTGTTAGCCTCTGCTGTGACAACGCATTCCTTAGATGTGGTGTTAACGATGCTACAAACCATTCACGGTGTTTTCCATCTGTCAACGTCATGTTAGCTTTACGAATTGTACACTTTAGTCTATGATGTAGCTCCCAAGGGGTCTCGCCTAGTAGCATTGTGATTTCCTTAAACGCAATGATTGACTGCACCTCTGACTTTGGCCTGGTAAATTCTTTGTTTAGCGCAGTTTGGATATCTGTGATCCACACATTCGGATTGTCAATGGAGTGCTTAATGTACCAGGTCATCATGTGATCCTGTAGAGTGCTGACCAATGTTGCCTTCTTTATATTGTCATCTGTGACTCCTTGTGATTCCCATACAACTTTTATCACAAACCAAAACTGGTCCAAATCTTCATTCCCTACTCCCTTTAACACTATTAGCTTTATCGCACTTTCCATACTGCTTCATGGTGGTGGCGGAGGTGGTATGGGCAAAGACAGGGGTGAAGGCGGTGAAACTAGCACTGGTGTGGGTGGAGGTGGTATGCGCGAAATTCTTTGCCTTATCAAATTGATTGCACTTCTTGATGAGACCTTCGCAAGCTCTTCTTCACCCCCTCGCAGAGGTGAAATCAAGGGTCTAGTTTCTAGTTCTGTGCTACCTTTGTTTCTATATATTCTCCCACTTCACATAGCCCCAAACATCAATTTATTTGAATAACCCATTTTTGACACAGTAGCATTTTAATCCAAGTATTCAATGATTTAACATAATTATCTCACGGTCCTTTGTGGAAGCATCATTCTGCCTCACTATAACTGACTGAAGTATCTACCATGAATTCGGTGATGAATCCTCCTATGATTCAATTGAGCTAGTGATCAACAGTGCATGCGATATTATCTTCCAATGCTTCCAGTCTGCACAACAATTCTGGAGTCCACACAATAGGTCTATCGAGTTTACACCTTCCTTGGCTATCTGCTAGCTTCGCGATCCACTTGTATAACTCAGTGGGGAACGATGTGAAGAAAACTCGTGGATCTCTGTACATAAGTAACAGTCTAACCACTATTCCTTTGATAGTCACGGATCCCTTTTTTCCTGTGTTGTGAACTCATGAATCTTCCTGTCCAAAAAATCTTCAATTCCTTTCCTTGTCAGATTCTAGTGATACAACATCATACATCTCTCTGCAGATCTTGGTCTCAGCAAAGGAACCATTTGTTGTCTTGTTGGGGCCTGACCCATGTTCGAAGTTAATTGGCCAAATAAATCCCTATACTATTGGCCCTTTCAACAACAGTCTGCGAATCGCGGACTAAAGTCTTACCCAAAGTAGTATGGGAGGGTGCTGGAACCAGGTTTCTACACCCTTGAGATGTCTAAGAGGTTCGACTGGTCCAACTGTGCATCCCTACATGCAAGTCACTTTGCACACTTCCCTGTTCCAGACACTTTGATACACTGCCTTCGCGTAGCCCTAACTAGGGCCTAGGGAGCTTCCGCGCTGCTAGAGCAATGCTCTTTGCTATTACCCGAGATCTTACTTATCTTCCTATACCAGTTAATTACCTTCTCGTACTTGGATATCTTTCGTTAGATTTACTTATACAAAGCATTCATACGAGTTTGCACAACCAATAAACAATATACTTGCAAATTATACCCAATCATACACTAAAATAGGAAACGATACATAGAAATATGGTAAACTTCTCTTTATTGATTCTTCCAATGGTTACAAACTCGACTTGCCCTGCGCACTTAGCTGCAGGTGTCCGCGCACTTAGCTGTGGACTACTAGGCCTCTACGCACTCAGCTACAGAGCCTTATCCTATTCTACAACCCAAAGACATACTTTACACTTTGACTCAATCACTTGGACTTCTCATTCTTCTTTTCTATTCCTTTTTTCTATACACTTAGAGTGAAGCTCTATTTATACAATCCCATGGTCCGCGAACCATGGGTATATCTATCAAGCTGACATTACATTACAAAATCAAGGGCGGACAACCTTGTGACTCTATTATAACTTCGCGATCCATGCCCACAATTTGTGGAGCTTTTACAAAAGGATTTGGTCAAAACTTGGGCTTTAAGCCCTAAAACATGCCTTGGGGGGATTCCATGCCTAACAGGAGGCAACAAGACACACCATAACAATGGGTATTTGTGAAGTGTCTATGCAAGCAACGTACAAACATCTGTTTCATTAAAACCTTCCATGTTTTCCATGAGTGCATGGAAGTCATATAAGTGTTAAGGCCAAGCCACTTCACCTTCACCATCATAAGTGATTTCTAACAAGTCATCGCAAAACTCCCTCTTGACTTCAAAGATATGTCCGTTGAACAAACATTTTGGAGGGTGAACAGTAACATACTCCATGATAGATGTGAAAATATTCAAAATAGATTGTGAGGACTCAGCTTGTCATCTGGTCCTCCTTCTAGTGCCAAAAATGTTGATGTTACTACACCCGCCATCATGTTAGGGGATCTCCTTGGTAATAAGTCCCAACTAGACCTCTAACCATTTGGAGTAGGAGTCCCAACATTGGGTAGTACAATATCACCTTGATTATGGTTATGCGCAAAGGTAAGTAAGATGTCCTTGTCTTCATTGCATCCAGGTATAATGATTTGGCACCTCTAGCCAACTCATCATTAGCATGCTCATCATGGTCTTGACTTCAGCTAGACCAATGACATACTAGTGCATAGTGTCTGTGCTCATCTGCAAATCTGTGTTGGTGGCTATGCACATCAACTACTTGAATTACATGTCTAGCTCTAGTCGGACTTGCTTCTTTGATTTCACCTCGGTGAGTGTGTCAATGGATGGGATCGCGTGCATGCGCACAATGACATCCATGATCCTGAACACTCATGCATGTGAAGCCTGTAAGTTGGTGATGAGCTGTGGGAGTTCCTCATAGTTCTAGATTTGACTCCAGATGTGTGCCTTTAACTCCACTGCCTTTAGCTTAGTCATCTTTGGAAAGTATAATGTGGCTCCCTTGTACCTCATTTTCCATATCTGCATGTGATTGACACCCGTTTGTATGTCTGTCAAGATGCGTGTTCTCCTAGAACAACATTGCTTCCAACCATTAAGATGGAGAACATAATTATGCATGGTGACGAACCTGAAGTACAAATTCCGAATGAATATCTTGAGAGACAATACTTCATCAAGTATCACTTTCTTAAACTTTGCTCTAGCGGATGCTGTAGCTTTCTCTTCTTTTTGCTTCACTGCTTGCAATTCCTTATCCATGTGCTCATTCTTAGCTATCAAGAATCTCACACTTGAGATGGTGGCTTCGGCATATGCCTTTGTAGCATTAGCCAATGCAGCTGGATGTCTGCGCACATCAGACACGATCACTCATTCTCGAAAATGCGTAGGAGATGCATGGACATTTGGAGTGGGCACTCTACGTGAATGAAAAACTCTGTGTTGTGACTCATCAAAGTATATGTTGTGCACATTTACTTCTGGATTCTCCTCAAGGACTTTAGTGTCTCCTTGATCACTTGGGACTTGCTCCACTCCTAGATTTGGTGAAGTTGGTAGAGTGACCTCTAGGCCTTTAGGCATGAGATCTGTATCTTGATCCTGCTCTGGTTGAACCACATCCATATCCATCTACTCCAACATATGTTCAATATATTTGGAGAAGTCTTGCTTCTATGACTGCTCATCATGTTTGCTATCTTCCAGCTGTGTTGAGTCAATAACCTATATTTGCGTAGTTTCATCAATGTGTAAACACTGCACTCCCTATTGTTCCTATTCATGTTGTGCTTCCTTCTTGTTTCTATGTAGCTCTTGTTCTTCCCTTAGTTGTTGCTTCACCTCCTACAACTTCTTATGTTCCTCCTCTAGTTTCTACTTCTCCCTCTGTCCTTGCGTAATCCTTCTATTGTGATGTCGCTTCTTTGCTTCAATCTCCAAAGTTTCTCTTAGTACAAGAGGAACATCCTTGAACTTGCAACTTTTCTCTTCCTCTGCATTTTTGGAAAGCTTCCTCTTTCCTTTGTCATGCACAGGCATGTTTCCCTCTGTTACTGTTAATGTTGCTACTCTCTGAGATGCTGCTTCCTTGTGCACTACTAACCGTTCTACAACCACTCTGACTAGTTCATTGAGCCTTGAGGAGTTGTAGAAATATCTCCATTGGTCTTCCTCAGGAAAATGACATGGCCCGTGGATGCAAGGATGATACACTCATATTGGCCCTCCACTAAGTGATGTAGGTCATATGGATTGAATCTTCTGGTGTTGAAGGTGAATCTCTTTAATTCCTCCGTCTCAGCCTCAACATGCTTGAGACTTTGGATCTCATACAACCTGATCCACAAAGGAACAAAAGGCCAGGGTGCCTTATTTTTCTTGTGCAGTCTTGCTAACAACCCTATCTAGATGTGGTATGCAACCCCTTGCATGGCCAACTGGTCCTTGGAAAAATTCAGTAATGCATGCGGAGCCCTCTCCGTGTTGTACATTTAGATAAAGGTGACAAGGGGTGAGGCATACAAATATGCTAAGTTCACCAATGCCTCCATCACTTCTTGTGACATGCAAGGTGGATCCTACCCAAAGATCATCCTCTACACCGGGGTGAAATAGTGGTTCGATAGATGTAGATATGCATGGAGGTTTCTGAAGGTGTCCATGCCCAACCCAAGCTAGGGAACAACTAACGGGCATAGATTGCATCAAGCATGTAGGCAGACATGAAAAACTTTTCTTGTTGACCCTTGGCAGATTTTGGGCATTTTTTACTTGCCGCTTCAGCTAAAGAGCCAACATGTCAAACCAATTGAATGGTTTTCCTTCATTCGCCAGCTGATCTAACACAATCACCCAACTTTGCGGGAAGGTCTCTGTACTCTCCTAGCTTTATAAGCAGCATGTGAAGATGACCAAGAATTGATAGGCCTTCCGTAATGTCTTTTTCTTGTATACCTGGTTGGGGTTGTCTTGAACTTAGATGACTCTCTTGCCTATCTCTTCAACATGTCTCTTGAGTTCGCACTGCTGTTGGGATTGGTGAAGAGTGCATCCATTTTTTTCACCAGCTACGATAAGTGATATATCTCCTAAAAGTTCTCTACCCTCAAGGTAACAAGTTCTATTCTACTGACACTACTCAACACCATTGTCTCTGGATCAGTATGTGAGACAATCCAATGGATCGTGTCCATGCATGGGAATGCTAGATACCTGCATGCAACCTGGTACAAGTCAGACTTGTGTATGTTGACATAGAATCTGCGGTACTCCAGATTCTCCTCAAAAGTGCCTGAAAATATTTCATTGATGTCCTGCCATGTGATATTTATCTCCTTGTCTATGAAAAAATTAGCGTCTTCATAGATGGGCAATATCATAGACATTTGTTCGACCACATCTCCAGTTGCGCTCTCAATGGTGTCCTTTGACCCTGCTCTCCTAGAATTCATTGTACATGTACTGCTGAGAGATTGATGAACACCTGTGATGCCTGGAGATAGAGAAACACTCATGGAATGCAAACTGCTAGTTTAAAATGAAAAGAAACTCAAGGAATGACATGCAACATGCCTGATTGAATGACTGGGAAAATTGCACAATTTTCTCTGGGAGAGGCTAGGAGACTAACTTCCAGAACTATGTAGAACGCAGTCCCGGGTGCCAATGAGCTGACTGACTACTGAAATTGTGCAGACCACAATCCATCTTGGCCTGCTGAGAACTGGAACTGCACAATACATAGTTTTAGTCAGCATGAATACAACCTGGGAAATTGTACTGCACAATCCCAGGGGCCAACTAAGGCACTGTCTCCTAGAATTGCATAGAGCACATCCTAAGAGGCTAGTGTGAGGAAATCTCTGTTCAATTCTTAGGAGAAAGTAAAGGCCTTCCATCCTAGAAATGTGCAGTGTAAGCCAGGCAAGGCAAGGTCTGGGCCAAGGCAGCTCATACCTGCCGACAGATGACTAAAAAGAGTAAGGACTAAATTCATGTGCAGAGATGGTGCAGACATGAGTGAATGAACATGCATGTGATTACAGCTAGTGTAAGATTTAGTAATATGGGAAAACAATGAAGTGTGTGAAGTGAGTCGTCGCAATGGCAACCATCGATACAGAAACAATTTCATGCATGCGACAGAAGGAAACACAATGAAAAACTTGAAACAATGCTTCTACAAGCTACCATGCATTGAAGTGACAACAAGCATTCAATAAACCAAGAAAATAACGTTCACCCAAACTGAAATATAAAAAGCGATGGAAAAGCAACAAAATACATGAAAAGTGGACTTAACCAGAAAAAGTTGTGATGAGTGTGTCGAAAGTTCTTAGATGCGCTGGGAATGCTAGAGCTCCACGATCGAAAGTGAGGAATGAGCTCTAAGGCATTGAATAAATAATTTTGACAAGATCGAGGCTTATGAGGTGAATGCCAAAAATCTAGGAAAATGCGACACTTGGCGAGAGGCTTCTAAAACATATTTTGCATGTAACCCCCCCCCCCCCCCCCTTATGCTAAATATAGATCCCTAACATTTAGGAATGATTTTCTATTTTTTTCTTTTCAGGAAAAAATTCTCATCCATGCAAGGAAATATTGCACAATGCTTGAGGGAACCAGTCAACCTGTGAGCACATGCAATGGTTAGCAGGCCTTGGGATGACTTGTGCATAGTTTCTAGGTTGAGTGGCTATGGATGCCCCTTAAGCTTTGTGCAATTTCTAGACTGAAGCCAAGGATGCCAGCCATAACTACGCAAATTCTGAGAGAAATCCTAGTGATGGGCTACTCTACATAATTTTCTTTAGGAAGGAAGCCTACCTGCTACGCAATTATGGAGTACATTGCTGGCTACCAGGATGCACTGCATAATTCTGGAGAGCAAGGCTGGTCGCCCCCCATTGTTGTGTAGTTTTCCAATTCAACACAAGAGCTAGTTTGAGACCAAGTCATGGGAGGTGAGCTTGTGAGTGAAAGACAAACAAGTTAGCGAACATAAGCTGATGTGCCAAAGAAACTCAACTAAAAGCATAAGTACTTGGGCAATGCAAGACATGCTACTAAGGATGGTTGGTAGGGAGGCTCCAAAACGAATCTAAGGAAAACTTTTAGAGGATGGTGGTAGCCATTACAACATTTTGCCAAATAAAACTTGTTGACAGTGTGAGTGTAATTTCTCAGTTCATAATTAAAAAACACAAGTTAAGTAAATTTATCATAATTATCAAGTTTTCTGAAGAGGAAAAAGTTGTTTACAAATCATTTCTCGTGCAAATTGACAATTTGAAGAGCATGTGACAAGGATGGATGTATGGAAGTAGAAATGTAGCAATACATACCTACCCACTAATCAATTAATAAAGAAAGTGTGTAGTTAGGATAGGTCCATTAATTCGATAATTACAATTTCAAATTTCAATTACTGATCGAAGGGTGTTATTGAGTATGGAAGTAAATGTGATGTGTAGAGATACCTTTACAAATTTCCTGATCTTATATCATATATAGTATGAATGTTTACAAATAACTAGTTGTGTGTGAGAGAACGAAGAATATTATTTTCATTGTGCAGAGCTTTTACTGTGCGGAGTACATAGTATCTACAGAAGAGAATTTGCATAGAGCTTTGATTTTAAATCTATGAATCTTTGGGGAAGACAAGGTATGTGCAGGAGAACATAATGATTAACATTTTTAATTTCCATTGTGTGGAATGGTGCATAAGATATTATCAAACTATTAATGTTAATCCATGATATTTTTATGCACAATGGATTTACTATGAAACATAACATTTATGCATTTGTATTATATTGGAAGTGTTTTAGCTCCTAGAGACAACCTCCAGGTTGAGGAGAGGTCAGTTCCTAGAACATCTTAGAGTGTTTGTAAGATTTTTAGGAATTTTCCATTTACATTCAACATTCAAACACATTATGAATTAGAAATGGTCCAGAATCTCCTTCAAGGGGGTAGATTCATTTTTTTATAGAAAACTCTATAAAAGACTTAACATTAGGCTCTCGTGGCTAACTTGCAGAAGAAACATAGTTCATTTTATCATTGTAGCATACATGAAAGGAGAACATGAAGAAAATAAATTAAATACACAGGGCTTATCACAAAATCCCATATTGCATCGAAATTCAATAGGAAAATGAGGAAATGAAATTGTAACAAATGTTCAAAAAACATGGAGTGCATATTAAAGACTTTAAGTCTCATTCATCACAAGCATATTCAACAAAAGTACGCAAATGAAATATCCATGATTAAGAGGCTACACACAAAATCTAGTATTACATTCCATCTCATAAGAAAGAAATAAATAATGGAATGGACACACGGGATATTACATACTATAACTTCATGCAATTAGAATCACCATCAATTATTTATTAATCCAAATATAGAGCATACATCTTTGGTATTTTTCAATTCATGGTCCAAGAACCCTTTTGAAACAAAAATTCGTAACCTCTCAAAAATATGTCCTAAAACGTTTTATAGGGTCTCACAACAAGTACCCCTCACAAAATATTCCTTCTTGATCTTCTAATGATTCATCACAATATAATGGTGTGAGCGTGCTACTTGTACATATATACTAACTAAACCATAACTAGCTTGATTGCATTCTTAAAATGGAATATTTACAAAAACATAAAAACAGTAAAGTGTCATGATTAGGATCAAAATATCTTCATCATTTTTGGGCTTCCTCTAGAGGAAAAGACCCTGACTCAATGATCTGGAGTCTTGGAGGATTGATGAACTAGTCACACCTTTCCATGGTGTTTGGGTTGGTATAGAAGAGAAAAAGAAATTATGATATGCAATATTACGCGGTGAGCCTTGCATAATTTAGCCTGGTGTGAAACAAGGTCCTCACCAGCCATAGCAATTGGAAATCCCTCCTCAAATATCTCACTACAGTATTTCCCTTTAGAGATGAATTCTTCTTGTGAGAGGAGTTTGATTTGCTCTTATCCTCTACTAACATTTGATTGTACGGCTCCCATGGGATCAATACTCCTACAAGATCCCAACAGTTGGGCAGTCTAACTCTAACCCTCTACTCAAACTTTGAGTTGAAAACAACTACATCTTCAAACATAACATATTTTCCATTAGTGTATCATTGGCTGAAGACAACAAGTTTTGCATAACGAGAGAGGACAACAGATATCCAAGTGTTGATAGTTGTACAAGTCCTTTTGTACTTTACCATGCTTGTCTTAAGAGTCTATCACAGTTTCATGTGAAACTAATCTACAGACGTAAATAAGGAAACAAAACAATAAAGAAAATAGCAGAAGTGAATGTGAAACCAAAGCAAGTAAGAAAAGAAAGCAAGCAAGCAAGCAAACAAACAAAGAAAACATGGATGTAAGAAAACATGACACAAAGAAAACAATACTCCTATTCCTAAGCTAACAATGCATGGGTTTGATCACGTGATATTTCTAATGTAGCCACTAGCACATTGGTTGGCCCATGTTGGTAAAGGCATGGTTCATGAAAATGATAGTTCAGTGAACCAACAAACATGAAAGATATAACAATGAAGACAAACGCACTTCGAGTTCGAACACGTCCACAGAAAAGAAAAGAGTAAAAGCATAAGACAAGCATTATGCAGACTTAACATGGTGATGTGACACATTGCGTGTAGATGATAAGCATGCACACTCTCTTGACTATGATAGACAATCAAACATGAGAAAGAGAGACAACTTATGCCTTGCAAGTGTTCTTGCTGTGTATGATTTCTCCAATGCATGAGTGATAGGATCATGTGACTCGGGTGGAGGAATGGAATCTATGTATTGGATTGATATTCGATTCATACAGATGAGTGATGAGGAGCCTTGGGTGTTTCAACAATTTCTTTTTCGAAAGTGAAACTAACCTCAGGACAATGATGTCTTGACATAACCATTAGCTTAGGCTGAAGTGCCTCAATGGCTTGCACGGTTTCGACTTCATCAACAAATAGATCATCATAAACAGGTGGTTTCGAAAAATCAACAATGATTGAATCATCATCGTGATCGAATACAGGAGCAAAGAGATCATGATAGCTATGATCAAAAAAACCAATGAGTTCATCAACATCCTCATGGTCTGATGAATAATATAGAGGGTAGATGAGAAGCGAGGATGTTTACCCTCTGTGTTTTCGAAAAAAGTAGATGAAATGTCAAGCAGATTCTCAATGAAAGATTTTTCCTCTCCGCTATCAAATGATGGACTAGAATCGGGTGTGTTATGTGAATGATCATCAGTAGATGCATCCATGGATGGATTTACACAAGGAAAATTAGAGACAACATAATCACCAAAGATTGCAGGAAAAAGCAGAGGAGGCGCAAACATAAGGTGTTCGTCCTTCAACGCGGGTTCATATTCAGATTCCCAATCATACTCATCATAAATGACAGTGTAGGTTGGTTGTGCAAAACTAACTCCATCGATAGCTTGATCCTCATTCACAATAAGTGTGTAGTCTGGAACGAAAGAACACAATAGAATACAATCCCGATGATCAGCAGAACGTGGGGATGGAGGTTGAGGTAACAAGTGCATATGGAAACCCATGGCATTTGGTGAGCTCCAGTATTGTAGCAATAATGCTACAACTCCTGGGGCTTCCTGTCTCTCATTTTATCAACCCGGTAGTTCGTACAAACTTGGAAGTGACGGTGCTATATGCACAAGTACTAGCTCTTGTCGCAGCTGTCACTTGGTCAGCTGGCACAAGTCCGCTAGGGCTCAAGCCAACTTCTATAGGCTCTAAGAAGAAGCTTGCTAATTGATGGATGAAAGCTAATCTCAAAGGAAAGCTACTCTACTTGACAAAAATGAACTGAAAGCAAATCAAAGCATGTAAACCTAGGAAACCCTAATTTAACTAGTCTAACCTCTACAATGCAAGAAATGTGAATGAAACTTCTACCAATGCTGCTGTTACCTCTAATAAGTGCAAATGCATGGATCTAAACTACTTGCATCATGAAAGATATGTTTTTGTATTTTTCCTTTAAGTGTGTGGAATGATTGTGATCTTGTGCTAACTAGGGTTTGGTTGTGCAGATGGGATGGAGAAGGAAAGAAAGCGTGGGACAGGTTGGGAAGGCTAGGAGAGGTCCCTAGGGATCCTTAGCATCCATCCACAGAGGTTCCTCGCATTCAGATGCTCAGCAACCGAGAGAGTGGCCTCCTATAGGATGGCTGTGGAGGATCCTACAGGATACTCTGTTTTCTACAGGATGTCTACAAATGGCTACAGGATGACCTACCGTGAGTGTTTGGAGTGATGGAGGAGTAATGGAATGGTAGGGGGAGATGTGTAAGGTAGGAATAAGGCTGGTGATGGCTTCAGAAGTGGAAGAATAGGATGGGAAGTGAGTGTAGGGAGTAGGTTGGAAGATAGAGGGCTAGGTCAATGAAAGGGCTAGAGAATGGAAGTACGTGAGGAGTGAAAGACTTTGGGAGATAACAGAGCGGAGCAGGGGTCAAAGATATGGTTGCATGCGTGATCAAGATGGAGGACGAAGTAATGGAATGAGAGAAAGCAGTGTAAGTGAAACAAATGCTTATGACTGCCACTAAACCAAAAATGCATCAACCTAACTACCTATGCTTGTGAATTCAATGAACAGCAATCTAAACGCGAATGAGAATGTGCATGAAGTTGCGATGAAGGTGTGTGGTGCAGGTGTGAATGACAAGGAAGCATCTAACATGACTGTGACTACATTGCAGCAATCATCAAGTAAAGAAATGCGTGTTTTTGGTGGTTAGTCATGGACTTCACTCCAATCCCAGATGAGACGGCAGTGAGCCTTAAAAACCTTTTTGTTGGAGCTCCAATCGATTATATCTATCCTCTGCTACACTAAGCAAGTGGAAACAAATTCAACATAAGCAACTCCTATCTAACTCATGAAAAAGACCAACTTAACAACCTGTAATTCGAATTGCATGTGTAAATGAAAAGCTCAAAGTGCTGAAATGAAATGGAAACAACACTACAGCAGAGGGGATCTATGGCTCTCAGGTTGGGCCCTAACCTGAGAGCTATAGTCTCCTTAAGAAAAACTCAGAACTAGATCACAAACTGCCTTCTTTATTCATAACTGATATCATGCCAAATTGGCTTACAAAAAGGAACGAAAACTGAACTGTGCTCCAAAATTACAATAGCAATACGAGAGTTTCAACAACCTATCTAAGGCTAAGGCCTCTATACTTATACAAAAACGATGATCCAACAAGTGTCCTTGATTTTAGGAGCTCGGCTGTCCAACTAGAGTTTAACTGTTGATCCTGTAGGATGGTCATAATTGTTGTTCCTGTAGAGCAGTTTATAACTGCTGTTCCTGTAGAACAGCTGGCTGCTTTCAAGCTCGGAGGGGAGATGGATTAGAGCTCGGAGTTCTTGGTGGGAATCACGAGGGATGTCCCAAGACCGTGGACATCCTCTCCTAAAAACCCGCAGTGCCACCTCGTTGTCTCCTTATCTCCTTTTTCGTTGTCTTTTGCTCCCTTTTAATGCCAAAACCTGGAATCATAATGCATTAGTCACGTAGAGAGAGTGCCTACCCTTCTTCCTACAAACAACATGAATAAACTAAGAAATGCATGCATAAGCAATAAAAATGAATGGTTTGAGCAAGTAGAATAGGCAAAAATGAGCCCAAATTGTACCAAAATTGGGGCTCATCATCACCCCCCAGCTGAACCATTTGCTCATCCTTGAGCAACTTAGTCAAGATCCTCATCCTTCATGGCTTCCACTGCTCCCTTTACATCCCAAGCTTCTGTGGTGATGTCTTCTTGGTCGATATGAAACCCTGCTGTGTTTTCTACTTTTTCCCATTGTGCCTGGTCATCCTTTTTGTACTTCCTTCGACCAATCCTAGCAGCAATGGAGGGCTGAGTTTAAGGCCAATCCAGCTGGCCTGAAGTCTTTGCACGGATCTCTTGTAAAGGTCCACTCTTGCCAATGCTTCCCTCATTTTGGTCGGGGTATGGTACTCCCGGATCTTCAAACTATGTGCCAAGGCATGCCACCTACGTGCACAAGCCTGGGCAGCAGTTTCCCCCAATAATCTGTCCATGTCCTCAAAGTGGGCTATTGCTTGGGCTTGCTGGTCCATGAATTTCAAGGAAGCTGTGGGATCATTGGATAACTGCTGGCGGGCTGAGATGAGGGCAACCGGATCCTCTGGTTCTGGCCGAATGTACAGTGGCTCCCTCACTTCTCGGCCCATGACCGATTTTTCTTCAGTAGCTCTCTGATCCTCATGATTCAGCCACGAAGCAAACGCCATCAACTGTAGATCGCCCAAGGCGATATTGGGATCCCAAGAGACTTCATTGGGCAAAACCAGATTGTGGATGTAGAATTCTGCTAGCTTGGCTTTGTCCTCTGCTGAGCTAGTACTGCATATTTCAGCAAATTGCTGTGGGTTATGGATTTGCTCAATACCTCTTTGTGCTAGTGTGTTTATCTGGAACTGTAGCCACTGATCCTTTAAGTACAACCCATAAGACCTTGCAGGATGTCTGCACTGCAGGGCCTCCATGGCCCAACTGGCCATGCAAGCCAATTGTGTTTCCTTTTGTTGCAGCTGTTCCTTTAAGGCTTGCACTTCAATTCTTATCTGTTGTTCTTCTTCCTGTAGAAGTGTCTTTGGCTCTTCAAGATTGGTGTTCAGCTCCTTCTTGCCTTCTTGTTCATTTGTGATGCCCTTGGAGGATGTTTCTGCCCCTGCCTTGAGTTCTTGTAGCTGCAACCTTAACTTCTGGTTTTCTTCCTGTAGAAGTGCCTGCTGGCGACTAGCCACATGTTTGGCCATGGTGAACTCGCTCCTGACTTCCCTGAGCTGATCTTGTAGAGGGCCTATGTCCCCCACCCCTTTTGATTTGGCAATTTGCATCCATGTATGGGAGCGAACTCTTTCTTTCTCTAATTCAAAGAATAGGGGCACAGTAAATTTTTGTGGGATGATCTTGCCCGCCTCCAAGAAGGTATAATATGAATTCAGATTGGGCGAAGGGCTAGGTTCGGGTATATGTTCTCTTGTTGTTTCTTCAGGTAGTTCTGCCTCATCCGCCCTTGGTGATGAGGGTCCTCCTTCTTCTCTTTGTTCGGTTTCCTGTAGTCGAGCCAAGGTATCCTGTAGGACGTTCTCAGCTTCCTGTAGCCTGGTTTTCTCGTCCAACAGGTCAACTCGGTCTTGCCATGTGCTCTTCTTCAGGCTTCCCTTTTCGTAGGTAACTGTGACCTTTGAGAGGGATTTTTCTTTGGGCGAAGCAGGGGTGTCCTCAATGACAATTGGGCTGCTGAACTGCTGCTGTGGTTTCCCTGTTTTTATCCGAACACTTCTCCGTGCTTTGAAGTAGAGAGGGGGGTCCCTCTTCCTCTTTCCTTTTGGCTTAGGTGGCGTACTGAGGCCAGCTAATACAGCCGCTGCCTCTCGGGCTAAAACATCCACCTTCTGCGTCTCAGATTTTGGTTTTGCATGGCTTCCTGTAGAAGCCTGTTTTTGCACTTTTGTGCTTCCTGTAGAAGCTGTTATCGGGCTTCCTGTAGAAGCCTTGGTCTTTGCTTTTGGGCTTCCTGTAGAAGCCTTGGTCTTCTCTCCTGTAGTGGCAGGTGTCTTTACATCTACTTGCTTTGCTGCAGGGGTTTGATCCTTTTGTTTGCTTGTGGGTGCTGAAGAGGTAATTGGGCTGACGTGGCCTGCCCCAACTTTGTCTCTTCTGCTTTTTGACCTTATTTCTCTTGCTGACAGGATGGGGGAGTCAGCTTTTTCTTCAGCCTCCTTTTCCTCAGCCACCGCTTCCTTGTCTTCAGTGCTGGAGGAGCCACTATCTTCGATCAACATTTTAATGTCCCCATCTCGTGTTAGATTCCTAAATGCCTCCCAGGAGAGGGGAACTTTATACGAGTGCAGTGCATCCTCCACAAGCAATTTTATTAACCCATGATGGGCTATCTGATCAGGGATGCCCTGTCTTAGCTTTGTAGCACACTCCATTAGGGACTGCAGGAGATAATAAGGGATGCTTAGTTTTTGCTCTGCAGGGAGGTCAATTCCGTGCCTTAACTCAGTGAGAAGCCGGAAGTGATATGAATATACGATACTGAACCGGCCTTCATAAGTAATATATTTCATAATTTGCAAACTGACTTCGTTCCATGGTGGTGACAGGCTGGTCCTCCTCACCCCGTTTTTATCCTCAGAGAATTCTTCCTCAGGTGTGAAAAACTCCTTCTTTGCTTGCTGGCTCCACTTCCGCTCTTCTTTATCCCACGACAGACCCATGGGCAGTTCTGTGATTCGACTTATATGCTCTGGGGTGAGTTGGAGGCTGAGACCTCTGAAGCTTACCGTGGCCAGTGTCAGGGATTTAGGCTTCAAGGCCTGCAAGAATTCCTCGGCTACTTCATCATCGTAGCCCTGTAGCTTATCACAAAAAGGCATCCATTGTGCTCTAGTGAAGAGCTCAACCACTGCCGGGTTTCTCCTTAATGTATTTGAATCAGTGGGCTCTCGCCTGATAAACCCACCAGGCATGACGAACACAGTGGTTTGGACCAAAGGCGGTAGATACAAAGGAAATTCGGTCTTAGAGACAGAGCATGCAATGAATTCACAGACCACAGTCTAATTATACTGCTATCCTGTAGAAGCGATAGTATAGGCACGGCAATCCAATATCTTTTATGACCAGACTGTGAATAATGACCTTGCCACCTTTGAAAACCAATTGCGGAAGGAGTTTCAGGGTTACCTCTTTTCCGCCACCTTTTTTTTACGTGAAGACTTCACCTTCCTGTAGAGACTGCTTTCCTGTAGAGACTGCTTCCTGTAGAAATTGTCCCTGTAGAAACTGTTCCTGTAGGAGCAGTGCGCAGACTTCGGGGGGAGCTATAGTTGGACAGCGGTCGAGAGGTGCCTTACCAGCGTTCAGGTAGCCGAGAGCTTGGCGTATCAACATGCAGAGGTAATCAGAGGAGCTACTCGAGTTTTGAAGTGAGGTTGATGGATATACACGCTTAATCGAGCCGATTAGATTTTGAATCGGCGCAGCTCGTGGCGCGGGGGGTGAGCTGTCCCCGCCGGACCGTTGGGTGACGTCACCCATCATCCGCCTGCACATTCGCTTGCTGCCGCATTCATTCCCACAGATCTGCCACCGCCCTTTTCGGTTAAACTCGTTTCACGGTTGACGGGACTAATCTTCACGTGCGTGCTACGTGTGTCTTTTGTCGTGGCTGCCACCTCATCATCTGACTATCCCTTCACTAGCCGATGTGGCCAGTCAACCGGCCTTACGGCCGCTCAACCATTCACCTTTATGCCATGCAAAACAAATCAAAGTAATATCCATGCGATTTGATGGAGAGAAGGATTAGAACACTTACCTGCGCGCGGCTGCACATGATTTCCAGTTTGTGGACGATGGATTTACCTGCTGCACGCGGCTTACACAGACCCGGAGGCACATGGCTACCGGTTGCTGACGCTGGAGTGGATGGTTTTGCGTTCATGCGCCCGTGTTTTATCTCGGATGGCGGTGCTGTGGACGGTATTCACTCGAGCAGGTTGAACTGTTACAGGATCCCCGCGAGGGGTCTTGTCACAGTCCTTTCTCCTTGGGTGCATGCTGCATGCTGGCGGTTCTGGCTTCTCAATCACGATCCCAGTGCTTCTGATGCATAACGTGGATGTGGTATGGCTCTCGGTGCTTGGTTTTTCTTTGACAAATGTTTTTTCACGAGAACTCATTGCTTTGTTGTGCTGCTGCAGGGATCTTGGTTGCATGGCGACGAGGATGGTGGAGCAAGATAATAGCAATGTTCAGGGGTGCCATCAGTGGCATGCATGCATTCAATCCACTCCTCAGTCGCTAGATCTTCATTTGAAACACATCTCGGCCGTTGCAACCTTCTACAGGAAGTTTCCTGTAGAACACAGAGCTTCCTGTAGAAATTTTGCACTTTCCTGTAGAAGATCCGCGTCTTCCTGTAGGAAGACTGTCTGTTCCTGTAGAAAACTGTATCTTCCTGTAGAAGATCCAAATCATGATAAAAATTGCACATACCTTGAAAAACATTGTTATTCTTGGAGGAGGTGTTGATGACATCCTTTGATAGCATGATGAAAGCCCCTGGCTTGGAGTGGAGAGGCTTCTTCTCCTCCATAGAACATCTGCATGCAAAACTTTTATTGTGCTTTTTTTTTTTTCTCTCTTTTTTTCCTTTTTTTTTTTTTGAAAAGATAGCAGGGGCGCCCCCAAAGAGGTTTTCACCCTTGCTACCTGCCCTGAGCGCCTGAAAGAGGTTTTCACTCAAGGATCTTTTTTAAACTTTTTTTTTTTTTTTTTTTTTGAAAGACAATAGGAGCGCCTCAATGAGGTTTTCACCCCTACTGCCTGCCTTGGGCGCCTCAGAGAGGTTTTCACCCAAGGATCTTTATTTTTTTTCTTTTTTTTTTTTTCTTTTTTCTCTTCAGGGTATGCCCAAAGTGGAGGCAGAACCCTTCTCTATGACCAAAACAGATTTCTCCATAGTGCTGATAAACTCTTGTCTTGAGAGAGGTCTTCGTAGATCTTCAATCGGTGCCCATTGACAAGCATGGGAATGGCTTCCTCATCAATGGTTCGAATGAGGACAGATCCATTGTCATGGCATTGCTCCACTACATATGGTCCTAGCCATCTGGTTCTCAACTTCCCCTTGAAATCTTTGAATCTGGAGTCATACAACAAAGCCCAATCTCCCAGCTGGAATTGATTGTCATGGAGATGTTGGTCATGCCACACCTTTCTCTGAAGTTGAACCACTTCTGAGTGAAGGAGGGCCTGCATGCGGTGCTCATCCAGTCCATTCAGCTGCAATAACCTTTCTTGCTGTGCATGGCTGAGATCTAGGTCCAGCTGAGCTGCCATCCTCAAAGTGTTATACTCAAACTCAATGGACAGCAACGCTTTCTTCCCATAGACCAGCTCATAAGGTGTGAAGTGGTGGTGGTCTTCCAAGTGGTGTTGTAAGCCCATGTGGCCTCAACCAGGCGATCTGCCCAGTCCTTTCTGCTGCTGCTCGCCACTTTGGTCAAGATCCCTTCTAATGCTCTATTAGTGACTTCCACCTGCCCATTTGCTTGAGGGTGATAGGGGGTGGAAGTCCTGTGCTTGATCTTGTGATCAGCTAGGAGATCTTCAATCAAGTTGGATGTGAACTAGCTCCCCTGATCGGTCACCAGCTCTCTTGGGTAGCCAAACTTGTAGAAGATGTTCTCTCTTAAGAACTCGACCACCTTCTCTTCTGTTGCTGCTTTGATTGCTTTAGTCTCTGCCCACTTTGTCAAGTAGTCAGTACACACAATGATGTAGGATCTCTGCCTCGAAGAGGGATTGATTGGACCCACAAAGTCCATGCCCCACTTCTCAAATGGCTCAAGAGTCACTTGAGGTTGGAGAGGCATCTCATCCTTTTGGGTCGGTTTCCCCATTCTTTGGCATTGGTCACACTGGCTGACATATCTTCTGACATCTTGATGAAGTGTGGGCCAATAGTAGCCTGCCTACAGGATCTTGAAGGCAGTTCTCTTTGCTGCAAAATGTCCTCCACAAGGCCCATCATGACAGGTGAGGAGGATGTCAAAGACTTCCTCTTCCCTTACACAACGCCTTAAGATCTGATCGGGGCCAAGCTTGAACAGATTGCCCCCAATCCATGTAAATGAGGCACTCTTTCTGATGATTTTGCTCTTCTCTTTTGAAGAGAGGTGCGGAGGAAACTGAGCTGAAACAAGGTAGTTTGCTATATCAGCAAACCATGGAGAGAGTACTGAGATAGGAAACAGATGCTCATCAGGCATTTGGTCATCCACCGTCCCATCTTCCTCTGTAGACAAATCCAATCTAGACAAGAAGTCAGCAACAACATTTTCTCTTCCTGGTTTATCAACAATGGTTAGATCAAACTGCTGCAATAAAAGTAACCATCTAATAATACGAGCATTCACATCTGGTTTATTCATCAAATATCTAATAGCAGCATGGTCAGTATGTACAAAAGTCTGGTAACCAGTAATATAATGTCGGAACTTGTTCAGTGCATGGACCACAGCTAAGAATTCCTTCTCGGTTACAGTGTAATTCAGCTCTGCTTTGGACAAGTTTTTGCTAACGAAGTAAATGGCATATGGAAGTTTTTCCTCAACTTGTCCTAAAGCTGCACCTATGGCTTTGTTCGAGGCATCAGTGTGGATGTGGAAAGGTAGGGCCCAGTTTGGACCTCTCAAGATTGGTGCTGACACCAACTTGTCCTTTAACTCATTCAAACTCCTCTGACAATCGTCAGTCCACTTAAACTCCACATCTTTTGCCAACAGACCAAACAATGGTGAGGCTAACTTGCTGAAGTCCTTAATGAATCTCCAGTAGTATCCTGCTAATCCCAAGAAACTCCGAACATCCCTTACTTTTTGAGGAGGTGGAACCCTCTTGATGAGAGCAATTTTGTTAGGATCCACCTGCAATCCTTGGGAAGAAATGGTATGGCCTAGCACGGTCCCTTCAGTCATTAGGAATTCACATTTCTCAGGGCTAAGGGACAAGTTCATCTCGGTGCATTTGGTTAGGACCTTTCCCAAGTTGGACAATGCTTCCTGGAAGTTGGCCCCATAAGGAGTAAAGTCATCCATGTATATTTCCACTGCATCATGGACCAACTCCGAGAAGATGCTCAAGACAGCTCTCTGAAAAGTAGCAGGAGCATTGCATAGCCCAAAGGGAAGGACTCTGTAGGCAAAGGTACCCCAAGGACAAGTGAAGGTGGTCTTATCTTGGTCTTCCGGGCTGATTTGGATTTGATTGTACCCACTAAACCCATCTAGGAAAGAGAAGAACTTCTTTCCTGCCAGTCCATCCAACACTTGATCTATGAAAGGTAGGGGGAAATGGTCTTTCTTGGTAGCTTTGTTCAGCTCACGGTAATCTACACAGATCCTCCACTTCCCATTCTTCTTGGGAACCAACACTAGAGGGGACACCCATTCACTATCTGAGATGGGGTAGATGAATCCGGCATCCAACAGTTTTTGCAATTCTTCCTTGACAATGTCTTTAAGGGCTGGATTCATTCTCCTCTGAGGTTGCCTAACCGGTTTACAGTCCTCTTTGATGTATATATGATGAGTGCAGACCGAGGGATGGACTCCTTTCATCTCCTTATAGTTCCAAGCAAAAGCATCTAGGTGGCTGGCCAATAGGTTGCACAGCTCCTTTTCCTGAGAAGGAGATAGGGAGGAGCTGATTTTCAATGCTCTCTCAGGGCCGAACTCCACACTTTTGACTCTGGGAGTGACAGGGTTGGTTGTACAAAGATCCACTAAGGTGCTAGCTTGGGCATCCTCCACCAATTTTTCTAAAGGTAGGGCACTGGTAGGTGGGTTTTGGATCAAGTTCTCGATCAAATCATCCTCGGTTGGGGAATTTCTTCTATTGGTTTCTATGGTACACAAAGGTGCTGAATACACCTCGTCTTCTTCTCCTTCTTCCAACCAGAGTGGTAAGTCATGCTCCAAAGAGGGTTGGGCAGGAGGGTATAGGACAAGTTGCTTGGACATAGGACCATTTTTGATGGTCATATTTCCGGCACGACAACTGATATAGGCATCTGCAGTGGCTAACCAAGGTCTTCCCAAAATGAGGGGATATCCAGTAAGCTTTGCCTTTGGTTGCAGAACCAGGAAGTCTGCAGGATACTCCCAAGAGTCAATAGAGACCAAGACATCCTCCACAATCCCTTCGGGAGTCACAGTGGAGCGATCTGCTAATTGCAGTACTGTCGAGGTCTTCCTCAAGGAACCTTGAAGATTGAGCTTGAGCATGGTATCCCTGGTCATTACATTAATGGCAGCCCCCAGATCAATCAGGGTGTGGGGTATGATGGTGCCATTGATGTGGACATCTACTACAGGACTTCCAGGATCTAAGTACTTTGGGCAGATGACTTGTCCTAGCATAAGGTCAGACAGTTGTCCTATGACATTGATAGTTGAAGCATCTTTCTTCCGTCTGCCTGGATGTTTGAAACACTTCTCCTTAACCAGCTTGTTATAGATTGGCACATCCTTGATGGCCTGGAGAAGGGGTATCTTCACACACAACTGCTTGAGCTCTCCCAGAAGCTCATCTTCTTCTGGGTTGGGTTGTGTGGTGGCTGTAAGTCTCTCAGGAAAGGGTGGAATAGGCTTTGGTTCACTTTCCTGATGGTCTTCCTCTTCCTCTGGGGGAGGAGGTTGGCGATCTGGAAGAGTCTTTCCAGATCTAAGATTGATCTCCTGGATCTCCACAGCATAGGTAGGGCATGAGGTTTCCCCAGTATATACCTGCTGAGCCTGTCTATTGTTGGGGTTCGGGTTCGGTTGAGCAGGCATCTGAGGTTGCCTTGGAGGAGCAGGAGTTAAAGGCTGAGGTTGAACTGGTGGTGGAGGCAAAATGGCAGGAGGAGTGTTGTATTGGGGCCTCCACCCCGACTGAGGAGCACTCCATTGAGGCTGCGACTGGGTATGTGAGTGATATGGATGAGAAGGAGGTTGAGTAGGATACTGAGGTGGATAAGACCATGGAGGAGGCATGGACCATGAAGGGTGAGCAGGGGGACCCCAGGAAGGCATAGGAGTTGACTGGTTGGGGTTGTAATAGGCTTGTGGTGCCCCTTGCATTCCCTGCTGATAGGGTCTAGATCCTTGTGGCCTCCTTTGGTTGATGAAGTAGAGAGGTTCAGTGGGGGCTTCAGTCCCTTGGTACATGGCTTTAAACCCAGGTAAGGTGGGACACTGATTGGTAGGATGGTCCTCCTCACAAACAAAACACACTTCAACCGAATGCAATGGGCATTCGTTCTTAGGATGTCTTCTTGTGCACCTAGGACAGAAGACAGCCAAGGCTCTCTCAGCTTCTTCTTTCTTCTGCTGGATCCTGAATGTGTCCAGCTGCATGGCGATGGTCTGTCTCACCTCACTCTTAAGATCTTCTAATTGGTTTGTAAACTCATGTTTGGAGAAAGGGACACCAGTGGAGAGGAGATTTCCTCTACCTCGTTTTCTAGCTGCCCTGGAATGATTTCGAAACACAGTCTTGATGTCCTCATAAGGCAGTTGGTAAATGTCCCCCCCAGCTAAAATGTGAAGGGTGTCTAAGAGATCTTCAGGGACTCCTCGGAGTAGAACCAACTTGAGGGATTCAGGGTCAAGTGTGCACCTGGCCCGTTTATAGCTAAGTTGGAACCTCTCCTCATAATCCTCTAAAGACTCATCATTCCCCATGGTCATTCGAAAGATCTCTCCCTTGGTTTCCTTGGACCTACAATAATCCCTATACTTGGTATTGAAGGCTTGCTGCATCTGAGCCCAAGTAGCGATGCTATTCCCAGGTAATCCCATGAACCAGCGTAGTGCTGCATCCTTAAGAGTGGAAGGGAAAAGCTTCAGCTTTTGCTCATCTTCAGTATAGTCATAGGTTCTACAGAGGACAACAAACTCAAATAGGAAGGTATCAGGATCCTCAGTGGTCAGTCCATGGAAGTGAGGCAAAGCAGAGGGGCTAATGTTTTTCATTTTCATCTCTCCATTAGTCTCTCGGATGGGGAAAGCCCCTTCTATTCTCTCATCTTCTCTCTTATTATCAGCCATGGCTTCAGATGGAGTGGTCTCTAACTCTTCTTCTTCTATAGGGTCTTGGTATATCTCAGGATGTTCACCTATAGGTTCCTCTGGGTCACTGTCACCAAAGAAGACAGAAGGGTGACTCAGTGATGTGGTGGGGGTGTTTGGTAGGAATTTGCCTGATCTATCTCGGTTCCTACGAGGCATGAAATGGAAAGGACTTTTCTTTTTTTTTGAGTGCTTTTTCTTTTTCTTTGGTACCTGCAAAACTGAAACAAAGTGATCTACAACTAACTATATTGCTCAAATGAAATTGCAGAATTGGAAAGCTAATCTAGGAAAGCAAGAAAAATTAGTCTAGGAAAGCAAGAAATATTAATCTAGGAAAGCAGGAAATGCTAATCTAGGAAAGCAGGAAATGCTAATCTATGAAAGCAAGAAATGCTATTCTAGGAAAGCAGGAAATGCTAAGCTACTTTTGCAGAATGGAAATGAAATAAACTACTGAGCAGAAGTAAGAGTACGAAAGTAGAAGAAAAGCAACAATTACTAATACTCTGATGCTTCCCCGGCAACGGCGCCAAAAAGATGGTGAGCTCCAGTATTGTAGCAATAATGCTACAACTCCTGGGGCTTCCTGTCTCTCATTTTATCAACCCGGTAGTTCGTACAAACTTGGAAGCGACGGTGCTATATGCACAAGTACTAGCTCTTGTCGCAGCTGTCACTTGGTCAGCTGGCACAAGTTCGCTAGGGCTCAAGCCAACTTCTATAGGCTCTCAGAAGAAGCTTGCTAATTGATGGACGAAATCTAATCTCAAAGGAAAGCTACTCTACTTGACAAAAATGAACTGAAAGCAAATCAAAGCATGTAAACCTAGGAAACCCTAATTTAACTAGTCTAACCTCTACAATGCAAGAAATGTGAATAAAACTTCCACCAATGCTGCTGTTACCTCTAATAAGTGCAAATGCATGGATCTAAACTACTTGCATCATGAAAGATATGTTTTTGTATTTTTCCTTTAAGTGTGTGGAATGATTGTGATCTTGTGCTAACTAGGGTTTGGTTGTGCAGATGGGATGGAGAAGGAAAGAAAGCGTGGGACAGGTTGGGAAGGCTAGGAGAGGTCCCATGGATCCTTAGCATCCATCCACAGAGGTTCCTCGCATTCAGATGCTCAGCAACCGAGAGAGTGGCCTCCTACAGGATGGTTGTGGAGGATCCTACAGGATACTCTGTTTTCTACAGGATGTCTAAAAATGGCTACAGGATGACCTACCGTGAGTGTTTGGAGTGATGGAGGAGTAATGGAATGGTAGGGGGAGATGTGTAAGGTAGGAATAAGGCTGGTGATGGCTTCAGAAGTGGAAGAATAGGATGGGAAGTGAGTGTAGGGAGTAGGTTGGAAGACAGAGGGCTAGGTCAATGAAAGGGCTAGAGAATGGAAGTACGTGAGGAGTGAAAGACTTTGGGAGATAACAGAGCGGAGCAGGGGTCAAAGATATGGTTGCATGCGTGATCAAGATGGAGGACGAAGTAATGGAATGAGAGAAAGCAGTGTAAGTGAAACAAATGCTTATGACTGCCACTAAACCAAAAATGCATCAACCTAACTACCTATTCTTGTGAATTCAATGAACAACAATCTAAACGCGAAGGAGAATGTGCATGAAGTTGCGATGAAGGTGTGTGGTGCAGGTGTGAATGACAAGGAAGCATCTAACGTGACTGTGACTACATTGCAGCAATCATCAAGTAAAGAAATGCGTGTTTTTGGTGGTTAGTCATGGACTTCACTCCAATCCCAGATGAGACGGCAGTGAGCCTTAACAACCTTTTTGTTGGAGCTCCAATCGATTATATCTATCCTCTGCTACACTAAGCAAGTGGAAACAAATTCAACATAAGCAACTCCTATCTAACTCATGAAAAAGACCAACTTAACAACCTGTAATTCGAATTGCATGTGTAAATGAAAAGCTCAAAGTGCTGAAATGAAATGGAAACAACACTACAGCAGAGGGGATCTATGGCTCTCAGGTTGGGCCCTAACCTGAGAGCTATAGTCTCCTTAAGAAAAACTCAGAACTAGATCACAAACTGCCTTCTTTATTCATAACTGATATCATGCCAAATTGGCTTACAAAAAGGAACGAAAACTGAACTGTGCTCCAAAATTACAATAGCAATACGAGAGTTTCAACAACCTATCTAAGGCTAAGGCCTCTATACTTATACAAAAACGATGATCCAACAAGTGTCCTTGATTTTAGGAGCTCGGCTGTCCAACTAGAGTTTAACTGCTGATCCTGTAGGATGGTCATAATTGTTGTTCCTGTAGAACAGCTGGCTGCTTTCAAGCTCGGAGGGGAGATGGATTAGAGCTCGGAGTTCTTGGTGGGAATCACGAGGGATGTCCCAAGACCGTGGACATCCTCTCCTAAAAACCCGCAGTGCCACCTCGTTGTCTCCTTATCTCCTTTTTCGTTGTCTTTTGCTCCCTTTTAATGCCAAAACCTGGAATCATAATGCATTAGTCACGTAGAGAGAGTGCCTACCCTTCTTCCTACAAACAACATGAATAAACTAAGAAATGCATGCATAAGCAATAAAAATGAATGGTTTGAGCAAGTAGAATAGGCCAAAATGAGCCCAAATTGTACCAAAATTGGGGCTCATCAGCATTCCCAACCAAATCTGCGCGAAAATTGAGAGTAGTGAGGGTGGGTGGATGTGACAGTTCAATAGACTTATGTGCACGCTCTCCCACATCGCTATTCGGGGGTGGAGTTGTTTGATGAGGGGAAGGTGGATAATCACTTATGACAGTGATTGTGTCTGCTTGAGTTTGCGTAGCTCCATCATTGAAGTACACTGAGTGGGGTTTGAGCTTTTTTTAACTGTTGGATAGATAGATTTGATGCATACATACTCATATCTTTCCCAAAGATATTGGAAATTCATCTTACTTTTCAGAACTTCAAAAGAGAGAAGATGGAAGCACCCCAAATATTTCGGTACAGATTCATGCAGGGCCTTCCATTGTTGTAACATTTTCTTATCAAGTTCTTCAAGATCAAAATGGTGAAAAACAGATTCTATTAGATCATTGAACTATTTAAATGAGTGCATGCAGTTAGGAGGCAGCACGACACACCATAAAAGTAGGTATTTGCAAAGCGTGTGTAAAAGCAACATACATATATTTCATTAAAACCTTCCACATTCTCCATGAGTGCATGTAAGTCATATAAGTGCTAAGGCCAAGCCACTCCTCCTTCACCATCATACGTGATTTCTAACAAGTCATTCTAGAACTCCCTCTCAACTTCAAAGATATGTCCATTGAACAGACATTTTGGAGGGTGAACAGTACTGTACTCCATGATAGATGTGCAAAGATTCAAAACACATTGTGAGGACTCAGCTTGTCATTTGGATCTCCTTCTAGTGCCAAAAATGTTGACGGTGCTAGACCCACCAACATATCAGGGGATCTCCCCTGTAACAAGTCCCAACTAGACCTCAGACCATTTGGAGTAGAAGTCCCAGTAGTGGGTAGTATGATATCACCTTGACTACAGTTGCGTGCAGAGGTAAGTAAGATGTACTTGTTGGAATCAAGGGTGTGACCTTGCAACAAGTCAGGGAAGATGGATGGAAAGTCTCTAACACACGGAAGGGGAGAAGAGTGCGCCCCTCAGAAGTCTGTGAGAGAACGCAACTTGAAAGGGAACACATGAGCTAAAAGAAAACACAAGATGGAAAGAAGAATAATAGACAATCCAAAGTGATGAGTTAGAGCAACAACATGCTTCGATAATATTCATACAAACACATACATAATATTCCATACATACATGCGTAAGTTACAACTACATACATTGTTATAGTAACCAAAATAGTCGAACTACAATAACAAGACATGCATGAAACATGTTGGCTTTGTTATATTAAAATAGTGAAAGATCTAATCATACATACAACCATGATAGCCACTACACAAATAGTGGAACATTATAGTCACTGCTACCTGCTCCTCCAAAGAGATGTACTTGCTCTGCACTGTGGAGAAGCCAAGGATTGTTACAATACACTCCAAGCTTTATCTAAGTTATACCTCTCAGAAGATTGGCTCCCAAAAGCCTGTACAATAAGTTATGAGGTTCTATATATAGAAAAGGGTTGGGTGACCCTTGACATTCCCCTTTGTGACTCTTCAACTACCCTCCTGACTCTTCAACTTACACATGAATGTTTACATTCTACTATTGACACTTGGTCTTTCAATTTACAACATGTTTACAACACTATCTACACATGTACCCATGTGAGACAAAACTGGGCTTGAGTAAGCCATACAAGACATCACTGAGACTCTGACAACTATCGGAAAATGAACTCGTCAACATACTCTTGGTGATCAATGGTGGTGAACTAATGCCAAGCATGGTAGTCTGTTATGGTGTCCGCGTATTTCGTGGTGACATCCTTCGTAAGGAAAAACCTTGCCTTCATTGCATCTAGGTACACTGATTTGGCACCTATGTCCAACTCCTCATATAACATGCACATCAAGGTCTTGAGTGTATCCGAACCAACGACATACTAGTGCATCGTGTCTATGCTCATCTGCAAATCTGCGCTAGTGGCTACGCACATCAACTACTCGAAGTTCATGTATAGCTCTAGTTGGACTTGTATATTTGATTTCACCTTGGTGAGTGTGTTAATGGATGGGATCGTGTGCATGCGCATAATGACATCCATGTTCCTGAACACTCATGCATGTAAATCTTATAAGATGGTGATGAGCTATGGGAGTTCCTCATAGTTCCGGATCTGACTCTAGATGCATGCCTTCAAATTCACTAACTCTAGATTCATCATCATTGGCAAGTACAATGTGGCTCTCTTGTACCTCATTGTCCATATCTGCATGTGATTGACACCAGTGTGTATGTCTGTCAAGATGCTTGGTCACCTAGCACATCACTATTGCCAACCATTACGATGGAGAACAAACTTATGCACAGTGACGAACCTAAAGTAAAACTTCATCATGACTATCTTGAGAGATGATAATTCATCAAGTATCACTTTCTTCAACTCTGCTCCAGTCGATGTTGTAGCTTACTCTTCTTTCTGCTTGGTTGCATGCAATTCCTTAGCCATGCGGTCATTCACAACTATCAATAATCTCACAATTGAGATGGTGTCTTCGGCATATGCCTTTGTAGCATTAGCCAATGTAGTTGGATGTCTGCGCACATCTAACACAATCACTCGTTCTCGAAAATGTGTAGGAGATGCATGGACATCTGGAGTTGGCACTCTGCGCAACTGCACAACTCTTTGTTGTGACTATTCAAAGGATATGTTATGCACATATGCTTTTGGATTGTCCTCAAGGATTTCAGTGTCTCCTTGATAACTTGGGACTTTCTCTACTCCCGTATCTAGTGAAGCCAGTGGAGTGACCTTTGGGCCTTTGTGCATGAGATTTGTATCCTAATCTTGCTCTGGATGAACCACATCCATATCCATCTGCTCCAACATCTGTTCAATCTATTGAGAAAATTCCTACTGCTGCGACTGTTCATTCTGTTTGTTATCTGCCAGCTGTGATGAGTCAATAACCTATATTTGTGTAGTTTCATCAATGTGTACACACTGCGCTTCTTACTATTCCTATTCTTATTGTGCTTCCTTCTCCTTTCTGTGCAACTCTTGTTCTTCCCTTAGTTGTTGCTTCACCTCCTACAACTTCTTCTCTGCCTCCTCCAGTTTTTGTTTCTCCCTCTGTCTTTGTGTAATCCTTCTGTTGCACTGTTGCTTCTTTTCTTCAATCTCCAAAGATGGTCTCAGTACAAGAGGATCTTCCTTGAAATTGCAGCGTTTGTCTGCCTCTGTGTTGTTGGAAAGCTTCCTCTTGCCTTTGTCATCTGCAGGTCTCAGCCCTCTACTATTGTTGATGTTGTTGCTCTCTGAGATGTTGCTTCCCTGTGCACTGATAACCATTCTATAGCCACTTTAACTAGTTCATTGAGCCTTGAGGAGTTGTAGCAATAACTCCATGGGTCTTCCTTAGGCCAATAACATGCCTCATGGATCCAAGGATGATACACTCTTGTGTAGTGGTCCTCCACTAAGTGACACGGGTCATATGTATTGAAAATTATGGTGCTGAAGGTGAATCTCTTGAATTCCTCCATTTCAGCCTCCACATGCTTGAGACTTTGGATCTCATACAACCTGATCCACAAAGTAACAATAGGCCAAGGTGCCTTCTTCTTCCTATGTAGTCTTGGTGACAACCATGTCGATATTATGGTATGCAACCTCTTGCATGACCAACTTTTCCTTGGAAAATTTCAGTAACACATGCGGAGCCTTCTTTGTGTTGCACATTCAGATGAAGGTAACAAGGGGTGAGGCATATCAATATGCTATGTTTACCAATGCCTCCATGCTGTGACATGCAAGGAAAATACTTCTCAAAGATCATCCTATACATTGGGGTGACAGAGTGGTTCGATAGTTGTAGTATAACTCCACGGAAGCTACACTCAGAGAACAACCTACAATAGGTATGCACAGAGGTTCTGAAGGTGTTCATGCCCAACCCAAGCCATGGAACAACTGATGGGGATAGATTGCATCAAGCATGTAGGAAGACATGAATAATTTTTCTTGCTGACCCTTGGGTAGATGTCGGGCATTTTTTACTTTCCCCTTCAGCTGGAGAGCCAACATGTCAGACCAATTGAAAGGTTTTCCTTTGTTCGCCTGCTGATCCAACACAATCACCCAATTTTGTGGGAAGGTCTTTGTACTCTCCTAGCTTTATAAGCGGCATGCGAAGATGACCAAGAACTGATAAGCCTTCTGCAACGTCTTTCTCTTGTATAATTGGTTGGGTGTTGTCCTAAACTTAGAAGGCTCTCTCACATAACTCTTCAAGATGTCTCTTGAGTTCACACTGTTGTTGGGATTGGTGAAGAGTGCATCCATTTTTTTCACTGGTTGCAGTAAGTGATATATCTCCTAAAAGTTCTTTACCCTCAAGGTAACAAGTTCTATCCATTGACACTAATCAACACCATTGTCTCTGGATTAGTATGTAAGACAATCTAGTTGATCATGTCCGTGCATGGAAATGTTGGATACCTGCATGCAACCCGGTACAAGCCACACTTATGTATGTTGACATAGACTCTCTAGTACTCCAGATTCTCCTCAGAAGTGCCTAAAAATATTTCATTGATGTCCTTCCATGTGATATTTATCTCCTTGTCTATGAACAACTTAGTGTCTCCATAGATGGGCAAGCTCATAGACATTTGTTCGACCACATCTCTAGTTTCTCTCTAGTGTCCTTTGACCCTGCTTTCTTGGAAGCCATTGTACCTATACTGCTGAGAGATTGATGAACACCTGTGATACCTGGAGACAGAGAAATACTCATGGAAAGAAAAATGTCAGTTTAAGATGAAAGGAAACTTAAGGACTAACATGCAACATGCTTGACTAACTGATTGGGAAAATTGTGCAATTTTCTCTGGGAGAGGTTGGGAGATTGACTGCCAGAACTGTGTAGGCATAGTCCAAGTGGCCAGTGAGCTGAATGACTAATAAAACTGTGCAGAGAATAGTCCATCTTGGCCTACTAAGCACTGGAACTGTGCAATGCATAGCTTCAGTCAACATGATTGCAACCCGGGAAATTGCACTGTGCAATCCTGTGGGCCAACTCAGGAACTGTCTCTTAGAATTGCACAGAGCACATACTGGGATGCTAGTGTGAGGAAAGATATATGCAATTCTTGGGAGAAAGGAAAGGCCTTCCATCCCAAAAATGCGCAGTGCAAGCCAAGTAAGGCAAAGTCCAGGAAAAGGCATCACATACTTGTCGATGGGTGACTGAAAACAGTAAGGACTGAGTGCATGTGTAGAGATGGTGCAAACATGAGTGAATGAACATGCATGTGATTAAAGTCAATTCAAGATTCAATAGGATGGGAAAGCCACGAAGCGTGTGAAGCGAGTCACCATAATGGCGAATGTCGGTGCAGAAACATTGTCATGCATGCGACAATAAGGAAATGTAATGAAAAACTTGAAACAATGCTTCTACAAGTTAGAATGCATTGAAATGACAACAAGTGTTCAATAACACCAAGAAAATAACGTTCACACAAGCTAAAATATAAAAGGTGATAGAAAAGCAACAAAGGACATGAAAAATCTGCAATGACTGTGCCGAAAGTTCCTAGATGTATTGGGAATGCTAGAGCTCCAAGATCAAAAGTGAGGAATGAGCTCTAAAGCTTCGAATAAATAGTTTTGACAAGATTGAGGTTTATGACATGCATGGCACAAATCTAGGAAAACACGACACTTAGCGGGAGGTTCTAAAACATATTTTTCATGTAACCCCCTGATGCTAAAAATAGATCCCTAAATTTTAGGAATTCTTTTTTCTCTTTTTTCTTTTAGGAAAAACTATCCATGCATGCAAGGCAAGGTTGCACAGTCGTGGAGGGAACCAGTCAACCTGTGAGCACATGCAACGGTTAGCAAGCCTTGGGATGACTTGTGCGCAGTTCCTAGGCTGAGTGGATTTGGCTGCCCCTTAAGCTCTGCATATTTTTTTTACTGAAGCCAAGGCTTTCATCCATAACTACACAAATTCTAAGAGAAAGCTCAGTGATGGGTTACTCTGTGCAATTTTCTTGGGGAAGGCAGTCTGCCTTCTCTGCGCAATTTTGGAGAGCAGTGTTGGTTGCCAGGATGCACTACACAATTCCGAAGAGAAAGGTTGGTTTCCCTCGAGGGCTGTGCAATTTTCCAATTCAGCACAAGAGTCGGTATGAGACCAAGTCACAGGAAGTCAGCTTGTGGCTGAAAGACAAACGAAGCTAGTAAAAATTTTAGAGGATGGTTGTAGCCATTACAACAGATTGCCAATGAAACCTTGTTGATAGTGTGAGTGTAATTTCTCAGTTCATAATTAAAAAACACAAGTTAAGTAAATATATCATAACTATCAAGTTTTCTCCAGAGGAAAAAGTTGTTTACAAAGCATTTCTTATGCAAATAGACAATGTGCAGAGCATGTGACAAGGATGGATGTATGGAAGTAGAAATGTTGCAATGCATACCTACCTACTAATCAACTAATAAAGCAAGTGTGTATTTAGAATAGGTCCATTAATTCAATAATAACAATTTTAAATTTAAATTATTGATCGAAGGGTGTTATTGAGTATGGAAGTAACTGTGTTGTGTAGAGATAACTTTACTGTTGAAAAGTGTGCAACAAGAAATGTAGAAATAGAAATTTCTAAAAATAGCAGTTTGGCCAGTGTGGAATTTTGGCCACCTTGGGTGAGAGGTGAAACTGCTAAAAATAACATCTTCTAAAAATAACATTTTTGGGTCCCTTCCTATTTATAGTAGTCCCTGGTCTATCTATAGGAAGTAAATTCGAATTTGGTCTTACCAGCAGTTTGAATATTAATTAATTAATTCTCCATGAGTTAATTAGTTATGGAAAATCAAACTTGAAGTCTTTGTGAGAACATGCAATATTTTCTCCACTAATTAGGGAATGTGTCCTTGATTTGCTCCATTGATTGAGGAATTAAGGATGAGTTCTATATTCAGAGGATCAGTTGACTTAGTTTAACTTATTCAAGTTCAGTTAGATTAATTTAACAAGTTGTTAAATTAATGAGATACAGTTTGTTGATGCTTGCATGCATGTGACAACTGTTATTTTCAGATAACTGTGTATTTAGTCATGGATAACTAATGCATGTCAGTTCTGTCAGAGACCTAGTTGAGATCAGATGTGGGATAGTGTACTATCAAATGCTAGGATATTTCTAGTAAGTATTCCTTGCATGGGGAAGGAAACTTCTTCCTTCTATGATTGCGTAGTTGGACCTGAGGTGATAGCAGGTATGATCAGGCCAGTTTACATGTGTTTTGTAATTGGACCCCAATCAAAATTGCACAAGGAAATAGGAGCTTGGACCTGAGGTGCAGCCTTTATATACAACGCTAGGTAGTCCATGAGCTTTATCATCAGAGTATAGAGAGAGCAGGATAACTTTTGAGCTGATTCTTTTTGTATGTTGTTGAGTATTTCCACTTGATTGATAATACAGAGATGGGGTTTTAGGCTAGTTCTTTTCCTAGATAAATTCTTCTGTGTTATGTCTGATTGATTCCTTCTTATCAGTTATATGTGTTCATGCTTGATGTTGTTCATGTTCAATTAAGCTTCTGCTAAGTTTATGGTAGATGTAGATCTAGTATTATGCTTTAGTACATTGCATATATTAGTTGGATCTACAGGTGAAATTTCTACATGATATTAGTGAGCTATTTGATTTGTAGAGAAAATTCTACATGGTATCAAAGCTCAGGTGATCAAGGAAGAACAATATACAAGAAGGAATTTGAAGTTTATTATTTGGGATATAGATCTCAAGTTCTTATCACATCTATTTCACCGAAGGCATTCTATGGTTTGAGGCTTGAGTATGCCCTTGATGGTAGCTAAAACTATATAGCTTGGAAGGATCACATGGAGGCAGTATTGGAAGATAACGGCCTTAAGGACTTCATTGATCAAGAAGTCCATAAACCTGTTGTTGCTACTCAACTAGTGGAATGGAAGAAGTGTGTAGCTAGATCTAGGAGAATTCTCTTGGAGGGAGTGCGAGATCACATTTTCTCGAGCCTCCATGGGAAGGAGACTTCTTTTGCAATGTGGAAAACATTTAAAGATTTATATCATAATAGCAGTGATCAGAGGAAGCTCGCACTGAAGGACAAACTTCGTAAGATCAAGTGTGAAAAGGATGATACGATCTCTATGTATCTAACCAAGCTCATCGCATGTGGGGATGAGCTTGCAAGTGTAGGGGTCATGACAGCTGATGATGATATGGTGAGTCTAACACTCCTTGGCCTTCCTAAGAGTTGGCATAGCTACCAGGACTCGGTTAATGCAAGGGAGAAACTGCTAGATTGGAAACAACTAAGGTCAGATTTGATGCAGGAGGAGATCAGATGGAAAAAAAGAGACGGTCCTTCATCCATGGAGGATAAGGAGAACTGTGCCTTAGTGAGTAAGGAAAAGAAGGGGAAGGAGAAGGATTCTCTTTCTGAATCCAGTTTTTCCAATGGTGGGAAGAAGGTTGACAAATTAAAAGTGTGATGCTTTCGTTGTCATGAGGTGGGCCATTATGCTACAAATTGCCCACAGAGGAAATCCAAGAAGGGATCCGGGGAAGGATCTGAAGGTGAGGCACTTTCTTCACAGTTTGAGTTGGATTTCATACTCTTGGAATGCATGGTTTCATCCATGGTGGGAAGTGGTTAGTTTCTTGACAGTGGAGCTTCTTTCCACATGACCGGCGATAAGAGTTTGTTCAGTACTTTGGAGGAGAAATATCTCCAAATACTCATAGTGATGGGTAATGATAAGAAGTATAGTGTCTCAGGTGTAGGCACAGTTATTTTTTAGAGGGATCATGGAGCTCACCTTACCTTGACCGATGTTAAGTATGTACTAGGACTGAAGAGAGACTTGGTGTCAATCGCAATGCTGGAAGACAGAGGCTATGATGTAGTCTTCAATAAGGGAAAGGTTTTCCTTAGACTCATAATTTCTAGACAGGTGAAGCAGATTAGTTCACAGGTCAAGAACCTGTATGCTCTTGAGGTTCAAGATGCATGCAAAGCCTTGAGTAGCAAGGCAATTGATGGAGAATTGGTGGTTGAGAGGGATAGTATATTACCTCTCAACATGTAGCACCAGAAGAAGTCTTAGATGATTGTGGAGGAGCCACGATTGGTGCAACAGCTTCTGGAGGTTGTGGAGTAGCCACAATAAGGGAATCTGAGTGGAGATTGAGTAGAGACATCTACTCATGCAGAGACCTCCAGTAGGGGGAAACTTCAAGCCAGGTGGGCTGAGGGATCACATGCATCCATACATCCAGGTAGGAGGTGGGGCGACATAGAGTGATCGTCCCAAGGAGAAGGGGTAAGATCCTTGAGGTACACAACCTCTTGGATGAGACCTTGCTATGGGAGCCTCGATGTGGAGTAGCAGTAACTAACTGATTGGGTAGAGACTGATGTGGATGGAGTGGTAGAGAGAGCTACAGTGCAGGGAATCCTAGGACAACATAGAGCATGCAGGCTGCAACAATGCGAGAGGCACAAGTGTGTTGCACAGTGCAGGGTAGCACAGAGAAGGGTGCAATGGTGTGAGATGCATGGAGATGTTGCAGTAGTGCAGAGGCCAGAGAGGGAGCACTTGTTAGCAGCAGGTAGAGCTTCAACATCAGAGTATGTTTCTAGCCCAACAAAGTGGTCAGTTCGGAGTTTTTTTTTGTTCCGGGTGTTGCTAGAGCAACCACACTTGGTAGATGTGTTGCATGCAGAACATTCCAGAGTTATAGGATCGAGTTCGAAAGGAAGACTTTCTTGTTGAGAGGGAGTCTTGAAAAGTGTGCAATAAGAAATGTAAAAATAGAAATTGCTAAAAATAGCAATTTGGCCAGTGTGGAATTTTGGCCACCTTGGGTTAGAGGTGAAACTATTAAAAATAGAATCTTCTAAAAATAACATTTCTGGGTCCCTTCCTATTTATAGCAGTCCATGATTTATCTATAGGAAGTAAATTCGAATTTGGTCTTACCAATAGTTTGATATTAATTAATTAATTCTCCATGAGTTAATTAGTTATGGAAAATCAAACTTGAAGTCTTTGTGAGAAAATGTAATATTTTCTCCACTAATTGGGGAATGTGTCCCTGATTTGTTCCACTGATTTGAGGAATTAAGGATGATTTCAATATTGAGAGGATCAGTTGACTTAGTTTAACTTAGTCAAGTTTAGTTAGATTAATTTAACAAGTTGTTAAATTAATGAGATACAGTTTGCTGATGCTTGCATACATGTGACAATTGTTATTTTCATATAACTGTGTATTCGCTCATGGATAACTGATGCATGTTAGTTCTGTCAAAGACCCAGTTGAGATCAGATGTGGGAAAATGTACTATCAGATGTTAGGATATTTCTAGTAAGTATTCCTTGCATGGGGAAGGAAGCTTCTTCCTTCTATGACTGCATAGTTGGACATGAGATGACAACAGGTATGATCAGGTCAATTTACATGTGTTTTGTAATTGGACCCCAATCAAAACTGCAGAAGGAAATAGGAGCTTGAACCTAAGGTGCATCCTTTATATGCAAGGCTAGGTAGTCCATGAGCTTTATCATCAGAGTATAGAGAGAGCAAGATAGCTTTTGAGTTGATTCTTTTTGTATGTTGTTGAGTATTTCCACTTGATTGATAATACAGAGATGGGGTTTTAGGCTGGTGCTTTTCTCGAATAAATTCTTCTATGTTATGTGTGATTGATTCCTTCTTATCAGTTATATGTGTTCATGCTTGATGTTGCTCATGTTCAATTAAGCTTCCGCTAAGTTTATGGTAGATGTAGATCTAGTATTATGATTTAGTACATTGCATATATCAGTTGGATTTGCAGGTGAAATTTCTACATGATATCAATGAGCTAGCTGATTTGTAGAGAAAATTCTACATTTACAAATTTCCAGATCTTACATCATATATAGTATGAATTTTTACAAATAACTTGTTGTGTGTGAGAGAATGAGGAGTATTATTATCTTTCGTTGTACAGAGTTTTTACTGTGCGAAGTACATAGTATTTGTAGAAGAGAATTTGCATAGATCCTTGATTTTAAAGATATGAATCTTTACAGAAGACAAGGTATGTGCAAGGGAACATAATGATTAACATTGGTAATTTCCATTGTGCAGAATGGTGCATAAGGTATTATCAAACTATTATTGTTAATCCATGAGATTTTTGCGCACAATGGATTACTATGAAACGTAGCATTTATGCATTTGTATTATATTGAAGGTGTTGTATCTCCTAGAGACAATCTCCAGGTTGAGGATAGGTTAGTTCCTAGGACATCTTAGAGTGTTTGTAATATTTGTAGGAATTGTCCATTTACATTCAACATTCAAAAACATTATGAATTAGAAATGGTCCAAAATCTCTTTCAAGACGGTAGATTCAATTTTTGACAGAAAACTGTATAAAAGACTTAACATTAGGCTCTCATGGCTAACTTGTGTTGGAAATAATACTGAGAGGGGGGGTGAATCAGTATTATCAAGTTCTTTTAATAAATCTTCCTTATTTGTACTTTGAATTATTTTTGCATGTCAGTACCATAAAATAATGAGCATGAACAAAGAAAACAGATAGTCACACCAAAGAACACCAGATGTAAGGTGGAAACCCAATGTGGGTGAAAACCAACTGCTGCAATATGTCTCTATCTTCTTTCAAATTAGAAACTCATTTTACAATGGTTTTGTACTAGTGCAGTCCTTTACCAGTATGTAGGCTGCAACCTGCAGAGAGCTACAACTCTCTCTCGTTTTCCAGTCTCTCCTGGAAGGGAGCTACAACCCCCTACTTCTTTTCATTCAAGGATCACTTTTCATAAATTTTCAAACTGGATCCATAAACATCAAGAGATCATTGAGTACAAGTAAATCACCCAATAAACTGCAGTAGCCAGATCAACAATAACAGTAAACCCAGAACACCTTATCAATAGAAAAGTTCAGCCAACAAAAGGTCTTAAGACTGATACGCAGTTTTTCTTTCTCTGGCCTGCGTGCGTACGCACTTCACCTTCTGCTCCCCTGCGTATACACGCAGAGACCCTTCTGCCGCACCGCGTACCCACGCACTGTTTATTCAATCGCGCTGCGTACTGTTACTGTAGGTACGCACCCACAGATGCTATCACGCCGCGTACTGCTGCTGTACCCACGCATCCACAGATGCTATCGCGCCGCGTACTGCTGCTGTACCCATGCACCCACAGATGTTATCGCGCTGCGTACCTATGCACCTGAACCTCTGTCGTGCTGTGTACCCATGCACTACGCCTTCTTCTGCTCTGCGTACCCACACACTTCTCCTTCTTCTGCTCTGCATACCCACGCACTTGCACCGTTAATCACTTGCGTACCTCTGATTAGGGCCGAACTGGCAGTCCCCCAGTGTGCCACAGATAGTCAGATGCTCAGATCTGTTCATGCGCTCGAGAGATCACCCTTCACAGATTCGCTTTCAACTTCACTTTTATATAGATCAAGCTTTTAAAACAATAACCCAATATTTCAGATCTTAAGATATTCAATTTGCAAAAGATGCTTAGCCAAGTGATCTCCTTTGCTTTATATAGGCAAGATCTTCCTAAAAACATGGATCAATACCATAGATAACCAATACAAGGGGCCCAAAAACATGGGGCTCAAGAATAATAATAATATAAAACAATACCACGGGCCAAAACCATAGAATCAAGAACGGCGGGCTAAATACCACGGGCCAAACATAAGAAACCCCACGTGAGCGCGCTTCTCTGCCTTGAAGAAAGTGAACTGGGGGTACGCACCTTCTGAACGGGTGACCTGCGTGTGTGGCCGTAGTCCCTTCACGGTGTACCTGCGTGTACACACCTTTTGAACTATTCTCCTACGTACGTCTTAATTTTCAACATTTTGAGAGCCTGATCAGAGCATTGCCACTTGAGGGTGTTGCCATCAAGTACAACATCTGTAACATAGAGCCATACCAGAATCATAATGCCAACAATCTCCCCCTTTGGACTTGGTGGCAACCTCAAAATCTTTCAACATCATTCTCCCCCTTTGACATCAAGGGCAAAGGGTTATGCTCCCCCTAAGAACATGCTCCCCCTGAATATGAACCAGATCTGCAAAGAAACACCATAAATGATCATGAAAGAGATAGAGACATATTGCAGCAATATTCAGACCAGCATCCATGATCTCCTTCTGTACGTCCTCCATAATGCCAACAATGCATTATATGCTCCCCCTGAACCTGTGCCATTCGATCTTCAACCAATCCGCAACCTAGCACATGTACGCATATGCCCCAGATGAGCCTTGCGTACAATCAACCATTAGAAGAGATTCAACAAGATGATGCATCAACAACCCCCAGCTTTTGCCTGAGGTATTCAAAAGTCTCCCTGGGCAATGGTTTGGTGAGTATATCAGCAACTTGTTCCTTAGAAGGAACATACTCCAACTTGACCTTTTGTTCAAGTACTTGTTCCCGGAGAAAATGATACTTGATCGGTATGTGCTTGGTCTTTGAATGCATGACTGGGTTCTTTGAAATGTTGATTGCACTTGTGCTATCACATAAGATGGAGATAGGTGGTGTACAAGTGATTTGAAAATCCTGCAAGGTTTGCATCATCGAAAGGAGTTGAGTGCAGCAAGATGCAGCAACAACATATTCTGCTTCAGCTGTAGACAAGGCAATCGAACTGTGTTTCTTGCTGAACCAAGATACTAATCTGGAACCCATAAAGAACACACCACCACTTGTGCTCTTCCTGTCATCCGCGCTTCCTGCCTAATCTGCATTTGTATAAGCATGAAGTGTGAGATCTGTATCTCTAGGATACCAAAAGCCATAATTTTGAGTCCCTTGAAGATATTTAAAGATTCTCTTTACTGCCTGAAGATGAGTTTCCTTCAGATTTGCTTGAAATCTTCCAACTATTCCCACTGCATGCATGATGTCTGGTCGGGTACCTGTCAAATAAAGTAGACTTCCAATCATAGATCTGTAGGTTGGTTGATGCACTGCTTCTGATTCATCATTTGCACTGAGGCTACATCCTGTGACCATGGGTGTACATACTGGTTTTGCATCTTCCATGCCATATTTCTTCAAAATCTGTTTGAGATACTTGGTTTGAGACAAAAAGATCCCTCCTTCTTTTTGTTGGATTTGCAAACCAAGAAAATATGTCAGTTCTCCCAGCAAGGACATTTCGAATTCTTTCTGCATCACCAAGGCAAAGCTTTGACTCATAGATTCTTCATTGCTGCCAAACATAATGTCATCTACATACACAACAAGTATTAGCAATTTGTCATTTTCAATTTTTATATAAAGATTGTTGTCTGCTGATCCTTTTGAAAAACCTTGTTGATGAAGATATTTGTCCAAACGATAGTACCAAGCCCTTGGAGCTTGTTTGAGACCATAGAGAGCCTTTTTCAGTCTGCATACAAGATTTGGATCATTTCCAAGAATGAAACCATCTGGCTGCTCAATGTATACTTCTTCTTCCAAGTCTCCATTCAGGAAGGCTGATTTCACGTCCATTTGAAATACTTTGAAGTTTTGAAAGCTTGAGAGAGCAAGGAACATTCGGATGGCCTCAAGTCTTGCAACAGGAGCAAAGGTTTCTTCAAAATCTATTCCTTCTTGCTGCGCATACCCTTTACAAACAAGCCTGGCCTTGTTTCTAATTACTTCTCCATTTTCATTCAATTTATTTTTGAAGACCCATTTTGTCCCTATAACATTCTTATCCTTTGGTCTAGGAACCAGCTCCCAAGTGTTGTTCTTTTTGATCTGCTCAAGTTCTTCATCCATTGCTTTCACCCAACATTCATCTTTGCATGCCTCTTTCACATTTTGTGGTTCAGTGGAAGAGAGTAATGCCAAATAGCTTGAAGCTTCTGCAACTGTTCTTCTTGTTTGTACACCTGCTTCTTTCTGCCCCAAAATCTGAGATTCTGGATGATTCTTCTGAACATATCTGGATGGAGTCTTCTCTTATATCCTTATCTGTTCCTCTGGTTCTTCTTGAGGTTCTTCTTCTTCATCATTCTGTCTTTGAGGGTAGTTTTCATCTTCTTCGATATCTTCATGATTTACTTGCCTAGGAATGTATCCCTTCTCATCAACCACTACATAAATGCTGTCAACAATTCTTCCAAGTCTTTTATTGTAGCAATTGTATGCTTTGTTGTGTGGAGAATAACCAAGAAGAATGCCTTCATCTTCTCTAGGTTCAAGTTTTCCAAGTTGCTCATCAGTATTCTTAATATAGCATTTGCTCCCAAAGATTTTGAAGTGCTTTACCGAAGGAGTCTCACCATACCAGAGCTCATGAGGAGTTTGAGTGCTGTTCACCCGGACATTTTTTTTGTTGAGAATAACAACCGTAGCATATGCAGCTTCACCCCAGAAAGTTGCGGGAGTTCCAGACTCATCAAGCATAGCACGAGCCATTTGTTGGACTGTTCTGTTCATTCTTTCCACTACTCCATTTTGCTGAGGAGTTCTAGCTATAGAGAATTCTCTTCTTATCCCATGTTCTTCACAGAAATCAAAAAATTCATTTGAGGTAAACTCCCCACCTCTGTCGGATCTGAGGCACTTAATTTTGTATCCTGATTCATTTTCAACCAAGGCTTTAAAGGATTTGAATTTTTCGAATGCTTCATCTTTGTGCTTCATAAGTCCTAACCAGACAAACCTGGAGAAATCGTCAATGAATAATATCAAGTATTCTTCTCCTCGAGGTGTCCTTTTCCTGAATGGTCCACATACATCTGTATGTACAAGCTCAAGAGGCATGCTAGCTGATCCTTCCTTCTCTGGAAAGTTAGTTCTGGTTTGCTTTCCAAACTGACATGATTTTCATATGGTGTTGTCTGGAATTTTGATATCTGGAAGACCGCGAACTGCCTGATATTTGCATGCTTTCCTTATTTGTGAAAAGCTTAGATGCCCCAACCTCCGGTGCCATAACCAGTGTTCATCATCCTTGCTTAGATAGCATTGTTGTTGTCCTTCTTCAAATATGTATAGATTATTTGGAGTTCTTTTACCTTTCATCACCGTTTTACCTGTATCAAGATCACGAACAAGACATCCATTTGTTCTAAATATCACCTCGGTTCCTTGATCACACATCTGGCTGACACTTAGAAGATTATGTTTCAATCCATCAACATACAAAACATTTCCAGCTTTGACCTTTTCTTTTAACTGAGCAGTGCCTTTTCCTTTTATAGCTGCAGGAGTATCATTTCCAAAGGAAACTTTCTTTCCCTTTTCTAGAGCAGAATATGATTCAAGTTTTTCTTTATCACCTGTCATATGCTTCGAACATCCACTGTCAATGTACCATAGATTTTCCTGTCCCTCTGCATAAAATGCTATCCCACATCTTTCTATTTGTGGTTCCTTTATTCTCCATGTTTTGGTGCTTGGGGCTTGTTCCTTTGTCTGCTGAAACCTGCTCCTGCATTCAAAATATTCATGACCAAAGTTATTGCAAATAGAACATTCAACTTCATTTTCAAGAACCGAAAAGTTGTTATAGGTCCTTTTTGTAATCCCGGTCATACTTCTTTGTTTTTGAGCTTCTCTAGTCATGATCGTTTTATATGCAACACATTGAGCTGCTTTGTGACCAAAGTTATGGCAAGAAAAGCATTGTCCATTGAAGAAATTTCTGCGGTTATCAAATCTTCCGGCCAAACGACTGTAATTTCTATTGTCATTCATTCTTGAAGAAAATTGAGAGGATTTTACCTATGGCTGGTTGTAGCTTTTGTTCATCCTTAAGACGGATTGCCCCTGATTTTCCTGATAGTCTTTGTTTTTAATTGGTCCCTGCTTTACCTGGTGATCTCCATTGTGCTTTTGCTCATTCCTTCTTGCTACATCAAGATAACTCTTTGAGGTGGATGCTTGAGAAGTTTCTCCATTATAACCAGACCTGTCTTGTTTAGAGGAGAACGTTGTACATTGATGATCTCATCCAGAGTTTCAGATCCTTTGACAAACTTAAGATTAATAGCCTTTGTTTTCTCAATCTCTTTTCTAAGACCAACAATTTCACCTTCTAACTTTTCAAGATATTTTTCTTTTTCATCAATTTGAAGTTGTAGAGTATCAATAATCCTATTCTTTTCTTCTATACATGTCTTGAGTCTAGAAATTTCTTCACAAAAGCTATCCACATCTATAGCATCCATGTAATCATCATCTTCAAATGCCATTAAAAGTTTATAGTCATTACCTCGTTCACCTTCATTACTATTTGATAGACCATCACTATCTTCATGAGTGTAGTAGCTTTTCTTATTTGCAATCTGTTTCTTGTTCCATCTAGCAGGTTCCTTTCCTTTATCCTTATGAGGACATTTCGCAGCATAGTGACCTACTCTTCCACAAGCAAAGCATTTAAAAGGTAACTTACCTCTGAACCTTCCAGTACCCCTTTGAAGATTTCTGACAAAATTTGATTCTTCTTCTTCTTCTTCTGACACGTGACTTGCTTCATAATAGTCTCCTTTGCCTGAAGCCTTGAAAGCAGCTTCTCTTCTGTCTGATGGACCTCCCTTTCTCATTTCATAAGCAGTTAGAATTCCGTGTAGCTGCGACATAGTAAGAATTCGTAGATTTTCTTTTTCTTTTATTGCAGACACTTTAGATTCAAACTTGGGGGACAATGATCTTAGAACTTTTTCAACCACAATAGCTTCTTTTATTTCTTCACCCAAGTTTTTCATGCAATTAACAATCTCGTCTACCCGAAGGAAATAGTTAGCCACACTTTCATCATTATACATTCTGAGATTCTCATACGGAATCCTGAGGGTTTGAAGTTTAGCACGCTTTACCTGTTCATCTCCTTCGTAGCTCAAGACAATCTTGTCCCATATTTCTTTTGCGGATTTATATTGCATAACCTTCACGAATTCTATTTGAGATAAGCATCCCAGTAGAGTATTGACTGCTTTAGCATTTGTTTCATATTTCTTCTTCTCAGCCAAATCTGTAGGAGTAGCTGAAGGAAAAGTGTAGCCTGTATCTATGATATCCCAAACTTCTGTACCAAGAGATTGAAGATAGGCAGTAACTCTTACCTTCCAATAATTGAAGTTTGTCCCATCAAAGATTGGTGGCCTGACTGATGCTTCCCTCTCATAGTTGCTCATGATGAATGATCTTTCTTCAAGCGATCAAGCTTCTCTGAAGGACCTGCTCTGATACCAATTGTTGGAAATAATACTGAGAGGGGGGGTGAATCAGTATTATCAAGTTATTTTAATAAATCTTCCTTATTTATACTTTGAATTAATTTTGCATGTCAGTACCATAAAATAATGAGCATGAACAAAGAAAACAGATAGTCACACCAAAGAACACCAGATGTAAGGTGGAAACCCAATGCGGGTGAAAACCACCTGCTGCAATATGTCTCTATCTTCTTTCAAATTAGAAACTCCTTTTACAATGGTTTTGTATTGGTGCAGTCCTTTACCAGTACGCAGGCTGCAACCTGCAGAGAGCTACAACTCTCTCTCGTTTTCCAGTCTCTCCTGGAAGGGAGCTACAACCCCCTACTTCTTTTCTTTCAAGGATCACTTTTCATAAATTTTCAAACTGGATCCATAAACATCAAGAGATCATTGAGTACCTGCGTGTACGCACCTTTTGAACTATTCTCCTGTGTACCTCTTAATTTTCAACATTTTGAGAGCATGATCAGAGCATTGCCACTTGAGGGTGTTGCCATCAAGTACAACATCTGTAACATAGAGCCATACCAGAATCATAATGCCAACAACTTGTAGAAAAAAACATATTTCATTTGATCATTGTAGCATACATGAAAGTAGAATGTGAAGAAAATAAATTAAATACACATGGCTTATCACAAAATCCCATATTGCATCAAAATTCAACAGGAAAATGAGGAAATGAAACTGTAACTAAAATTCAAAAAACATGGAGTGTGTTATCACCAAAAAATTGATCATCTAGCCTAATTTACTAGATGGATTGAAGTACACCATGTAAAGCCAATTTTACCATAGTAAAATTGCTTTCGCTGTGAAAATTACCTAATAAACCACCTTTTAAAAGTAATTTATAGTTAAACCCATGAAGAATAATTAAATAAATCACTGTTTATTTGATTTTGTTCTAGGAATAATTAATTAAACCATTGTTTTATTATTTTTCCTTGTCAATTTTGACCCAATCATGAAAATAAACAGATAAATAATTATTTATCTTATTTTTCTCTAAGAATAATTAATTAATCACTAATTAATTATTATTCTCTGTTAAATTTGACTAAATCCCTTAGGAATAATTAAAAAAATCCTTATTTGTTTATTGTTCCTTAACTAATTCCTTGAGATGATAAATAAATCATTTATTTATTTATTATTTCTAAATAAAAGTTTAAATACTTTTTCCCTCTTAACCAAATATAATAAAATATTCCAAGTGGTTATTCCAAGAATGGGATCAATAATATTTTATTATTGCTCATTATTCAAGGATAAATCAATATTTTGTTATAAATTGAAGGGTTTTCCATTCATTATTCACTTTTGATTATTTTCATTGTTGCACTCACTGTTGTAACTCTAATTATTTTCTTTGTCGCATACCATATTTTTACTGGGTTTATGTGTTATAGAGGAGAGAGACTCTACACAAGGTGAAGATGTTTGAGGATAGCCAAGAACCGATCCCATAGAGGGGAACTGGTAACATTTATCTGTTCTCTTCACAAGTGTTATAATAAAAGTATTCTTTACATATCTGGTTTCCATTGGATGATTGGAGTTATTACTCTTTCTTTTTGTTGTTTAACTATGATTGTGGCATAGATCTGGACTTTGGCATGTTTTGTTTTAATCAGTTGTTGGAGATCTACAATGTTTAGCAGTCATTTACATCATTGATATTGTTTGTCATCCAAAATCTTAAGTGGGTTCTTTTCATACATTATTGAGAAGAAAAAACTACAACATAGTGCATATTAAGGATGTTAAGTCTCATTCATCATAGGCATATTCAATAAAAATTAGACACACATGAAATATCCATGATTAAGAGGCTACATCCAAAAGCTACTATTACATGCCATCTCATAAGAAAGAAACAAATAATGGAATGGACATAGGGGAGATTACATACTATAACTTCATGCAATTAGAATCACCATCACTTCTTTATTAATCCGAATATAGAGCATACATCTTTGGTATTTTTCAATTCATGGTTCAAGAGCCCTTCTGAAAAGAAAATTCATAACCTTTCAAAAATATGTCCTAAAACGTTTTATAGGGTCTCATGAAGAGTACCCCTCACAAAATATTCCTTCTTGATCTTCTAATGGTTCATCACAATAGAATGGTGAGAGCATGCTACTTGCACATCTATACTAACTAAAACATAACTAACTTGATTGCATTCTTAAAATGGAATATTTACAAAAACATAAAAACAATAAAGTGTCATGATTGACATGATAAAAATATCTTCATCACTGTTGGGCTTCCTCCGGAGGAAAATACCTTGACTCAATGATCTAGAGCCTTGGAGGAATGATGAACTGTTCACACGTTTTCCATGGTGTTTGGCTTGGTATAGAAGAGCAAAAGAAATTCTGATATGCAATATTAAGACTGGTGAGCCCTACATAATTTAGCCTAGTGTGAAACAAGGTCCTCACCATCCATAGCAACTAGAAATCCCTCCTCAGATATCTCACTATAGTATTTCCCTTTAGAGATGAGGTCTTCTCATGAGAGGAGTTAGCTTTGCTCTTAGGCTCCACTAACATTTGATTGTACTGCTCCCATGGGATCAATACTCCTACAAGGTCCCAACAGTTGGGCAGTCTAACTCTAACCCTCTGCTCGAACTCTGAGTTGAAAAAAACTACAACTTTTATCTTTTCATTAATGTACTAGATGAATTTTCAAGCTGTCTTGAAATTTGTTCCATCCTCCTCCTTGGATGACATGATAAAGAACTCATAGTCCTTAACAACAATATTATGTTCTACCGTCAATGTTATATTCTCCCAGCTTCCCTTCACTTATGTTATTATTTCATCCCATATCAGCTACTTGGCCTGGAGGAGACGCAAGTTACCTTTCAACCTACTTTTTAGCTCACTAATATCATGGTTTGCAGTCTGTATATTTTTGTTGATTAGCTTTGCATTAGTCCTTGAAGTTTCCACCTCTTTCTCCTTTTTTGCAAGAGCACACTTGGCATTATCCAAATCCACCTACACTTTCTTGAGTTCGCCTTTAGAGAGCTACATTTCAGTAAGTGTCTTAGTGAGATGCTTAGTGGGATTTTGTGGATTCTTGGGTAGAAGAACTGAACAAATATGAGATTCAATTCTCTGTTGGATCTTTGCCACCTGTTGCTTGAGGGCCACCACTTCATTATTCCCGTCTCTCAATTCCTTGGCTAGAATCTACTTTTCTCCTTCTACCCTTTAGAATGCACATGTTCACTAGCAAGCATCTTCAACTTATGCCTCAGGTCTTGGATCTCAGCTTGTGAACTCTGGATAATAGTCTTTATCATTGTTTTGTCTTCTGGGTCCACTCTAATCTTGATAATCAACTCTTTAAAGTTCGCTTTCTATAAGTGGAGATCTCTAGAGTTAGCTCTCTCCTGCTTCAGCTTTCTAGCATAATTTTCCAGTAGCTTCTCAGCTTTACTGATTGTCATGGAATTTTGGCTCAGTTCGTTATAAAGCATCTCTCCCACTTGCTTATGAAAGTTGATTTTGTCTTCCAGAAGGACACTAGTCATGTCCAGTGATACATTTACAATCATAAAGTATGAGCTCGATGGAAGGGATTGTGTCAAGGGATGATGTAATTAAAAATTCATTTGATTTCTCTCTAGGTCCATGGCAGCACGAGTCTAGTCTGGTAAGGGACTAAATGTGATGCCAAATGTGTTGTATCTCCTATCTAATCATATGGTTTCTTTCTTCTATCACATTTCCTACTACCAAGTTAGGTCCTATTGTTGATGAGATCCTAGCAAAAGTTAGAATTTCTACCTCTGTAGATGTGGAGGAAAAATATTGAAAAGGGTCTTCCAATGTCACATTGAAGCTTGCCCAGTTTAGATTTGTCTCAGTTAGCCTGATCTTGATATCCTCATCATTTTTTTCTTGGACTTTAGCTCTTTTGTTGGAGTGAACTTCTTCGATCTCAATATCTCCAATCATCCACATTTCTCTTTTGAGACTTATCATTTGAAGTTAGATTCTTATTCCCCATATCTATACTAATAGGCCAAGAATCGAAGTTAGACTTCCATTAAACTTCATGCCTATATTCACAATCATAAGCTGAGTAATTTATGCTTTTCCTTTTCTTTGAAATGATGCCATGAGGATCCTAGTGCCAAATATCTCCCATTTCAAAGTTTAGTTCCTTTAACAAATCTTCAATAGGCTAAAAGTCTTTTCTGGTATTTACAATGAAAGGACCTATTGGCTTGCCCAATTTGAACAAGTATAATTTCTTGGCAGGCACAAGTGGATTTGATCAACATGTACGATTTTCCTGATGAATTCTAGGGAAAATATTTTCATGGGAATAAATATAGGTAAATGGTAAGGAGGAAGGTCACACCCATAAACCCTAATTTCAGTGTAATCCTCGAATAAGTACCAACCACTCACTCTGGTGTCTTTGTTGGGCTAGAGGATTTCTTTCTGTTGTGGTAGAATCCGTGTGGGAGAGACATTTTGAATAATTTTTTATGCTATAGCCATATATGTAGACATGAAATGAGACAAACCCTCATTGTTGGGTTTCTTCCTGACAACAACATCCCCATCAAAGACAAAATTTATCTGTTTGTGTGAATCCATGAGACTGAGGCCCAAGTATTCAAACTCATCCACATGGGTGTACAAGAACAAATAGAATAGGATGAATTAGTATCTAAAATATGTAGTGATAGGAAAATGGTGCAGCTGGAACTTAATGGATTCATCTAAGAAAGAAGGTGTATCAGAAACATAGCCTGGTTGTATCATCACTCTTAGAAACCCTATGGAACATTTGGTAATGTTAGTGGTGTCATCTTCTCCAAACAGTAGGGAAATCAAAGTGAGGATGGGTTGCACTACCTCTATAAACATAGGGACAAAACAAGAGTTAGCAATGGAAAGGGTTTGGTGGCAAGGAGCCAGAACCATCTGCAAGGAATCTTGTTGTTCCCTAGCTGCTAGCATGTTATAGCTATAGAACAGGGTAGTTTATGTGAATTTGTCAAGGTTAGGAGAATTTGGGTAAACCAAGCATTTTGAATTATTTCTGGAGTTATCTCTAGGATATTTATTCCTGTAGATGATATGAAGCAATTTTTGTCTTCAACATAGGATGTTGCAAGCCATGAAATAAACTCAAGGAAATTGTAGATAGATGGGGAATCTATTAGTACAATCTTGACTCCACTACCCTAATGGGGTCTTCTCCCTTGAAATGGAGGTCATACATGTGGAGCCAGAGGTCTGATAGGTTGTAGGGGTAGGCTCAATCATGGATTTTGGATTCCTTGTCCATGAGAGGGTCAATGTTGGAAGATGGTTTAGCTTCTCATGGTTTAGGATTTTTAGTCACAGGCTTTTTCATTTTGAGCATAAGGACTAAAATGATAATTAGGAGGCCTTTGGGTTACTTGATTTACCAGGTGAATTTTGGACTTAATGACATTGAGGAAGATCTGAGCTATTTGATAGGTGAATGACGTTTCAAACCAGAGGATCGACAGGAGGACTGGACTATAGGAGATAAAATTTGAAATTTAAATGGCTAATGGGTTAGATTATTATAGGCTGGATAAAATGGTAACATGATGACAAGTGAGCACATGAGGAGGTGAAAAGTGGTGGTAGGGGATTGGTAGGGTGACTAAGCGACAAATGGAGGGGAATACCTTTAAATTCTTACTACAACACTCGCTTGATAACGTTAATGACACCTAGGTGTATGGAATAGCAGATGTGGTCCCCATATTTCTGATGGATGGGCAAACAGGAGTTGGGATCAAGTCGAGACCCCTCAGAGTTAATCTGGTCCGTTGATTCACCAAATTGATTCCATTGACTTTTCTCCTCTCAGGGGTGGCATTGACATATTGGTCGCACCAGTTTCCCCCACCATAATGCTTCCAAGGGCTAGAAAGGTTGTGATGGATGATGCCCCACCTAGTACTTGCTCGAGATTTAAATGAAGTACCACACCTACCATTAACCTCCATCCATTTGATTGTTGCACTTACAAAAAGAACGTGTTTAATGTTTCCTTTGCCTGAGTGTGTGTTAGTGTGCAAAAAATGCCTAACTTGTTTTATTTTGCCATCATTGGTATATTTTTTCCTCTCTAAATAGGTATAAATCTAAGACCATACAATAAAGATGTAAAAAGGTAGAGAAGAGAATAACATTGAATCCAACTGGTGACAGTGCATTTTAAGAAATGCATTGAGAACCTACTGATTAGTGCCTTATCCATGGGCATGGAGCCAATTTATTTCAGTAATGTATAAAGTAAAAAGAGAGATAGTAAGGATATAAAAAAAAAACATATCTAGTGTGTACAATGGCTCGCTGGTATATATAGTGAATGGAATTCAAATTGCTTTAATACTAGAAATGGAGCTTGAGAAAATGCCCATTTACAGGTAGTTCAAGCACTTGACCATCCAAGTTATCCAACAAGAAGGTATTGTTTCCTTTTGTTTGAGTTATCTTGAAAGGTACCAACCACAGGGGATCAAACTTCCCATGTTTCCCCTTGTCCTCTCTTATAACGTCCCATCTAAGCACCAAGTCTCCTAGCTGTAAGGATCTATCCTTTGTTATTTTGTCAAAAAGATTATTCATCTTTTCATGATAGCTAATCATATTCTGAGTTACTTGCCCTTTGTTTTCTTGCAGTTCCACCTGCTGATTTATTCTCCTAGTTAGAGAATTAGGCTCCTCCTCACCATCCTATAGAATTTTTGCCACTGGCATAGCTTATTGGACAAGAAAAATTACTGCTCTTCCATATACCAACTCAAAAGGAGACTTTCCAATTGATCTCTTTGTAGTAATTCTATTGGTCTGCAATGCAAATTTTAGTTGCGAGTCCCAATTTTTTTGATTTTTTGCTATGGTCTTTTCTAGAATTCTCATTAGGGTTTTTTTTGAAGATTCAGCTAATCCATTTCCCTGTGGATAGTAAGTGGCAGAGTTTCCAAAAATTCTATTGTAATTTTGACAGAAACTAATACACTTGGCTAACTTAAATACCTGAGCATTGTTAGTGATAATATTCCTTGAACAATGAAATCTAGCAAGGATATTCTCATCCATAAAATTGATGACCATTACATCAGTTGGATTCCTAGTCGGGATAACCTCCACCCATTTAGTGAAATAATCTATTGTTGTAAGTATCCATTTGTGTTGACCACTAAATGATGGATGTATTTCTCCAATAAATACTATCCCCCATTGTTTGAAGGGCTCTTCTAAGAAGGCAGGGATCAGGGGGAGGAGCATAGAAAATTTTAGGGGTGAATCTTAGCCCAAGGGGGGAATTTAAGGGATTTTATATTTTGGAGGGGATTTTTTTTTATAATAAACCCATTTACTATAGTTGTCCCAAAACTTATTTAAAAGTAAATATTTATTATATTTTATCCATAGAAAAGAAGGTGGATAAACAATGCAAAGCACGATTTGCCTGGTTTGGGAGGTTGGATTTGCTTGCAATTGCTAGATTTCCTGGGTTGGAGGTTGGATTTGGTTGCAATTGCCCAGATTTCCTGGTTTGCAAATCAAGAGTAGGGTTGAATTGGGGGATTCACCTATATGAATTATACAGTCTCCATTCATGATTTTCACAAGGTTGTGTCTCAATTTTGGGCAAGGGACTTGAGGGAATAGAAGGGCCAAACTAGGTAAGTCTCACTGCACTCCATTCCTTCACACTTCTTTCCTTCTTTGGCATGTCATAACCCGATCCATTCTTTTGGGATAATGGTTTTTGTTTAGGTGGAATCTGAGTAATAAATGCATTGTTTTTATCCTACGCACACTCTACACTATGAAAGAGAGTGTAAAACTGGTTCGATGATTACTTAATTCCTCTCCAATGCATAATCCAAAGCAACATGATTTCCCCTCCTAAATTACTATACTAATAAATGACATCGAAATATGGGGAAGACTGAGAATTTAAGACCAGGTAAGGTGTTCTGACAGTGCCTAAGATCACACTTCTAATATTTCCTTGGCTAAATCCAATGAAAAGAATCTAACTAGAGAGGAGCTACCCTAGCATAATGCTAGAATGGGAATGCCACAAGACCTATATCTGGATCAGATTTTGAAGAGGCAGAGGCAGGCCTATGGATTTGATTTGAAATTGAAAGAACAAAGACTTGTTATTAGAGCTAATAGGAATAAGCACAAGTTTGGTTTGATCAAGTTGAGTTCAATCCAGTCCAGGTGCATACATACATACATAAATGTACGTCCTGTCGGTCCCTATAGGCTGACTAGGATTACCAAGGTAGCACATTATTCAGAGGATATCGGTGCTGCCTTGGCTAAGGCTATGCCCGAAGTTTGGAAGAAGGAGGAAGTGCTCTTCAATCTCCATTCGTGCAGGTCATGATTTGTTTTTAAGCCTTCATTCCAGCACTAATAGCTATAGTTGATTCATGAGTCGATCTAGTTCCAGTAGTCATAGAGGCAAAGGCTTCACCAATAGCACCAGGGTAGTCAGGCTATCACGTATCTCATTATGGTACGATGTTGTTCTTATGATTTTCTCTTGCATTAGATGGGATAGGGCTTGTGCGTAAGAGCGAGTAGGTTCATTGTTGTGGCGGGTTACTTGCTACGTTATTTCCTTTCGGTTGGTCAGTCACTTTCTATAGCGTAAACATTAATTCGCTCCAAAATAAGCTACAAATGATCAAATCAATGAACTTGAGTGCACTACAAAGTTGGGTGGTGGGAGCATTCCATTCTTCTTTCCCCCAAATCCATTTCCACTCAAAATTTGTCCAATTCCTCTGGTGATGTTGGCCTGGTGTTATGGCTTTTACAAAGCAACCAATGAAAATGCAATGCACTGATGCTCTAAGCCATGTTGGGAGGGTGATTTCATATGGCAGTGGATCCATCAAATCTAGCCCTCCATCATGGCCCATCTTCTTACTATCTAATGTGCCTCACCCAAAACTAAATTTTGGGCCCAAGTTCTCCATTTTCCCTTCTCCATGGCTCAATTGAGACATTGGTTACTCTTGGCTTCAACTTCCAACTATGAAACTTATCAGAAGGGAACCACAAGATATTTTTGTGGAAGAATGAGTGCAACATAGAATAATGGGGCCATAACAACAGACGAGGAAGACAATGATGTGAAAAAAAAATATGAATAATTTGGTGTTGGGATCTCTATTTGGGCTTTGTTATCTGTTCAATATCATTTTCAACATCTATAATAAGCAGGTATCTTTTATTATGTTAATGTCTATATATGTCCATTTGTCTGAAACAAAAACTAAAATGGAAAACACATGGTGGTTTCATACAAGGGAATGAATTCTACTATGGGAGGGATCCCTATAGGACCTAACCTCAATGGATGATGCATCCCAGTATGAAAAATGAGGCATTTTTGCATTTCATTTTTTGCATTTACATGAACTAGCTCAGACCTATCTTAACTCGGATCTAATATGCACGTCGAGGTTGCATATGTCGAGTTCCAATATTTGATACATTGCCCATTTGTGTGAACTGAAGATATGCATCCAGAGCTTCATAACTTTTGGGTGATGTTAGATCAGGGTTGGGTGTAACTGAGCTCATCCTCACCTTCACCTGGGCTATAGAATGCACCTTGATTGTATTGGTGCAATCAATCAATGTAAAGTTTCCTATTGAATCATTTTGTTCTTAAGTCTAGGCATGCCATATTTGAAGTGCTAATGGTTTTGACTGCCTTGGTTTCCTAGGAATGCTATCAGTGAATCTTAAATGTATATACTGTGATTGCAAAAACTTTGACAGTGCTTGGTGTGGACCTCCCAAGCCACAATGAGAGTGTGGTCGTCAAATAAAATTAAAAATAGAGTTATGTTTGATCCTCAATCTTTTCCACTAGAAAATCAAAATTCATTGAAAACCAATGCAACAACAATATTGTATTTTATTTGCAAACATTGAAAATTCATGCATATTGTCACTAGTAGTATTTCCCCTTCTATGAGTTGACATTTCCTTGTCTTCAAACTAATACTAAAATGAAACCCTAGATTATAAATAAGTCATTAATTGGTCAAAAATGAAATGGATAGTATTGAAAATTTGAGAGTTCAATCTGTTTTTTGAACCAAAATGACAAAGAGTGTGCATCTTCTATTATTGGAAGACGTGCCATGTAAGAGAAAAAAAATTTGTTCTTTGTACTAAACTCTATAAGGATTTGACAATTCAATCTGCATTGTGAACCATGCCATGTAATAGAAACATTTTCTATTCTTTGTAGTGAAACACATATTATTGATGAACTACAGGAATCAATAAAGTTAATTGTTACTTAGATTAGGAATAGTGATTAATGCTATTTATGTTTATATCAAGGTTGTGAGACTTGGACTTGCTGAAACTTAGCCAACTTGGGACTTGAAAAAGCTTGATAATAGGAAAAAAAAATGAAAATAGAAGAAATTTTGATCCAAAAAAAACAATAGGGTATGTTGAGTTTTGAGAAAGTTTCACCAAATTTGGCGAATTTTAGTTTGTAGGTGAGTTTTCACCTCGTAGACATTTTAAGGTGAACTCGGAAAAACTCACAAATCTTTGTTGAGTCTCACAATGTTGGTTTAGATGATTATTAAATGCATGTAGTAATTAGGTACATAAAAGTAATGTCTCATGAGAGACATAATGTTGTATAGAATCAACTTAGCATTAGATTGTCATAAATTAGCTTAATTAATTTTTTTCTATGAATTAATCTCGTTTTTATAATGATAATGAGGACTTAAATTTAATTTTAATTAGAAAATTTCTAGAATTTTTCTTGTAGAACCTCAATACATTTCATTTCTGTATAGAGCTATAAATATAGAAAACAGGAAATGCAGTGTTCCAAAAATGATGAAATCCAAACATAGTGTAGTTCTTCTCCAAATTTTAAAGGTATAAATTGTTCTAAAGACTTTAAATCATTTTGGCATAGTGTACGTGTCATCCTGGCTGGTGGTGTTGGTCTCATATGAAGATATGATTATGTGTTTCGACTGACAGAGCTTTCTGAGAGTGCTTCCCATGGAGGGAGATTCACATGATTTTCCAAGTGGTTAAGTATGTCTTAAACAATAGAGATATGCATTTAATGCATTCATATGCCCTCTTAAGATAATGAACTCATTGCTAGATTAATTCTCCCATTCACAAAGAGATAGAATGTGGCTAGAAAATTCAATAGAGAGGCATTCATTGTTTTTGTTCGTCTCACCATGCTTAGACTTGACTCGGGTTATCTATGTCTCTAATTTCTTAATGCATTCATAGAGGGTGGCTTTCATTGTTGACAATTCCATTTAACACACATTACTTAAGATGCACCTCCCTCACACCACCAACAATTGTTGGGTGGGGGCATGTTACACATCTCTCCATTAGAAATAATGAGATGCCAAGAGTAGGAAAAGACAAAGTTCAGTGGCCAAGCTCCAAGAAATTCACCACTAAGAAGAAAGGGAATGACTAATATATATTTTGAAAGGGGAAGGTGATGAAGACTTGGAGAGTTCTCATATATATTGATGAGGGAAGTGTTGAATTGAATGTCTATACTAGGTGAGATGGTCTCCATCATATGATAAAGGGAAGAAAATTTCTCTATCTTTTAGCTCCATAAATGTCTTTACACATAACTAATAATGTTAGTGTCCTTAAATAATTGAGGGATTTGATATCCATGACATCTATATTGATGCTTTAAATAAATTTCTGATATGACTCACCTGGGATTACAACTTGATTTGATTTGATTTTTCAAGGCTGAGAAGATTTTTATGGCCCCTCCTTTCCAAATCACCATAGGTGTACTTGTGAGATTGGATTGATAGTTGTGCTCTATCACTTCCTATCCAAATCCATAGCTCAGGTTCTAATTCAAGAGCTCCTTGATTAACCATTTCATTTGCTATGGAGTTTATATGTCTTTTAACTCAAAAGGTAGAGGATTTTTGGAAGGCCTTTAGAAGTAAATTAATTATGTTCGAAGGTAGAGGATTAATTATGTCAAACATAACTAAATGCTACAACATCATTGTGCTATCACGACATTGTTTCCATCAATAATTCTATCTAGTATCAAACTGTGTGCAGACTAGTTTATAAGCATCAAAAACTGTCATATGAAATACTTCATATCTTCTCAATGATACTTGATGAACATATGCATGACATATGAAGCCTCTATCTCAGCTGTGAACCCTAACTGCTAGTATATTCTGTGCATCAACAATATTGTATTATATGCTTGTTGCTCAATCTTCTGATAGCCCTCAATACAACTATATGACACAAGAATATAGATGTAGATTGCTCAACATTTCTAATTTCAAAGGTCAAACAACAACTTTATATTTATCACACTGACTTCAAACCAACACATGATATCAGAGGACAAACATCTTCTACAATATATTATATCTCACTGCAAAACCTTAGCAATAGTGCCTACAGGTTGTATCTGAACGTGATGGCTTCCAAGAATGTGCCTATAGGTGTTTGCAACAACAATCTGACCTTTGTTGGTGATTGTTTGTAGATAGGCATAGTTGTGTTTCATAATATCAAAACTTCTGCAAAGTGTCTTGTGGTCTTGCTGACATTGCACAGTTAATGTTTTTTCATCATACTTTGTTCAAAGTTCAAATCCTCCACCAAGCTTATCAAAATAGTGATAGTTCTAAAGCAAGGAGGCCACTAAATTAACACCAATGGGTCTGCGAGATATATTTTTTGGAAAGAAGAAAATATTTGTCATCTCTGTCAAATTCAAGCACTAGGAATACTGGTACATGATGAAAATATGTCACAATGGATTGGTCACAAGTCAGAATTAAGATAAACCCTAGAATTCAATTCAATCAATGATTTGTAGAACACATCCACCCGTCAAATGCTAGCATAGAAATGTAACACAACTTTGCCAGGATTCAATTGCTTGACTTGTAATGTGCTTCATAATTGTCTTCCTTTTCAAATAATGAAATGTATAAATTTCTAATATTCATTACTGTTAAAGTTCTTAATGATATTATATTTACCGCTCCATCAATCATACACATAGCTCCCAGCCAAATACTACACAAAACATGACATGATGTCATAACCTGGTTATAGCTCTTCCAATGCAACAATAATAAATCAAACAATAGTAGTAAATGCAGAGTTTAGTAATTTAAGATATTTCTAATGTCTGTGACACTCCACATAGAAAATGAGCTTAGTGATGAGCCTTGTTATTGCAACAAGAATGTTGCAACTCCCAAGGCTACCAACTTTAATTATCAACCCGAGGTTTGTACAAACTTAAGAGTTATCGTCATTATACATGTAGCATACAATGTGTCCTTCGTTTGCTGTCATGTTGTAATGGAGTGCATCTAATGAAATCAAATCCTAACTAGTTGCATAAATGGAAATGCTCGAAATGAAAACCTTAACCTATTGCAAGAAAGAAAATGCAAGGAAGGAAAAACTATTCTAATTGTATGAAGTAAATATATTAACTAAATATCAATCATTACATTTCAAAGAGTTTAGATCCATCAGCAAAGTTCATTGGATGTGGCAATCAAGAAAATCATTATTGTATTATCTAATTCATAAATTTGTCCATTAACCCAATTCTTTGAGATGTTTTGCATGGGTAAAAAGGCAAGTCCTTTGTTGAGTAATGGAAACCTGAAATTCCAGTTTAATCTGTCCTTGAATTAAACTGTGAATTAAAATAGAATTATTTTCTCATAGAAATTTGAAAATAATTAATTAAGTTTAATTAACTTAATTAATTTAGGAAATTTGAATTAGAAGTCTTTTAGAAGATATTTATATGTTATCCCTAACTTATAGGACTTAATGATGATTTATGAATGAGTTGTAATTAGCTAACTCAATTTATTGAGTTAAGTCTAGTTAAATTAGTTCCAATCAGTTTCAGGAACTAATAGTGAGTAAACAATCAGTTGGGACACTAGTGACCTAATTAGTGATACTCTCGTTAAACGGAGATTCCACCATTAGAAACTCATGCATGTTGACTATGAGAAAGACCTAGTTGAGACTAGAGTGTAGGGACGGTGTACTATTTGTTTTATATTTTTCTGAGTTGCACTGATAGTGCATGCAATCTGGAACTAATCCTTGAGGGATTGCGCTATTTTTAGAGGTTTTATTTCCCTTTAAATACAAGCTATAATAGTGGCTTGGAGAGCTTGTGAATTGGATAATATTTGGCCTTGATCTTGCTTATGAGTTGGAGATTGAATTATCTACATGCTCGGATTTTTCCTGAGAGAACAAGCATTGTAATTTCATCCTAATTTTCTGGATTAATACAAAACAGATAGTGAGGTTTTGAGTTGTGGCTTTCCCCATATATTTATTGTGTTATGTGCCTTTGATTCTCTTCCTATATTTGTTGTTGTTTGTTCGATGTTTATGGGCTTCCACTATAAAGAGTAGAAGTAGATTCATGTCTCTTGTTTTAATAGACTACATGAGCTTGTGAATCTATATGATTTTCTACATGGTATCAGAGCAAGATTGTTTTTTTGGCCAAGAGTTTGCATAGAAAATCTGAAAATTTCTATGCAAAAATTTCAGAAACAAATTGTAGATCTAGATTCCTTGGGAAAAGATACCAAAATTAAAAAAAAAATGGCCGAATCGGAGTTCAGATGAGGGAGATATCACTAATTTAAAATCAGCTCTCTAGAGGAGATTTCAAAGTTTTGAGTTTCTGGGTTACAGGTGAAAGTCAAATTTGCATACATACTTCAAGATTGGCAGATGGTGTTCCATGGGATGAGGCTTGAGTATGCCTTGGACGGAAGCTCAAATTTTATATCCTGTAAGGACAGGATGGAGGTTGTGCTAGAAGATAATGGCTTGAAGGAATTCATTGATTAAGAAGTCCCCAAGCCAGCAGCTACGGATTCACAGAGCTTGGCCGAATGGAAGAAGTGTGTGGTGAAGGAAAGGTAGATAATCCTTGAGGGAGTTCAAGATCATATTGTCTCGAATCTCCATGGAAAGGAAACCACACATTCTATGTGGAAAACATTGACGAACTTGTATCAGAATAGTAGTGATCAAAGGAAGTTGGCGCTGAAGGATAAACTTTGTAAAATCAAGATGGAGAAAGGCAAGACGATTCCAAAGTACTTTACCAAGTTCAGTCAATGTCGAGATGAACTTAGAAGTGTTGGAATCATGGCTTTTGAGGAGGATATGGTGAGCCTTTCTCTTCTTGGATTCCCAAAGAGTTGGCATAGTTATGAGGACTCTGTTGATGGTCAGGAGAAGCTGCTAGATTGGCAATGACTATGGTCAGATTTGAAGTGGGATGAGATTAGGAGGAATGCAAAGGATGGATCTTCATCAAAGATTGATGATGAAGAGAACTTCCTTAGTGATTAAGGTGAGGAAGGGGAAAGGTAAAGTTTCCCAATCCAAATCATATTCTTATCATGTAGGTAAGGACATGACGAAAGTTAAATGCTTTCATTGTCACAAGATGGGTCACTTTGCTACAAATTTTCCATTGAAGAAGTCCAAGGAGAAGTCCTCAGGAGGAGTGGTGGGTGAGGCTTTGGCCTCCCAATTCGAATTGGACTTTTCCCTCATTGCATGCATGTTGTCTTCAATGATGGTAAGTGTATGGTACTTAGACAACTGAGCTTCTTTCCACATGACTGGCAACAAAGAGTTATTCAGTGAACTGGAGGAGAAAGATCTCAAGACGCATATCCAAATGGGTGATGACGATAAGTATAGTGTTCTTGGTGTGGGCACTATTACTTTTGAGAGGGAGCATGTGGCTCCACTCATCTTGAAGAATGTTATGCATGTACCCAAATTGACGAAGAACTTGGTATCCATTTTCATGCTTGAGGATAGAGGCTATGATGTGATATTTGCGAAAGGAAAGGCATTCCTTTGACACATAGCCACAGGTCAAGTAAAGAAGATAGGGAATCGAGTTCAGAATCTCTATAATATAGAGGTAGAGGATTGTGCTGCTTTGAGTTCAAAAGTGGAAAAGATGTTGAGCCAAGACGTCAACGAGTTGTGGCATAGGCGATTGGGCAACTTGCATCATGGGACTTTGAAGATATTGTAGAAAATCTATACCATCTTCCCAAAGGTACGCTTGAGAAAGTTGATACATGCAAGGGTTGTTGGAAATACTGAGAGTGGGGGTGAATCAGTATTTCTTTTTCAACTAGTATTTTACCAGTTAAAACATTTATATTCAGAACAGAAGATGAACAACAAGTATCAATGCTTTTATTAATATAATCTTTGCAATAAAATAGATACAATATATAAATGGTTGCAATTAGTTTCCAAGCACCAACTTGGACTTTTGTGAGGCTCCAACCTCCAGAGCTCCAAATTTGTTTCGCTAAGGCTACAATCTTGGACTGAGGAGCACCAACTCCCAAGGACTTCAATCCTTCCATTTCCTGAGACACTGGCGCCAAAGACACCTATCCTTCCTACTTTTGAGGCACCAATTCCAAGGACTCCAATCCTTCTTACTTCTGAGGCATCAACCCAAAGGAATCCAATCCTTCTTACTTCTGAGGCATCAACCCCAAGGACTCCAATCCTTCTTACTTCTGAGGCACCAACCCTAAGGGTTCTAACCCAATCTTGTCAAGGCATGTTTGATAGTAATGTTCTGCTCTCAGAACTCTTCTTTACTAATTTCTGTCTGTTTACAGCTTCATTGTAGTCTCTATGCTACAACATCAATGAAAACCAATCTTCTTATGAAGGAGTCTTTACAACTCTTCATATTGTCCACACACAGTCTCCAATAGCCTTCATGATCTATGATAATCTCTCCACACAGCTTTAGTGAGTTTACTATTAGCTGCACTAAGCTCTGCATAAGATCCAACTTTCTGTTCAAGCATTTGATCTAGCTATCACAATAAGTGCTTTAGTATGATCGTTTCTCTACTGGATGCTTCTCCCTTCAAACAATATTAGATAAAACTTTATTCATCACATCACATAAATATTCTTCAGACTGCATTATATACCTGATTAATTCTTTCACAGGGTAACACGATTAGCTGAGAAGCTCGCTCTTCGAATGCCTCCTGTCTTGTTGGACCTTTGGCCCTTTTCTATTCTGTTGGACCCTGCCACTGCCTCTGTTTCCTCCAAATTCTTCAACAACCACACACTTTCCTTGTTCTCTATTTTTGTATCTTCTTGATGCCTCTGACCGTCGGTTTCCTCCTTTTGCTAGCTCTTCGGCTTTCTCCATGGTTGCTGTAGTTTCCTCTGTGCTCAGTTGATCCTTCGACTTCCCTCCTCGGTTGCTATAGTTTCCTCTACCTATTCAAATTAACCAATGCCTCACGGACATGTTAAATCATAAGAGTAGGCCAAATTACAAAGGAAATGATGTTCATTATACCATATCAGAGAGGTCCCTTTTTTCTTTAATAACGTTCATACATAGGACTTTATTGTTTTACGGAGAGACTGTACCAATCAGGGGACCCCACCTGCCATGTCACCATCGAAATCAGCATCGTTCAGGCCTCCTGAACTATCGGGAGTGTTTCTTATTCATTTTGGCCTTTAAAACCCCATGCAATATAGATATTCAAATACATAGGAATATATGGAAAAATGACAGAAATGCTAAAGGTTGGACTTTAAGTTTATTACAACTGCATTTATAACTTTATCAGGTCTGCTACATATATCACAATCAGCAGACACAACTTCCCGATGGCCGATGGCCGATTCACCTATGGATGTGATATGATATTAAGCCAAATTGTAATGTTGCATCGGGTCCGCAACATATATCTCAATCAACGCTTTCAGGGGTGACACCCCGTTGTATTATTGCAATGGGCGGGTGCAATATAACATTAAACCATTGCATAATGTTGTCATCGGGTCCGCACATATATGTCGCTGTCGAGGATTTCGGGTAGTTGCTCGATGTAGAATGCGCCAATTACAATATCGCCGATATATCTATATATATATATATATATATATATATATATATATATATATATATATATATATATATATATATATATATATATATATATATATATATATATATATATAGATATAGATATAGATATAGATATAGATATAGATATATATATTTTCCGCCTCCGATAGTGTAAAATGCCTTTATGTATATGTTTTCGATATAACTATGTCTTCCGCCTCTGATATATATATAGATATAGATATTTTCCGCCTCCGATAGTGTAAAATGCCTTTATGTATATGTTTTCGATATAACTATGTCTTCCGCCTCTGATAGTGTAAATTGCCTTTATGTATAGGTTTTCGATATAACTATGTCTTCTGCCTCCGATAGTGTAAATTGCATATATATGTTATATGTTGCTCCGTGTTAAATTGGCAACTAGGGCCAAACTCCATGTGGGTTAGCTTATTTATGGCAACTGATATTTTTATTGGATCCCTCTCATCGAGAGGTGTAGGATTGATCCAAAGATCATCTGATTCCAATAAGTATTTATGGAGATATGAATTTATTTTGATAATGAAATTATTATCAAGCCGACCAGCAACTTGAGTAGGCTTAGAAGCCCAATATTCATGCCTATTCATCACTTATGTTTTAGTATAAATTAGCAAGGACTTGAAGTCATTTCACACATGTATTCTTGAGGTGATCTCCTCTCCACGTCTTGGGTTTTTGGAGGAGAGAACATAGAATACACTGGCCTAGATGATGCCCTAGCTCACACACAGATGATGCCCTAAATTACAGTCAGTATGCAAACCTATACACTGTTAATGATGAATCTCTATACGCTGTTCGGGAAGTGAAACCCTACACCGTTCATGAAAACACTTCATACATATACACATGGCATTACACTGGCCGTATGATAAATGCAGTGAAAGGAAGTTTCTATACGAAGCCCTTAAGGGACTTTTATACGTAGTCTAGGGTGCCACTGTCATCTAGCCGCAATGATAAAATAAGGCACAGCCACAGTTGAAATGGAGCCATCCTAACTCACACAAAGGATAAATGTAATCCTATTCACACAATCGATACTCGCAGTTCTGTTCACACAAGGATAAATGCAGTCCTGTTCACGCAATGGATACTCACAGTTCTATGCACACAATGGATACACGCAGTCCTGTTCACGCAAAGGATAAATGAAGTCATGGTATTGCAATATTACACACAACATTCATAATATAGTCAAAATTCTACACCTAACATATATACGCTGGGAAGTCAACGTGAATCTAATCCGAGAAGGAACAACCACAATCATATAAGGAACAACCACAGTAAAGTTAATGAAGCCGCAGTCTAAAAAGTAGAAAGCACACATGCTAGATCTCGCATGGAGAAGCAGGATCTGACTTCACGTTGGTTAGGGTATGAGGTGCATTCATGACCAGAACTCATAAGTATGATATGGATGCATATCTGATCAATATTCTACGTATGGATCCATGCTCGGATGAACGAAGAAGTATAGATCTCAAGTGGAGTAACTGCAGTAATGTCTAAACTACATGGAGACGTAGCCCTTGGTATGACAGTCTTCGTATTACATGGATAAGGTATGACAATAAGCAGTCATGGTACTCCTATAGAATACCTGGTATAAGGATGACCATGTCATGGATCTATTCTATAGATCACATGCCTATTTATAAGGAAAAGCAGTACCAAATCTACTACAATCTAATAATCATTGTCTCAGTAATGATAAGGATATAAGATATAGTCATCATGTTGTAGACCTCATTGGAGACCTTGTTGACATAATGAAATGAATATCATAATAGAAATCTCAATATATCAATGAAAGAAGTAAACTAGCCATTGAGTACACATCAGATGGGTGCAGATCCATGATGTTGAGAACAACTCAGTGATATTTGGGTGCAGCGCAACATGATGAATGGGTAGCATGAAGATCATGGGCAGCATGATAGATGAAATCATGGAGTGATCCGGATCTTGGGAGGAGGCCCCCAAGATCTAAAAGATTGAAATGGATCTTGGGGGGAGAGACCCCCAAGATCTAAAAAATTGAATTGCCAGAAGAAAAAGAAGGAGAATGCCTAATAAATAAAACCACAAAGAAACTTTTATTTAAAATAGTAATGAAAATAAACCAGCTAGGGCGATGGTAGCTTATCTCTGAGAAGAGATGTGTGGCTACATGCCTCTGAACTGTAAAGGCTACATTATGGTGGACAATCTGTCCTTTTACAAAATGTGACTTGTTACTTATAGTTTTTTTCAGTTACAATACCACGGGTCAATTCCATGGGTGGATTTTACAATACCACGGGCAGATGCCATTTACAATACCATGGGTAAATTCCATGGGTGAATGAATACCATGGGTGGATTTTACAATACCATGGGCAGATGCCATTTACAATACCATGGGTAAATTCCATGGGTCAATGAATAATATGGGTGGATGAGTACCATGGGTTGATGCCATTTTCCATTTGGATCATGGAGCAACACGACACATGGGAAACATGATGTATGAGATCATGGACAACTTGATGTATGGGTAGCACAGTGATCATGAGTAGCATGATGGTGCATGATGTAGCATGATGGTGCTACACGGTAAAGTGCAGCAGATGAACGAAATGGATAGGTGAAGCCGTTACCTAGGAGAATCAGTTGAAGCAGAATGTCTTCAACTAATCTCATGTATCATCGTTATAGGAGATGATCTATGCTCAGATCTAGATAAGTCAAACTGTTGACTTCTGATGTAAATGTTGTTGTGGGGAAAAATGCCTATGCAGGACGATCCTATCCACCTAAGGTGTGACAGTGCCTTAGCAACAAACAGATGCAGCTATTCTGGTTTCTTCCTTTATGAAATGTGAAAGAGGGGAGATCGATAGACTTACCGTTATCTTTTGTTTGTCCCTTGATCTAGATCCTCTTCTCTTTGGGTGTTCACAGCTACTTGCCTCCTCGCTTGCTCAAGAGAACAGCTACTTGATTCCCACGAGATCACAAGAGAATAGCTACATGTGACAAGAGAACAGCTACTTGCGACAAGAGAAGAACACAACACAAAGGCATATATTCATATTCATAAATGATTCAGGATTAGAAGTAAATCAAATACACTAATGCAATCATACAAATACACCAGTATATAGGAGAAAACCAAGATAGCTTTATTGATTGATAACAAGGTTCAGGAAGAGATACAACCCAGAGGGCTCCAATCCAGCATCTCCTTCCCAGCAGAATGGAATTCCTTCTTCAGCTCCCTTCAAAGCATTAAGCACCCAATGTTTCCAGTCTCAAACCAACAGCAATTCTTTGCAATAACAAAATTCCAGCCTCTAGATCTCATGGAGGAGAGATCTATATATAGTTATTTTGGAGAGAGGATGAGTCAGCTTGAGATCTGACTAGTGTCCTCTCCCTCTCTCAGTTCTTGAGTCCACTTGGAGGTTCTTGCTTCCACTTGGAGATTTGGAACCTCTTACTCATCACCAGTCGAATTCCCTGAGGCAAGTGTCATTTTGGAAGCTTCCTGAGCATTGACACATTGAGGAATGAGCCTGCCACATGTCCAAACTCACTCAGCACAGGTAGCTAGTGTTGGAGTTGACATTCAACGTAGGTAGCCAGTGTAGCAGTTGACATTCAGCGCAGATGCTCAGTGGAGCAGTTGACATGATCCTGAATTGACTTGTTTTTGAGTGGTTTCAGGTGGAGAACTTCTGTGAATTGCTGTGGTTAGTTAGCCTTGTTCCTCTAGGGGTAGGAACAACATGTTTAGGGACTTTGGATCCCCTAGATTATATGCATTTCATGCTCAATGCTGTAAGGCACAAAAATGTCTATAACAGTTGCCCCCTAAAGTATGAGGCCGTTTATCGGGTGAAATGCTTTATCCAGGAGGGTCCGAAGTTCATCCATCTGCTGGGAGGAGACCTGTAATAAGATACAATACAATACATTATGATTCATACTGTTTTCATGATCTAGCTGAGGCGGGCATTCCCATGCTCAGCTTTATAAATTCATTTTTGTACATAGAACAGACGATCGTCTGATGGTAGACTGATAATTTTGGCGAAATTATCATCCTTTGAGTAGGATGATCATCTGTTGCAATGATGTACGTGTCAAATGTCTTTATTTTTCCTGAATATATATCGCAGCCCTGATGGATGAAACTAGATCCGGGGTCTTCAAACTCGTTCGATATTCACTCTAAGTACAAGTCGATCCATGTGAGAATTGCGCTGAAGTCGAACATGGAAAGACATCGCTTGATTACCGGTCAATGATGTAAACCGTTAACAAGCGCGAGAGGAATCACCGATAATGATAATGACCCTCAAGGTACTGCAGTACAATTCACGTGGTGTGAATAAAGGACTTGGCGTCGAACACCACGCAAAATCTTCTGGTCGAAGGTCATTGATGTATACCTGTCGCCGGAAGTGAGAAACTTGCCATTGAGGCATGCAAGCTTCAAAGTACTAAAGGGGTTGTTCCTAGATCAACTTCTTGGATAATGAGCTGATGTCGACAAGAAGTGATCCGTCAAAGGAGGGCCTTAATGAATCCCACATCAGTGACACAGAACGGAGCTAATGATTTTAATGGAGGTGAAAACGATCTGTGACATATGATTCAGGGTGGCGGTCATGAATGGATGAAGGATAATGAATGGCAGTGGATGGGACCCGGTTGACTTTTTCTGAACGACTTCTCTTGAACATATGGCGACACTGATGCGATGGATCGGTAGCATTACCCCAAATATGGATGGTATGGCGAGACCATGGTGATGTGACCGGTGAATGAGACAACCCAACCTGATTGTGGTACGGAGGAAAAGTGTCATGTTCAAGAGCGACCTGCTACCATCAAAGTTTTCTTTAGTTTCTCCCAATTTTTCCCCAGTCATTGCTGACCAGTACCTCTTTATTTTTGTCAAGCTTGAGGAGGATAACATATGCTTGTTCTATAACCTGCCCTTCGGGCAAGCCCATCGCTATGTTTTAACGAGCCTAGCGATAGTGAAACTCGTTCTCGTCTAAAGACAAGTTTGTCGCTATTTAATAATTTTAACGAGTCTAACGACAAGGATAACTCGGTCCTTTTCATTTTTAGAGAGTCTGAAAAGGTACATAAAGTTAACTCCAAAATTCCTTTTTCGTCATCTATTCCCTTAAGTCCGAAAAAGTATAAAACAATACAGAAGGGATGAGTTTTCGATAATTTTAACGAGCCGAATAAAACAAGCACTCGACCTTTTTGTGCAATAATCCCTCAGGTCCAAAAAGATTAAAATCTAGAGGAGGGATAGCTCTTCCTGTCCTTTAACGAGCTGGAAGGCCAAAACTCGGCAATCTTTTCATATTTTACGAGTCAGTTGAAAAGAGCTTAAAGAAGACTCGTCTTTTGAGGAACGAGTGATAAATAGGGTTAGCAGCAGATTCTAGGTACAGGTTGGAATTTTCCAATCACGGCAGTGTCACAAGGATGGCTAGGTGAAATCACTCTTCGCAGCTGTTCCTCAAAATGGGTAAACAATCATATGGAGGTGAACGATCGGCCAAATGAAAAGTGGAGGTGGCAGGTGCAAACACGACCAAGGCTTTTATGGCTGATAAATTTACGATCACAGTGGTTATTTACCAAAATATGTTCATTTTTTAATGAGCTTGAACTCTAGGGGAAAGCTTGCTCACAATCGCTTTTCTATTTTTTAACGAGCATAAATTCCGCGTTAAAACTGCTCGATATCGCTTTTCTATTTTTTAACGAGCATAAATTCCGCGTTAAAACTGCTCGATATACCCAGTCATATGATAAGAGTGTCTCATCAAGATTCTATTTTTTATGGAGCTTCATCTCACTAAGCTTTGCTCCGGATCCTTTCTTTATGCAAGTTTGGAAACGACTAATCCTACGAGTTTAAAGGGTTAGAGGTCCTAAAAATTTAAAAAATAAATAGTTGCCCCTTGCTTGCACTCCGAAAGGTTTGCATGCCCCCAGGTATAAAGTACGATTTCAAGGTTACCCCTCAATTTGCAGATAAAACATTTGTTTTACCGGGAGAGGCCTACCTCTTTCAGGTTACCCAAAGATTGTCTCGTTACTCTTTCAAACAAAACACTTCCTCGGCAATGTCTACCGAAATAGACAAGGGTGAATGACTCTGGCGCCAAACACGTAACTTTGACAAAAGAATCCTATTCCAGAACAACCCCTCTTCCAACCACGGACGGGGTACGGACTAGTCATATTCTCCCGCGGAAACCTACCCTATACCCAAAGTTTTCCTGCCGAAGCAGGCCAGGACGCATGCCCCCTGGGTTCCGGTCATATCCTCCCGGATTACTTGCGCTCATCAGGAGGACGGACCATGGGTTGAGACACTTCTTGCATGAATAGACCATTCAGGGATGGTACATGACTATTTGCGATGCGTGATCCGGGAAACGAAAGTTGGTCCACGAGCTTGACCACTCTTCCTCCATGCGGAAAACACATTACTCTAAAGAGTGAGGAGACTATAGCTCCCATGCAATATATATAGTCTCGTCCAAGGAGTAGGTTATAATCCAAGGGTCCTTGAACGACCATCACGTTCATTTGAACGGTCTTCCCTTTCAATGTTATAGGCACATTGGGGAGGATCCCTAAAGGTCGACTGGTTCCTTTATCAAAGCCCGATAGACTTCTCATCTCAGGCAAAAGCGCTGGTGAACCAAGCGCTCTCCAAGCAATAGAGGAAAGGATACTCACAGATGCCCCCTCATCAATGATAGTGCCAACCATTACCATTCTGTATATTTGACAAATAATTCTGAATGGTATACTGGCTGGCAACCGGGGTCTGCCTAGTTGGTTCCAGTCAAAGGACACAACTAGGTTGCTTGGTGGTGGGACCGAATATACGGCCGGATATCGCTCTGACGAACTTCCTTCCTGCGATAAAGGAATGGTGGCATTGCCCCCTTGATCATCAGAGTCAGTGCTGATGAAGAGAATCTGGACGGTGTCGTCTTTATTCTCCTCTGTGATGGTGTCATTCGAAGATGGAGCCTCTGAAGGCAAAACCGGGTCAACTGCCGTATCAACCTTTTGACTTTCGTCAGGCATGGATCCAGACGGTTCATCTTCAATGACAGGTGCTTCAGCTGACCATCTGGACGGGTCAGCCGGGTTTTCAACTAGTGAGGGACTTGGCAGGAGTCTTTGATATCCAGGAGGGAGATGCGCTCGTAAAATCGGGCGATCTTCCAGAACTCTTTTTGCCTCGTCTAATAAGGGACAACGGTGGATGGCGTGATCGCCTTCACACAGTCTGCAGGGAAATTTAGCTTTCCCGCTCTGTCCTGGGGCTTCACTCCCACTAGTTGACGGTGAGCAGTCGACATGGATATCAGAGGTCGATGCTACCGAATTGTGCAAACGGGGGGACCAGTCCCTTAGTATCCAGGGGATACAGGGACAATTTCTATGGAAGTGGTCTCCCTTGCATATGACGCATGGCGATTTAGGCCTTACGAGTGTTGTGTGTGGATTTTTGTTAGATGACACTTGTTTTCTCCCAGTCGCCTTAGGCTCCTTCTTCTTCTTTTCTTTCTTCTTCTTCTCCTTCTTCTCCTTAGGAACCTGGTTTTTTGTTCGACCAGTTCCATCAAGCGAAGAGGAAGGAGGGGAGGAAGATGAAGTGGAAGGCTGGGAGGCAACTCTTGTCTGATCTAACTGTTGACTCGACTGTTCAGGAATTGTGGTATTCTGAACGACACTGGTTGAAAAGAGCCAAACTGGTAGGCCAATTGTCAGTCCTGGAAGCGACAATGTGGCCATGTGGGGCGCACCAACATCTCCCCAAGAGGAGAAGGGACTAGGATTTCCACCAAGAGGAATTCCTTGGTTGGTGTGCTCCATCTTTTCAACCTAAAGATCAACGCAGGATTAAAGGGTGATTGTTCCATTTAAAATAAATTGTTAACGACGCTTTAGACACAACTTGCTTTTTCACTTTTAAAGAGTCGAGAAAAAGCTAAAGATGACTCTAGTCTCCTTCGATGTTTTAACGAGCCCGAAGTGACAAATGCTCGGATGGACTTTTTCTATTATAGAGTCTGAAAAAGGCCAAAAGAAACTACTCTGGAGATCTAGGCAGAGGGTGTGCCAAACTTTTCGCAAAACCGCAGAATACTTTTTAGGGTACGGGCGGTCGATCTTCGTGAATGCTGTGTTCACTGCATTGCAATCAGTAGGGTGGCCGACATGGCTTCCTAAGGATAAAAGATATATGCCTATAGGGGTCTCCCAATATATACGCGACGGTACGTGGGAGCACAATCCGTACTAGCGCTATCGTCCCTCAGGAGGAATCACCCACCTTCCACGAGATCGACAGTCACTAGGCTTAGCGACGCCGGAACACGTCTCTAGCCTAGACCTCTATGTTGTGCGTTATGTTACAAAGCGTTGTTAGGTTCATTCAGTTTATTTTAGGTTGATCTTCTTAAAGTTTGCCTTTCAAGGTTCACCATGAGATGTATGATACAAATTCCTAAATGCAGTCTAAAGATGATAAGCAAGCTTTATTATCTTTTCAACTTTGAAAATCCTAGCTACTAAGGGAAAAGAAAGACACCATCTTTTCTCAAAGAGCAATCAGCACACTCTAATGCACTTTTCCTAAATCCAACATGCAAACTATCAAATGCAAAATGCACAATGCAGGTGTTTGTTTTCCGCTTTCTTAGTATTAATGCCTACAAAGAAAGCTTTTTGCACAACTTTGAATTTTCTTTTAAATGATCAACACAAACAAGTTCACTTTTTCGAAATCAGAGAAGGTAGAAGAGATTACACTACTTAACGATTTTCGAAATAAAGACTTTTTTTGACACTTTAAAAGAGACAAATTCAAACCAATAAGCAAAAGTAAATCTATAATCAATCTGCAAATAGCCAATGAACTCTCTTCTAAGATCGCAATCAATCAGATCTGAATCAAAGGCTACAGGATGACTACTTTACTCATGCAAAGGAAAACTGTAAATGACGCCACAAACACATAAAAACACTCACAGTATTTTTGTACAAAAGGAGGTGGAATCTAAGCAAAGAAAAGGAGTTATCAGACTGGTACCTATGCTGGTTAAAGGCTGCAAAAACAGAGATCAAAACAGGGCAACAGACAGCAGAGAACCCCAGCTGCACAAGGCTAAACTGGTTCAGCGCAAGTCTAACACTGTGGGTTTGACATTCAGCGCAGGTAGCCTTCACGGGACCTGCGTTGAAATGCAAACTGCCTTCGCAGTGTCTGCGCTGAAGGAGAAACTCTCGTTTCCCTTGGGTTCTGGGTCATAAAATGCTCAAAAATCAACTGTTTCAGGCCAAATCAGAAACACAAGCAAGGTATAAATAGAGGGATTCTTTGAGAGGGTACTAAAGACTATCACAAAGGATCATCAAGTCATTTGTGAGTCCATTGTTCAGATCATAGACAAAATCCAGTGAAGGATCAAGGCAGCAACAGTCTACTTTGCAGAAGCAGTTCGATTGTTGCTGTTGAATCTATGAAGCAAACAATGATGTAAACACAAATAAAATGACTAAAACAAATCTCCCCAGTGGAGTCGCCAATTTGTTGTGGGGAAAAATGCCTATGCAGGATGATCCTATCCACCTAAGGTGTGACAGTGCCTTAGCAACAAACAGATGCAGCTATTCTGGTTTCTTCCTTTATGAAATGTGAAAGAGAGGAGATCGATAGACTTACCGTTATCTTCCATTTGTCCCTCGATCTAGATCCTCTTTTCTTTGGGTGTTCACAGCTACTTGCCTCCTCGCTTGCTCAAGAGAACAACTACTTGATTCCCACGAGATCACAAGAGAACAACTACCTGTGACAAGAGAACAGCTACTTGCGACAAGAGAAGAACACAACACAAAGGCATATATTCATATTCATAAATGATTCAGGATTAGAAGTAAATCAAATACACTAATGCAATCATACAAATACACCACTATATAGGAGAAAACCAAGATAGCTTTATTGATTGATAACAAGGTTCAGGAAGAGATACAACCCAGAGGGCTCCAATCCAGCATCTCCTTCCCAGCAGAATGGAATTCCTTCGTCAGCTCCCTTCAAAGCATTAAGCACCCAATGTTTCCAGTCTCAAACCAACAACAATTCTTTGCAATAACAAAATTCCAGCCTCTAGATCTCATGGAGGAGAGATCTATATATAGTTATTTTGGAGAGAGGATGAGTCAGCTTGAGATCTGACTAGTGTCCTCTCCCTCTCTCAGTTCTTGAGTCCACTTGGAGGTTCTTTCTTCCAATTGGAGATTTGGAACCTCTTACTCATCACCAGTCGAATTCCCTGAGGCAAGTGTCATTTTGGAAGCTTCCTGAGCATTGACACATTGAGGAATGAGCCTGCCACATGTCCAAACTCGCTCAACGCAGGTAGCTAGTGTTGGAGTTGACATTCAACGCAGGTAGCCAGTGTAGCAGTTGACATTCAGCGCAGATGCTCAGTGGAGCAGTTGACATGATCCTGAATTGACTTGTTTTTGAGTGGTTTCAGGTGGAGAACTTCTGTGAATTGCTGTGGTTAGTTAGCCTTGTTCCTCTAGGGGTAGGAACAACATGTTTAGGGACTTTGGATCCCTTAGATTATGGACATTTCATGCTCAATGCTGTAAGGCACAAAAATGTCTATAACAAATGTACTATTTCTCTCTCTTTCTCTATTGAACTTTCAAGAACATAAAGGAAGAATTAATCAAGGGTTTCCCCACATTGTGGGGTTTGTGCCTGGCTAGTGCCACATCTTGTGTCCTCTTGTCTTGGCTTGTCTTCTGTGATTTATATTTATGTTTTATCTGCAGTTTACTATAATGTTGATGTGATTGCTAACCGTGAAAATTTAAATAAACTGCTCTAGCATAGAACATACCTAAACTTAACATGGTATCAGAGTTGAGGTGAAGACAATGCCCAAGAAAGAGTGAAAGAGCAATCACCTAAGACAGTTGGGACAAGAAAAAAAGATCAATGGGTTCTTCACAATTTACTTAGGGTGAAGTCGAAGCAGAGCATATTATCAGAATGACGTAGCAGAACTTCTTATGGCATACCTAAAGATCACCTCATTGGGAAGTTTGGATCTAAGGGTGGAAGGATAGGTAGATGTCTTGGTTATGAGTTTGTCCCTTATGCGAAGGAGTGTCCGAATGACAGAGATGCAGGTCATCAAAGACATGGTTGTCTCTTCAAACAAAGCAAGGAATCCCAAGATCTCTTTTATGTACCTGATCACAAAAGGAACTTGATGACCATCTCAAAAATAGAAGTCAAAGGTTTCAGGGTGGCACTTGTTGATTGAAAGGTACGTGTTTGAAAATAGATTTTTCAAAGATGTTTTTGAGTTCAGGGTTGTATTACGTTACAGGAAGTCCACTAGGGACCATGTCCATTGACACATAGCACCAGAGGTCTATGAGTCAGATGGTGACAGGGAAGCCTGAATTAAAAAAGAGCATGAAAGTACATGTCTAAGATGTACTAAAGGAAAATCTTACAAAGAGACCATGTAGCAGGTCCACAGGTATGGAACAACCCATGAAGTTTGAGATTCATGAACGAGAATCTCATGTATATAGGTGGAAGAAAGCCCTCTATGGCTTGAAGCAAAACACCTTGGGTGGAGTATGAGAGGATTGATAGCTGTCTGATGAAGCTGAGATTCACAAGGAGTGAAATCAATCTAAACCATTTGAAGGTTGTGGATGAAAAACCTCTCATATCGGCACCTATGTATGATAGGTACAGACCCTCTCATTTGTAGAAGACAGAGAGAGTTGGATTCTGAATGTGGAAATATAAACTGCAAGCCTGTGACTACCCCGAGGATATTAACTTTTAAGAAGTTATATGGTAGTGATGTCGGGCCAAATTTGGGAAATGCCTCTGAGTTTCATAAACTCATTCACGTTGATATTCTTGGAGAACCTCCGTCCAGACATATGTGTTGCAGTTAGCATGGTGAGCTCATATTTGGTTGAGCCTCACTGTATTGGTGCCAAGAATCTTCTGAGATATCTTCAAGGCACAATCTCTCATGGATTGAGAGACACTGTCGGAAATATAAAAACTACATGATTATTCAAATGTAGACTGGTCAGTGAGTTCACATGATGAATACCACTATGATTCTCTGTAACAACCAGAGGTGGGATTTGATTATTGAGGAATCCCATATTCGTTGATTGCTCCAGCAGATAAACATCAGATGTTGCCCTATCTAGGATATGGTAAGTCGATGAGCAAGGAGGCTCCATCGCATTGAGCTTGATGTACAGATCACTGACATTTTGATAAAGCCCCGAGGAAAGATCAAATCTGTGATTTTCTCGTACAACTTGGAGTCATCGAGAGACCCTTGTAAAAGGGTCCTGCATGTTGCGCACATTGAGCATTAGGAGCTCTGGGGGCTTGCGATTCTTACTGGAGCAACATACGACCACAGGGTGACTCACCCTCCCCTGGTGGTGTGCACTGAAACAAGATGATTTGCTCTCTTGTGGGACAAGATGATTTGCTCTCTTGTGTAACAGGATGATTCACTCTCCTATGTAGCAGAATGATTAGTTCTCTTGTGAGGCCTGGATTGATGTGTTCTCCATGGTGATTGTAGCAGGCTTGATGTGTTCTCCTATGAAGCCTGGATTGATGTGTTCTCCATGGTGATTGTAGCAGGATTGATGTGTTCTCCTGTGAGGACAGGACTGATTAGTTCTCCTGTCGAGGCATCCTACCCATGCAGTCTGGGGCTCATGGGAAGCACTTGTCATCTGATCAATGAGTAGGGAAATGAAGTTAGGGACCATAGTAGTACCGATGAACACATCATTGTATCTACTGTACTCCCTATGCTAGGATGACCTCCATTAATATGGGACCAGTGGTAGGAGTTGTACCTACTATGACACTGACTTCGGGTCGGTTGAGACTAGTCTGGGACTAGTGGTACATACTACGAGACTGACTTCATGTCAGTACAGGACTGGTCTAGGACCAGTGAGAGTGGTACATACTATGATGCTAACTTTAGGTCGGTTGAGATTGGTGTGGGACTAGTAGTACACTCTCTAAGCCTGTGATACTGGTCTAGGACTAGTGGTAGGAGTTGTACTTACTATGACACTGACTTCGGGTCAGTTGAGATTGGTTTGGGACCAGTGGTACATACTTCGAGACTGACTTCGTTTCAGTGCAGGACTGGTTTGGGACTAGTGACAGTGGTACATACTATGATGATAACTTCGAGTTAGTTGAGACTGGTCTGGGACCAGTAGTACATTCTCTAAGCTTGCGATACTGGTCTGGGACCAGTGGTAGGAGTTGTGCCTACTATGACACTGACTTCGGGTCAATTGAGACTGGTCTGGGACTAGTGATACATACTCTGAGACTGACTTCGTGTTAGTGCAGTACTAGTCTAGGACCAGTGAGAGTGGTACACACTTTGACGCTGACTTTGGGTCGATTGAGACTAGTCTGGGACTAGTGGTACACTCTCTTAGACTGCGATACTGGTCTAGGACCAGTGGTAGGAGTGGTACTTACTATGAAGCTGACTTTGGGTCAGTTGAGACTGGTCTGGGACTAGTGGTATGTACTCTGAGACTGACTTCAGGTCAGTGAAGAATGGTATGACTCATTCTCGATCAATTCTTCTTCTTCATAGTTCAGCAGAGCTAAGTTGAGCAGAGCTAAGTAGAGCAGAGCAAAGCCAACAGAGCAGAGTAGAGCCAGCAGAGTTGAGCAGAGCTGAGCAAAGCTAGGCAGAGCAGTGCAGGGCACTGATGGCAGAGATAGTATAATCGGACTTATGGATCAACGGATGGAGTTCTCCCTAGTTGAGAGGGAGTGTTAAATTGGCAACTAGGGCCAAAATCCATGTGGGTCAGCTTATTTATGGCAGCTGATATTTTTATTGGATCCCTCTCGTCAAGAGGTGTAGGATTGATCCAAAGATCATCCGATTCTGATAAGTATTTAGGGAGATATGAATTTATTTTGATAATGAAATTATTATCAAGCCGACCAGCAACTTGAGTAGGCTCAGAAGCCCAATATTCATGCCTATTCATCACTTATGTTTTAGTATAAATTAGAAAGGACTTGAAGTCATTTCACACACATATTCTTGAGCTGATCTCCTCTCCACGTCTTGGGTTTTTGGAGAAGGAGAGAACATAGAATACGCTGGCCTAGATGATGTCCTAGCTCACACATAGATGATGCCCTAAATTACAGTCAGTATGCAAACCTATATGATGTTCATGATGAATCTCTATACGTTGTTCAGGAAGTGAAACCCTACGTCGTTCATGGAAACACTTCATACATATACGCATGGCATTATGCTAACCATACGCCTAGCATTACGCTAGCCATATGATAAACGTAGTGAAAGGAAGCTTCTATACGAAGGCCCTTAAGGGACTTCTATATGTAGTCTAGGGTACCACTGTCATCTAGCCGCAGTGATAAAAGAAGGCATAGCCGCAGTTGAAATGGAGCCATCCTAACTCACGCAAAGGATAAATGTAATCCTGTTCATGCAATGGATACTCATAGTTCTGTTCACACAAGGATAAATGTAGTCTTGTTCACGCAATGCAGTCCTGTTCACACAATGGATACTCGCAGTTCTGTTCACACAATAGATACACGCAGTCCTGTTCACGCAAAGGATAAACGCAGTCATGGTATTGCAATATTACGCATAGCATTCATAAGATAGTCAACTTTCTACACCTAACATATATACATTGGGCAGTCAACGTGAATCTAATCTGAAAAGGAACAACCGCAGTCATATAAGGAACCACCACAGTAAGGTTAATAGTCAAGGTTAGGGGAACTGCAGTCTAGAAAGCAGAAAGTACACATGCTAGATCTCGCATGGAGAAGCAAGATCTGACTGCACCTCGGTTAGGGTATGAGGTGCATTCATGACCAGAACTCATAAGTATGAATGGATGCATATCTAATCGATATTCTACCTATGGATCCATGCTCAGATGAACAAAGAAGTATAGATCTCGAATGGAGTAACTGTAGTAAGGTCTGAACTACATGGAGACCTAGCCCTTGGTATGACAGTCTTCGTATTACATGGATAAGGTATGACAATATGTAGTCATGGCACTCCTATAGAATACCTGGTATAAGGATGACCATGTCATGGATCTATTCTATAGATCACATGCCTATTTATATGGAAAAGCAGTACCAAAGCTACTACAATCTAATAATCATTGTCTCAGTAATGATAAGGATATAAGATATAGTCATCATGCTGTAGACCTCATTAGAGACCTTGTTGACATAATGAAATGACTGTCGAAAATAGAAATCTCAGTATATCAATGAGAGCAGTAAACCAGTCATTGAGTACACATTAGATGGGTGTAGATCCATGATGTTGAGAACAACTCAGTGATATTTGGGTGCAGTGCAACATGATGAATGGGCAGCATGAAGATCATGGGCGGCATGATAGATGAAATCATGGAGCAGCACGACACATGGGCAACATGATGTATGAGGTCATGGACAACTTGATGTATGGGCAGCACAGTGATCATGAGCAGCATGATGATGCATGATGTAGCATGATGGTGCTACACGATAAGGTGCAGTAGATGAACGAAATGGATAGGTGAAGCTGTTACCTAGGAGAATCAGTTGAAGAAGAATGTCTTCAACTGATCTCATGTATCATCGTTATAGGAGATGATCTATGCTCAGATATAGATAAGTCAAACTATTGACTTCTGATATAAATGTACTATTTCTCTCTCTCTTTCTCTGTTGAAATTTGAAGAACATAAAGGAAGAATTGATCAAGGGTTTCCCCACATTGTGGGGTTTGTCCCTGGCTAGTGCCACATCTTGTGTCCTCTTGTCTTGGCTTGTCTTCTGCGATTTATATTTATTTTTTATCTGTAGTTTACTTTAATGTTGATGCGATTGCTAACTGTGAAAATTTAAATAAACCGCTCTAGCATAGAACATACCTAAACTTAACACTCCGCCTGTATTTGCATGCATATATGGCCTCAGATAGTGTATTTGCATGCATATAACTCTTTTGTTGCATATATTGCTCCTGATAGTGTATTCCAACTCTTATAACTCTTTTGTGGCATATATTGCTCCTGATAGTGTATTCTGCCTTCTATAACTCTTTTGTGGCATATATTGCTCCCGATAGTGTATTCTTTGACATACTTTGCTCTGATAGCTCCCAATAGTGTATTGTTTAGCATCCATTGCTCTGATAGTGTATTCTTTGACATACTTTGCTCCGATATGCTCTCTGATAGCTCTGTTTTTCTCTTTGCTCCTCCGATATGCTCTTCGATAGCTCTGTTTTGCTCTCTGCTTCCTCCGATAGCTCTGATAGCTCTTTGGATGACTTCTTCCTCTCGGTTCTTCTTGGGCATGTATTACATGCAATGCTACTCCATTGTGGCTCCTCTTGCTCCAATGTCTTCCTTTGGCTTTGCAACGACCTCCTCTAATGGCTTCTGCCTTTTCCGATATGCCTCTCTTGCTCTGATATTCTGCAATACTCTTAAGCATAAGAAATAGCTTTGATTTGCCTCCTTTGTTAACTCCTCTGTTAACAGACTCTTGCTCAAGGCTTGGCTATCCCGATGGCCTTGCTCTTGTCTCTTCATGGATCTATTTTGCTTCCCCTTCATGGATCATCTAGTATCTAGAATATTTCCATATTGACATCAATGACAACCTAGGTCAACAAGGGTTGTACTTTGGGAAAATACACCAAGTCTTCCTTTGGAGATATAGACAATCGAGCGGAGTCTATTCTGGAGAGATTCCATCCAGATGTGTGTGTACCATTCTCGATAGTATCTACCGCCAAACACAGGTATTATGTTATATTTCTAGATGACTATTCTCGTAAATGCTGGATATTTTTCATGCAGAGAAAGGATCAACCATTCACAAAGTTTTGTGAATTCAAAGCATTGGTCAAGAATGTGTCAGGCAAGGAGGTTAAAGCTCTACAGAGTAATAATGGTGGAGAATATGTCTCCAATGAGTTTAAGAAATTCTGTATAGAAGAAGGGATTAAACGAGAGTTGGCGTCACCTCATAACCTTCAACAGAATGGGGTTGTCGAGAGGAAGAACAAGAGAATATTAGGGGCAACAAGGGCGATATTGCATGATCAGGGCCTACCACTACACTTGTGGGCTTAGGCATGCAACACAGAGGTTTATGTTCAGAATCATAGTCCACATCAAATACTTGAGAGTAATACACTAGAGGAAGCTTATTCCGGTAAGAGGCCAGATGTTGGTCACTTTAGGATTTTTGGGTCATTGGTTTATTAACAATGTAAACATTGAAATGGGAACTATAAACTCAAAATGGGAACTCTGGCCAAAAAACCTCGTAAAAACATCAAAAACAGTGCTAAAAACGAAAAGTGTTTATGCTAGAATAACACATTTTTTTTTTCTAGGGTAAATTTTCAACATATTTTAAAAATGGCAGTGAAAACCAATTTTTTGTGCAAAAGGTGTCCAAAAAACACCCTCAAAACGAAAAGTATTGATGTTTGAATAACACTTTTTTTTTCAATGGTAAATTTTGTGCAAAAAACACCCTCAAAACGAAAAGTATTGATGCTGGGATAACACATTTTTTTTCAAGGGTAAAATTTCAACATTTTGAAATAATGGCGTAAAATATTTTTATCATGACCCTGAAAAACATTAACATTTCAAAAGAATAATGAAAACATAAAATAAATCAAAAAAAAAATCAAATATATAAAAAAAGACAAAAAAAATCAACCATAAAAATGTAAAAAAAAAAACAAAAAACAAAATTAAGCTATAAGAGATAAGAAATAAAAAACTAAAAAAAAAAAAACTTAAAAATTATAAACAAATAAATAGTAAGAAAAACATATTAAAAAAATGGGAAAAAAAAATATCTTGTAAACCATAAAACAAAAATTAAAAAAAAAAAAGTAACTATAAAATTAAGCAAGTAAAAATAGAAAAATTTAAAAAACATTAACAAAAAACTAAAAAAAAAATGAAAACTAAAAACAAACTAGATTTAAAAAAAATATAAAATTAACAAAAAAAAAACTACCAAAATTATGATTAAAATGTTGATTACTCAAAAAAACAAATATAAAAATAAATATATAAAAGAAAAAAAAATGTAAAAAAAAAAAAAAAATTATCTCATAAACCATAAAAGAATTTGGAAAAAAAAAAAAAAATTAAAAAAATATATATATAATTAAATAAGTAAAAATTAAAAAAAACATGAACAGAAACTAGAAAAAAAAAATTAAAAAAGTAAAAGCAAACTAGATTAAAAAATATAGAAAATTAAAAAACAAAAAATTGAAAAACTAGTAAAATTAATATTAAAAACATTTAAAAAAAAAAAACTAAAAAAACAAAAGTAAACTCAAATTATAAAAAAAACCAAAAAAATATGAAAATTAAAAAAAAAAATAAAAAAATATATATATATATATATATATATATATATATATATATATATATATATATATATATATTTTCAAATTTAAAAAAAAAAAAAAAAAAATAAAAAAAATTAAAAAACATTTGAAGTTTAAAAATAAACATGTATTTTTTATTTAAAAAAAAATAAAAATTATTAATCCCTACCTTTTTTATTTAAAAACAAAAAATTAAAAAATTAAAAAAAAATTTAAGCAATTTTTTTTTATTTAATTTTTTTTTTTTACCCCGGCTGTCCCTCCCGACCGCCCGTGGTGGTGCGGCCCTGGGCTTTTCACTGGTAGAGGGGATTGACTATGATGAGACCTTTGCTCTTGTTGCAAGGTACTCATCTAGTAGATCTATTTTGGCAATATCTGCATAGATGGGTTGGAGTATCCATCAAATGAATGTGAAGACTGCCTTCCTCAATGGCATGATTAAGGAAGAGGTGTACATAGAGTATCACGAAGGTTTTGAAACCTTAGACCGTGAGTCGCATGTGTGCCGACTCAAGAGAGTGTTGTATGGGCTGAAGCAAGCACCCTGTGCTTGGTACACCATGATAGATAACTACTTCACTTGCTTGGGCTTCACGAAGAGTGAAGCGGATGCGAACCTGTTTCACATAATGGTGGAATGTAAGCTTTTGATCATTGTACTTTATGTAGATGGTCTCATACTGACAGGATTTGAGAAGCTCATCAAATCTTGCAAGGAGTATCTTGCAAGAGAGTTTGAGATGAAGGACTTGGGGCTAATGCATTACTTTCTTGGCATGGAGGTATGAAAGGGAGATCGGGGGTTGTTTATTTCTCAAGGCAAATATGCCAATGAGATACTGAGGAGATTCCACATGGAGAGTAGTAAACCCATGGAGACTCCTCTAGTTGGTAACTGGGGGAAGGAGCATGCTACTTCAGGAGAAGTAGTGGAAGCTATTGTTTACAGACAGTTTGTGTGTTCACTGATGTATTTCGTGAACACATGACTAGATATGTGTTATGCAGTTAACTAGCTTAGTCAAGAGATGGCTAGGCCTACCAAGCTATATTGGAAGGAGACAAAGCATGTATTGAGATACATCAAAGGAACTACTCAGTTTGGGTTGTGTTACAAATGGATAGAGGGAGTGAATCTTCAAGGCTTCACTGATACACATTGGGCGGGGAGTCCATCCGACAAGAAGAGCACATCAGGAGGGATCTTTAGTATTGGGTCAACTATAGTTTTTTGGTATAGCAGGAAATAGAGATCGGTTGAACTCAGTTCGGCAGAGGTAGAGTACATGGTTGCTATTCAAGTAGCATGTGAGGCTATCTGGATGAAGAAGATCCTAGTTGATTTGTTTGGTCAGCAGATGGATCTGACAGTGATTTATTATGATAATCATAGTTGTATCGAACTCTCTGAAAATCTAGTTTTTCATGATCGGTCCAAGCATATAGATATCTGGTATCACCATCTCATAGACTGTGTATTGAGGTGGATCATGTTGTTAGATTACATTCCCATGGAGGAGCAAGATTCTTGACAAAGGCATTGCCAAGGTGTAAATTTGAGTTTCATAGGGACAGGATTGGAGTAGTGGATAATCCCTTTCTTGTTGAGAGGGAGTGTTGAGAAATGACCACAGGAAATTCTAGTTTAATTTGTCCTTGAATTAAACTATGAATTAGAATAGAATTCTTTTCTCATAGCAATTTGAAAATAATTAATTAAGTTTAATTAACTTAATTAAATTAGGAAATTTGAATTGGAAGTCTTTTAAAATACACATATATGTTCTCCCTAACTTATAGGAGATAAGGATGAGATATGAATGAGTTGTAATTAATTAACTCAATTTATTCAGTTAATTCCAATTAAATTAGTTCCAATCAGTTTTAGGAACTAATAGTGAGTAAATAGTCAGTTGGGAGACTAGTGACCTAATTAGTGCTACTCTAGTTAACTGAAGATTCCACCATCAAAAACTCATGCATGTTGATTTTGAGAAAGACCCAGTTGAGACTAGAGTGCAAGGACAATGTACTATTTGTTTTAGATTTTTTCTGAGTGCACTGATAGTGCATGTAATCAGGAACTGATCCTTGAGGGATTATGTTATTTTTTGAGGTTTTATTTCCCTTTAAATACAATCTATTCTCCATATGAATTACACATTGGAATAGAGACTTGGAGATCTTGTGAATTGGATAAACTTTGCGCCCTTGATCTTTCTTATGATTTGGAGATTGAATTTGCTGAGTGCTAGGATTATTCTTGAGAGAAAAAGCATTGTAATTTCATTTTGATTTTTCAGATTAATACAAAATAGATAGTGGGATTTTGAGCTATGGATTTCCCCTGACATTTATTGTGTTATGTGCCTTTGATTCTCTTCCTCTATTGATTTGTGTTTGCTTGATGCTTATGGGCTTCCACTGTAAAGAGTAGAAGTAGATTCTTGTCTCTTGTTTTAGTAGATTACATGAGCTTGTGAATCTGCAGGATTTTCTACAGTCCTAAATGGTTTTTATTCCTCCTCAACCATTTATTAAGAGCCTACGGGTCATGATTCAACCTTAAGGGACAAAACCAATATTTTTGAGCAAATTTGGACAAGTATATACATGCTCGAAGAGTGCTACAAGAATTTGGTACATGAAACAGGTTTGCTATAGGAAGATATAATTCACCGAATGACAAAAAAAATAAAATCCAAATTGGATGGGACAATTTTTTTTTACTAGGATGTCTTAGGTCTCCATTCCAAGTGGAATCACTAAAAAGTACCCTTGTTAACACATGCTAAAAAATAGCAGAAAATTATTAGTCTAAAATCTAGAAATTCGAGAACTAGTGAGCTAGTTAATCTATCAAATGCCTGACCTAATCAAGTGCGAATGAAATGGGTTGAATTTTGTTATCAAATGAAATATATTTCTGATATAATTCAAGTGGAATAAACTTGATTGAAGCTTGTTAGCATGTTCTAAAAAATATCAGAAATTTACTACTATTTGCCACAAGGGACTTACAAAAATTTAGATTTGGGAATAAACAAATTAATCCAAGTAGCTCAATGATTACTATGACCTTACAAAGTTTTTCAAAGGATTAAACCATTATTTTTATCCTAAAAAATAACTTACTTCAACTATTTAACCCAATCCGACAACAAGAAATCATCAATACTAAATGCAAAAATAGAAAAAGACAAGAACAAGAGATGCATGTGAATAAGAAGTGAAAGGAAGAAAGGTAAATGATACAAAAGTGCTCTAAGGCTCTTGGGATGTCCAAGACCAAGTAAAACTAGAATCCTATGAAGGAGACCAAGATTTAGAAGTTGAACATGGAACCAATCTTCATTATTTCCATCAATACAATTACATCCCTACAAGAAATGAAAGTGGAGCTACAAAAATACGAGTTCTATCCACAAGAAGACTAATAAAAATAAACCCCTAAAAGAAAAATTGACTTGGTACTTATACAAAATGATTAGGAAGAATTCCCCATGAAAGGAGGAAGCTTTCCCCTCCAAAATCCTTTAAATAGTTGATCTGGTTCCCAACACTAGGAATCTAGATTAAAGGACAAGAAACACATTCCTAGATTTTCTCAATCATTGGAGCTCCCAAATCTGTGCAATAATTATAGAATATCTTGCTGATTTATTATCCAATATTGGTCCTCCTATAGTAGGGAGAAAGTCCATAAATTATCTTCTCCTCCAAATCTCCATAATATGCCTAATATTCTCACAATATTCTACAAAAGTAAATATTATTAGGCACATATATGCAATTATCCAAAAACCTTCCTAATGAACATATTAAAGATAAAAAAACATTATTAAGTGTAGAAGGAGAGATTTAATATAGCCTTCATGTGCCTAAGAAAGGTTAGATGGGCCTTAATTTATGTCTAATTTGGATGCCCACCATATGCCCCTGCTAAAACCGTTGTTCATCCTCTGAGCAACCTATTCATCCTGCTCACCTTGTTGTTTTTTTTCCACTCGAAAAATCGTAATCTTTCATTAACTTTGAAAATTTACATATTGTAGATGCTTTGTGCATATGCTGTAAGTTCTTCTGCCACATGTGGGCACATTTATATGTCTATTATGTCTGTTAAAGAGCAAAAATCATCACGCAGGATGTTCCTTGTTGATCTGTTATATATACATATTTCCACGCAGGGCTTCTGATAAGTAATACTATCATCTATGTACAAAATGTTCAAAAAATATCATTTTTCAGGTCTATTTCTCATGGGTTGGCTGCCCTGTGATAGTGTGTATCTATGTAAGGACAACAGTAGTAGTGATATGCATTTGATCCTCATTTCTCCTGAATCATCCACTCTCCTCTGGGAAGTGTCGTGGCCTCCTTGGATAGTTGGTCAGAACTGCTATTGTGTTCCCTGTAGATATGATTACAAGTGATGTCAATAAATTGTGCCTTCAGTATATTTATATCATCCAAGATGTCACTGAGAGTGTGTGTTATGAAACCAGCTCAAGAAAAGATAGAAAAGATAGATCAACACCTTAGAATTCAGCCTCTTCGAGGGGGCAACCTCCTTTACATTACATAAATGAACAATTCTTGGATGATACAAATGACAAAACCTCCTTTCTATATATAGGAGTCTAAGGAGTCACAATATAATCCAGCCGACCTAACAATAATAATATAAAGCCACAAAAATAACAATAGAGGGATTCTATGGGGCACAGAAATAACAATATGGGGGTAATAGGGGCACAACAATATAAATAAGGGGTATAACTACAATATTAATGGGGTAATCACTAGTATTATAGGGACCCAACATGCCCCTCTCCTTCAAAAAAGTGTTGTCCTCAACGCTTGAGTAGTTCTGGATACTTCTGCATAAAATTCTCATCCTCCCATGTGGAATCTTCAGCGGATAAGTTCTTCCACTTGATAAGATACTCTGAAATTGATCGATTTCGTAGCTGTCGAGTTCTTGTTTCTGTGACTGCTTCCGGTTCCAATATAATTTTTCCTTCCTCGTCAAGTTCTGGCAATATTGTTTGAATTGGGAGCTTGTCACCTATAACCTTCTTTAAACATGAAACATGGAAAACTGGGTGCAATCGAGAAGATGCAGGAAGCTCCAATTTGTATGCCATAGTACCAATCTTTTGCAACACCTTGTACGAACCATAATACTTTGGTGATAATTTATTATCCTTCTTAGCTTGCTTTAGGGACATTTGCTTATATGGTTGTAGCCGTAGGAATACCCAATCACCTACATCAAAACTTCTTTCACTGCGATGTTGATCTGCCTGTTGTTTCATTCTATTTTGTGCCAACACGAGGTTATCCTTTAAGAGTTGGAGGACTTGTTGTTGATGTTCGATGTGATGTTCCACTGCCTAAACCTTAGAATTTTCTCTTAAATATGATGTGATGGATGGTGGTTGATACCCATAAAGTGCCATAAATGGGGTCATTTTTGTTGCTGTATGGAAGGAAGTGTTATACCACCATTCAGCCAGAGGCAACCATTTGACCCATTGTGTCTGTTTATCAGATACAAAGCAACGAAGATATCCTTCCAAACATTTGTTTACTATCTCAGTTTGCCCATCAGATTGAGGATGATAAGATGAGCTATGAGCTAACTGAGTACCAAGACAAGAAAATAATTCTGTCCAAAAATTTCCAGTGAAAATGGGATCTCTGTCACTTACAATAATCTTTGGGTTTCCATGTAGCTTTTGAACTGTTTCCATAAATGCAGTAGAAACTGTACTGGCTTTAAATGGATGTGATAATGCACAAAAGTGTGCATACTTGGTAAGTCTGTCAACTACCACCATGATGACACTCTTTCCCTCAGACTTGGGTAAACCTGTGATAAAATCCATTGAAACCTCCTCCCAACATTGGCTTGGAATGGATAAAGGTTGTAATAGACCCGGTGTCTTAATTGTTTCAACTTTATTTTGCTGGCAAACCAAACATTCCGCCACAAACTTTTGAATATCTGATTTAAGGCCATCCCAAAAAAATTCCTTCTTAACCCTGTGGTAAGTTTTTAAAAATCCTGAGTGCCCTCCTAAGGGAGAAGTGTGCAATTCCATAAGAATCTTTTGTTTTAGCTGGGAATTCTTACAGAGGTATAAGCGATCTTTGTACCATAACGAATCATTTTTCCAGCTAAATGTATCAAAGTACTGGAATCTTGTTGTAGCTTTCGAATAAGTGCCCACACTTCTTCGTCATTCTTCCATTCCTCCCTTGCTTCGTTTATCCAATCTGGTTGGATAATAGAAATGGCACACAACAATGCTTCCACATCCTCATCCTTTCTTGAGAGTGCATCTGCCACCACATTTTGCTTCCCTTTTTTGTAGATGATTTCAAAGTCATAACCCAACATCTTTGTGACCCACTTTTGTTGCTCTTCAGAGGATAATCTTTGTTCTAAAAAGTATTTAAGGCTATCATGATCCGTTTTTACCTTGAAGTGTCTTCCCATTAGGTAGGGTCGCCATTTCTTAAGTGCATGGAGTATTGCCAACATTTCCTTCTCATAAATAGCTTTGCTTAAAAACTTTCCCTTGATTGGACGACTTTCAAAAGCAATGGGTCTTTCATCTTGCATTAGAACAACACCAATTCCATTTCCTGAAGCATCACATTCCACAATAAAGGTTTTTGTGAAGTCCGGTGTAGCTAAGACCGGTGCTTGGCACATTGCCTCTTTAAGATGTTCAAAGGCCTTTGTTGCTTCCGGAGTCCATGAAAATGAATCTTTCTTCAATAATGTTGTTAGAGGTGCTGCTATTCTCCCATAATTCTTAACAAACTTGCGATAATACCCTGTCAACCCAAGAAATCCTCGCAGATGCTTTATGGATGTGGGGATTTTCCATTCCTTAATGGCTTTAATTTTGCTAGGGTCTACCTTAACTCCTTCATGAGATACAATATGACCCAAATATTCCACCTCCTGGACTCCAAAGAAACATTTGGATCTTTTTGCATATAATTGTTTCTCCTCCAATAGTTGTAGCACCCTGTCAACATGTTCAACATGATCCTTCCAAGACTTGCTGTAGATTAGTATATCATCAAAAAATACTAACACAAATTTTCTAAGGAATGGTTTGAAAATTGAATTCATCAAACCTTGAAATGTTGAAGGTGCATTGGTAAGGCCAAAAGGCATGACCAAAAATTCATAATGACCCTCATGAGTTCTAAATGTCGTTTTCGGAATGTCTTCAATCTTCATTCTGATTTGATGATATCCCGAACGAAGATCCAACTTGGTGAAGTAAATTGATCCATGCAATTCATCCAGTAATTCATCAATAACAGGAATGGGGAACTTATCTTTAATAGTGAGCTTGTTGAGCTCCCTATAATCCGAACACATGCGCCATGATCCATCCTTCTTGTGCACCAATACTACTGGAGCTGAGAAAGAACTTTGACTTGGTTGAATTATACCAGCCTCTAGCATTTCTGCAACCATACGTTCAATTTCACTCTTTTGGGCATAGGGATATCTGTACGGCCTGATGTTTGGAGGAACACTTCCTGGAATCAGATGAATAGCATGATCATGATCACGCATAGGTGGGAGACCTTTTGGAGTCTCAAATACCTTGGAATGATTGTCCAGGACTTTTTGGAGATCTGGAGAAATAGATGATTCCAATGTGGAAACATCTAGCGAACATAATTGTGCAATTACACCTCTTTGCTCCTTTTTTAGAAGCTTTGTCATGCCATTAGAGCTGATTATCTTTCCTGGTTTCCCTGCAATACCCCTTAATTCAACTTCCTTTCCTTCCGTAGAAAATTTGATGAAAAGTTCTTGAAAATTAAAAGCTATTGTACCCAAGGATTGTAGCCATTGGACTCCTAGTACAACATCAGCACCTCCCATTGGAATGGAAAGCATTGGGCTAGTCAATACATATTCTCCCATGGATAGCTTGATATTATGGCACTTTCCAGAGAAATTTATTGTTCCTCCATTTGCAATCATCACTTGACACTCTGGTGCTGGATATAGGAAGCAATTCAATTCTTTTGCTACCCTACAATGAATAAAATTGTGGGTGCTTCCTGAATCAATCAACACTATTACCTTTTTCTTCTTGATTTGTCCTTCTATCTTGATGGTTTGAGGAGTGGTAATTCCCACCAATGCATTACAAGATATGGTCAGATTTATTTTTTCTTCATCTAGGCTTTGTTCCTGGAGTATATCTTCTTCTTTTGACCTTTCTTGCTCCTTTTCTTCTTCCTCTTCACAATCTATGTAGAATAATTTCTTCTCAGCACACTTATGACCTTTAGTGTATTTGCTATCACAACTGTAACAAAGCCCTTTTGCTCTTTTTTCTTCCAATTGTTGTGGTGTCAACCTTATAGGTTGTGGAAGACTAGGAGCAACAACACTTCCGTCTTTATAGTTGTGAGTGGTATGCTTCCTGGTTGCCATAATTTTGCTTTCCATTTTTCTTGCTAACCTGAATGCCTTCTCTAATGAATCAGGTTCCCAAAGGCGAACATCATGTTGGATATTATCCTTTAAAGACCCTATGAACACATCAATCCTATGCTCCTCTGGAATATCTTTTACCCTTATGTTCAATTTTTGGAACTCCTCAATGTGCTCCATTACTGAACCCTTTTGTTTGAGACTTATCAATTGGCTAAAAAAAGTGTTGCTTTTTATATCTTCATAATGTGCTATCAATTCTTCCGTAAAAATTGCCCAAGTGATAAATTGTTTACGAGAGCAAAGCCATTGATACCATACAAACTGATTTGGTTCCAAATATACAGTTGCCATACGTACCTTTTGTGCGTTTTGCACATTATTGAGATCGAAGAATTGCTCCATCTGTAATATCCATGTGGCGGGATCCTTGCCATCAAACTTCCTCATATCGATTTTTGGAATATGGTGATTCTTCGATCCAACATTAGCGTCTATGGAATCATGATTAACATTTCTTTTGTTCTCATCATGAGTTTCCTTTACTACCTTTTCACCATTAGTGACCCTTTCTTGTAGCAACTTCTTCAATTCTTCCATGTCTGTCTTCAAATCTATCTTCAAATCATCCATCTTAGCTTCCATGCCCTTTACCTTAGATTCCACGCCATTTATCTTAGATTCCACGCCACTTATCTTAGCCTCTGTTAGCTTTTGTGAGCGTGACATTTGTTGCACTTGTTCTTGTAATTTTGATATATCATGTAGCATTTCTTCCTCTTCTTCATGAGTCATGCTAGAGCTTTCAGGTTCCTTACTAGGTGTTTGCATTTTCTTTCCTCAGGGCATCAGTTACCGATAATAATGCTTTACTATGCCCTTTGAATTCCGTTAAACCAAGCTTACACAAAAATTTAAAAAACAACTACACACCTTTTTTCACTTTATAGAAGCCTGATATTGAATTTGATGTATCTCTGTAATTTCAGAGCATCCAGTTCTGAAACTACTACCTGTAGTAGCCTTCTGTGTCCTTTTTCCAATGCCACAAGTCTGAGCCAAATTGGATTCTCCAAGGAAGAGTTATGTGGAATCTCCCACAGTGACTTGCTTTTAGACTGGTTCAGTAGAGCGAACTTGTACGACGTACCACGTGTCACTGTTTCAACCTTTGAATCTGAAACACACACACAAGAAACTACAGTCCGTCCTCTTTCTGTACCTTCTTACGAAATTTCAATCCGATCCCTGGAGAGAAAGTTATGACGATTTTCCCCAGGTCACCTGTTTTGAATGTAATTCAGGAGTCTGCAAAAAGACCAACTTCCTGAGATCATATCTCCGTAAATATCACACGAAAAGCTCTGAAATTCGAACCCAAGGTTCAGCGTGATTTCTTCTCAAATGGGTTTTTTTTGAAACTTCTGAAACATCACAGAAAAAAAGGTATAGCGAAAATTCCACGATGACTTGTTTGGAGCAGCGAAACCCTAGAATCCAAAGCTCTGATACCAAATGTTATGAAACCAGCTCAAGAAAAGATAGAAAAGATAGATCAACGCCTTAGAATTCAGCCTCTTCGAGGGGACAACCTCCTTTACATTACATAAATGAACAATTCTTGGATGATACAAATGACAAAACCTCCTTTCTATATATAGGAGTCTAAGGAGTCACAATATAATCCAGTCGACCTAACAATAATAATATAAAGCCACAAAAATAACAATAGAGGGATTCTATGGGGCACAGAAATAACAATATGGGGGTAATAGGGGCACAAAAATATAAATAAGGGGCATAACTACAATATTAATGGGGTAATCACTAGTATTATAGGGACCCAACAGCGTGTGTGTGGCAAACAATGATATTGTTGAACCAATCTATGACAATATTCGAGTCTCCATATATATGAATGTGCATGCAGTTGTGCCCCAATGCAAAATGCAAAAGATGACGGAGGGTGATAATCTCAGCGAAATTATTTGTGCTAGTTCCCAGTCCTAGTTTTATTTTGAAGAAGTGATGTTCATTAATGTATAATAGAAAACCTCCCCCACAACCCTTCTGTTGGGTTGCGCCATCAAAGAATGCCCATGGAGTGTTGTATTCTATATGCAGAGGGTCACGCGGTCTTCTAGATCTAGGTTGCGGTGGCCCGGGCAGCTCATTATAGGCCGATATAATGAGAGTGGTTAGATGCAGCCAGTTCACTGGTTTTTCTTCGAAGATCACCCGATTTCGAGCCAGCCAGAGGTACCAGCTAATAATGATAGGCAGGCTTTGTAGCTTGGAGTTTTTGTGACCATAAAACCAAGTTTCCCAGGTTCGAATTATATCATCTCCTTCCCATTTTCCTGTGAAATGAATAGAGGATGAAACAGATTGCCATAAGGTCGTTAATGAAGAGAAGTTTAAAAACAAATGGATGCTTGATTCGAAGGTACGTTTGCAAAGGGTGCACCAGGTCGGTCCATAGACTGCGCGACGCATGAGATATTCCCCTGTGGGTACTACTCCCTTAAGGATACACCAAAAGAATAGTTTCTTCCTGGGGGGAGCGGTGAGTTTCCATATTGATTTCCACCAAAATGAAATCGTGTCCGGAACCTTGTGCGATATCAGAGTGAGATATCATGTCTTAGGTGAGTAACTTCCGTTCTCATATTGATACCAGATAAGCTCATCTGGCCCTTGTTTGATCCTGATATGTGATTCTGATAATGCATAGATATATGCAGACCATTCCTGGTGCCAGAGAGGTGGGATATTAATCTTCAATGTGGATTTCCAACGCTGTTCGAATATGGAATAGTTTTGTGGATCAGCAATGTCAGCCAGAGCTTTGATCTATAGTGAGTGTAGATGCCGGATGAGGGCTTCAGGTAGTATATGCCTGCCGCCACTACCATTCCATGGGTCCATACCAATACGAGCCAATGATCCATCATTGATTTTCCATACCAGATTATCCCTGATAAGAGGCATAGAGTTTAAAAGTGCTTTCCATACAGGTGATATACCAGTTTTAGGCTAGGTTGGTAGTCGGATCCATTCCAAGATGTGGAGAGGCCAGATATATCTGTGATATGTTATGCTGGTCCAGAGATTGTTGCCTGTGAGTAAGGTCCACCCCATTTTTGCCGCAAGGGCTTGAGCGAATGTAGGTAGGTCTTTTAGTCCCCATCCACCCCATTTTTTGGGAGTGGCGATCTTCTTCCATCCAACCCATGCAAATATGCGCTTATCCTGATTCCCATTCCACAGGTACCTGTTGCAAGTTTGTTGTAATCTAGCCAGGATGCTTCTCGGAATCCAGGCTAGTGCCATCCAAAAGACCGGGGTAGCCTCCAGGACAGCTTTTACCAAAACAAGTCTGCCTGCTCTAGAGAGATATCGATGGATCCACATATTGAGCCGTTTCTCCAATTTTGCGACTAGCCAAACCGAGTTAGTGATCTTAGAGCTGATAGGCTTGATCCAGAAACCAAAATATTTGAGGCCATGATCTAAGGGATGGATGCTATAAGGAAACAGATGGCGGGCCAGATGGGACTCTTGGATAGAAGTTCTGGAAAGAATAATGGAAGATTTAGAATGGTTGGCAAGCATCCCTGTAGCAGATGAGAAAAGAGTGAGTATGTTCGAGAAGGAGCGGGAATCCCTGATGCTGCCATCAAGGAAGATCATGAGGTCGTCCGCAAAAACAAGGTGGGTGAGAAAGCAATCATCGGATATCTTGAGACCACTAAATTCCTCATTTCTCTTAACTGAATCTATAAGTCGTCTCAGGCCATCCATGACAATCAGGAAAAGTAGGGGAGACAGAGGATAGCCCTATCTAAGACCATGTTCAGAGTGAAAAAACTAGGATGCTGACCCATTTATCAGAACACTGAAAGTGGGAGTGGTGATACAGGCCATGATCCAAGTGATGAAGTTATTTGGGAAGCCCAAATGGATGAGAAGCATCTTGAGGTAGATCCAACTGACTCGGTCAAAAGCCTTGGCTAAATCAATCTTTAAGATAATGGCTTTTTGGTGCTTGGTCCAGATGGTGTGAAGGGCTTCTTGAGCCGCTCCAATGGCTTCATGAATCTGACGGTGTTCCAGGAATGCAAATTGATGAGGGGCAATATGACGAGACAGAATTGGACGGATGCGATTAGCTATGATTTTGGAGATGATCTTGTAGAGCACATTGCAAAGGGAGATGGGGTGATAATCGTCGAAGGAGGAAGGGGTATCAGATTTGGGGATCGGAGCTATGAAAGTTGTGTTGATGGCATTGTACAGTGACCTAGATACCTTGCATTCCTCCACTACCCTCAGTAAATCATTGTTGATTAGCTCATAGAAGGTAATGTAAAACTCGATGGTCCACCTGTCCGGCCCTGGGCTTCGATCCTTCTTGAACCACTTTATAGTGTTTTCAAGTTCCTCAGGTGTCACTAGATCAAATAGATTCTCTGCCTCATCCTCATTTACAAACCTGGGGAAGTGACCAGCGATGTTGATGATGTCCGCAATAGTTGAAACCGGGGGTTGTTTGTAGAGATTTCTGAAGTGTGTTGATCCTAGATGAGAGAGCTTAGAGAAGGTATCTGCTACACCACCATCTGGCAGAGGGAGGCTCCAAATAGTATTTTTTACCTTCCTAGCTTTAGCATAATTGTGAAAGAAACGGGTATTGTCATCTCCAGCTTTTAGCCAGGTGGCTCTACTACGGAGCCGAATGGACTCTTCTCACTCCCTTAAAAAAATTTTCTTCTGATTTTCAAGTTCCACCAGATGGGATTTGTCTTCAGCTGTAACGAACCCCTGTCCTCTTTCATCTGAAGGTGAGGATAATTCAGATTCTATGTGCAGTAGTGTTGAGTTATCCTTCTGATATTTTTTTCTGGCCCATTCGATAGAAAGATGTTTGAGCTGTGATAAGTTCGAGCAGAAACCTTTTGCCAAAGAATCTGACCTATCAATCGGGTTGTGGATCCAAAACTCCTTAACCAGCTTGATATATGAGGGATCTTGTATCCAGCCATGATTGAACTTGAAGGGGGCTTTTGGTTTATTGTTTGGCCCCGATATCTCCAGGTATATAGGATAGTGATCAGATATGCCGCCAGAGCCAACCCATTGTTTATAATGATGGAGCTGTTGAATCAGAGTACCTTTCATTATGAATCTATCTAATCTACGAGCCAGAGTAGCTTCCCCAATTCTTTTGTTCCTCCAGGTGGGGAGCGGTTTATTCATAGGAACATCAATCAGGTTATGACGCTCCAGAAGGTCGGTCATATATCCAGTAATCGAGTCAATCTGTGCCATAGATCCCCAAGATTCACTATATCCCAGGAAGAAATTTGGGTCACCCCCAAGAATGGTATTTTCTGCTGAGAGGATAGATAAACTTAGAAGGTGATTCCAGAATGATTCTCTTTGTTGACAGGGTCCATATATGTTGATTACCCTGAGATTGGTACTCAGGTCAGCCGAGAAGAGGTCTAATCCCAAGAATCCTGGTCCCCCCCAAGAAACATGAGCCCTGATGGCTGTTGGGTTATATCCAATCGCAAGGCCCCTTGATCTACCAGTGGAGTCCATCGCCGAAAATTGCCATCCCAGGATGATGGTGGATAAAGAGGCAGATATGGAGTCGGCCGGGCCAAGGGTTTCTTGGAGGAGGATAATGTCAACTGGGGTAGATTCAATCAGCCTGTGCAGGGCTAGTTTCTTGGAGGCACTAGCCAAGCCTTGGCAATTGAAGGAGAGGCACTTCACGGGGGAGGATTGCCTGGGGTGTTCACTGCTCTAAGAACCCCAACAATGGTGGATTGTCGCCCAGAGGCAACCTCAGCTTCTGCCCTCCTGATAGCTTTTGACAGATGAGATTTTCTCCCTCGGGCAGACAAGGGGGTCAACCCAGATGATGCAATACCCAATCCAGCAATCTTCAGATGAGAACCAAGTGTGTGGACACGAGGATGCAGGTTATAGTTGTGTTTTGATCCCCAGGATGATGAGGGTGAGGAAGATGGCGAGGGGTGCTTATGTAATGAGGGTGCGGAAGGAGCAAAGACCGAGGAGGAGGGAAAAGTGCAGAATGCAGCAGACATAGATGGAGAATGCAAAGAGGAGACAGGAGAGTAAATAGACAAAGGAGGGAAGAGTGATGTACCCAGTGCGGAGGCAGATGCGGTGGCTGCCCGAGATCTGGTAACCGGCGGAGATATAGTGCTGTGAGCTACTCCAGGTGCCTGTTGAGGAATGTTGATGGGGGTGCCCGATGCCGGAGTACGCTAAGAGACTGGAGATATAGTCCTCGAGGGCATGTTTGATGGCACAAGGGATTCTTCTTGTTTCTTGTTGAGAGGGCAATCCTTGAAAATATGCCCCACCCTATGGCAGCGATGGCATCTGAATGGCACCCCTTTGTAGTGCAGTATCTGAACCCGTGTGTATCTGCCCCAGTGTAGAGTAATATTTTCCTCCAAGCCTTCGCGTGTGTCCAGATGTACCAGGATAAGAGCAAGCATTCTATTCCTAGACTCCACGAAGGTGCGATCATGGTTGAGATATGATCCCAGAGAGTTCTCGATGCGAATGAAGACTTCTTCACTCCAGTACTGGAGGGGAAGCCCAGACAGGGGAACCCACAGTGGCCCAGCCCCTATCTGTTCTCGCTCCGGATCGAAGAGGGGGCTCCATCTTTTTAGCAGCACCGACGCCATCTCAATGTGCTAATACCTAGCTAATACCATGTCCGTATAGTTCTCCTTTTGCGAAATGTAAGGCGAACTAACCTCTGGGGAGGACTTCCACCTCGGGAAGATCTTTGAGGACTCCTCCCCAAATCTCCTTCACCCAAAGGGTGAGCCAGGTCGCCGAATATGCACGCCCTCGAATATGCCCTATAAGAATGGTGTTCGCCATTCTGGCTGCCTCCCCAATAGGTGATGAATCTCCGAACCGAATAGATATGTCCCTAGAGGTTGCTTTGACACACCTGGTTCTTTTCTTCCCAGAATGTGGAGCTGAAGGGTGATCCATTAATGGATCCAAAGAGCATTCCAGGGGAGTCGCTTTTGATGAACTGACCCTGACGGCAGGGGTCTCAAAACATCCCGAGGGCGAGAGAAGGGAAGCAGAGGGCCCGGCCGCCGATGAAGAGGGGAGTCCAGAAGATGATGCAGCCAGGAACGAAGTGGACGGAGGATGCGGGTCAAAAGATGGCGATGGGGGGATGACAGTCGACAGGAAACGGAGAGTCCCCGGCGACAGAGGAGGGAGATCTAAGCCAGGGGGCTCGTGGGGGGTGGATCTGTCAGGCTGTAGAGAGGGGCGGGGATTCGGGAGAGTTACCACCGGAGAGGGATGCGGTGACGGAAGCGGTGAATGACTAGGGCTAGCCTCAGACAAAATGAAATTAGGGCATCCAAAAATTACCTGAGAAGAATGCGGGTCTTTAGAATAGTCCACCTCCTCCTCCGTTTCCATAACATCACCGACAGTATCCGAGGTCATCTTGAAAACGACAGTTGGGCCTGAATAACCGGGCCGGGTAATAAGCAGAACAGGTGCATGGTTTAGATTCAGGTGGCATAGGGAGGGCTGTCTGAAACCCTAGCCGAAACCCTCGAGGTCAGATGCAGTGCGCGCCATCCATGCCACAATCCAATTCAGAGTGCCATCAAGTGCAGTCAAGCTCAGTTTTCACCTTGTTGTTATTCATGTATGTTGACATGTTTCATGCTTTGTTTTTTGGTCTATTTGGTGCTATTTCTGCTGCTCTTCTTTCTACTTCATTTTCTATCTCAGTTTCCCAAGGAAGACCTACTATAGGTTGAGGCTTCTTCTTTCCCTAAGGTGGTTCTTCAACTGTAATGAGATGCACACAACCTGAATCCTGTAGAAACTAAATTTTTCTAGCTAAGAGTTGATGGGCCTCCTTTTTTTTCTTTCTTCTTTTTTCATATTTTCCATTATTTTTTTCTCTTTTTTTCAACTTTTCTCCATTTTTTATTGCATGCAAAATAAACTCAAAGTGCTTTGAGTTAACTAGGTTGGCCCTCACCTACCCCTTCACACTCCTTGTCTTCCATCATGACTAAATGATTACATCCCACTTTCTCAAGTCCTTTTCACTTTTGTCTTGTCCTCTCCCCCATGTGCGGGTGTCTTGGTGGAAAAGTGAAGTTAATTGCTAGATAAGGCCGAGGTTTCTCTGCTACTAATCTTGGCTATACAAACCTTTTCCTTCATAAACTTACAATTTTTTTCAAGCTAAAATAAGTTTTTAAGAAATGTTTAAAGGATTGCATACCCGAGCCTTACCCTTGATGTGTTTTTCCAAGTGATATTCAGGCTGCTGATATGAATGTTGAAGTTTCCTTTAGTGGTCTTGAAGTTGTTGCTAATGATCTTGAAGATGCATGTGATAATTTGTTGGAGGTCCTATTGTTGATACCCTTGAATTTGGAGGTCTCCTAATTTTTTTTGTTATTATTGTTGTGGCTTCACATCCTTGGTTAAAATGTTGTTGATGAGCTTCATAACATGATGATTTCAGAGGTGTTGACTTCCTTTGTTTGTTGATGCATAGGTCTTCATAGCATGATGATTTTTCTGGATAATGTAATATTTTTTGTGTGCATGCCTCTCTCTGCCATTCAATCTAATGTTGTTGGAGTTGATGGATGCCAACCCACTTTCTAAACCTCTATCTTCTAGTTACCATGAGCAAGTTGTCTTAGTCAAATCCGACATTATTTAAGTGTTGGCCATGGCCATGGGTGATATTCACCTTCCCCATGCTTTTCACAACTGTCATACACCCTTCCAACACTTCATCTCACCATTATTTTCCTCCAAGACCCCTCAACCAACTTCCTATAGCAGTACAGGGAATCCTATAGAAACATCCTATAGAAAACCTGTGGAAGACTTGTTTTGCCCACATCTCGCAAATGGTATACTGGACTGACCTGAAAAACAATCTTGGTCAATGGATACAAGAATCTCGAGAAAAAGTAAAAATGGATGTAGGTGATGGTGGTTGATATTTCGAAAACTCTGCACTGAAATTTGCTGAAATTTCTTGGGCATGTTACCATCATCCATATGCATCTTCCCATGAAACATCTTGGTAAATGGATGCACTAATATTGAGAAAATATAAAAATGGTTGTAGGTGATGGAGGTCAATTTCTCAAAAAGTGTGCATCGAAATTTGCTGAAATTGCTTTGGCATGTTACTATCATCCATATGAATCTCCCCATGAAACAACTTGGCAAATTGATGCACGATTACCAAGATATGCCAAAAATATTTTTCTTCTCTATGTATTTTTACTTCTTGTAACAAAACAAAGCCTTACTATAGCACTTTAAGGCAACAAGGAAAATGAGTGGTAAAAGCTTGGGAATGATGAGCAGATGGTGGAAATAGATGAGGGTGATGGATTGGCATGGCCTTGGTCCTTCTATAGCATTTGAGTAGAGGAGAAATTTTATTTTTGATTTCCTTTGACTAGGATTTTGATAAACTCTTCTTTTGGTGGCTAACTTGTTTGTGTTGCTTGCAGAGGTTGGAGAGCACCTGCATTCATCAGAGAGATACATGGAGTAAAGGATTTTTATTTTTTTATTTTTTCCTTTTAGACCTACTAACTGCCTTGATTAGGTTTTCAACTAGTAGGTCTGCCTAAGCACCTCAAAGGGGGTTTTCACCTATGATCTTTTATTTTTCTATTTTATTTCTATTTTTTCCAACCCATTAACCGCCTCATGGAGGTTTTCAATCAATGAGACAATATCAAGTGCCTCAAAGGAGGCTTTCACCTGAGATTTTATTTTTTCTCTTATTTCTGATTTTTTTCCCTATCCAACTCTACTTGAAAAAACAAAATCATTTTCAAGTGTAGGAATACTTCCAATGGAGCCACTTGCACAATAGGATGATATATAAAATCATGTATAGGCTCGAAACATAGGCTTTGACATGTACCTGAATGTGAGATGCCAACTTCTTTGATTGAGATGAGATAAAAAATTGTTTAAGAAGAGTGTGTTGCCACAAATTAACAATTTTTTGGAACAATATTTCAATATAGTTGTGATGCCCGTGGTCCACTTGCTGATTTGGATCATCTTGGATGTCTTATTCTTCCATGAAATTCATACCTTACCCTCTTTTATAATTATTCTCATGAACACATAGAGGATCTGATGGTAAACATGAGGGGACTCTCTCAATCTCTGATTTTGATTTATTCTCTTCATCAAGTGTAACCGATGATTCTGTTGTCTTTTCATTTGAATATTATTTTTCTACGTGTTGTCCTTCAATAGCATCAAGAGAGTCTCTTTTTTTCAATAATCTTCCTGTGCTAAGATGAATACCATTGAGATCAAGAGAAGATGTTAAGAAGTGTTGTACCTCAACATTGTAAGTGGGCTGAGCTACTTCCTTGTGTGGGTTTGGAAATGGTGCTACAGGTAGTTTAGTGGGAATGTATATTTGATATGGATGTGGTTGAGGTTGTGGTTGTGGTCGAGGTGGATGGTAAGGATAACATGGAGTTGGCTATGGAGGATATTGAGGAAAATATTTAGGATATTGTGGATTTCTCTCATAAGTTCTTTGCCAACCTTGTTGCCAAGATTGGTTTTCAGGTTGAGATGGCCAAGGTTACCAATGAAAGGGTGTGTTCCAATTACTTTGAGATGGATTTGCATAAGCTTGAAATTGAGAATTAGGCTCTTGCATCATACCAGGTTGACTAGGCTACCGTGGTCCTCTTGGAGCCACATAACATAACTTCTTTGGTGATTGACTTGCTCCATTGTCCTCTTAGTAAACTTCCTTCAACCTTGGTAATGAGGGACAATATTTAACATCATGTGATTATGCATCAACAACACAAAAATTAAAATCTTCTTTTTTCTCATTTTGTATTCTTAACATTTCTGCTTGTTCACTTAGATTGCTAATAATTTTTGTTTTAAAATTATCAAACAATTTTCCAAGTTTAGCTTGAATTGCTGATCTTGGTGTTGATTGACTTACTCTTGCCCTTCCTCTTGATATGTCTTTGCATGTTTTATGAATTTCATTAGATGATAATTGGTATACATCACCTCTACTCATGAGATTAAGAAGAACAATATATTTATCCCTAATTGTTCTATGTAAGAGGGTTTTTAGTGTGTCGGATCCTAAATGATGTATTTTTTCCCTCTTAACATTATACATGAACCTCTCTATTAGATCCTCAAGGCTCTCAACTTATTTTTTATTCATTCTAAATATTTCTTCTTTAAGACCATGATCTTTATATTTTTCTAGAAATATATTTTGCATACCATTCCATGATCTTATTGAATTAGTCCCTAAACTTATGAGCCATTTAAGAGCTATATCCTTAAATGTTGCCTGAAACAATATCAATTTTTGAGTGTTTAATAATTAACCATAAGATCTACAAATAATTTCAAATTCAACTAGAAATGTTTCCAGATCCTTTGACCTTAGACTATGAAAGTTTGGAAGAAAAGATAGAGTGATTTTCTTCATTTGCACACTAACATCAGTATCTTGAATGAGAAACAAAAGAGGATCTTCTTCATTGTCATCATCTCCATCCATTTATTCTACCTTCTCTATCACCTCTTATTCTTCTACCTGTAAAAATGAATGGTGGTGTGGATCTTACTACACCACAGGATCAAATGGGGGGGGGGGTTGTTGTTGGAGATTTTTTTTTTGAATAAGAACGCTAATGCAATGAAATTTTATGTTCTTGAAATGAAACATGCATAATGTAAAGTTTTTATTTTTCCAAAAAGAAAAAATAAATTAATCAACAAGGGAAGAAAACAATGCATACTTTGACACCTCCCTGGCAACGACTCCAAAAAGTGATGAGTGTCAGTATTGCAACAAGAATGCTACAACTCCCAAGGCTACCAAATTTAATTATCAACCCGAGGTTCATACAAAATTAAGAGGTATCGACAATATATGTGCAACACACGTTGTGCCCTTCCTTTTTTGTCATGATGTAATGGAGTGCATGTAATGAAATCAAATCATAACTAGTTGCAAAAATGGAATCCTTAACCTATTACAAGAAAGAAAATATAAGGAAGGAAAAACTATTCTAATTGAATAAAGCAAATATCATTAACTAAATATCAATCATTACATTTCAAAGAGTTAAGATCCATTGAAATAGTTCATTGGATGTGGCAATCAATAAAATCATTATTGTATTATCTAATTCATAAATTTGTCCATTAACCCAATTCGCTGAGATGTTTTGCATGGGTAAAAATGAAAGTCCTAAGCAATGTTTATTCCTCCTCAACAATTTATTGATAGCCTAGGGGTCATTCTCCAACCCTAAGGGATAAAAACCAACTTTTTTGAGCAAATATGGGCAAGTATATACATGTTGGAAGAGTGCTACAATAATATACTACAGGAAACATGTTTGCTACAGGAAGATATAATTCACTGAATGACCAAGGAAATAAAATCCAAATTGTATGGGAATTTTTTTTTTATTGAATAGGATGTATTAGGTCTCCATAACAAGTGGAATAACTAAAAAATACCCCTGTTAACACATGCTAAAAATAATAGAAAATTACTAGTCTAAAATCTACAAATTCGAGAACTAGTGAGCTTGTTAATCTATCAAATTCCTAACCTAATCAAGTATGAATGAAATGGGGTGATTTTTTTTATTAAATGGATATTTTTTTTTTATATAATGCAAATGGAATCAACTTGATTGAAGCTCGTTAGCATGTTCTAAAAAATATCAGAAATTTACTACTATTTTCCATAAGGGACTTCCAAAAGTTTAGATTTGGGAATACGAAAACTAATCCAAGTAGATAAATGATTAATATGAACTTCCAAATATGTTAAAAGGATGAAATTATTATTTTTATCCTTCAAAATAACTTACTTCAACTATTTAACCCAATTTTACAAGAAATCATCAATACTAAATGCAAAAATAGAAAAAAACAAGAACAAGAGATGCATGTGAATAAGAAGTGAAAGGAATAAATTGAATGATAAAAAAGGGCTCCAAGGTTCCTGGGATGGCCAAGACCAAGGAAAATCAGAGTCCTATGAAGAATACCAATATTGAGAAGCTGAACATGGCACCAATCTTCATTATTTCCATCAATACAATTACATCCTTACAGGAAATGAAAGTGGAGCTGCAAAGATACAAGTTCTCTCCACAAGAAGAATAATAAAAATCAAACCCTAGAGGAAAATCTGACTTGGTACTTATAAAAAATGATTAAGAAGCATTCCCCATGAAAGCAAGAAGCTTTCCCCTCCAAAATCCCTCAAATAGTGGATCTGGTTCCCAATACTAGCACTACGCATTAAATGACATGGAACACATTCCTAGATGTTCTCAATCATTGGAGCTCCAAAATCTATGAAGTAATTTCAAAATATATTGTTGATTTATTAACCAATATTGATCCTCCTATAGTAGGGAGCAAGTCTATAAATTATCTCCTCCTCCAAATCTCCATATTCTTCCCAATATTCTCACAATATTCTACAAAAATAAATAATATTAGGCACAAATATGAAATTATCCATAAACCTTCATAATGAACATATTAAAGCTAAAAAAATATTATTAAGTGTAGAAGGAGAGATTTAATATAGCCTTCATGTGCCTAAGAAATGTTAGGTGGGCATTAATTTATGTCTAGTTTGGAGGCCCATCACTTAGCACACCAAAATTGTTTGTTGGACAATTCGATCAGCTTTGAAATTAATAACCATTAAGAAACTACAAACTTTTATGCATGCACCCTTTCATTTTAGAACTGTTACCAATTTAATTTAAAGCAATTTACATATTTTCCTCATGTCCTTACTTTGTAAATGAGTGAATTTTTACTCAGTTGCACCTCTGATTACATGAATTGGTATCAGACCTCAGCAAATATTTTGAGTGGAAAGATTCTAAGTGGAGAGTAGATTGTTGTTTTCTGTGAGAAAAAACAAAATTTTTTTCCCAAAACGAAGCAATTACTAATGCTATGGGGTGATTGTAGTGCATGAAAACTTAAGCGGGTGGATTCAAACCGCTGGCTAAGAAAGAAGTGGAACCATTGTTGCTGCTAAGAAGTGTTGTTGGATGGGTGCAATTCTATTGTTGTTGGGCATGTCATTGCTAAAAGTGACTTCTAGTGAGAGATAGAGTCATTTGTGGAGAGGCCATGCTGCAGTAGAGCAAGTTTGGAAGCTAAATCATTGTGTTGCTGTAAAAAGGCGAGCACATTGTTTTTATTTGTTTTTGTGTATGAAAATACTTAAGTTTTGTGATCTATGAAAAAACAGGGGAGCTAACAATGGCAACCATGCATGCCATTTGTGATCTCTTCTACAATTTTAAATGACAACACTGCAAAATTCAATATAGTGAATACAATAAGGCAAGGTGTTGCACAACCTAGCTTTGTATAAATCTCATGGGAAATTGTTCATGTTGCACTTGATAAAAATTCTTTGTAGTTTGTGAACATCTTAGAGACCATACTCTCTGCATAGTTTTGGAACTATGATTTCATCATAGATGGTTCTATGTTCATGGTTGTGAGGAAGAATTCTTGAAGCCTAAGAATCCAAGTGGTAAAAATTCAAATGTGTTCCTTTCATTTGCAAAACTAGTATTGATCATTTAACCATGCAAAATTTTGAATGTGCTTTCAAGAAGGATGAGACTTACAAATCTACAAGTGTCATTTAGAAATTGGCTTGAGTGTTTTTCTATATATCATTGACATTTTTGATGTATTTTTTGTTTGACACAACTTAGTTGATAATGTGTTATTAGTCAAGAGGACTAACATAACATGTTGCATTGTGTTGACTCAAGTTACCTATTGATGTTGAATTTTTGTTGTAATCATATAGATTTTGTACAATTCTTGTATGGTTCTTGTATTGGCCCAGAATATACCTACTTTTGAAAAGAGAATAGGGTATATATAAGTATGGGGGATTTACACAGTGCATTATATTAGATATTATTTTTGGGATTCAACTGCGTTAAGTAAGTCATTCAAACGTATGACCATTTCCATGAGAGGTAGTCGTAACTGACTAATTTCTCATGATTTTTGAATAGTTCACTTAGCACTCATTGCATCGGGTGATGCTCACAGGGGTGAAGAAGTGGGATTGAAACTAATGAAATGTGGAGAACGAATCACGTAGCATCAATCATCACTTCCGGGGCTTGCACCCGGTAACCAGGACTTCCCAGGAGGTCACCCATCCCAGAACTCCTCTGGCTCAAGCGCGCTTAACTGTGGAGTTTTTCCCCACAATCAAGCCCACTTAGCTTGCTACCCCATTTGCAAAACCTTAGCAAGTATTGTGCCTCATGAACCATTAAAGTAGAGATCCCTTGACTCTTTTTGAATTTAAGTATGGGGGATTTACTTAAATCCCCCATACTTAAATTCAAAAAGAGTCAAGGGATCTCTACTTGAATGGTTCATGAGGCACAATACTTGCTAAGGTTTTGCAAATGGGGTAGCAAGCTAAGTGGGCTTGATTGTGGGGAAAAACTCCACAGTTAAGCGCGCTTGAGCCAGAGGAGTTCTGGGATGGGTGACCTCCTGGGAAGTCCTGGTTACCGGGTGCAAGCCCCGGAAGTGATGATTGATGCTACGTGATTCGTTCTCCACATTTCATTAGTTTCAATCCCACTTCTTCACCCCTGTGAGCATCACCCGATGCAATGAGTGCTAAGTGAACTATTCAAAAATCATGAGAAATTAGTCAGTTACGACTACCTCTCATGGAAATGGTCATACGTTTGAATGACTTACTTAACGCAGTTGAATCCCAAAAATGATATCTAATATAATGCACTGCGTAAATCCCCCATACTTAAATTCAAAAAGAGTCAAGGGATCTCTACTTGAATGGTTCATGAGGCACAATACTTGCTAAGGTTTTGCAAATGGGGTAGCAAGCTAAGTGGGCTTGATTGTGGGGAAAAACTCCACAGTTAAGCGCGCTTGAGCCAGAGGAGTTCTGGGATGGGTGACCTCCTGGGAAGTCCTGGTTACCGGGTGCAAGCCCCGGAAGTGATGATTGATGCTATGTGATTCGTTCTCCACATTTCATTAGTTTCAATCCCACTTCTTCACCCCTGTGAGCATCACCCGATGCAATGAGTGCTAAGTGAACTATTCAAAAATCATGAGAAATTAGTCAGTTACGACTACCTCTCATGGAAATGGTCATATGTTTGAATGACTTACTTAACGCAGTTGAATCCCAAAAATGATATCTAGGGTATATATATTTGCAAGTTGTACATTATTAACGAAGGTGTTTAAAAGTATTTGATGATTCTAATGCTTCAAACGGCGTTGCCAAGGTGAATAATGTTATTTGAAAAATAGGGTTTCTATTGTTTTCCATGGTAAAAAGTCTATTTGGAACACTTAACAATAGTGGAATGATACCTCAACTCACCTTTGTAAGTTGAATATTATTTTTTTGGTAAGATAGTCACACCTTTATATTACTTTAAACAAGAAAACATTGTTCATGTAGCTATTGGTCTGCCATTGGGGAAACCAAACTAGTAGCACGTAAGTAAAGTCTTTGAAAAAATTATTAGTTTGATTGTAACAATATAAATATATAAGTCATGTATCCTAAAACTATAAAACAAAACAATGAAAGACTTAAAACTAGAGCTAGAGAGAAGGTTGTATAGCCTAATATAAAACATAAAAAATTAATAATAATAAAACTGAACCATCATTAGGGAGCATTTGCTTGTTGGGGTGAAGGTGCAACCTCCTCTTCCTCATTCTTAGGAAATCCTAATTCTACTACTTTCTTGGAAAGAAAAGTCACCTTGTAATCCAAATTGTCCACTTGTAACTACATAGTATCTATGCACAAGAGAATCTTCTATTGGGATTCACTTCTTTCTAACATGACTTTACCCAGGGTATTTTTATTTTCCAATAGAGATATTATGTTGTTTACATATATTGGGTCTGCCTTGATATAGTATTACCCAGGTATAGATTCCACTATCTTATATTTTCTTCAACCTTTTTATTTGATAGAAATAATCTTCCCACTCTTGCTTAATTTTTAATAATTTCAATTCTTCTCTAGATACCCTAGGGATATGCTCCAAATAATATGTTACGAAGGCTTTTATGTCATCTTGTGCTCTAATGTGAAAGGAGACTACTTTACCTTGACTTATGTGATGGCTAGGGGAAGAACCAGGATGGGACATGGATTTTGATAAAACAAGGTATGGGGGGAGTGGGATATGGGACGTAAGGAAATGATCATGTGGGAGAGACAAACAAAATAGTGTCCACTACCTTGGAAGATGAAGCAGAGCTACTTGGAACCATAATATCAACAGAGCGAAATGGGCTTGAATTTGTGCACTAACTTATTAACTAACTGTGACCTTCCCCATATTCAGAAAGCAAGGTTCATGAATAGGGCCATAATTTTAGTCATATGTTTCCATAAACATTTTTGAATACCTTTGTCTGAGATGATGGACATTATTTCCCTTCATTCCATCCCTTTTATGTAGGAGTTTGTGAACTCCCATCTGACAACCAACCATGAAGATGAGTGGTGAGGGTGTGTTGGCAGGAGTTGGTGGTATCAATGGTGTTCAAAGAAAACCACATAGGGTTATGCATGTTGAATATTTTTGAAGAAGGTTTTCATCCATGATGATATCAGTGATGATTTTTCTGATGTATAACCTTCAACAATGGAAGCAATTGTATTGTATGATTTTCTATGACAATAGTAAGATCACTTTGTTTTTTAATGGAAACATACAATAGTTTTGCAAGAAATATGGTAAATATGAAAAATGCTAATGGGACTTGGAAATGGTTCTTTCTACAATTAGTATGGTGCATTGATAATAAAGATGATGATGAAATGGAGGATATAGAGAAAGTGTGAAATGGAGGATAAGGCATGGAGTATGAAGATGATGATGATGATTTTTTTTATAGATACATTAATCCTTCCAATTGTTTTATTGGTGTAGGTATCTTGGAATGATTTTTTTCTCAATCTAGTTTGATATCTTCATTGGCCTATTTGTTGTCATATTTAGTGCTTGTGTACTTGAAAACACTTATGAACCAAAAGTTTTTTTTTCCTCCTTTTTCTCCTTTGTTGTTTTATTTTTCTTGTGAAGCTATTGATTCCATTTTTAGTTCTCACTAGTGCCTTATTACATTTATTGTAATGCCCCACTTAATCTTATCATGCAAATTTTATTAATGTTTATATTACCTGATAATATTGAGAAATATTGGTGAATACCTTCATTTGGGAAACTATAAATTTATTTACTAATATAAAATTCATTATTGTTATTATTCAAATTCCCAACTTGTCTTCTCAAATTTAATCTTGGGTAGGATATGGTCTCCTTCCATTATTTTAAATTATATATATATATTCATCTCACATTCCCAAATGTACTTTCACATTTACTTGGCAAAAGACATGGTCCTCCCCATTTAATTACCAATATATACATATATATATATATATCACATTTCCAAATGTACTCTCAGATTTACTTGGGAGAAGAGAAGTCAACTATAAGGATGGAGGAGAAGTTAATGACATTAATGAGAGGAAGGGCATAAAAAGGGAAGGAGGAAGGGAGAAAGGGGGAGCTTGGGTCTTGCTTATGATTTTAGGTTGGCTGTGATTTTTGGAGACCTAGGTGTTTCTAGGAAAACTAGTGTCTTTTCAATCGACTAGTCCTCTAGGATTGGCAGCTACCCTAGAAACAAATAGTTTAAAGCAATTTGAGATTTCCTCTATGTATAACAGATAAGAGAGAGGCAAATGAACCAACCTGGATCTTCCAATTAACTCCTTGCTTGATCTCTCTCCCCCTTGACAGAGCTTGCACCTCCTCTCCTACTTATCCCGCTTGGAGAATACTTGTAGAAAAAAGTAACAAAACACCATCAAATCATCTTGATCTATTATATCATAAGCATTGCAGAATCAGAAATACAATGAACATACAATGACATTCACAAATAACAACATTCACAAATACACAATTGTATGGAGGAAAACTCAAAGAACTTTATTAAAATAGAAGGGAGAATTACAACCCAACTGTTTGATCCAGCATCATTCTCCCAGCATCAAATCCCTCTTCACCTCATGAAAAGCAAGATCACCCAAAAATACAATGTTCTTTCTCGGATACAAAATATCAGCACTTCCTTACAAATTACAAAATTCCAGCCTCCAGATCTCTCAGATGAGGGATCCATTTATAGATGTATGCAAGGGTGTGAGTCATATCTGGGTTTTTTATTAGTGTCATTCCACTTGTTGTTTTTGGTTCCACTTGGAGATTTCTTAGATCTCTTACTCATCCCTGGGCGAATTCAGAGAGGCAAGTGTCATAGGAGAATTTTCTAGAAGATTCCATGAGCATCCACTTAGCAAACTGTCTTGTACATTTGTCCATCCTTGCTCATCACACCCTACAGAAGGCCTCATCAGTATGCATCACACCTGGCTAGTGTAGAAGTCAATATGCATCACACCCTGACAATGGAGCAGTCAGTGTGGTCCTGTTTTGGCCAGTTCTGGATGGTTTTTCAGATGGAACTTTTGGGGAATGATGTAATCAGTTGACCATGATCTTTTAGGGTATGAAACAACACTTTTAGTGGTTAAAGAGCCCTAGTTTATGGACATATAAGATTGGGGTTGAAGTGCCCAAATATGTCTTTAATAGTTGCCCCCTAAAGCATGAAGTCGTAAATCTTTGATGTCGGGTGAAATGCTTTAACATGAGGATCTGAGGTTTCAAAAATGGAAGGTGACCTGTATAAGATATAATAAAATACATCATCATAACATAATTTTTCATGATCTAGCTGAGGCAGGCATTCCCATGCTCATCTTTATAAATTCATTTCATGTACATAGAATAGATAATCATCTGCGGTTGCAGACTGGTGATTCTTCATATGTAGGGTCATCGTCCTTGGCTTGGATGACCATCTGTGTAGCTTCTATGTACATTTGATGTCTTTATATCCATGAATATATTGCAGTCTGGATAAATAAAACTAGATCCGGGGTCTTCAAACTCATTCAATCTTTGCCCGATTTACAAGTTGATCCATGTGAAAAGATGTTCTGAAGTTGAACATTGAAAGACATCACCTGATTACCAGCTAATAATGTGAGATGTTAACAAACGCGAGAGGAATCACCGATAATCATAATGACCCTCAAGGTACTACAATACAATTCACATGGTGTGAATATATGATCCGATGTTGAACACCACACAAAATCTTCCAGTCAAAGGCCACTGATGTCAACATGTCACCAGAAGTGAGAAACTTTCCATTAAGGCATGCAAGCTTCAAAGTACTGAAAGGGTTATTTCTAAGTCAATTTCTTGGATAATGAGTTGATGTCGACAAGAAGTGACCTGTTGTAGGAGGGCCTCAATGTATCCCACATCTACAACAAAAAACGAAGAAAATTATTTTCTGGAGGTGAAAATGATTGACGATATAAGGTTCATTAATGGCGGTCATGAAAAATGGAGGTTGAAAGTATTGCAGTGGAAGAGACATTAATTGGATGGTGAATTCTCAACTGAATGACTTCTCTTGAACATATTGGCGACACTGGGATGGATTGGTAGCATTAACCCCAAAAATGGATGGTGTGAAAGACCAATGGTGAAATGACCAGTGAACGAAATAACCCAACCTGACTCAATCATGGTGATGGAGTGAAAGTGTCATGTTCAAGAGCGACCTGCTACCATAAAATTCTTCAAGTTTTCTTCCCTTTTTCCCCAGTCATTGCTAACTAGTACCTCTCTATTTTTGTCAAGCTTGAGGAGGATAACGTATGCTTGGTCTATAATTTTCCCTTCGAGCAAACCTGTCGCTATGTTTTAGTGAGTCTAGCAACAATGAAACTCATTCTTGTCTGGGTGGACAAGTTTGTCGCTATTGTGTTAACGAGTTTAACGAAAAATATAACTCGGTCCTTTTCATGTTTAGAGAGTTTGAAAAGGGACAAAAAGGAAACTCTAGAAGTTATTTTTCGTAGCATAATCCCTTAAGTCCGAAAAATATTAAAATAATACAAAAGGGATGACTTTTCGATAACTTTAGCAAGCTGAAAAAGACAAACGCTCAAACTTTTTCGTGAGATAATCCCTCAGGTCCGAAAAATGTTAAAATATACAAAAGGGATGGCATTTACCATCACTTTAACGAGCTAGAAAGGCCAATTGCTTGAAAATATTTTCATATTTAACGAGTCTGAAAAGGGTTTAAAGAGGACTCATTTTTCGAGGAACGAGTGGTGTCTAGGGTAGCAACTGGTTCTGGGTAAGTTTGGAACTTATCACATGGTGATGTGAAGAGGGTGGCTAATAGGACCACTCGTCGTAGCTGTTCCTCAAAAAGGTAAACAATCAAGTGGAAGCGCATGATTGACCAAAAGAATGGAGGTGATGGCAGGAACACAACCAAGGCTCAAAAAGCTGATATAATGGTAATCACAAAGGTTATTTACCGAAGGTAGGTTCATTTTTCAATGAGCTTGAACTCTAGGGGAACATATTCTCTGTGGTAGGTTTATTGTTTAATGAGCTTGAAATCTAGGGGAACATATGCTCTGTGGTAGGTTTATTGTTTAATGAGCTTGAACCATGCAATAACATATGCTCAGTGTGGGTGCGGGAGGTAATCTGGTTTTGCGATAAAAATCTGACAAGCATGGAAACTTCTGACTGCAGTGATGCAGTCTTTGAATATGGTGGGCCAGAAGTAACCTGCTCATAAGATCTCTTGTGCATCAGCGTAACCAGATAGATTCCCCCCACAAGCACCTGAATGACAATCATTCAAAACTTTTCAGCTTCCTCATGCATGAGGCACTTTCGTAGAACTATATCGACACCATGATGGTAAATCATATCGCCAATGATCAGGTATTCTTTGGCTTTGTATCGAGTACGTCACTGTTCAGAGCGAAAGGTGTTAGTCCTAAAAGTTTGGGTTTGGAGATAGACCAGTATATCCCCATACCATGGATCACTTGACGATATCAGAAACAGAGTCTCATCCACGATTGATGCTTTGAATGCTAAATTGTTGGATGAAGAGGGAAGGTCACAAAGTAACTCTGCAAAGATGAGAGATTTCTTTGATTTGGATTTGGTGAATTTTAGATCAAACTCTTGCAAAATGGCTATCCATTTGGAATATTTCCCCCCAACAATTAATGCGACAGAATGTAGGTCATAGGGTTGCAATCTGACACAATGGTAGTTTTGCGAAAGAGAACATAGTGTCGAAATCTCTGTAATGCTTGAACGACTATTAAAGCCAATTTTTCAACATAAGAGTACTTTATTTCTGTATCATTAAGGTTGTGACTTAAATAATCTATTGGATGTTCAATTCCACTATCTTCTTGCACTAAAACCATGGCGATGGTCGTATTTGTAGTGGCGAGATACAGGTTAAAGTCTTTTTGATAGTCAGGAGCATACATTAATGATGCTTTTATCAAGGAATCTTTTAAAGCATCAAAGGAAGCTTGTGCAACCTGATTCCAGTGGAAGGGTACTCGTTTTCTCACAAGATGTGTATAACCTCTAGCGAGTTCAACATAATGTGGAATGAACCTCCTCAGAAAGTTTGCTTTGCCTAGGAGTCTCTGGATCTGAAGTAAATTTGAAGGTGGAGGCATGTTAAGGATTGCCTGAACCTTAAATGGGTCGAGTCGAATTCCATCCTTAGAAACTACGAAACCAAGTAGTCGACCAAAACCAACACAAAAGACACACTTGTGTGGATTGAGTCATATCTTGTAGCGTCGGCAACGTAGAAATATGGTTCTCAAATGCTGCGGATGATCAGTTTACTTTTTCGAATGAGCCGGTAGCTCATCAAGATACGGTTGAACGATGTGTTTGATGTCATGGAAAGCGTAGTTCATTGCCCTCTAAAAAGTTTCCCCTGCGTTCTTCAAACCAAAAGGTAATTTATGATATGAAAATGTGCCCCACAGACATATAAATGTAGTCTTTGACTGGTCCTGTGGGCGGATATTGATTTGATTGTATATGGAAAATCCATCCATAAATGAAAAGATTTTGCATCTGGCACATTCATCAATTATCTAATTGATGAAGGGTGTAGGATAGTTGTCCTTTGGAAATGCTTGATTTACATCCCTATAATCGACGCACACTCTAATTGTTCCTTGTTTCTTCATTACAGGAACAATGTTTGATACCCAATCAATGAGACGAACAGGGTAAATGAACCAACATGTAAAAGTTTTTCAACTTCTACCTTAATGGCAGTGGCTTTCTTCAGATGGATAGGTCGAAGCCATTGTCGTACTGGTTTGACATCTGGATATGTCTTAATTTCATGTTCAACAAATCTCAAGTCAATGCCTAGCATTTCTTCATGTGACCATGCAAAGACATCTCTGAATTCGCGAAAGAGAGCGCAATAAATTTCCAGTTCTGTTGGAGAACAAGATTTGCCAACGTGAATATTCTCTGCAATATTAGGTTTGATCGAGATATTAATGGTGATATTTTCTTCAATATTGGATATATTTCGCTCAGAATCCATTGTATTTACAGTATTTGATAGAAAATCAAAAACTGAAGGATGATTAAGGTCGCTTGAATAATATTCATTGTTATCTTGAAGGTGGGAATGATGGTGGTAATCTTCCCACGACGTCTCTCCTATCATCATTGAACATATGATTCCTTCGTCTGTAGAATGTATACGAGACCAAGGATTGGAAGAGGTACCATACTCTAGAGACCTACTATCTAAAGACTTGTTGAGTGTTGATTTGGGTTCACCGCCCAGGCCCAAAAAATTGATTACTACAAAGATTCTATGGGGCTTGGGGGCAATACTTCGCGGTGATCCACACTATCAAAATGGTCAGAGTTCTTATTAATCTTAGATGATGTAGAAGAGATCATATGATAGGTTTCCATTGTGGCCACTTCCGCAAGTCCAGGTGGAGGCAGGAGGGCAAAAGTACCCATTAAGGAAGGGTCTTTTAGGAGACCTACTCCGACATTTTGAAGTGATTGGGAGTTTCCATGGATCAATGGAATGCTTCTAGTAGCTTGTGAACTGTTAGGAAAAAAGGCTAGTTGGTCAACACTTGTAATTCTGCCTAGGAATGGAAATGCAATCTTTCTAAAATATGTACACACAATGGCAGCCATAGCATAAATCCAGGGCCTTCCCAGTAAGATATTGTAATCAAGGTTTCCATCAATGACCTCGACTTCAATCTCTACTGTTTTGCCCCCCAGTTCAACTTGCGAGTTACTTAAAATCCCATACATTGTGTATGTTCTTCCATCAAATTCCTTTAATGTTGTTGATGATCGCGACAAGGGTGGCGAACCTAAAGTTTTCCAGCAACGCATTGACATAATACAGGTAGATTCCCCCTCATCAATGATTGTTCGATGAATAGTTTTATTGAGGGCTTTTACCTGTGTAAGGAAAGCGAGTTGGGTTGGTAACTGAGGTGTATATCCTTTATGATTAAAGGCCAAAAGATTGGAATCCATTGGGTCAATCCCACCTATTGCTGATAACAAAGCCTGCTTTTGGGAGGGGCAATTTTGCAGCACTTCAAGTGTCGACATAGTGGATGGAAATTAAGCCAGATCCTCCACTATATTATAATTTTGTGCAGCTCATGCATGAAGATTAAATGTCGATTTATGAACGACTCCCTTTGGTGGCTTTATTGTTAATTCAGGAATGATGGGCAAAACAACTTCAGGCGAAGTCATTGTCGAACTACTGGGTTGATCTGTAGGCTTGTTGTTTGACGACGGTGGATTCCCATAATCTTTATTCCTTGTTGATATCAAAGAATCATTTTGATGTTTTGAGATGGATAGCATAAGCACTTGGGATGGGGAAGCTTGATCGATAGTAACCAGATTGGTTTATGGGTTCAGAAATGGATCAATCAACATTGTTGAGGTATTTGAAGTCTTTAAAATTTTTGCAACCTCAGCTCGATGTGGACAATCTTTCGTGAAATGCTTGTTGTTGCATATGAAACATGGATAACGAGGTTTCTTTTGCCTAGTAGGGTTTCCAGAAGATTTTTTAGGAGCTGCATTCTCCTTTTTCTTCTTATTATTTTTCCCTTTCTTCTTCCCCCTGGTTTCTTTGGATTCTTGCCCTTGTTAGATGACATGGCATTAATCTCTAGGGCAAGAGGTTTGTCATTTTCTTTTTGACTAGAAACTGCAAGGGATTTTTTAGATTGTGCCTTTGCAGTTTCCGTGCTTGAGGCACCTATCACACCATCACCGGCGTGAGAGTACCTGTTTGATTTTGGAGGGGGTGGAATGGAAAATTCTTGTCTAGGAGCATCAGGAATTTTGTCGTAGAGTGTGCCAGATTGAGTATAGATCAAGCCTAAATATTGGGCATGAGAAATGACTTGCTCTTCAGTGACAACTCCTCCTTTTGCCATGTCCTCAGTTATAGAAGGCAATAAAGACTTAATAAACCACTCAGCTAAAATATGATCAGGAACATACGTCTTTACCATTCGACGATGATGTCACCATTCATGAATATGATCGGATATGTGAGTGGCCGTGGTCTGTTTAAAATTGGTAAGGAGTTCTGTTCCTATTTCGTACCTTATGGGTAATTAAAAGTGGGTTAGAAAAGTAGTGGCAAGGACACTAAAGTTATCGAACGAAGCTCTAGGCAATTCAATATACCATTTCACTGCCAGACCAGTGAGCATTCTCTAAAAAAGGTGAAGCCTAATCGAATCATCATTCAGTGTGTTAGATGAGCACCACAAATGAAAATTCATTACATGATTCGATGGATCTTCACCTGGATTTCCATTGAATTTAGGAATATTAGAGGGAAGTTTATGAGGAATCGTTGGCCACCAAGGGGCATATGCAATTGGATCATTAGTCAGCTAGTTCAAATTCGGTAGTTCTAGAGTTGCTACAAAAGGCAACTATTGATTCAGGTTAGGCAAAGCATACCCAGGATAAGATGGAATTTCCTAAGTAGTAGGTCTTTGCATACCAACATAATGTATTTGGTGCTGGTAACTTTGATAAGGTTGTTGGACATAACCATTATAGTATGGTTGTTGATAACCGTTTTGAAAATGTGGTTTTCCATTACCTACAAAGCCTTGTTGCTCATTTCCTTGGTAGGTTTGATGGAATTGCGGTTGTTGGTGTTGTACAAGTGATGTTTGTTGGACCATTTGTTGTTGCCCAATACTGGAAGATTGACCAAGATGCGGAGTGATTATACCCATTTAAGCCTGAGTCATTCCAGGTAAGGAAGCACTAACCTGAGGTTGTGATTGAGCCATAGAAACAAGAGGCTGTTGTATTTCAACCTGAGAAACTTGAGGTTGACACACAACAGGCAGTGCTTGTACCTGTGACATAGTCACAATAGCAAGTGTAGTGGGAATATTCGACATAGGTTGCATTGGTTGCATTGAATATACAACTCTTGGTTGTTGAGGAAGTATTGGTACCCAACCACTAGATGTAATTCTAGTTTGACCTAAATTTTGTTGTAAACTCTCATATGGTTGTTCTCCAGGAGGGAACAATGAAAAAGCATACTACCCCCCATATGGCGGCAGTCTAGTGTTTAAAGGATATATCAATCTTTGAAGACTGGTCTACCCAAATTGATACTGGCATGCCAGATCAACTTCCTGAGTTTCAACATAAGAAATACCAGATGGGACTCCGGCTGAACAAATAGGAACAGACCATGTCGTCGAAACAACCCCTGAATGGACTCCAGCTAGTGATTGATAACTAGCTAGGATAGATGGTATACCAGCAAACATTATAGGAATGGCAGCAGGAAGCTCTGTTGTGGCTATATCAGAGGACACAGTCCTAGATGTTGATGGTTGCTCAGATATATCTAGTTTATCCAAAAGATTTTCTAGCGATTTGACAGGAACTTTCGATGAAGGATGATTAAAATAACCAAACTCAGGAGTAGAAGGATACAAATGAATCCCAGTTCCAAAAGGTAACGGGGTACTGGATGGAGGATCCTCTACTATCTCCTCTATAGCAATTAGACAAGGTGGAAGAGGTAGACCTTCAGGTCCGTAAAATATTTCTGGAGTTGAGGAAGGTATAGCTTCTGTAGTGACATATATTGGAGGGGTGACACCTTCTGTATTCTAAAACTCAACTTCTATATGTTCAGGTAAGTGAATTTCAGTTTCTGGATCAACTCTAGATGGAGTTGTTTCAAGTATAGAAGTGTCTACCATTACACTAGGATCAATTCTAATGTCCTCTTGTAACTACAAAGCTTCTTCTCTAAAGGCAGATGTACCAGAAATGATCAGAGTAACTGTAGTCTCTGACGATGTTGAAACACAAGTTTCAAATAAACCAGGTGAATTGGACTCAGTTAAACGAGACCATTTTGCCCAGAATGGCTTCGTTTCCGGAGTCAAAGACGGTTGACTCATTAGTCTCCGCGAACGATGGGGTTTTGATTGAATTTCTTCTATGATTGCGGATTACTTGATCAACTCAAAATTAAGGGGAAAATAATGTTATTCCAAATTAATAAATTTTAATGATGCTTTGACACAACTTTGCTTTTTCAATTTTTAAGAGTCGAGAAAAAGCTAAAGATGACTCTAGTCCCCTTCAATTTTTAATGAGGGTGAAGTGACAAGTGCTCAAATGGACCTTTTCTTTTAAAGAGTCGAAAAGGAACGAAAGTGACTGCTCTAGAAATCTAGACAAAGGGATTCCCAAACTAATTACAAAACTGCAAAATACACCTTGGTGATAAATTAAAGAGAAATTACCAAGGACTTATGTATGATAGTCAATATTCCCAAATGCTGTGTTCAGTGCATTGTAATCGATAGGGCGGCAAAGATGACTTCCTATGGATAAAGGATATAAGCCTATTGTGGTCTCCCAATATATACTCGACGGTACGGGGAGCACAAGTCCATGCTAGCACTTGTTGTATCAAGGAGGAGGAATCACCCAACATTCAATGAAAACAATAGTTACTAGATTTTACGATGCCAGAACATGTCTCTAGCCTAGACCTCTAGATGTGTTGCGTTAAGTTCCAAAGCATTGTTAAGTTCATTGAAATTTATTTTAGAGTTGATCTTGTTTAAAAGTTTGCCTTTCAATGGTTCACCACGTGATGTAGATTTAAAATTCCTAAATATGTAGTCTACAATGATAAACAATCATTGTTTATTTTGAGCAATGAAAATCCTAGCTACTAAGGAAAGAATATTACGATTCTTTCAAACAAAGAGCAAAGAGCACACATTAAATGCACTTTTCCTAAATCATTTTTCGCACACAGTCTAAACGCAAATGCAAATGCATGTATTTTTTTTCATTCTCTTTAATGTGAAAATGTCAGAAAATAAAACTAAATGTAGTAAAGATCTGAAATATTTTTACTCAAAGCGACATTTTGACAATTTCTTTTTCAAAATAGAAAGGAAGACTAAACGACATTTTTCAATTTCGAATAGAAAATGCTTTCGACACTTCAAATATCAACAAATCAAATCAAATACATGACAAAAAAGTTCAATTGACTATCCAAGGAAGGAAGACTCAATGACACTTCTCTTTTTGACACAAAATGATAGTTACGACACTTTTTGTACCAAAACGACAGATCAATTTAAGTAAATTTTCGACAAAGGATCGTAAATGATGGACAAATACATAAAAACATTTACTAATCCTAATCAATAGAGGCTGATCTATCTCATTCAAGGAGGCTTCAATAATGAGGTACTATTCATAAGCAGACAAACAACTAAACATAGCTGAAAACAAGGAAAAAAAACCCTAAATTTCAAGAAGGGAAATAGGCTCAGTCAGTCATCGCACCTGGGCTTCACAGAAACAAGGATGCATCTCACTTTTTAGACTTGGGAAGTGCGATGAATACTGGTAGACAGTGACAGACAGTGCGATGGGCCAGGGAGTGCAACTGAGATGGGTTTTGGCTCAAATTTGCAGCTGATTTTAGTGAGTTAAGCTGAGCTATGATGGAAAGTAAAGAGAAAAGTACAAAGGTATGATCTTGAGAAGTTACTGAGCTACCAAAAGGGAATCTAGAATGTTTGTAAGTCAAATGTTCAATTCATAAACTAAACTGTAGATTGACTGAAGTAGCATTCATCTACTATGCAATTGCAGAGCAAGAGTAGTTCAAAGGCTATCTGGCTAACTTCAAGCTCCGTCTATAGTTTATAAAACAAACGACAATAACAAACAAACATCTATTCGTTCCCCAGTGGAGTCGCCATTTTGTTTCTAGGAAAACTAGTGTCTTTTCGATCGACTAGCCCTCTAGGATTAGCAGCTACCCTAGAAGCAAACAGTTTAAAGCAATTTGCGATTTCCTCTATGTATAACAAATAAGAGAGAGACAAAGGAACCAACCTGGATCTTCCACTTAACTCCTTGCTTGATCTCTCTCCCCCTTGACAGAGCTTGCACCTCCTCTCCTAATTATCCCGCTTAGAGAATACCTATAGAAACAAAGTAACAAAACACCATCAAAGCATCTTGATCTATTATATCATAAGAATTGCAGAGTCAAAAATACAATGGAATTCACAAATACACAATTGTATGGAGGAAAAATCAAAGAACTTTATTAAAATAGAAGGGAGAGTTACAACCTAGCTGTTTGATCCAGCATCATCCTCCCAGCATCAAAGCCCACTTCACCTCATGAAAAGCAAGATCACCCAAAAATACAATGTTCTTTCTCAGATACAAACTATCAGCACTTCCTTACAAATTACAAAAGTCCAGCCTCTGGATCTCTCAGATGAGGGATCCATTTATAGATGTATGAAGTCATCTCTAGGTTTTTGATTAGTGTCATTCCACTTGTTGTTTTTGGTTCCACTTGGAGATTTCTTGGATCTCTTACTCATCCCTGGGTGAATTAAGAGAGGTAAGTGTCATAGGAGAAGTTTCTAGAAGATTCCATGAGCATCCACTTAGCAAACTATCTTGGACATTTGTCCATCCTTGCTCATCACACCCTACAAAAGGCCTCATCAGTATGCATCGCACCTGGCTAGTGTAGAAGTTAGTATGCATTGCACCCTGACAGTGGAGCAGTCAGTATGGTCCTGTTTTGGCCAGTTCTGGATGGTTTTTCAGGTGGAACTTTTGGGGAATGATGTAATCAGTTGACCATGATATTTTAGGGTATGAAACAACACTTTTAGGGGTTAAAGAGCCCTAGTTTATGGACATATAAGATTGGGGTTGAAGTGCCCAAATATGTCTGTAACACTAGGGAACGTATGGAGGTTTCCTGGGCTAGGAATTATTTCCTAGTTGGCTGGGAGGTAAATCCAGTCGGTAGTCGAGAGGAGTGTTTCAGCAGGAGCAATAGCTCAAGGGCATCTCTAGCCATTGGTACAGGTATTCCTCTATGCATAGGTTACTCATGTAAATTATTGAAATGAAATGTTCACTATAAGTTGTAAGGATTAGAATGTAAATGGTAAATTTTCATTGTTTAAATGTCTTGTAAGAAAGTAAATTATTGCCTCTTATTGTATTTAATTTCCAGAGAAAATAGATCTATTAGAAGACCCTAGGATAGGGCCTTACACATGGTATCAGAGCTTTGGTTCAAAATTTGGACCCAAAACCCACTAAACTCGAATTCCTCTATAAGGGCTTGTAACCCTCATAAGGACTTGTAATCCTAATATATATATATATATATATATATATATATATATATATATATATATATATATATATATAACAATTTGTTTTTAGATTGAAAGGATACCCTCCTTATTACCATGGAAAGCAATAAAACTAAAGTAAAGACTTGTTAGAGTTACGTTTTACAGGCATTTTTTGTTTATTAAAAAAAAAGGGAGAGATGTCTGTATATGTTCCTGGGTTAGCATGGAAATTTTCACCATGGGACCTTATGGTTTTCTGGACAAAAGTTGTCCTTCAGTGTTGATGCCAACTTCTCTAGATTGTATCTAAAATGAGGACCTCAGAATCCCAAAATTACCCTCGACCCTGCCTTATAGATCCATATTTTGAACCATCGAATTGTAGGGGTTCTATTGGGTTCGTGTCATTCCAAAAGCATCTAAGACATCACATCCAATCTCACAAGGCTAACATTGATCCTCATGTCAAATCCCCCTAGTGTATATCGAAGAAGTAGCTTCATTGAATGGGAAGAAGTGAATGGAATGGCTTACATAAATCCACTATATTTGCAGTAGGGACAGTAATAGGGTTGGCAACACTTCCTCTGGATTCAAATCTGGATTTGCATCTTAAGGCTAAGCCATTTCTACTAATGAATACTCATCCCTACTTCTCCATTCCTCCTTTGAATGATTCATTTACATTTGTTGATCTTGATTTCCCACTGAAAAATATGTCGAGCATTTATACAAACAAGGCTGCTTCTGTTTCACTGTTTATTGATCCAGTTAATGCAAATGCACTCTGTATCTCTTGTATTTGAAATTGGGTTTTCATTATTCATCAGAACTTTTCCCCAAGTCCCCTCTTCTTTACCTTAAGAACCCAAAAACCCAAATTGCAAGGCCTACCTCGGATACCAAAAGAAGTGTTCTTAATGCTGGCACTAGTTACTTTTGGCTCTATTCATCTTCTTCATGTTTAAAATTTCCTCCTAATGATTTTTCTCATAAATATGATAAGAACCCAAATGAATATTTCAAATCCTTGCTTGTACTCAACGTGTCGACGCCAATGTCGAGGGTTAAAGCATCTTTAGGATCCTCTGATGTTTGGGCCAGAAGAAATACTTTACCACACCTTAGATCACCAACATTCCACTGTTTTCATTTAGGGCAGGGGATTCGACCTTGTAACCTCCACCCACCCAACATAGCATGCCACCATTAAGCCAAACTTCTCCACTAGGCAAGAGATCTAGACTACCTAGAATAACACTGAATTGAGGGATAGCCCATATGACAAAGATAATCCCATGAGTTCTAGTTAGATAAGGTTACTTATTAGAGAAACCAGAAGCAATATAGATGCACATAGAGCAGTGATTCCGATCATATCCAAGCGATAGCCTAACCATTCATTTGATGTATTGTTAGGTTAGAATTTACGCTGTCAATATTCACTTGTGAGAAGTTTGCTACACTAGTAGTGGACATGCTACACTAGCGGTTGCCCATCTTTTATTTAAAACTGAAATAGTTGAGGATGAAGTTACTGTTTTTCACACAAGATCAGGAGTTTTAAAGGCAAAAAAAAAATTAGAGGATATTGTGAGCCATCTCCAGAAGGGGTGGAAAACTGTAAACTGCCACTTGGAACTGGCATTGTTGAACTTGACTTTCCATTGGTCACAACTTCTAAATGACAGTCTGCTGAAGTTGAAAAATTGTCAGATGTACTAGGAAATGTTCAAATTGTTTGGGCAGGACTAAACAACTTGGGTGATTACTTGGTTGAGGTTCCAAGTGCCAATGATGTCAAACAATTGCAACTAGACTTTGGGAAGATGTTAGAGTTTGAAGGGCGGGGAGGTCTCATTGTAACATCAGTTGCAGATCCGGATACTGAATTTGATTTCATTACGAGATTCTTTTGTCCAAAATTAGGCATCCCCGAGGTACATTGGATGCTATCTCTTTCTAAAATTCCTTATTTAAAAAAAAAAATTATCTTAATATCCGATGGTAAGACTTTAGGCATGTGCTACGTTTTTATTTAACCTCCCCCTGTTCCTTTGTTCGAGTGGTTTCTTTTTCTTTTGACCTTAATCCTATCTGCATTGTCACTTCCCATTTGATTGCTTATGGCTGTTTTACTACAAAATGGCATCACCTTTCAAATTGTTCCTTTGATAGTCATTGTTTACACCCCTATTTTTTCTGTGACTAACTGCTTGTGTTTGCATGAATCCATCCATTCCAACTATGGAGTTGAACACCAAAATTGTACGGTTTTTTAATTTTAAAGCTCATTTATTTTTGTGGTAACCTCCTTAATACCTTATCCTACAAAGTTGGTTGCATTTGTGACTCAGAATGTCCTGATAAATATACATTTGGAAGCAGTTGTCAATCATATTCATAATGAGTTAGAGTTCCTTTTGGAAGTCATCCCTTTCCTTCTATTATCACTCAGAATTAAAAAATTTGATGTATATAACCATCTGCCCGAGTCCAATAGCAAAAGTCTGTGTTTGGTTGATTTCAATTTTTTTTTCTTACTTAGGATTTGAGTGTTAAAGTTCTTAACTTAAACCATGCTCGACTCCCATTGGTTCTAATTCATCCATCAATGTTCCATAGTCATGTCTTATCCATGTCCGAGTCATCGTGTCTTTTAGTGATTTCGCATCATAAATCCCATTGGCCAGTTTCGCAGTGCAATTATGGTTTAGCAATTTCGTAGCGCGTCATGATTAGGCCGTTTCGCAGCGCATTATTAGAATTTCAAACTAACAGCGCTGCGAAATCATGGATTCGTGCTTTTTGCAGCGAATCTTTCCTGAAAGGTCAAGTCTGTTAGCCGAGTCATCAGTTGTTTCCACTCATGTCAGTTTTTGTACCTCTCATATCATGTTTGAACACTCATTTGCCACTACCCCACTACTAGTTCTGTCAACATTCACAAAAATATCATTCCTAAAGGATTTTACCGTGCATGTACTTAATGATAGTCGTAAGTGCTGCATGAGTGACAAAGAATTTGGATTTCAAGCGAGGCTGTTTTCAAGCGAGCCTGATTTCAAGCGAGGCTAAATTAAAGGAACTGAACTACCATTGCAATTGAAGTTGTTAGTCTCTGTGTGTGTGAAGAATTTGCAAGGAAATGGAGAGGAAAGAACACAGATCCGGTAAATGCCAGAGGACTGAACCTGAGGGCTTGGATATAGCGTTGAGGGATGAAGGTGTGAAGAAAGCGTTCAAGGATGCCGGCTGCTGGAACTTTTGCAAGAAGCTACAAGGAGGACATGCACAGGTAACCAAAGAATTTGCGCTTAATTTCACTGGGTTAAATTCAAAGATTGCTATGCTAGAGGTCCAAGTTTCTCCAGAAGCCATAGCTGCTGTGACAGAGATCCCAAGAGGGCGGGAAGAATGGTTTAAAAATTTTAAATTTGATATGAACCCTTGTAAAGAGTTTTTGAAGGAGGCATATGTAAATGAAGACTTAACAAAAGCAGTGCCCAGAAATTATGTAAAGGAGCATTATGCTCTTCTTCTCACCTGCATTCAAAAATACTTGACCTGTGAAGGTAGATACAATAAGGTCTATTCTTACCATTTCAAACTGCTCTTGCATTTCACGGGAAAAATCTCCATAGACATTCCTTTCTATTTGTTTCGCAGTCTGAGTAAAATGTGTGATAAAGTGCAGCTAAGGAAAGAGGACTGTGAAACCTCTTTGTTTCATCATGGTTTGATTAAGTTGCTAGTGTTAGATGGCCTCCAAAAGATAGGCAGAGACTGGAATTCGTTTATTTTCATGGCTGGATTCCAAAGTAAGACTGGCCTTACTCCACAACCAGTCAAAGAATTCACAATAGCTGAGCTACAGAAAGAAGCAAGAGCTAAAAAGAAAATCAAGTTACAGCAAAGGAAACCAGTGAAGCCACTAATCATTCAAGAACAACCTGAGCAATCAACAAAGGGAAAAACTCATGATAAGAAGACTATTCTTGAAACAAGTAGAGCTAAAGCAGTTTCAAGAGTAAGGACAAGAAGCCAGATAAACAAAGAAAAGGGCAAAGCCATAGCTGTTGAAGAGAGCCCAACATCCAAGGCAAGCTTGAATGATTTATTATAGGCCATAGAATTCGAGCAGTCTGAACCAGTCCATATTGATTTGACACAGTCATCACCAGAAACTGCCAAGAAATCTAAAGTCTCAAAAAAGCTCAAGTTCGATGAGCCAGGTGAATAATTCATTTTAAATCCCAGAAGACCTATTACAAGGAAGCAAGTAAAAGAAGCACTGTCAAAGATAGAGGCAATCGAGAGAGTTAGGCAAAATAATGCAAGCAGAACAATCATCACATCTCAAGAAGATAGCATAGCAGTCATGAAGAGCAAATTAGAAGCAGCCCAATATGAGATTGCCAAGTTAAAGCAAGCAGTTAGAAATCATGCAGATGTGTATACAAAATATCGTAAAGCTCTGTGGGGTGAAACTAAAATTTTTCAAGATCAGATGAATTCAGTAGTTGATGGCCATGCACAATTCCACACATGGACAGTGCCAGCCATCAAAGAGGCCCAGTTCGTTAGAAAAATAAATATGCAATTAAGGGCTGAGAATAAAGCTCTGAAGAAGAAGATTGAAGACCTGAAGGTACAACTGTACCAATTATCTGCTAAATGAATTTTCTCTTCAAGAGAAGTTTTGTTTCAAATTTTGTCAAATCTGCTTAGCCTTATTGTTTTTAAAGACATATAAATCCCTGTTATACAAATGTAAACTCAGAGGAAGTTTTGGCAATCAAATATTTCGGTGATAAAGGTCTCGGGTAAAGGCACGTTGTTTTAAATAATTCAGCAGTTTCGTAGCGCGCTACGAAACTGCTGAAGGTGATGGTTTTAACACAGAACAGGCAGTTTTGTATTTTGAGCGGAAATTTTGAAAAAGAAACGCCAAAAGGGTATACAAGATATCAGTGGGAACGACAATAGCCAATCAAAACAAGACAGGTGGAAGATTTAAAAAGGTGGGATATTTCAACCCATTCTTAAAAAGTTCTGTAATATCCTCGTTGTCACCGTTCAAGAGGTAGCAAATCTTTTGCATACAAAGACCTTTTGATTGCACACATGTCAATCGATGCAGCTCACAACACATCCAGAACGTGGCAGGGTTCCATATTATGGGTTATTAAAGGCTAGAAACATGCTTGGTACATTCGAGCATTTTGAGGGAAGATGGAGCCGAGAGGTAAGGGGAATCTCCTAATACTTCTGAGCAGTTGAAAGGTTCAGCGTTCAAGATCACTATGGAGTATTAAACATCCAGCTCAGCCAAGTCGAAAGAAGACCAGGTGTCAGAGAATAAGAAGAAGACATTATGCATGCGAAATGGAGTTAGAGTCACAGTTAGTTTAGAACTCTTAAACACTACAGTCAGTTCCTTATTGTAATTATTAGTTAGTTTAATAGCTAATAGGTGTCATTAGAGGCAGTTCTCGAGTTCCCCTCATGCTGGAGGAGGAAGCTCGAAGTAGTTAGAATAAGGATTCTATATATAGCTGGAACATCTATGTAATGGGGGTTGGAGATTTTATAAAACAGAATATTGTTTTGGCTTATGTAGAAAGACAGAGTTCAGTAATATAATAAAACTGCTTTTCTTCTCAGGATTCAGAAAGTGTTTCTATGTTCAAGATGTATGGTTTTGCTTTACCCCTGATCTATTTTACAGTTGCATAAATGTGTAATCACTCAGAATTCACTTATGGTGCTCTGATTTCCTGTACACATTCATGAACTGTGGTTTTATAAGAGTTGTGTTTTGAACATTTAAATGCCACATGCCCTGACTTCTATGTAAAGGCTGTATCATTATTTGCTGAGGTTTTATTGACTCCATAGGCCCAATGGAAACTTATATAATGTTTTTCCAACCTTCATATTTGTTAATGTTATTCCACAAGAGTTAGCCATCTTATTAATAGTCAAAATCAATAACCCTTTGAGAGAGCCCTCTCAGGCTAAGGAGGCTAAGCCTTAGTCAAAAGATTGGTTTGAAATAGTTACTTGAAGTCTTCCTGGTTTGCAGCCTTCCAGGGCTTGATTTTGAGATAACACCTTCTATCTCAGATTTTGCTTTGCAGCTGTGGTTTGGCTATACAATTGCATCTCTCACAGGATTTGTTTTGTTTTCTTTGTCAACTTGTTGTTCTCTTGTCTTATATTTTGGACACTTGTGCTGAATTCTAATGTGCTATCTTTGTACCATTTTGAATTTCTAAACATTGTACTTATGTGAACCGACATTTATACTCCCAATTTAAAACTCTCTTTGTAAGATTTTCTCTGACTTTAATAATTGAGACTGAAATCTGGAGAGCAAAAAAAAAAAGAGGCTTATAGCATGTGGAGTGTGAACATATGAAAGCAAAATGAAGAGATTATGTAATTGTGATAATGGTTTAAATTATTGTTATAATTTTGTAATTTTTTTATGAAATGAAAAGAAAATTTGAACTGAAAAGATATATCTGTTTTCAAACTTAGTATCGATCCAGTACCACTTATTGGAATAGAGAACTTCCATGTCACGAGAAATACTATTTTGTGTATTTGGGTGATATTGAGTATTCTGATACCAAATTTGAAAGTGACAACTTAAAGTGATAGAAAAGAAATTGAATGCCAAAATATTCCAACACTGAAGTCAAAATCAAAAGTGGCAAGGGCAATAAATCAATATGGTAAAGATAAACTAGATTATAAGAAATATGAAATTGGAATAGGTTGCATTCTTCAAAATCAAATTATTCGTGGAACTTAAAAAAAAAAAAAAATTAACAGGGTACTAAAGAAAGAATAAAGGCATTTTTACGACGACGTAAATGTTTCCATAGACATTTGTATATGGTCATTCTTTTGCATTTAAGTAAGATTTTGTATGCTTTAAAATAGAGCAGTACTTATGCTAACATCAGTAACTGATATAATTTATCAATTCAAGGATGTTTGGCATAAGACCTGCAACACATGTTGACAGGGATTAAAAGTGATGTGAGAAAACCTGTGCAAGCTTGACTTTCAGTATTTGCAATTGAATTAATGCATGGAGGGATGTGTTGGATAGGCAATAAGCATGGTCTTGTATGGGTGGCTAGTGAGTAATTTTATTGAAGCTTCTTAGTTGAATTTGAAAATTTTGAAGTAAAAATGACATATTTGGAGATGCATGTTTAAGGAGAATACATCTTTTCTGATTGATGATTGTTTAAACTTAAAATAGGATGTTTAGATCCTTGATCTAGTTTGGATAGCAAGGAAGAATTCTACCTCTACTATTGATTCATTTGGGATCATCAACCAGGTCTTGATTTGGTCAAGTGATAATATAGTTATAGTTGTTAGTAGTTGTGCAGTGTTAAGTCTTTGACGAAATTCTTTTGTATCCCTTTCGTACACATCGTTAGCCTTGAATAATAAACCTAATGGGGGATATATATGTCGGAGTCCTTGCTATTCCAACAATTATTTAAACTTTAAGGAGCATCTTCTACCTCTTGATCTAGTGGAGTTAGCAAGGAGACATTATAGCTTTTCCTTGGACTTAATTAGGATGATCAATGTGACCTTGATTTGGTTTTGGATAGCAAGATAGTTTTAGTTGTTCATAAAAGTTTCTTTTAGAGGGAAGAGATTGAGTTCTTTACAACTTACACATATTTAGGGGTTGAATTCAAGGGTTTAGGCTCCAGTGTGTAACATGCCCTCTAGCCTCAAATCAAATAAAGGATGCAATGTCCTTTCTCTTCTTGAGAGATAGTGCTTCCAAAATCATTTCAAGGGCATCTCATCCAAAATGCACCTCTTGGACTTGTGGTATCTTAGAGTTTCAGAGAGGGTTGGAAAGAAGGATCAATCTGTACTCATTCTCTAAGATATTCTGTCCTAATACTCTCATGAATTATCTCAAGAGGATGTCGGAATTTGAGGTATGTTTGGGCTATTTTTACATTTTGGTTACAGCTATTGGCTGGGATCATTTTGGTCTTCAAGATAGGTTTAATAAGGAATACATTTCGGCCTATGATATCTGTAGCACATTCTAAAGGTTTTAGCCCTCCTCTCTAGCGAAAATTGTTTTTCTCTGAGGCACATTTATTAGAGGTTCATCTCGAGTTTCCGAAGGAGAATTCAACCCACTGATTAGTGAAATATTCTACATGTTTCTGAGCAAGAAATTTTTGATTTCATAACGACATTTTACTTTGCTGCTATGAGCTGGATAATGCTAACGTCAAAAAATTTGATTTACTTTTACTCACAGTTTTGGATGGAGTATTTTATTAGTCATGTTCTGCCATGAGGGTGAACATTGAAATGACTTGACCATTCGATGGAAATTCTTGTAGAGTTTCAGTATATACTAATACAGCGGAGATTCATTATGACATAGATAGGAAATACCTAGGTCCTAGTCTACTGTTTTATATAAAAGCCACAAGAAAGTTATGTCAAGGTTTGATTTTAGTTTATTCGCATTTGTAATTGGATGACTATTTTAGAAAGCCACCTTATGATTTTATTATCTTTTAAAAGTCTCATGCACATATACCATTACTAAGTTGTGCATCCCAAGTTTTGTGTGAAAATGATCCCTAAAATGTAGGTCTATGGCCTGTCCATCTTGCCAACACAAATCTTTTGCAGAATTAAAATTTATTATCTCTGCATATCACAATCACAATTTGAGATCAAACTTTAGATTGTGAATTCATGACATGGGGTGAATGGCTTTCTGAAAATCTAGTTTTAATGGCTTGACTACTTGTTTTACCTGCTTATGGTGCCAAGGCAAATGCTCAACCAAGGATGTAAGTCAAATTCTGTTGTGTTAAAAATAAACAATGCCCTCTTTGTGTTTGAATGTGCAATCACAATCCTTAATTCAACCATTTCTTTGCTCATTAAAATCATATATGCATATTTTCAAGCAAAATAAAAATTACTGATACCGCTTCTCATTGACATCACTGTAATCAGGGTGCAATTAGTCAATTATAAATCTATCATGCTAGCTAATTGTCTCCACGTGTTTGGAGAGTGAGGGTTGTAGTTAATTGATCAATGTACACAGGCTGTAGTTAATCAACAAAGCACAAAAGAACAACTTGTATGCATTTATAAACAGAATTTTAAATGGATGTATGAAGTCGCTTTCCTTCCAGTCAATGTTTCCCAATTGCAAGACCGTTATAAAATATTTACATCAACATGTGGTGGCTATAATGTATGCCAAAGTGCATTGGCTTGAGAATATATGGCTGTAGCCTGTACCATGTTATTGCACTGCATTCAAACCCATATAGTGGACCTGCAAAGCCATAAATGAATAATTACTATTGTAGGTTGACCAGATGTGCATTCAGGGAGAAATTTAGTTGTAGCAATTTACATGGAAAACACTAACCTAGCGAATAGAAATGAGGTGTTGGTAGGCTGGTAAAATGCACACAACACTTAAACAGAGCACCAACAGTGTTTCTTAACGAGTGATCTAGCCTATGTTAACATGTTCTAAAGTTTAAATTTGTGGCTAAGAAGTAACTTGGCATAACTTGAATAGATCTATTGCTTGGGTTCTCTTTGGACTATCTAAAGTGTAGTAGAAAATGTTAGGAATAGTGCTAATAAGGGCTAGAACTCTGAACCAGTGTTGCATAAGACACCTTAGCATAATTAGACTCGAAGAAAACAATTCAAAAGGAACAAAGCAAATCATTCCAAGGAAAAATTCAGATCAAAGTCTCTTAGTATCTTCAAACAGTCAGAAGTACTTGTGATATCAGTAATATAAAGGTAATATTGATATAGGTATGATACTGCTATTGATGTTTGTCAGTTGAATATATTATTGTTTAGAAGTTGTTGTTAAATTGGAAGAGCATGTGAGAGAGAGTTCCCGTGCATGTGTATTGTTGGGATTTGGTAATTGGAAGGCTGTTAATACAATTGCAGCATGATATTATCTCATCTTAAAATGAGCAGATTGATGAAGGATGTTGATCCAATGACTCTGATGATTCATTATATATCTGAGAAGATGCATGGAAACTATATGATTATGATTGAATGACTTTGGCACAAGAACCAAAGAGTCAATGATAGGAAACTTAGCAGGTTGTAGATAGATTGATGGTTATGGGCAAGGTCACTTTCCCGACATTTAGAGGGATCTATGGTCAAGCTATGGTGATTGGTTTGTGAAGATGTAGCTATTCTATTTCAACCCGCAGTCCAAGTTCATTAATTGTATAGTTATGTCTACCACATCACAATGATTAAATTTGGCTGAAGGATGTGTCACTTGAATGAACTCTATAATGGTCTCAGAATTATGATTGAAGAATGATGTGAACTATATTTTACATTGAAAATTGTAGTTTTGTTCCCACTAATCTGTACCTGAGGTCTTTGTTTTGATGCCAACCTCAGTTTATATTAAATATATGGATGGTGTGAACAATATTTGCACTGAAAATTGCAGTTTTGAGCCAGTAATTTATACCCAAAATGTGCCCCAAACTAAAGAATGTAGTAAGTTATATTTTACATACAAGGGTGGCTCTTAATTCTGTGGATAGAAGATTATCATTATTATTATTTAAAATATAGTAGATTTTCCATTTGGATAGTAGGATTATCTTTCAGATAGTATATTTGTCATTCTTTGTGGAGGAAGTCATAATAACAAATCTCAAGCTTGAGAAGTAAATGACTATCAAGCATGGAAATTAAGATTAGGATGTGTTGAAATATCCTATATGTCTTGTTAATGACTATTCTATGGGTGGTAGAATTTTCTAGTGGAAACATAGATTGAATACCATGGACTTGTGTAAGGCTTAATATGATAGTTGTTTTTAATGATATTAAATTAAATGAGAAGATCAATTCGTAGAGAATTTGGTATTTTAGAATGGAAGCTTATTTAGTCAATAAAAGACCAGTGAAAATATTAGGATACACTTTTACCCTTATTCTAGTGTTGAATAAAAATGCAGTGAAAAATAATATGTCTCTAGTTTTGGATAAAAGGACCCTCAATTTTCTTCGCAACTTTTGTGGTCACTGGCCACTTGTGGAAGGAGTAGGCATCTTTAGAAATGTGGTGCCATTTATAGGGGAAATACTAATAGCAGCAGGGAAGAGGCAATTATTCCATTCGTTTATTTATTTCTCATTTGTCTGGTCATACTATGAGCTGCAATATATATCATGAAATTGTTTTAGTACTAGTAAACATTGATTAAATATATAAAACCTTTGACATTTAGAGGACATTTCTCACATATTTACAATATATATATATATATATATATATATATATATATATATACATATAAGTATGAAAATTAGGCTGGAAACAGTTTCTAAAGTTTTGAGTCTTTTATTTTCAAGTTAACTAATTGGTTTGGAAAATGAAAAACCAGCAAATTGGAAGAGTGAGACTTTTATATTCACTAAGGTATTAAGGAAATTATATGCATGAAACTTATACTAGGGCCTTCTAGTGGAATTGATAGTGCACTAATCCATTGCTTGCCAATATTTTGGTTTTGGTACCACCTTATAGCATATCCAGGTTCAAATGTTGTTTTCCATGGTGGACAGTTGAATCTATTTCAACTCTAATTATTATCAAGGGGTTTCACAAGGTTGTCACATGAGCATCTGTGATGCCCATTTTTACTTAGAAAGATACCCATGCTAAGGCTCTATTTTGCAGTTCAGTGTTATTATTTATGAACATTATGTAATATTGATGCATTTGGTTGAACACCTAAAACTACTTATATAAATCAATTGATAGATTGATATTGACGATGGAAATGGTTGATGTATATGACTCACTTAGTGGTGAATTATCTAGTGTGTGACTTAACAAAATTATTTTGTTTCATATATGGCTCAAGTGGATATGATTTGTTTAAAATGAATGACTTAGTGAATTTATGATTTATTTCCAGTATGAACTGCAAGATTGACACATGGATACTGGACTTAATAACATGATGATTATATATCTTGTTGTTATATAAAAGCATGAATGAGAGCTAACTCGCAGGGGGAAGGAACTATATGATAGCCGAGATCTACTCTTCCATTGAGGGAAGGTCGAGACATCTCATTAGGAAGGTATAATGTACATTGTTCTATTACATTTGGTATCTACTTGATATTCACTCATATGACATGAGTAAAATGAAAATGACAGGTGGCAAGACTACCTGATTGGATTATTCGATGACAAGTCCAGTCAGCGCTGTAGTGTGGTCCATATTAGGGTGTTGACCCTAGTTGTAAGGAGGGGTGGAGGCATTTCCCACTGTGTATCCTCTGAAACCTGGAATCGTGGGAGGGTAGTGGTAGACACGCTCCCCTAGACATGTGATGACAATTTCCAGTTGCCTACTAGGGAAGTTAGGTCAATGTAGTCAATGCTTCCTATTTTTTATGTGACTAACTGCCTGTGTTTGCATGAATCCATCCATTCCAACTATGGAGTTGAACACCAAAATTGTACGGTTTTTTATTTGAAAGCTCATTTATTTTTGGGGTAACCTCCTTAATACCTTATCCTGCAAAGCTAGCTGCGTTTGTGACTTAGAATGTCTTGATAAATATACAGTTTATACTGAGTGAAATTACACACAATAGGATACTTTGGCCGGGATGAAAAAATAAATATACGTTTGGAAGCCGATGTCAATCATATTCATAATGAGTTAGAGTTCCTTTTGGAAGTCATCCCTTTCCTTCTTTCTTATATTTTGCTTTGCAGCCATGGTTTGGCTGTACAATTGCATCTCTCATAGGATTTGTTTTGTTTTGTTTGTTAGCTTGTTGTTCTCTTGTCTTATATTTTGGACACTTGTGCTGAATTCTAATGTGTTATCTTTGTACCATTTTGAATTTCTAAACATGTACTTATGTGAACCGACATTTATACTCCCAATTTAAAACTCTCTTTGTAAGATTTTCTCTGACTTTAATAATTGAGACTGAAATCTGGAGAGCAAGAAAAAAAAAGAGGCTTATAGCATGTGGACTGTGAACATATGAAAGCAAAATGAAGAGATTATGTAATTATGATAATGGTTTAAATTCTTGCTATAATTTTGTAATTTTTTTATGAAATGGAAAGAAAATTTGAACTGAAAAGATATATCTGTTTTCAAACTTAGTATCGATCCAGTACCATTTACTAGAATAGAGAAGTTCCTTGTCAGGAGAAATACTATTTTGTGTATTTGGGTGATATTGAGTATTTTGATACCAAATTTGAAAGTGACAACTTAAAAGTGATAGAAAATAAATTGAATGCCAAAATATTCCAACACTGAAGTCAAAATCAAAAGTGGCAAGGGCAATAACTGAATATGGTAAAGACAAACTACATTATAAGAAATATAAAATTGGAATAGGTTGCATTCTTCAAAATAAAATTATTTGTGGAACTTAAAAAAAAAAAAGAATGAATAGGGTACTAAAGAGAGAATAAAGGCATTTTTACGATGACGTAAATGTTTCCATAGACATTTGTATATGGTCATTCTTTTGCATTTAAGTAAGGTTTTGTATGCTTTAAAATAGCGTAGTACTTATGCTAACATCAGTAATTGATATAATTTATCAATTCAAGGATGTTTGGCATAAGACCTACAACACATGTTGATAGGGATTAAAAGTGATGTGAGCAAACTTGTGCAAGCTTGAATTTCAGTATTTGCATTTGAATTAATGCATGGAGGGATGTGTTGGATAGACAATAAGCATAGTCTTGTATGAGTGGACAGTGAGTAATTTTATTGAAGCTTCTTAGTTGAATTTGAAAATTTTGAAGTAAAAATGACATATTTGGAGATGCATGTTTAAGGAGAATACATCTTTGCTGATTGATGATTGTTTAAACTTAAAATAGCATGTTTAGATCCTTGATCTAGTTTGGATAGCAAGGAGGAATTCTAGCTTTACTATTGATTCATTTGGGATCATCAACCAGGTCTTGATTTGGTCAAGTGATAATATAGTTATAGTTGTTAGTAGTTGTGCATTGTTAAGTCTTTGACGAAATTCTTTTGTATCACTTTCGTACACATCGTTAGCCTTGAAGAATAACCCTAATAGATATGTTGGGAGATATATATGTGGGAATCCTTACTATTGCAATAGTTGTTTAAACTTTAAAGAGCATCTTCTACCTCTTGATCTAGTGGAGTTAGCAAGGAGACATTCTAGCTTTTCCTTGGACTTGATTAGGATGATCAATGTGACCTTGATTTGGTTTTGGATAGCAAGATAGTTTTAGTTGTTCATAAAAGTTTCTTTTAGAGGGAAGAGATTGAGTTCTTTACAACTTACACATATTTAGGGGTTGAATTCAAGGGTTTAGGCTAGTGCTTCCAAAATCATTTCAAGGACATCTCATCCAAAATTCACCTCTTGGACTTATGGTGTCTTAGAGTTTCAGAGAGGGCTAGAAAGAAGGATAAATCTGCACTCATTCTCTAAGATATTTTGTCCTAATACTCTCATGAATTCTCTCAAGAGAATGTCAAAATTTGAGGTATGTTTGGGCTATTTTTACATTATGGTTGTAGCTATTGGCTGGGATCATTTTGGTCTTCAAGACAGGTTTAATAAGGAATACATTTCGGCCTATGATATCTGTAGCACTTTCTAAGGGTTTTAGCCCTCCTTTCTAGTGAAAATTGTTTTTCTTTGAGGCACATTTATTAGAGGTTCATTTTGAGTTTCCAATGGAGAATTCAACCCATTGATTAGGGCAATATTCTGCGTGTTTCTGAGAAAGAAATTTTTGATTTCGTAAGGACATTTTATTTAGCTACTATGAGCTGGATAAAGCTGACGTCAGTTAATCTGATTTACTTTTACTCACAGTTTTGGATGGAGTATTTTATTAGTCATGTTCTGCCATGAGGGTGAACAATGAAAGGACTTGACCATTTGATGGACATTCCTATAGAGTTTCAGTATATACTAATACAACGAAGATTCATTATGACATAGATAGGAAATACCTGGGTCCTAGTCTACTATGTTACATCAAAACCACAAGAAAGTTATGTCAAGGTTTGCTTTTAGTTTCTTTGCATTTGTAATTGGATGACTATTTTAGAATACCACCATGTGATTTTATTATCTTTTACAAGTCTCATGCACATACACCATTACTAAGTTGTGCATCCCAAGTTTTGTGTGAAAATGATCCCTAAAACGTAGGTCTATGGCCTGTCCATCTTGCCAACACAAATCGTTTGCAGAATTAAAATTTATGATCTCTGCATATCACAATCACAATCTGAGATCAAACTTTAGATTGTGAATTCATGACATGGGGTGAATGGATTTCTGCAAATCTGGTTTCAATGGCTTGACTGCCTGTTTTACCTGCTTATGGTGCCAAGGAAAATTCTCAACCAAGGATGTAAGTCAAATTATGTTGTGTTAAAAATAAACAATGCCCACTTTGTGTTTGAATGTGCAATCACAATCCTTCATTCAACCATTTCTTTGCTCATTAAAATCGTATATGCATATTTTCAAGAAAAATAGCAATTACTAATACCGCTTCTCATTGACATCACTGTAATTAGGGTGCAATTAGTCAATTATAAATCTATCATGCTAGTTAATTGTCTCCACGTGTTTGGAGGGTGAGGGTTGTAGTTAATTGATCAATGTACACAGGCTGTAGTTAATCAACAAAGCACAAAAGAACAAATTATATGCATTTATAAACATAATTTTAAATGGTTGTACGAAGTCGCTTTCCTTCCAGTCAATGTTTCCTAATTGCAAGACCGTTATAAAATATTTACATCAGCATGTGGTGGCTATAATGTATGCCAAAGTGCACTGGCTTGAGAATATATCGTTGTACCCTATACCATGCTATTGCACTGCATTCAAACCCATATAGTGGACCTGCAAAGCCATAAATGAATAATTACTATTGTAGGTTGACCAGATGTGCATTCAAGGAGAAATTTAGTTGTAGCAGTTTACATGGCAAACACTAACCCATCGAATAGAAATGAGGTGCTGGTAGGCAGGTAAAATGCACACAACACTTAATAGAGCACCAACAATGTTTCTTAACCAGTGATCTAGCCAATGATAACATGTTCTAAAGTTTAAATTTGTGGCTAAGAAGTAACTTGGCATAACTTGAATTGATCTATTTCTTGGGTTCTCTTTGGACTATCTAAAGTGTAGTAGAAAATGTTAGGAATAGTGCTAATAAGGGCTAGAACTCTAAACCAATGTTGCATAAGACACCTTAGCATAATCAGACTTGAAGAAAACAATTCAAAAGGAACAAAGTAGATCATTCTAAGGCAAAATTCAGATGAAATTCTCTTAGTATCTTCAAATAGCCAGAAGTACTTGTGATATTAGTAATATAAAGGTACTATTGATATAGGTATGATACTGCTATTGATGTTTGTCAGTTGAATATATTATTGTTTAGAAGTTGTTGTTAAACAGGAAGAGCATGTGAGAGAAAGTTCCGGTGCATGTGTATTGTTGGGATTTGGTAATTGGAAGGTTGTTAATACAATTGTAGCATGATATTGTCTCATCTTAAAATGAGCAGATTTATGAAGGATGTCAATCCAATGACTCTGATGATTCATTATATCTCTGAGAAGATGCATGGAAACTATATGATTATGATTGAATGACTTTGGCACATGAACCAAAGAGTTAATGATAGGAAAGTTAGCAGGTTGCAGATAGATTGATGGCTATGGGCAAGGTCACTTTCCCGATATTCAGAGGGACCTATGGTCAAGCTATGATGATTGGTTTGTAAAGATGTAGCTATTTTATTTCAACCTGCAGTCCATGTTCATTAATTGTATAGTTAAGTCTGCCACATCATAATGATTAAATTTCGCTGAAGGATGTGTCACTTGAACGAACTCTGTAATGGTCTCAGAATTCTGATTGAAGAATGTTGTGAACTATATTTTACATTGAAAATTGCAGTTTTGTTCCCACTAATCTGTACCTGAGGTCTTTTTTTTGATGCCAACCTCAGTGTATATTAAATTTATGGATGGTGTGAACAATATTTGCATTGAAAATTGCAGTTTTGAGCCAGTAATTTATACCCAAAATGTGTCCCAATCTAAAGAATGTAGTCAGTTATATTTTACATACGAGGGTGGCTCTTAATTCTGTGGATAGAAGATTATCATTATTCTTATTTAACATATAGTAGATTTTCCATTCGGATAGTAGGATTATCTTTCAGATAGTATATTTGTCATTCTTCATGGAGGAAGTCATAATAACAAATGTCGAGTTTGAGAAGTAGACGACTACGAAGTGTGGAAATTAAGATTAGGATGTGTTGAAATATCCTATATGTCCCACTAATGATTATTCTATGGGTGGTAGAATTTTCTAGTGAAAACATAGATTGAATACCATGGACTTGTGTAAGGCTTACTGTGATAGTTGTTTTTATTGATCTTAAATTAAATGAGAAGATCAATTCGTAGAGAATTTGGGACTTTAGAATGGAAGCTTATTTAGTCAATAAAAGAATAGTGAAAATATTACGATACACTTTTACCCTTATTCTAGTGTTGAATAAAAATGCAGTGAAAAATAATATGTCTCCAGTTTTGGATAAAAGGACCCTCAACTTTCTTCGCAACTTTTGCGGTCACTAGCCACTTGTGAAAGGAGTAGGCATCTTTAGAAATGTGGTTCCATTTAGAGGGGAAATACTAATAGCAGCAGGGCAAAGGAAATTATTCCATTCGTTTATTTATTTCTCATTTGTCTGGTCATATTGTGAGCTGCAATATATATCATGAAATTGTTTTAGTACTAATAAACAATGATTAAATATATAAAACCTTTGACATTTAGAGGACATTTCTCTCAATTTACATAATAATAATAATATATATATATATATATATATATATATATATATATATATATATATATATATATATATATATATATATAAGTATGAAAATCAGGGGGAAACAGTTTCTGAAGTTTTGAGTCTTTTATTTTCAAGTTAACTAATTGGTTTGGAAAATGAAAAACTAGCAAATTGGAAGAGTGAGACTTTTATATTCACTGAGGTATTAAGGAAATTATATGCATGGAACTTATACTAGGGCCTTCTAGTGGAATTGATAGTGCACTAATCCGTTGCTTGCCAATATTTTGGTTTTGGTACCACCTTATAGCATATCCAGGTTCAAATGCTATTTTCCATGGTGGACAGTTGAATCTGTTTCAACTCTAATTATTATCAAGGGGTTTCACAAGGTTGTCACATGAGCATCTATGATGCCCATTTTGATTTAGGAAGCTACCCATGCTAAGGCTCTATTTTGTAGTTCCATGTTAATATTTATGAGCATTATGTAATATTGATGCATTTGGTTGAACACCTGAAACTACTTATATAAATCAATTGATAGATTGACATTGACGATGGAAATGGTTGATGTATATTACTCACTTAGTGGTGAATTATCTAGTGTGTGACTTATTAGAATTATTTTGTTTCATATATGGCTCAAGTGGATATGATTTGTTTAAAATGAATGACTTAGTGAATTTATGATTTATTTCCAGTATGAACTGCAAGATTGACACATGGGTACTAGACTTAATAACATGATGATTATATATCTTGTTGTTATATAAAAGCATGAATGAGAGCTAACCCGCAAGGGGAAGGAACTATATGATAGCCGAGATCTACTCTTCCATTGAGGGAAGGTTGAGACATCTCATGAGGAAGGTATAATGTACATTGTTCTATTACATTTGGTATCTACTTGATATGCACTCATATGACATGAGTGAAATGCAAATGGCAGGTGGCAAGACTACCTGAATGGATTATTCGATGACAAGTCCAACCAGGGTTGTAGTGTGGTCCGTAATAGGGTGTTGACCCTAGTTGTAAGGAGGGGTGGAGGCATTTCCCATCATGTATCCTCCGAAACCTGGAATTGTGGGAGGGCAGTGGTGGACACGCTCCCCTAGATGTGTGATGACGATTTCCAGTTGCCTGCTAGGGAAGTTAGGTCGATGTAGTTGATGCTTCTACCATGTCGGTTTTATCAGTGGTTAGTATGGCTGATGCCACTGGATAAAGCAGCAGAGGATGGATAGGGTGGGAATGGAAGTAGGTCATGATGGATAGGAGGATATAGATCAGTTGGAGACTCTTGGGGGAAAGTAATGTCATTGTCTGACTTATCAATTTTACTACTACAACTCTCTCTATTTTGTTATGTCTTTGAACTCCTTGTATCTTTTCACTCTAACTTCGGGACGAAGTTTTCTGAAAGAGGGGTGTATGTAATGCCCCACTTAATCTTATCATCCAAATTTTATTAATGTTTACATTTCCTGGTAATATTGAGAAATATTGGTGAATACCTTCATTTGGGAAACTATAAATTTATTTATTAATATAAAATTCATTATTTCTATTATTCAAATTCCCAACTTGTCTTCTCAAATTGAATCTTGGGTAGGATATGGTCTCCTTCCATTATTTTAAATTATATATATATTCATCTCACATTCCCAAATGTACTCTCACATTTACTTGGGAGAAGACATGGTCCTCCCTATTTAATTACCAATATATATATATATATATATATATATATATATATATATATATATATATATATATATATATATATATATCACATTTCCAAATGTACTCTCAGATTTACTTGGGAGAAGAGAAGTCAATTGTAAGGATGGAGGAAAATTTAATGACATTAATGAGAGGAAAGACATAAAAAGGGAAGGAGGAAGGGAGAAAGGGGGAAGTTGGGTCTTACTTATGATTTTAGGTTGGATGTGATTTTTGGAACCTAGGGAACTTGTCGAGGTTTCTTGGGCTAGGAATTATTTCCTAGTTGGCTGGGAGGTAAATCCAGTTGGTAGTCGAGAGGAGCATTTTAACAGGAGCAGCAGATCAAGGACATCTCCAGCCACCGGTATAGGTATTCCTCTATGCATAGGTTACTCATGTAAATTATTGAAATGAAATGCTCACTATAAGTTGTAAGGATTAGAATGTAAATGGTAAATTTTCATTGTTTAAATTTCTTGTAAGAAAGTAAATTATTGCCTCTTATTGTTTTTAATTTCCAGAGAAAATAGATCTATTAGAAGACCCTAAGATAGGGCCTTATATTTATCCTAATAGTGTTTTCACGAGGAGTAATTCCTTTATTGTAGACCTAAGGTTTCCTCCATGGTGGTTTTTAGCCAAAGGTCTATCCCAAGTGCATTAATGAGGTTTCAACTTGGATATTTAGGTCGATAGGTCTTTCTTTTGAATCAATTCACCTCATATTTTCATCTACATTTTTCCTTTGCATGTGACATGTGTGCACCATATGAACACATTTATGAATCACACCATGCTATTATATAAAATCCACGAACTTTCTTTTGTACAAAATCCACAAGTTCGTGTTAGGTCATCGAATGCACATCCTCCCTAGCTTTTCCAAGACAACCCAAAACTGATTTGAGCTTTTCCAATATTTGACACATTCTTCTGAGGATGTGATCAAGTGGGTTGGGTTCTTAATGAACATCTGGGTGTAGGACATTGCCCGAAACACTTACACCTTCTCTAACTTTCTCTAACAAGTCTGTGGTGCTTAAATTGATTCTTGACATAAACCAGGTTTAGTTGAATAACCTTAGCATCGCCAAGGATGTGGGGAAGGCCTTCACTCTTTTGGCAAGGTTTGCTTCAGATTATCTAGCTCCATGGCTCATTTTTATCATCAGTTCTCTCGAAGGGTTTCTGGGTTATGGCACATAATGGCTTGAGCTCAACCAGAGGATTCGACTACTACCCTATTTGCAGGTAAGTTTTTTTTTTTTTTTTTAAATTGGTTTTCTTGATTTCATTTCTTTTAATATAAGGATTCTTATGTGCTGTAAATTTCATGTGGACATATGTGCATATTTATGTGCATGGGAGGTAATAAAAACACCACCTGGATGAACATGACGGTGCTTATGACGCGCATGAGGAATTTCCCACGTGGATGAACACATCGATGCTTGTGACACACATGAGGAATTTCCCAGGAACAGGGGCCTGTTGTGGGAATACTCAAGGGTTACATCGGTGTTATAGACATTTTTGTGCATTACATCTCTAAGCATGAAATGTCCATAAACCAAGGGATCCTAAGTCCCTAAAAGTGTTGTTTCGACCCCTAGAGGAACAAGGTCAACAAATTACAGCTTCTCTCAGAAATTCTCCACTAGAAACTGCTCAGAATCAGTCAAATCAGGATCATTTCAGCTGCTCCACTAGCTAGCTGCGTTGCATAGCACCCAAGTACACTAGCTAGGTGCGTTGCAACGCACCTAAATGCACTACCAGGGTGCGTTGAGCGGGAAATGAAAAATGGCAGTGTCATTCCGTGAGGTGGCCAGACACTGGAAGCTTCCAGAATCTTCCCCAATGACACTTGCCTCATTGAGTTCGACCAAGGATGAGTAAGAGGCTCTCAGTCTCCAAGTGGAAGCAAGAAATGACAGAGAGAAGCCACTAGTCAGATCATAAGCTGACTCATCCTCTTTGCATACATCTATATATGGATCCCTCATCCAGAGATCCAGAAGGCTGGAATTTTGTACATTGCAGAGAATTGCTGTTGGTTTTGAGATAGATATCAGAGTATTGGGTGATTTATGCTTTGTTGGAGGTGAAGAGGGGATTCCTTTGCTGGGAGGTTGATGCTGGATCAGGAATCATCGGTTGTAACTCCTCCTGGATCTTCTTATTATATCAATAAAACTATTTGAGTTTCTCCTACATGCTTGTGTATCATTGATGTTTGTTACATTTGTATGTTTAGCTTAAATCTGATCCTAAGCTATTTATGAATATAAATCCATGTCTTTGTGTAGTTTTCTTCTTCTGTGATCTTACAGGAACTTGGTGAAGATGGGCAAGTAAGGGAGCAGGTAGATGGAAGCTGTCAAAGAGGAGAGAGATTGGATCAAAGGACTAGCGCAAGACACAGGTTGGTTCATCCTATTCCTCTTCGTTTATAGTTCATAAAGAAGAATATGAAAGTAGTTTTCCCTATTTGTTTCTAAGGTAACTATCACACCTTAGTGGGATAGGGTCGTTCTGAATAGACACTTTTCTCGTTAACAAAATGGCGACTCCGCTGGGGATCGTGTCTAGTTAGTTTGTTTGTGTTTCTCTTGTTGTTTGTTTCATAAACATAGAATTAGCAATCGAACTGCATTTTCCATTAACAAATGCAAAGTAGACACCTGCTACTTCAATCCATTCACCAGATCTGTTTATAATCTGAACAACTGATTCACAAATGATCTAATTGCCCTTTGTGATAGCTCTTAGACCTACTTTAAATCTACCCTCTGATTTTGCATTACTGATTGCTTTTACTCGGCCAAAAACCATAGATTAAACTGCAAACCGTGACCCAGAACCCGGATAGAATTCTCGTTTCTGCCCCAGCGCAGGCTCTGTGAAGAGACTCTGCATTTCAACGCAGTTCCCGAGAGGGCTACCTGCGCTGCAATCCAGTTTCTCTGTGTAACAGGTGCGCTGATCAGCCTAGCCTTATGCAGCTGAGGTTCTTTGCTTCATTTTTTCAGTTTTGTCTCTGATTTTTGCAGCTTCTTATCAGTGTATGTGTCTGTTTAAAAACCCCTTTTCTTTGCCTTAATTCCGCCTCCTTTGTACAAAAAGACTGTAGATGTTCTTTGTGCGTTTGTTACATCATTTACAGTTTTCCATTGAGAAGTAGAATAGTCATACTGTCATCCTTTGATTTAGATCTGTCGTAAGTGTCGATTTTGATCATAGGAGAAAGTTTATTTGCTGTTGACAGTCGATCATGCTTTTACTTTTGCCTTTGGTTTGAATTTATGAATTTCTAGTGTCGAAACGAGTATTTATTTCAAAATCATAAAATGTCGTAATCATCTCTACCTTTTGATTTCGAAAAGAAGCTTGTTTGTGTTTATCACTTGAAAGAAAATTCAGATTTGTACATCAACTTTCTTTTTAGGCATCAATATTAAGAAAGTGAAAAACAAATACATGCACATGTGAATTTGCATATTGATAGTTTGTTTGGCTTGATTTAGGAAAAGTGCATTTACAGTGTGCTCTTTGCTCTTTAAGAAAAGATTGTGTCTTTCTTTTCCCCTTGTAGCTAGGATTTTCATTGCTGAAAAGAGATAAAAGTTTGCTTATCATCTTTAGATTGCATTTTAGGAATTACATCTACATCTCATGGTGAAACCAAAAGTCAAACTTCATAAGAAAGATCAACTTAAAATAAATTGAATGAATCTAACAACGATTTGGAACTTAACGCACAACATTTAGAGGTCTAGGCTAGAGACGTATTCTGGCGTCGTAAAGCCTGGTAACTATTGTCCTCACTGATGGTTGGGTGATTCCTCCACTTTGAGACGATAAGTGCCAGTATGGACTTGTGCTCCCACGTACCGTCGAGTATATATTGGGAGACCCCTATAGGCTTAAAACCTTTTATCCATAGGAAGCCGTGTCGGCCGCCCTACTGATCGCAATGCACCGAACACAACATTCGGGAAGATTGACTGTCGTACCGTAAAAAGTATTCTGTAGTTTTGCGATTGGTTTGGTACTCCCTCTACCTAGATCTCTAGAGCAGTCCCTTTCGTTCCTTTTCAGACTCCTTAACGGAAAAGGTCCATCTGAGCACTTGTCACTTCAGGCTCATTAAAAATCGAAGGAGACTAGAGTCATATTTTGTTTTTTCTCGACTCTTAAAAATTGAAAAAACAAGTTGTGTCAAAGCGTCTAAAAATTTATTTTAAACGGAATATTCATACCCTTTTCCTACGTTGATCTTAGGTTGAGAAAATGGAGTATACTAACCAAGGAATTCCCCTTGGTGGAAATCCTAGTCCCTTCTCCTCTTGGGGAGATGTTGGTGCACCCCATATGGCCACATTGTCGCTTCCAGGACTGACAATTGGCTTGCCAGTATGGCTCTTCTCAACCAATGTCGTTCAGAACACCACCATTCCTGAACAATCGAATCAGCAATTAGACGAGTCTAGAGTTGCCCACCAACCTTCTAATTCCTCTAATTCTTCCTCTCCTCCTTCCTCTTCGCTTGATGGGGCTGGCAAATCCAAAAGTCAAGTTCCTAAGGAGAAGAAGGAGAAGAAGAAGAAAGAGAAGAAGAAGAAGGAGCCAAAGGTGAATGGGGGAAAACGAGTGTCGTCTAACGAAAATCCACACACTGCACCGACCAGGCCTAAATCGCAAAGGAGACCACTTTCACAGAGATTGTCCTTGCATCCCTCAGATACTAAGGGACTGGTCTCCTCGTTTGCACAATCCGGTGTCATCAACCTCTAATGATCATGTTCAAAGCACACCGTCAACTAGCGAAAGTGAAGCCCCAGGACAAAAAGGGAAAGCTAGATTTCCTTGTAAACTGTGCGAAGGCAATCATGCCATCCACCGTTGTCCCTTCTTAGACGAAGCGAAAAGAGTTTTGGATGATCGTTCGGTTTCACCGTTACGACTTCCTCCTGGATATAAAAAACTCTTGCCGAGTCCGTCGCTAGTTGAGAATCCAGCTGGCCCGCTCAAGTGGTCGGCTGAAGCGCCTATCATTGAAGATAAGCCAACTGAATCCATACCAGACGAAAGTCAAAAGGTCGAGGCGGCAGTTGACCCGGTCTTGCCTTCAGAGGTTCTATCTTCGGATGATACAGTCACTAAAGAGAACAAGGATGACACCGTCCAAATTCTCTTCATCAACACAGACTCCGACGAACATGGGGGCAATCTACCCATTCCCTTACCGCAGGAGGGAAGTTCGTCAGAGCCATACCCGGCCGTCTACTCGGTCCCACCTCCAAGCAACCTAGTTGTCTCCTTCGACTGGAATCAACTAGGCAGATCCCGTTTACCAGCAAGCATACCATTCCGAATTATCGTTCAAATATATAGAATGGTAATGGCTGGTACCATCATAGATGAGGGGGCTTCTGTGAGTATCCTTTCCTCTATTGCTTGGAAAGTGCTTGGTTCGCCATCGCTGTTGCCTGAGATGAGAAATCTGACAGGCTTTGATAAAGGAACCAGTCGACCTTTAGGGATCCTTCCTGATGTGCCCATAACATTGAGAAGAAAGACAGTTCGCATGAACGTCATGATAGTTCAAGGACCCTTGGATTATAACCTACTCCTTGGACGAGACTATATTTATTGCATGGGAGCCATCGTCTCCTCACTCTTTATAGTAATGTGTTTTCCGCACGAAGGAAGAGTGGTCAAGCTCATGGACCAGCTTTCATTTCCCGGATCACACATAGCAAATAGTCATATACCATCCCTAAATGGTCTCTTCACGCAAGAAATGTCTAAATCTCCAGTCCGTCCTCCCGATGAGCACGAGTAATTCGGAGGGATATGACTGAAACCCAGGGGGCATGCGTCCTAGTCTGCTTCGGCAGGAAAACTTCGGGTATAGGGTAGGTTTCCGCGGGAGAATATGACTAGTCTGTACCCCGTCCGTCAGTGGAAGAGGGGTTATTCTAGAATAAGATTCTCTTGTCAAAGTTATGTGAGTGGCGGACGTCATTGCTCACCTTTGTTTATCTCGGTAGACATCGCCGAAGAAGTGTTTTTCTTGCTGCGCGAATAAGACAATCTTTGGTAACCTGTAAGAGGTAGGCCTCTCCTGATAGAACAAATGTTTTGTCTGCAAATTGAGGGGTAACCTTGAAACCATATTTTATACCTGGGGGCATGCAAACCTTTTGGAGTGCAAGCAAAGAGCGATTATTTATCTATTTTTTGGATTAGTCGTTTCCTAACTTACATAAAGAAAGGATGTGGGGAAAAAATCTAAAAGTTGTCGTTTTATATGAGACATTCTTATCATATGACTGGATTAATCGAGCAGTTTTAGCACATAGTTCAAGCTCGTTAAAAAATAAACATAAGACATGAGCAAATTTTTCCACCCGCGTTTAAGCTCGTTAAAAAATGAACTATTCTCTGGTAAATAACCACCGTGAATGAAGCATTTCAGCCATTAAAGCCTTGGTCATGTTTGGACTGTCACCTCCACTTTTCATTGGCCGATCATTCACCTCCATTTGATTGTTAACCCATTTTGAGGAACAGCTGCGAAGAGTGATTTCACTAGCCATCCTTGTGACACTGCCGTGATTGGAAAATTCCAACCCTTACCTGGAATCAGCTGCTACCCATTTTATCACTCGTTCCTCAAAAGACGAGTCTTCTTTAAGCTCTTTTCAACTGACTCGTAAAATATGAAAAGATTGCCGAGTTTTGGCCTTCCATCTCGTTAAAGCGACCGGAAGTGCTATCCCTCCTCTAGATTTTAATCTTTTTGGACCTGAGGGATTATTGCACAAAAAGATCGAGCGCTTGTTTTGTTCGGCTCGTTAAAACTATCGAAAATTCATCCCTTCTCTATTGTTTTCCGGACTTAAGGGATTAGATGACGAAAAAGGAATTTTGGAGTTACCTTTACGTACCTTTTTAGACTCTCTAAAAATGAAAAGGACCGAGTTATCTTTGTCGTTAAACTCGTTAAAAAGATTAATAGCGACAAACTTGTCTTTAGACGAGAACGAGTTTCACTATCTCTAGGCTCGTTAAAACGTAGCGATGGGTTTTCCCGAAGGGCAAATTATAGAACAAGCATATGTTATCCTCCTCAAGCTTGACAAAAATAAAGAGGTACTGGTCAGCAATGACTGGGGAAAAATTGGGAAGAAACTCAAAGAATCTTTATTGGTAGCAAGTCGCTCTTGAACATGACACTTCCACTCCGTGCCTGAGTCGGGTTGGGTTATTTCCTTCACCGGTCACATCACCATGGTCACGCCATACCATCCACATTTGGGGTAAATGCTACCAATCCATCACATAAGTGTCGCCGACATGTTCAAGAGAAGTCATCCAGAGAAGTCACCCGTGTCCCATCCACTACCATACATTATACTTCATTCTTTCATGACCGCCATCCTGAACCATATATCATCAGATCGTTTTCACCTCCATTAAAATCATTTGCTCCGTTCCGTGTCATTGATGTGGGATTCATTAAGGCCCTCCTTTGACGGATCGCTTCTTGTCGACACCAGCTCATTATCCAAGAAGTTGATCTAGGAACACACCATTCAGTACTTTGAAGCTTGCATGCCTCAATGGCAAGTTTCTCACTTCCGGCGACAGGTATACATCAATGACCTTCGACCGAAAGATTTTGTGTGGTGTTCGACGCCAAATCCTTTATTCACACCACGTGAATTGTACTGCAGTACCTTGAGGGTCATCATCATTATTGGTGATTCCTCTCGCGCTTGTTAACAGTTTACATCATTGACTGGTAATCAAGCGATGTCTTTCCATGTTCGACTTCAAAACATTTCTCACATGGATCGACTTGTACTTCGAGTGAAGATCGGATGAGATTGAAGACCCCGGATCTAGTTTCATCCATCCGGGCTGCGATATATATTCAGGAAAATAAAGACATTGAAATGTACAGCACTGCAGCACAGATAATCATCCTACCAAAAGGATGATGGCTCTATCAGAATCATCAGTCTACCATCAGACGATTGTCTGTCCTATGTACATGAAAATGAATTTATAAAGCTGAGCATGGGAATGCCCGCCTCAGCTAGATCATGAAAATAGTATGAAGATAATGTATTGCATTGTATCTTATTACAGGTCTCCTCCCAGCATTGAAAGAACTTCGGATCCTCCTAATAAAGCATTTCACCCGATAAACAGCCTCATACTTTAGGGGGCAATTGTTATAGACATTTTTGTGCCTTACAGCTCTAAGCATGAAATGTCCATAAACCAAGGGATCCTAAGTCCCTAAAAGTGTTGTTCCGACCCCTAGAGGAACAAGGTCAACAAATTACAGCTTCTCTCAGAAATTCTCCACCAGAAACTGCTCAGAATCAGTCAAATCAGGATCATTTCAGCTGCTCCACTAGCTAGCTGCGTTGCATAGCACCCAAGTACACTAGCTAGGTGCGTTGCAACGCACCTAAATGCACTACCAGGGTGCGTTGAGCGGGAAATGACAAATGGCAGTGTCATTCCATGAGGTGGCCAGACACTGGAAGCTTCCAGAATCTTCCCCAATGACACTTGCCTCACTGAGTTCGACCAAGGATGAGTAAGAGGCTCTCAGTCTCCAAGTGGAAGCAAGAAATGACAGAGAGAAGCCACTAGTCAGATCATAAGCTGACTCATCCTCTTTGCATACATCTATATATGGATCCCTCATCCCAGAGATCTAGGAGGCTGGAATTTTGTACATTGCAGAGAATTGTTGTTGGTTTTGAGATAGATATCAGAGTATTGGGTGATTTATGCTTTGTTGGAGGTGAAGAGGGGATTCCTTTGCTGGGAGGTTGATGCTGGATCAGGAATATCGATTGTAACTCCTCCTGGATCTTCTTGTTATATCAATAAAACTATTTGAGTTTCTCCTACATGCTTGTGTATCATTGATGTTTGTTACATTTGTATGTTTAGCTTAAATCTGATCCTAAGCTATTTATGAATATAAATCCATGTCTTTGCGTAGTTTTCTTCTTTTGTGATCTTACAGGAACTTGGTGAAGCTGGGCAAGTAAGGGAGCAGGTAGCTGGAAGCTGTCAAAGAGGAGAGAGATTGGATCAAAGGACTAGCGCAAGACACAGGTTGGTTCATCCTATTCCTCTTCGTTTATAGTTCATAAAGAAGAATACGAAAGTAGTTTTCCCTGTTTGTTTCTAAGGTCACTGTCACACCTTAGTGGGATAGGGTCGTTCTGAATAGACACTTTTCCCGTTAACAATCGGTCTCAGCGCCACCATTTTCTCTGCCCTCTTTTCTAGCAGCCCATCTTCTTTCGTGCTTATTCTCACCCGGGGCATCGTTTATATATTTTCTTTATATTTTAGCCTCTCAAATGGTGGGATTTATTTTTCGTTGCATAGATGATATCCATTTGTTTTTACATTTGATACACCATTTGTCATTAAGAAATATGTTTAGCATCATATGCATCGTCATTTCATTAACCAGTAACATGAAATGACTAGGCGGAGGTTAATTAAAGTCATGATGCAGACGTGCACAGCTGGATACTTGTAAGAATCAGTGGGCACAGGAAGTCGGATAATTTTATCACAATAATGGATTTCAACTACCAATTTGCGTGGAATAGTTTTTCTATCTCTGTCAATTTTACAGTATTCCTTCCATCACAATCCAAATGGGGTTTGAAGTTTTGATTTCCATTCCTGAGTTTGATTCTCTTCCTAGTTTGATCCAATCCAGCCTAGCTACAAGTTGGGTGTTTCAGTTTGGATTTCTTATGAGAATTTTAACTTCAACCAGAAATTGGGTGTTAAGTTGGGATTTCCTCTAAGATTTATTTGTGGGAAACTCTGCTTGTAGAGTTGTGTTTTGGGGATACGAATTATTTGTGGGAAACTCTGCTGGTAGAGTTGCATCTTGGGGAAAATAATTTGGTTATGGGGAAGGAGAAGGGACCCAAGTGTGAGCTTGCTGCAAGGAGGCCACATTTCACTATGAAGCAGATTCTACAAATCTATGTTACAAATGCCATGCTAATGTCCATGGAGTTAATTTCTTGATGGAAAGACATGTTAGGGTGGTTTTATGCTCCATATGTTATCAATACATTGAAAGAAATGTGTCTGGGCTTAAACGATGACGAGTCCTTTTGTTATGCCTATTGCAAGTTAAAGGACATTGAACAAACCTCACTATGTAATTCCACAACGGAATCTACCTTTTCTAGGCCTATTTTTGATGCATCTTCTAATCGTAGTAAGGTACTTGATGTCAGTATTGATAGCCTTGTCCATGGTTCCAGAATTTCTTGTGCTTTTCTAGTTGTAAAGGATTTGATCAAATCTAAATTTTTGTAGTTTTCAGAATGGAAAAGTAGGATGACAATTTGTTCGATGATCTCTTTGACCTTAGATGTTGGAAGATCTCTCCTCTTCTCATCATATATATAGTAGTCTTTACCATTCTTTTCACCTGCCAAATAAATAAGCAATTTAAAACAGCGACCAAAGGAGGAGAGTGCACAATTTCAGAAACAAAACTACAAATATATTGTATGTAAGGAAAACTGACAAATTAGAAAATTAAAATGCACTATGATGCCAAGATAAATTTATCCATTAAATTTCCATTTACCAACTCATTTATTTTCTATCATAAGTTCGGTTAGTGGTGACTTGAAGGTCTGATCTCCAAAGGTTGTAACAAATTGCTTGCCAACCTCAACAGATACTTCATATCCAATAAGATCTTGCAATCTGCAGGTAATAAAAGAAATCCATCTCACTCTGCCATGCAAATAACAAGTTGCTCTATATGGTTAAAATATCCAGGTCATTGTTTTCTCATTGACATGGAACATTTTACTTTGCCAAAATATTTCTTACTCTAGATATGCACACAAGCACATGCTCTCAAAAGATACCTCAATGGACCCATTGGCATTCCAAAACTTATGATGACTCTGTCTAATCTGTAAATATCTACACCAATATTTTCCAACATATGAGCTGATTGAGTGTATGGGAAGAACATTCGATTGATAGCAAAGTTGGTGCAATTTCCCACCACTACAAAGATCAAGTATGTTTAAGATATCTGGAGTTCATCTTGGATTTTCATTATTTCTACAAAAGTATGATGGTGGCATCTTTAAATTTGTTTGCATATTTTTAGCATGGCAGAGCAGGAAATGGAGTACAAAGTTGAGCTTTTCAATAAGTACTTCATTATTCCTTACATTTCCTTTTAAATGCATGTAGAGCAATAGATTTAAAATTGGACTCTAGATCAAATGGATATTTTCAAAAGTTAGTGCAATCCACAATCTCTCTAGGTGTTTAAGGAAAATTCTTCAGGCCACAATGGATATGGTGGGTCCACTAGAGGCTTGCTGGAACGTGCTTCTCCAAAGTTCCATTGAAGAATGATTAATGTGGAATTCATGAAAAAGGGTAGAGTCCTGGACCAATATTTGTTTTAATGGCCATGACATTGGAGTAGCTCAGTCTTTTGGATATGGACATTTTGATTGGTTTACATATGTTGTTTTTCCAATAGTGACGGGAATTGTTTCAAGGAAATATTGAAACTAGAACATCATCAAATTTGTTATTTTAGTTTTTTTTTCCATATCCATTTATTGTTTGGGTGTGAGTTGGTAAAGCTTGGGGTTCAACAAATGTAATATTTTGTGCAATAGTTCTTAATTAATTACACTCTGTGTATTTACAATTGGGTTCATAATGACCTAGTGACCTGGGGCTCTCTCCATGTAGTATGTTGTACTCCTAAATCCCTTTTGAGATCAATTACAGTCTGCACATTTATGATAAATTCATAGTGGCTTGGTCACCTACAGTATTCTCGACCAAGTCATTGCCCCCAAAGGATCTAACAAGGTTGCTGGGTTTAATTCTAAAATCTCACAATTCTATTCAACACCTTCCCTTAGGGAAGGGTAGACCTGCCTTACCTATATGGTTGTAGACAGTTGGTTTATTCTTACTTAGATTTTTAATTATTTATTGGAAATCTTTCTTGGAGGAATTATTGGAATAGAGTTTAAGTTGGATTCTAGATGACAAGTAGAGAATTCTTAGATTACGTATTTGTAATTTCATAGTTTCATTCACATTGAGGAAGAGCTAGATTCATTGTATCACTTTTGTTTTCCATTTCCCCACTTATATAGCGACGGTGCAACACTGGATTTCTTTTCTCCATTCAACTTTTGCTCTCTAAGATTGAATTTGAAGGCTCCAGTACTTAACAGAGCCTTTTTCTCTTCTGTCATAAGATGCATGTGTGTGTAAACCTATGTAGTTGATGAGATAAGTTTGGAGTGGATTGAAACAGTGAAATTTTATTGTGGTGGTGATGAATCATTTTTTTCAATTGAGCATAACATGTCTATATAATATAATGTAGAAAAAATGAAAACAAAGTGAAATTTTCAAAGGGTGTATTGAGTTGCTCTCTTTTGGCTATTCATCTCCAGTTGTGTTGAATGTTAGAAATGAGTTTCAACTGCAAAACATTTTTTCTTTGATGAGACTGCAGAAATCGGTCTCCAAATGAATTGAAAATGTCCTGGTGCACTATGGGTTGTTCTAGCACTAGTATTACATGGGATGTTTGTATTTAGGTCATTTAGGTCATTATTTTTGGAAGTTATTATATGATGTCCAATTGTGTGAGGCCTTCTACAATGGTAAATTTCAATTAGGTATTATGGATAATTGAGTTCTCAATTATTTGTTGTGTTTTTCCTTTAACTACAGGGTCTTTAACATTCATTATTGTTTGATAAGCTAAGGATTTTGTTCCAGTAGATTTGATGGGTGATGGCACTAAGTTTTCTAATCTATTTCTTTTATTCAGATATATCTATTTTATAGGATAAGCAATCTGTGCTTCTGATCCAAGAGGTATTTTAAGGTGAATGGTATATGATTTTTTGCAAATTTGGCTTGACAAAGTAAGTGCTTCTCTTTGAAGATATGTGAAGGGAAGATGATATTTAATTTCCAATTGATTTTTTTTATGAAAGAAAAGGTAAGTGTCTGTTTAAAATTTTGAAAAGAAAAAATTCATAGCAAAGTGTTGATTGCACTATGAATGCCATATCCTTTCCATATATAGTTTACAAAGAGGAAAAACAGGCAACTTGCTTTCCATTTTTCACTCACTTTTATAGAGAATTTTATCTATAAACTTTTTTGAAAGTTGAAATAGCTAGAGGAAAAAAGAAAAAACATTGTTAATCACTACAGTTACATATAAAAGATATAAAAATATATTTAATTCTTTGAGAACACAAGTTTCAAAGTTGCATCATATCACCCAAATGACTTTCTAGAAGTATCCCTGTCTAAAGGAAAATAAACAACACAATGATATAGATCAAAAGAGAGGCTAGTCCTGGCCAAAGATTTCCAATTTATTGTGTTGAGAAACTTATATTTTCTATCCTAACACGGCCTTTTTGAAGAAATTGAGTAAACTTGAAAATGTTACTGTAATTTCAATATTTTACAATATATGGGAATAAATAGAGTACTTTCTTTTAATTCAATTCATATTGTTTTCAGAGATATTGATTCACATTGAAGTGTGCATTTTCTACAAGTGGAAAGTACGTGACTGTTTGAAATATTATTGACCATGCTGAAACTTTTTCACTGGAAGTTTGCCTTAGGTTTTCTCATTGGTTGAAATTAAGATTCATCTAGAAAGAACATGACCATGGGGAAGGGAACTGATGATTTATGTCTACACAAATCATTATGTAAATCATTATGAAATTATTATCAACATACAACCTTCCTATTTCCAAGAATGACCTGCTAACCATAAAAATGTAAAGCCAAGATGGGCTAGATTTTATGAAGAAAGCCTTTTAACTTCTCTCAAACGTGGGCCCCTCGGAGTTCAAAATACATAGGAAACCTCATAGGAAAGAAAAGTAAGACATAGAAGTGTTCACCTGGTCAAAAATGTCTAGACTATCATTGATATTTGAATTATGAAGATTTGTTACTTGTTCTCAAATTATGAGTTATAGCTATTTGTATACTCAATTAAGTTAAATTTAAACTGTATGATTTACTGTACATATTACATTATTACATTGCAGTTAAATTCATAAATCCCAATCTCTATTTTATTGCACTTAAATTCATAAATCCCCATCGCATTTTTTTTTAAATACTGAAATTGTATTGGTATATAGTACATTACACAACTGATGTTGTATTGATATATACTACATTTCACTTAGATTCACAAATGGCCCCACCATTGTTTTTTATAAAAAACTTGACATTGTATTGTATCTGAGTCTAAGGAAAAATAATAGTGGTATCGAGTCTTCACTAACATTATATATTGATTCCACTTTTTCTAAAACATGGGACAACAAATTTATTAAATAAATAATGTGTTTTAATAATTGTGATTATATTTTAATAATTTATGTAAAGCCTTTTTCATATAATTACATTTTAACGATAATTATGGGTTTAGGTAGTTGATTTATTTATTTTTATATAATTATAGGTTTTTAAAATTATATTTCAAATATATAATTAATAATTTATTTTTATTTTAAAATTTGTTATTTATGAAAATATTTGTATTAAAGTAATAATAAAATAAATATATATTTTTTTGGATTTATGGGATGTAATGCATTTTTAGTTCCGAAAGAAAATTATTTTTAATATAAATGCATTTTCATTTAAAGGAGTAAAGTATCTTTAAAATAATAAGTTTTTGGTTTTTCATTTTTTACCATTTAGAATTTAATTTTAACATATTCTCTATAATTATTTTAGTTACCTTTATAGTTTAACATTATTTTGCATATATGCATGTTCCATAAATAAGATTTAGTTTAAATATGGATCTAATATGAGCCGAGAGGGATCCAATTTCTTCCCGTGAAAATATTTTTATGAGCCCATATTATTTAAATGTTTTGTATGGTTATTTTTATTTATTTTTAGATGTTTTAAAATTTTTATTTTGGCAGACATAGAAAATTTCAACTTTGACAACGCATGGACATGTTTACACATAAAACTAGGTTGTAGAATGAGCCTCTCGACTCAATAATTTTATAGATTAAATTAATATTTTTTGCGTGAATCTATGCCTATGCAATAAATGGTTAGTCTCCCTTTTTAATTTATCAGTGATAAGATACTTATTAGAATTTTGTTAGTTAAAATACTTCTTGGAATTTTGTCAGTTAAAAAATCTGTGACAGGGACAAACTTAAGAGAAAATTCTTTGGCGTAAATCACATGATCTTACATTTGTCGACGCGTTTCGAACCAACCAGTATGGTTCATTGTTAGGACAAATTGAAGAATCAGATCTAGGTTGCATGTTAAATAGTTAGAGCAGGACCTCCAACAGCTATATTTGACTAGGCAATGGCTTAATTGACCAACTAACAGCTAATCTTGACTTGGAAACAGCTACCAAGACAGGACCAAGGGAAAGGAGAGAAATTTAATTAAAAATTAAAATAAGTTAAAGTTAAATTAACTATTACAAATTTGTTTTAATTTTAGAGTTTAAAAAAAAATAAAAAAATAAATCCTATTATTAAGATTGTTATAAATAAATTTAAGTTTAATATAATAAGAATTTATAAATTTTTTTAATAAAAATAAATAAATAAATAAACAAAAAATAAAAATAAAACATAAAAAATAAAACATAAAAATAAAAATATACATAAATAAATAAAATAGAATAAAATAAAATAAAATAAAATTCTATTGTTAGAATTGTTATTATAAAGTTTAATATAATGAGAATTTATATTTTAATTTTATATTCATAAATAAATAAATAAATAAAAATAAAATAAAATAGATACTACTCTTAGAATTGTTATTTTAGAGTTTAACATAAGAATTTACATTTTAATTTTATTTAATTGTTAAAAAAAAAAAAAACTACTTGAATATATATAAACAAACATTCAAAGAGGAACAAAGAACTATGGTAAAAGAGACAAGGTTAAAGGATAACAAGGGGAACCTAACAAATAAGAAACCAAAACAAGCAATAAAAAACAGGAGGGGAGGAAGGGAAGAATATGACTAGGAAGCCAGGGTTGGGACCCAACAACGACTAATCTTCCAGCTGTCCTCTCTATTAAGATTGCTCGGCCTTTTCTCAATTTCAAGGGATTCCCTAAATTTTCGGTGATGGAACTGCGAAACCCTAGCAATAACACTGGCCTCCTCAATACAAACATGATGTTTGGTTTTCTCCGCATGCTCTGCAAGTGCGGAAGACTAACTATTTAACATGCAGCCTAGATCTGATTCTTCAACTTGTCCTGACGATGAACCACACTGGTTGGTTCGAAACGCGTCGACAAATGTAAGATCATGTGATTTACGCCAAAACATTTTCTCATAAACTTGATATGGATCACAGAAGCCTCAACTCAACAGGGACAAACTTAGCAACTAAATTTACGTGATGTGGCAAAACTTATTGTTTGCTTAATAATTATAATCAGTATATTGACACTTTCTTGGAAGACCAAATTAATATTGTATTAGATACCCAAAAGATTATTAAACTCATGGATTGATTTTTTTTTGTTATTTTGCTACATAAATGAACTAGGGTTTGTAAAGGCGTTTGGAGGGTTTGTAGGTGACAAGAAGATCTCATTTCTCATTACTAAGAAAAGTGTGCATATGGCACCAAGCCTGTTTGATACGTATAGACAAACTATGGGACTCCATAGAGATGGGGCAATGTATTGTTCTATGTTACTCCACAAATGCATATGTAGAATGTTACTCACTATGAAAGAACCTATGGAAACTAGATGTGGTCCATCAAGCAAAGATCTCTTTAAGAAAACAATGTCATCGAAAACCTACTATTGAAGAGACCAATATACAACAATAGTAGGATTCTTCTAATTTGTAATCATTTGGGTCCAATTCAACTTGATGCAAAGTGATAATACATTGTCTTGATTTACAAAAATTATAGATAATTTCCTAAATGAGATAATCATCAATAATAGGGAATACAAATGAGAATAAGAATACAACATACATTTTGAATGCCACCATATTAGACATAGGCAAAAAAAATTATTAAATGCCCTTCATAAAATGACATAGAATGCCTAAAATGAGGCAAAAGTAATATGTACTTGTTGTTTCCTCTTAGTAGAAATTTCCCATTATAGAAAATCAATATTTCTTCACAATGGTTTTAAATCTTTCATTGGTAAAATAAGTGGTAAATTATATGTCAGTCAACTTTCATCATATCAATATTTCAATTATTATTTTAATTGTGTATTACCAACTTAACAAAAACATGCTAAACAACCTAAATCTAATACAACAATTATTATTTCAAATCAAAGTACAACTTTTCCAATTCAACAATTCCAATTTAACAATCCTATCAGCCTCTCTTTCACCTTTTGGGGAAATTTCTAGTATATTATTATTATTTTTATTTTCTTTTTCATTTGCAATGTTTCTGATATCTAGGCTTCTTGAGAGAATTTTTAATCTCAACCACACCAAATTGTTCGGATTTGAATATGGTTGTGACTTATCATTTTCATAAAGGCTTATTGTAGATATTTTCTAAAGAGCGACTACAACAACCCTTGGATTTCTTAGTGTTTCGCCATTTTGTTCTAGTGATTTGCCATGATTTTACAAGATAATATAATATGGTAATAGATTTGCCAAAAAAATTATATATACACATTTATTATTCATAAAACTACCTTCCATTTTTCCTATGTATCATGGGGATTCTCCCATTTATTATACATATAAATTTAGGGAGGTTCTTAAAATTTTCCCTAGGGAGGAGTACCAGCCTCTACTTGTCAACAAAAAAATGGCATTTTTCATAGGCCCTAACATATGCATCACCCTCACCAAATAACTTGGGCCAATAGAAGCCAACTTTAAGAATCTTAAGGGATGTATCTCTCCATATGCAATGTCCCCCACAAACATATCTATGGAAATCATTAATCACCTTAGGAATCTTCCTCTTCCACCAAACTTAATAGAAAGCTCCCCATAGGGTCCTTCCAGTACAACTGGCCATTTGAGATAACAAAATTTTGATCTTGTTGCCTTAAGGCCTTGTATTTGACTTTGTTGAAATTAAATTGGAAACTTAGAAAAAGTAAATAATCAACAAGATATTTCTACCAATCTAAGACTAGGTACTTCATATGGATTTTCTATGTTAAGGTTTCAAATTTCCTCTATTCTCCTTCTTCTTTGCTTTCCCCTTCCTAGTTTTCTAACAGGTTTATTCCCAAGGCTTTGCAGTTAGCTTCATATAATATTTTAGCCAACCCATTTCCCTTGATCAAGTTGGTATGTTTGATATCCCTATCATATTCTTGAATCTTGGCAATCCATTTGCTTCTCTTTCCCTCATTGTCACCCTATATGAGAATATCTTTCATAACAGTTGTATGGACATAAGTTATTACATTTGATTGCAGGACATAAATTCAAAAGGAGTTTAGAGATCTAACCAAGGCATAGGCCTATTTTTCTATAATATTGTATTTCAACTCTACATCTCATAACACCTGACTGAAAAATGCAATTGGCTACTCCTTTCCTTCACTATTTTTTTGTAATAGAACAAGTACCACTGTGTTAGAAGAGTAAAAAGAGAAAATGAAGATTTTCCTTTGATAGTCTGGGATAACTAAGTTTGGGCTTTTGAAAAATCCTTTTTTATTCTAGAGAACAATTCTTGGGCTTCAATAGTCCACTTGACCTCCTTGTCCTTCTTTAAAATTTCTGTGATTTCTTTGACAATTTCAGCATAGTTTGGTATAAACATTCTTACGAAAATTATTTTTCCCAAGAAGACTTGAATTTCCTTCCTATTCCTTTGTAATGGAATATTTCTAATAGCCTCCACCCTTTTGGGTTCAGTCTTCACTCTTTCCCTTTCCACTATATGGCCCAATAGCTTGCCTTCACTTAAAGCAAATTGTGATTTGTTGGGGTTTAAAGACAGACTGTATCTCTTGAATTTTTCAAAAGTGAGCTACAAGTGTTTGATATGCTCCTCATCTAATTTCAAGAACACAGTTATGCCATCTAGGTAAATCACTATGAATTTATCCCATTTTCCATCAAATGTTATATCCATTACCCTTTGGAAAGTGGCTCAAACATTTATGAGGCCAAAAGGCATTACGGCATACATAAATGTCCCCCAAGGTGTAGTAAAAGTTGTTTTCTTTTGATCCCTGGGGTTCACAACATCTTGGTTGCATCCAGAGAAACCATCCATCATGGACATTATCGGAGACCCTACTACTTTCTATAGAATATAATCCATTTTAGGAAAAGAGTAGTTATCTTTCAGTGAGGGCTTATTTAAATTTTTGAAATCCACACATAGCCTAATTTCCCCATTTTAATTCCTAACAATGACTAAATTTTCCACCCAATATGAAAACCTCAAAGGTATAAGCATATTAGGCTGTAGCAACTTCTTCACTTCCTTTTCAATTGATGGGAGTAACAAGGGATTGATTTTCCTATTCTTCTTATTGTATGGATTCACTCCAGTTTTTAAAAGAATTTTGTATTGTATAACATTGGGGTCAAAGATATTCAAATCATCATATGACCAAGAAAAAACATCCATATACTTCCTAAAAAGGTCAAGATTTATTTATTTGTATTCTTTTGGAATCACTTTAGCTAGCTTTATGACTTTAGGATCTTCTTCTATGCCAATATTACAATCCTCCCCATCTTCCTCAAGCTCTTGTTTAGTTGGCTTAGCAGCCACATCATTTGAGTTAAATAGTCTCTCTAATGGAACTAACCCTCTGGGGATGGTATTTTCATCCTCCTAATCAATCAATAAGTTTTTGAATTCCCCAATAACCTCCATAAAGCGCTTGATCTGTTCCTCATCCTGAAACACTTGCCAATACTTCACATTGTATGGTACTGAAGGTCTATATCTCACCTGAACTTTATATATGAGCAAGGGGTTTTGGGGGGGTTTAAAATTGCTAGCAACAATTGCCAATGAATCAACCATCCTATTATGCTCCCTAGGTAGAAACTGAATATTGAATGCTAGGAAAATGTTTTCAACCAAATCCCATACCTCATTCCTGTAAGAATTCAATCTTGGATGCTTGGTTTGACATTGATTCTTTACTTGCTTCACCACCAATTCTGAATCCCCAAACATAGTCAAGCACCCAATATTGAGGTTTTTAGCAACTTGTAGCCCCAACAACAATGCTTCATATTCAACTACATTATTTTTGGCCTCAAATTCTAGCTTGAAAGAAAAAGGGATAAAGCTACCTTCTGGGGATACCAACAACATGCCTGCTCCATTTCCTTCCCTAGAATAAGCACCATCAAAATATAATTTCCATACCTAGTCATGTTCAAGTTGTTGTTAATCCAATTGGGTAGACAATTCTACCTAGGTGTCTTCCTTGATTTGACCATCTTCCTCTAGTAATAGACAAGAAAAATCTTTCTCCCTACCATACACAGGAGCATTGTTTGAAAAATATTCTTTTGTAACTATCTTTACGAATATGGATTCCTTGTTTAATTGATGCTCCTCTCCACCAAACTCTGGAATTATAACATATGTCAGATCAAGTTTAATATAACCCCCACTTTTCATCCCCTATGACCTAGACAAAAGCATAACAAATCTTGCAAGGATGTCAACAACTACAATATCCATTACTACACTCTTCACTAGGATTTGTGCCAAATTGACCACTAGATCTTTGATCATACCTAGGAACTTTACTCTTTTAGAATCAAAAGAATACAAATATTTGTATGGTTTTGTTATCTGTAGACCTAATTGTTCCATTATAGATAATGGCATTAAATTATGAGAAGATCCTAAGTCAAACATACAATTATATAACAGTAGGTCATGAGTCACTTGGGTGACATAGAATAGAGGAGTGGAAGGATCCTACTCCTCCACTTTTGGTCCAAGTACAACCATGGACCTTTATTCTTGAAGACTAAGGCTATCTTAAAGGGGGGTGTTGGTGGGTGAACTCATGAACTGAGAAACTTATGCTTTATAACTGGGTTGTTTCAACAATTTGGTCAAACGGGTAACTATCTCAACCTTCTCTAGTTATTTTCAAAGACTAAAAGTAGAGGGGTTATATTGTAGCTCCTAGAGACATCCTCAAACTGATTACAAGACAAGTGCATAGGCACATCTAGATTGGTGTGTCTCAAATGATTTATAGGAAATTGTAGACATCACTTATGTTCTATACATACATACATACATACATACATACATACATACATACATACATACATATATATATATATATATATAGATATAGGAAATGGATTGGTTCTTATCCAAAGAAATAAGACATGAATTTCTAGTACTTCTTCACAGGTTCAGATCTCAAAAATATGCATAAAAATAGTGGAGGCCGAGTAGTCAAAGGGCTTCCAGTTTAATAAAATTTTGTAGAGCAGATGAGAGAAGACAAAGAGAAGGAGCAAATCATCACATAGAGCATAAGGCTTCAATACTTCTACACATAACACATAGAGCTTGAGGCATTAAGGATTTCTATACTTATTTTAGTTACAAGAAGAAATAATGGATGAAGGAGGGGCTGAATGCTATGATTCACATGTTGCAGATTTGAAGATATGACTTAAATAGTCCACACAGGTATATGCATCAACAATATTGAGACAAGTTAATCTGTGATATAATTACAGGCATGTGTATTCACATATCAATACAAATAAATCTATGAGGAAGCTTGAAATATTTCTAGCAGCTATAATTGCATGAATACAAAGAAGAAATATGAACACAAAATGGGTTTCAATAGAGGGAACACATACTATAATTCTTGAAGAGGGAATCACCACCATTCCCTTGATATTCTGAAATATTTGTGTTACAAAGAGATACAGTTTGAAAATAGAATGTAGTGTTTTCTATAGAATTTTTGAACCATTTCTAAGTCTTGCTTTCCCCTATTTATCGGAAGAGGAGAGCAAGAAAATTCATTACAACAAAGTATCTCTAGTCTAGACTCACTTGTCAGGTCGAATAACTGTCTCAGTCATAAATGGCTCTATGGCCCAAAATATTACATAATTAAATGCCTTAAGAAAGGAGGCATGTTACAATACAACAAATAAATAACCACAAGATGAAAAATATACAAATATCTCCTTGCCCATCCTGTGATCGTCTCTGTTGTAGGAGTTGTTCTAATTAAGGCATGGCTTCCTACCTTGCTTCACCAACCTCTGTCTTTTCTGCCTTTATTTCATTTGGTGTTGGCTCTCAGACTTCTGTCATAGTGGGCTTCTTCTAGATTAGCCCATCTTGTGCTTTGAATGCACCACCTGTTCTTCTTAAAACCATCGTTGCTGACCCATCACACTGTTTAAACCTTTGTCCTGCACTATCGGTGCCTTAATGTAGTGTAACAATGAAGTTAGTTAGCCGCGAGCTTTTTACCTCTAAAACAGGCAAAACGGGCACCTTTTGATTTTCCCCTTAGCCCCCCTTTATTATAGCCCCTTGTGTGACTTTACTCATATGACTGTGGGATGGAACTAGGGGCTTAGCCCTTTGGGTGGTAAGGCTATCAACAACTGTGTAGGGCAGTTTCCTTTTATAACTTGAATCACCCTGTGTGACGCCTTTTTACCACATCGGCTAAAATCCGTACATGAAATATTTATCAAATATAACCTATGAAACATCGCATCTGGGGCGTTTCTCTTTGTTACTTGGAATCCCGCATCCAGATGCTGGATTCACTTTTCCTTAAGTTTCTCCCTAGGCAGCTATGATCACCGATATGCGGGATGATGTCATCATTGCCACGTGTCACCCTATGAGTGGTGACATGTGTCACCCAGAAATGCACTTATAGGACCCCTGAAAACATCGAAACTACTTGACACGTGTCCTTCATACTACCTCGTCATTGATGACATCAAGTTCCATGTTAGCCATCAGGACCAATCATATTGTGCCATGTGGCCCCCAGGAAGAGAGAGAAAATGGCTTGCACGGCCCTGTTTTTGCATTGGGTTTCCTTTTTCAAATAATTTCGGCCTTCCTCGACGATCTTATACTAAATTTCAAAATTGGAACCCAACAAGGTTTTTTGAGGAGGTAGCCCCTATGTTCTTGCGATCGTCGATAATGTGGGATTATGGGATGTGGGATTTCCCATCGCTGATATGTTGTACCGCCATACCACCACTGTGAGGAGAGAGAAGGGGGCAGCCTTGCCTTGGTTTTACCATGCTTTTCCTTTGTAAATGAATTTCAGCCCTCCTCGACGATGTCACACCATAACACATGATTGTAACCCATGAGGTCAATTAAGTCAGAACCTTGCTGATCCACCCATCGTTGATATTGTGGGGCTGCAGGATCGCGAGACTACGATATCAACATTCAACATTGTGAACCACTGATAACCATAAGTGTATGTCTTGGGACCCCGCAGACAGACGATGCACTGATCACGGATATGCTGATATGCCAATGTGCCAATGCCACATGGAGGAGACATAAAGGGGGCAGCTCGACCTTGGTTTTGTTCCACATTTCCTTTGTTAACTCTTTTCGGCCTCCCCCGATGATGTTACACTACATCAAATAATCACACCCCCGTAAGGTTTTTAAAGTGGCAACCCTTTGATCTGTCGGTATGTCGATAATGTGGGATTGCAGGATGCGAGATTGTGGGATTTCCCCTTGTCGATCATTGATAAGCCTATATTGCAGGACTGTGGGGCTGCCAATATACAGAATTGCGATGCACAGGGATTATCGTCCTTGGGCCCCCTGATAAGTGATATTTTCTCTCATACTTAGTAATTTTCTTGGTTTTCAAGTCTTTCCAAGTGTGATCTTCAACATGCTCTAACTTCCAATCCAAAAGTCCATTCTTGGACTTCTATATACTCTTAGAAAGCTCTTTCTGAGCACTAGGCAATGGAGAGGGTATGATTAAGCTTTGAGATATTCTGTGGCTTGGGAAAGTGGCTCAAAACTTCACTACTCTTGGGCAACCTTGACCAATTGAAACCCACAATGCAGTGAGTGACAACATTGGCTCCAACTGGGGATAGTTCCTTGCTAGCAAGGTGCTGAGGACTTGTAGACTAGTAGATTTTCCTTCCATTGGGAATGGAGTCATTCTTAAATAAAATATAATTCTGTGAAAAAGAGAATTTTTCAATAATAAACTGAAAAATTCAAATAACAATTTCAACACACACACCGGATATTTACAATGAGCAACAGGCAGATATCTCTCGTTTTGAGAATAAAAGTTTAGGAACTGACCATTTACAGGTAGTTCCAATAGTTCACCATCCAAGTTTTCAAGCATGTAAGTGTTATTTCCCCTCTCTTCTGCAATCTTGAAGGGGCTGAACCATAGTGGATCAAATTTCCCATGTTTGCCTTTGTCTTCTCATCGAACATCCCACCTGAGAACTAAATCTCCTTGCTGAAGAGGTTTGTCCTTAGCCTTATTGTCAAACAGAGATTTCATCCTTTGTTGGTAGTTTGATAGTTTTATCCCCATGTGCTCTCTATTCTTGTGAAGCTCCACCAGCTGATTTATCCTTCTAGTCAAGGCGCTTGGCTCTTCCTCAGGTTCTTGTAGAAAATTAGCTACTGAGATTTCTAATTGGATCGGGAAGACAACAACCTTGCCATATACTAGCTCAAAAGGTGATTTCCCAGTGGATCATTTAGGCATTACACGGTTAGCCCACAGAGAAAACTTCAGTTGGGAATCCAAATTCTTTTGATTTTTCAGTGATGGTCTTCTTTAGAACCCTCACCATAGTTTTATTTGAAGACTCAACCAAGCCATTCCCTTGAGGGTAGTATGTAGTGGAGTGTCCAATAATGATATTGAATTTATGGCAGAAGTTGGTGAACTTGGCAGATTTGAAGACCTGTGCATTATCAGTGATAATTTTAAAAGGACACCCAAAGCGGGATAGTATATTCTCCTCCATGAATTTTATCACCACTGAGTCAGTAGCATTTCTAGCTAGGATAGCCTCTACCCACTTTGTGAAATAGTCAGTGGTTGTCAAAATCCATTTATGTTGGCCATTGGACATTGGGTTTATTTCTCCAATGAAGTCTAGTCCCCACTATTTAAAAGGCTCCTCTATGTGCATAGCAATCAGGGGGAGAGGAGAAAACTTCTGTCTTTCAATAAACAGTTGACATTTCTGGCACAACTTAACCTAGGAATAAACATCTCCAAACAACATGGGCCAGTAGAATCTTGCCTTAAGGATTTTATGTGTTGTTGTCTTCCAACTGTAGTGTCCTCCACATACTCCCCCATTGAAAACCTTAATCACTTCATGGGTTTCTCCCTTGACCAAACATAGTAGTAATACCCCCATCGGGTCCTTCCAATAGAGCATTCCATTGGATATAATGTATTTCTATGCCTGCAATCTCAAAGTCTGATATTTAGATCTATCTAGTCGCACCGGCCATCTTAGGAATAAGAGGTAATGAACAATGTTCTTATACCTCGGTGATACCTCATATTTTGAATAGATGTTCTGCTCGACTATTTTAACTCCGCTTTGGTGATCCTCTGGTCTGCCTTCCGCTGTGATCAGGCTTATCCCTAGAGCTTCGTAGTTGGATTCAGATAAAATATTTGCTAATCCCTAACCTTTGATGAGCTTGGTAAGCTTTATTTATAGCTCATATTCTTGTATTTTAGCTATCCAACTTCCCCTCTTTCCTTCCTTGTCTCCCTACACCAAGATTTCATTGACTACATTCGTTAGGACAAACGCTGTGATTCCTAATTGTCAGGCGGAAAGAGTCGATAGTGCGGACACAACCAACCTCCCTAGGAGCCTAAGACTCTCTAGTGACAAACAAGACAAACAAGAGCAATCCTTCTCTAAACATGCATTTACTATATAAGAAATCAAGTGTTTAGATCCTACCTGTAGTCCAACGCTGTTGTAGCAGTCCAGCCCCGCTGATCCGGATGAGCTCCTCCTTCACTTCAAAACCTGCATCCACTAACAATCAAATGATTAAATAGCACTTGATAATCTCATAGAATAAAACATATTTAACACATAGACCAAGGAGTACATGAAATAACTCATAAATAACAAGTTATTGAGAAGAATGGACTCATTTGCATTAATAGGAAACAAAAGGAACAATTACAACCTGAGCCTTGGTGTTGTGCAAGTCCCTCCCAGGGTCCATCAAGAGTTCTCCTTTACTTTGACAAAGCTCACCCACTTCCAAATAGAACAAGCAAAGATGGCAATCTCTCCTCACAAGCTTCTAAATGGGAGTCCTAATTCCAGCAGCATCTACCCTTAGAAATGTTTAGCTTCCAACCTCCCCTCCTTCTGGCCCAATGCCTGTATTTATAGTGCTCAAGAGGAAGTTAATCAGGTCCCCCATCAATGGGATAATCCCCTCTTTGGATGGGATAGCTCCCTTATTGATGGGATAAGTTCCTCTTTGGTAGGGATACATGAACCATCTGGAGGCGCTTAATACACGTCGAACAACCTTCTAGAATGCTCTAGAAATTACCACAAGTAACTTTTTAAAGATGAAACTTGCGCATTTTGACCTTTACAGGGGGACGCACCTGCCCCTTTACATACAGAGCGTACAAGTACGCAACTTTTGTGAACATTGGGTGCATACCCGCAGGTAAGGTTGAGAGAACCTGCGTACCCAGAGATAAATACATTTATAAAGACTTTCTCTCTTTTTGGAGTTTGACATGGAGAGCAGAGGCATAAGACTTGCCTAAGAGGATAGCATGACTGTTGATAGAGCCATACTAACTGTAAATAGCCATGGTGACATTTTTTAGTGTAACAGATTGCCCCCTAAAGTGCGAAGCCTGTAGTAGATTAGGGTTTTGTATTATCTAGGAAGGGTGAAGCGCTTTATCATTTCAAGGATTATCTCGTGGAGAGCCTGGTCAGAACCTGCAATTTTCAACACAAAATACATGTATAAGATTATATCATCACTGAGGTAGGCATTCCCATACTCAGATCAAAACTTTAACTAACAGACTAACTACTCTGATACAGGAATGATCTTGCAGTACATCATAATCATAGACTTTTGTAGACACAGTATGGGCGCAGCCATCTGTTTATGATTAGTCTACTTAGATAATGAATACAAAACTCCTTGCAGCCTGGATGGTGGAAACTAGATCCAGGGTCTTCATTTCTGCTTCCCGAATTGGTACGATTCTAGCCATGCGAATAAATGAGTTGATGTCGAACATGGTAGAAACCACTTGATTACCAGTCGATGATATAAACTGTTAACAAGTGTGAGAGAGACCACCAGTAATGTCAATGGTTCTCAAAGTACCCAGTACAATCCATGAGATGTGAATGAATGAGTTGATGTCGAACATTTCACGGAATCCTTCGATCGAAAGTCAATGATGTAAACTGACGTCAAAGGCGAGAAACCTGCCATTGATGCATGCAGACTTCAAGGTACTGACGATTTCTAAGTCATCTCTCTAGATAATGTGTTGATGTCGATAGAAAGCGACCCGTTGCAGGCAAGCCCACAACACGAAATCATTTGTTCAAGTTGAAGAAATGTTGCTGTAAGGACTGACTTAGGGATGGTCAAATGGATGACAAGTATTTTGCAGATGAAAGTTTTGTTTGCAGACCTCTTGAATACATAATGACACGACAGATGGCTTGGTGATGAATGACTCAAAGTTAATCCCCGGAACCCGGCTGAAGTCTTTCAAAGTGGTTTGATCAACTGTGAGGTAAAGGATTTCCCAACCCAGGTGAATGAAAAGTGTCGTGTTCAAGAGTGGTAATAAGGTTACTTCTGAGACAAAGGATAACAAATAGGCTCATTCTTCTCTCTTTTCCCCCACCATTTTTGGCAAGTACCTCTTTATTTTTAACAAGCTTGAGGAGGATAACATATGCTTGATTATAAGCTCATCCTTCGGATGAGTCCAACCTAGTTTTGATTCGAACCCTAGGAAGGAGTGGTTCGTTCCTGTTTGTAATTGAACAGGTCCTTTACTGTGAAATTTTTAACGAGCCAAGTATAGGAGAAACTCGGCGTTTTTCAATTTTAGAGAGTCTGAAAAACTTAAGAAGACTCCAAGTTGAACTTTTTCGTAGATTTGTGTCCCTCAAGCCCGAAAAAGTATAAAATAATACCTGGGGGAACCGCTTGATCTTGCGACCAAGGAGTACTTTCATAATTAGTGCCACTGACCTGAAAAGTAAAAAGCGATCAAGGACACGTCATTTTATTTCCGTATCGAGTTTGAAACGACAAAAACCCGGCAAACTTTTCCTGTTTTTACGGTCAGAAAAGGGCTATAAGGGGACCGTCTTTTAATTCCGTTTTAATGAGTGTAAAAGAAACGCTCGGCAATCTTTTCATATTTTAGGAGTCAGAAAAGGGCTTAAAAGATGACTCTGATATTTTGGTTCGTGAAAAATGATAATTTTCCCTCTAAATCCCTTTGTCCTGCACAAAAACGACACATTACTCATACCTGTTTAAGATAGGAAAAAATACATTGAAAAATATCCTTCCATGGTGAAAAATAAACAAACCTAGCATTCATTCATCCAAAAAACCTATAAAAAGACTTTTTACCATGTCATTTTTACCATTTTACTGTTGAGGTTGAGAAAAGGGCTTTCGGCAAGAAACTTCCTGTGGTCATTGCGGAGAATCTGACCGTCAGAATCGAACGCCATCTCTTCCAGGTATTTCACAACATCCTCCTCTTCAATTTCATCCGATTAAAATTTTGTTTTAGGTTTTAGTTTTGGTTTTTGGGGGGTTTTAGGTTTTAAAAACCGCTCTGCGGGGTACGCAGGTGCCCTAAGGGTGACCTGCATCCCCCGACCTTTTCCTACACAGGAAAAAGGTCGGGGTACGCAGCCCACCTTCAGGCCAGCTGCGTACCGGCGCTCTGTGTCCTAAACGCGGGGTGCGTACCCAGCGAAGGGCGGAATTTGAAAACCCAAACCCCAAAAATAACCATTTAAATTTTCCCAAATTAATTCTAATCTTTATTTCTTGGTGTGTAGGGCACTCACCATGTTGGATTGGAGAGAAAGAGAGCACGAGGACGTTGATTTAGCCGCAATTGGTCACCAACCTTCCATTGATGCCCTAAAAGCATGCGGACTATATAAATACTGGGCCATACCTGGCATGAGGGCTCAGGTGAGATTCTTGGAGTGGCTGGTTGAGAGATGGAACACTCATGAGCAATGTTTTTACATCGGAGGGCACCAGCTCGAGATAGAGCCCTCTGACATATACTTTCTCACTGGCTTGCCAAATAGGGGCGAACAACTCAATCTAGCCGGGACTAGGCCGGGTGGCCAATCCCTTGCTAGTCTCCGGGCAGATTGGTGCATACCCAATCAAAACCATGCGAAAGGCATAGAAATCAAATACATCTCTCGGCGTGAACTCATGGTTATAGCTTTCACGGTTACCAGAATTTGCGGGGCAGCCGCTTTACATATTTCCACCGGGTCCCAAATGCGGATGGCGATTGACTGTTTTCGAGGCACCATCTTCAACTGGTGCGATGCTGTGTCGGCCAACATGAAGGGCCAACTGACTAGGGCAAAGAACAGACAACTGAAGACCTTTGGATATGGGCCTCTAGTTGTGAGCTTTGCCTTAGAGAGAGTTCCGATGCTGATCCCTCAGCATCTCACTGTTGATATCTTGGGTCCTCGGGAGCCAAAGCTAATACGATGGGTTACGGTGATGGCCCGGCATCCTGACGAGGGCGCGGCAGTTGTTCGATTCCCTGCTGGTTATTTTCACTGGTTAGAGGACCAAGTCTTTGCTATTCAGGACTTTCCTTATGCCGGAATGGATTTTCGGAATGATCCGGACATGGTTCTTCCACAGGGAGAACAGTGGGATGACAGAGGTATTTCATTTTCACAAGTTTTCAAATTATATATATTTTTTGTTTTTATATATATCTCCTCAAACTGACAGTACAAATTTTCAAAATGCAGATGTAGGTCCACGGCGTCCAGCCAACCTCCGGGCTTTTGAGAGGAGAGCACCAGCTGTACCAGCACCAGCCCCACAGGATGCGGCCGCAGAGACCTTGGCCGAGCTGGAACAGGATCTAGAGCGTCTGACGGCGGATATACCAGAGACCGCCATAGATGACATTCCCATTCGACTTCAGCGCTATGTGGTCGCAGTCCCAGGACCTTTTAGGAGGTTCTTGTGTAGGGTAGCGCGGGCAGTGGTCTCGTATAGAGAGCACCACCAGTGATTGGCTAGTCACTTTTGTAGACACATATGACATTTTTTGTTTTTTGTACTTATCATTTTTGCTGATCATAAGGTGTTTTTCAACCTATGATCGAAGACGATGTATATTTTTTGACACACTCCTATCTATATATATATATCATTATTACCGGCTCATTTTGTTTAACATATGTGATGAAATGTTTTTAAATTTACTTGCATGATTATTGTAAATGTCTGTCCAACATTCGAGAAGCAATTGCATCTGCTAATGTATTTAAAGACCTTGGAATATGCTGATATTCAATGTAATCAAATTCACGTTCCAAGAGACGCACTCTCAAAAACAACCTTAATAACACAAGATTTCTAATGGCATATACTCTATTAAGCTGTAATACAACAAGTTCAGAATCTAACCTCACTATCAAACGTCGAATTCCAAATGAAATAGATTCAGATAATAATTCAACCACTGCACTGTATTCTGCAATGTTGTTCGTTGTTTGACCGAGGCTTACCCCATGCATAGAAACTAACTCGTCAGAGGGCGAATAGATAACCCAAGCTGCGGAAGAGATATTCCGTGTACTACGACAAGCACCATCAGCAAATCCAATGTATGTTTGGAGAGGCGTCGACATCTGCAATATCAAGAGTAAAACCAAGATAAGCCAGAATAACGACGAAAAGCACACTCTCTAAACTAAGCACACTATCTAAACTAACAAACATACTAGCTAGAAAGAAAACCTAACCTAACTAAAAATTCTCCATACCCACCATTTAAGCATAATACCTCTTTAGGTAAAGTCCATTTCTGGGTTTACCCAAAGAGTCCCCATCAAAATCTACCAGCTCATAAGCCCCTTTTGCTAGCTTTCGCTTTACAATGTAGGGTCCATGCCACATAGGAACGAATTTTCCAGCACCTAGCTTATCGTTAGCTTGATCATATAATAGCACTAGGTCTCCCTCCGAAAAACTTCGAGGGGTCACATTTCTATCATACTGAGCTTTCATTCGCTTCGCGTGAGTCTCGATTGCCAATGCAGCGTCACGTCGAGTCTCATCTAATTTAGCTAAGTATAATAAACGCTTCTCCTCTTCGGAAGTAGCTGGAAGTAATTCGACAGCCATTTGAAGTGATGGGATTTCGCATTCAATGGGTAACACAGCTTCCAAGCCATAAACTAGCTGGAAAGGAGTGAACCCTGTTGAAGTTTTCACTGAGGTTCGGTATGCCCATAGCGCTGAAAATAACATGTTGTGCCAATTCGACCGATGAATACCAATGGTTCGTCGGATCATGATAACTAGAACTTTGTTGATAGACTCAACCAAACCGTTGGCTTGCGGATAATAAGGAGTAGAGCTATCGTGGCGCAAACCAAGCTGGCTTGTAAGCTCAGTCATCATGATGTTTCGAAAATGGCTCCCATGGTCAGTGATGATTGCTTGTGGGACACCAAACCTAGTTATAATATGATTGAATACGAAAACTGCAGCTGTTTTGCCGCTTGCGTCGAATGTAGGCATCGCCTCGGCCCATTTAGTAAAATAATCAACTGCGAGGATGATATACGCATGCCCCCGGCCGAGTGAGGGTTACAAGTAATAAAATCGATACCCCATTTGGCGAAAGGACCAACGGCAATTATAGGATGGAGAGGAGCAGGTGGTGCGCGCATCTTGCGATCAAACACTTGACAGTTGTGGCACTTCCGGACCGCAATGATACAATCTTTAAACATGGACGGCCAGAAATAGCCAGCGCGCAACACCTTCTGAGCTGTGGCATACCCAGACATATGACCGCCACATGCTCCAGAGTGACAATCATTCAAAACCCTCTCAGCCTCTTCGTGAGTTAAACAACGTCGAAAAACTAAGTCTGCCCCCCGGCGATAAAGTGTATCTCCAATAATCTTGTATTGCTGGGATTGAAACCGAATTTTTCGACGTTCCGACTTTGAAGCTTCAGGCCGAAAGGTTTGGGTTTGGAGATAGATGATTATATCCCCGTACCACGGATCTAAAGTACTGATAAGAAACAAAGATTCGTCCGCAATGGACTCCTCTGCCACAGTTTCTGTGTCAGCATGCGGGAAATCACACATCAATTCCGCAAAAACTAAGGATTTCTTAGACTTGGACTTCTCAAACTCCAAGTCGAACTCTTGCAGGATAACGATCCATTTAGAGTACTTGCCCCCTAGCAGTTGTTTTGTCAAAATATAAATCATAGGGTTGCAATCCGAAATAACTGTAGTTTTACGGAGAAGAATGTAGTGACGAAAACGCTGGACAGCTTGAACGGCTGCCAGGGCCAATTTCTCCACATGCGAATATTTTAGCTCAGTGGGGTTTAATGTCCTACTAAGATAATATATCACATGTTTCGCTCCGAATTCATCTTCTTGAACTAACACCATTCCAATGGTGGAATGCGAAGCTGCGAGGTATAAGAAGTAGTCCTGGTTGTAGTTGGGAGGATGCAACAACGGTGCATGGGTCAACGCGTGTTTAAGTGCATCAAAAGATTGTTGGGCAATCTCATCCCAAAAGAATTGAGCGTTCTGTTTCAACAACCGTGTAAAACCTTTAGTGACCTCGGCGTAATTTGGAATGAATCGGCGTAAAAAGTTCGCTTTCCCTTGCAAACTTTGGAGTTGGCGCAAACTCGAAGGAGGAGGCAATTTGATGATAGCTTCGACCTTCGAGGGATCGACGCGAATGCCGGCTTTTGAAACAACAAATCCCAGCAATCGACCCGTCTCTATACAGAACACACACTTGTGGGGATTCAACCGAATTCGATAATGCCTACACCTCATAAAGATTGCTCGTAAGTGGACAAGGTGATCAGCTCGATGTAAAGAATGAGCAGGCAAATCATCGAGGTACGGTTGCACAATGTGCTTGATGTCATGAAATGCATAAGACATCGCCCGTTGAAAAGTGGCCCCGGCATTCTTAAGCCCAAAAGGTAATTTGCAATAAGCAAATGTCCCCCATGGACAAATGAATGCCGTTTTTGGTTGGTCGGCAGGTAGAATATTGATTTGATTATAGCCCGAAAAACCATCCATGAAGGAAAACATTTCACTTCCGGCACAATCATCAATAATTTGATCGATATAAGGCGTAGGATAGTTGTCTTTTGGACAAGCTCGATTTATATCCCTATAGTCGATACAGATTCTTATTGTTCCTTGTTTTTTGTTGACCGGAACAATATTCGATACCCAATCCGTTAACGGGATTGGATAAATGAAACCTGCTTTCAACAGCTTTTCGACTTCTGCTTTAATTGCAGCCGCTTTCCGAGGGTGAATCTGACGCAACCGTTGCCGGACGGGTTTAGCGTCCGGGTAGGTCTTTATTTCATGAACAACAATGGCAGGATCGATTCCCGGCATTTCCTCGTAAGACCAGGCAAACACATCGCGGAATTCTTGGAATAGGGCCTTGTAAGTTTGGATTTCATCTTCTGTACATGAGGCACCTATATGAATGTTTTCCTCAATTCCGGGCTTCACTGAAATATCAATGGGAATAGTGCGAGAAATATTCCCTAAATTCAACTCTGAATCAGAATGTTTCGTTGGATTCTGAGCGTCTTTGACATATTCAGCGGTAAAGATAGATGAAAAATCATTTTCAAAAACATCATCCTTAGGTAAAAACGAAGATCTGTGATGAAGATCTTCCCATGGTAGATCGTCTACACTTAGGATTTCGCGAAGTTGCTCGTCAGATGACACGACTTCGGGAAACGCTATCCGTTCTAAGGTTGATGTGAAAAGTGATTCTTCACTGACCACATTCATTTGGTCGAGCTCGGTTGAACGCGAGTCGGTAAAAGACATGACAGCTTCATAAGCAATTTCATATGGACTCAAAGGCATAGCATCACCGAATGAGTCTATCTCAGATTCAGATGGGACAATCCAAGGATCATCATAAATAATGTTGTCTGATGTAATCATATGAATTGATGCAAATGAAGGGTCTGCATTGATTGGAGGGAAAGGAAAAGTTCCCAGTAAACCGGAATCTTTAACTAAACCTACGCCAACGTCCCTATAAGGGATTGTCGTCTTACCGACATGCTGGATACTCTCTGAAGAGGCTGGGTCGGATGAAAAGTATGTCAGCTGATCAATCATCACGATCTTACCGTTATGTGGAAACTTAATTACTCTGAAGACCGATGAAACGACCGCTGTCATAGCATATGACCAACTTCGACCCAAAAGAAGGTTGTAGTCTAGAGGGGCATCAACCACTTCCACATCCAGACTAACGGTTTTACCTTCTACCCCTATAGGCAATTCCTGTAGAATACCAAACGGACGGAACCCACGGCCATCAAAGGCCTTAAGGATGGTCGGGGATTGGTTCAACGAAGGAGAACCAAGCGATCTCCAACATTGAATCGACATAATACACGTAGAAGCTCCCTCATCAATCACAGTCCGATGAATAGGCCTGTTTTTGACTATCACTGGAATTTGGAAAGCCATTTGATGGGGTAGACGCGGTGTACTATTTTCTAGATCGAAGATTATCAGGTTCGGGTCCTGAACATCAACAGCTCCGATAGCCGACAAAAGTAATTTTCGTTGTGCTGGGCATGATTGCAGCACTTCTAAAGCCGACATTGCTGAGGGTGAAACAGCTAAGTCCTCAACAATGTTGTAATTCTGGGCTGCTCTCGCATGTGGATTGAAAGCAGACCTTCGAAGTACACCCTTGGCGGGCGGTTTGATTACTAAGTCCGGGTTAGGTTTTTCGATCTGTAGTGGATCGGAACCAGGAGCTGAGGTTGATGGGTTAGAATGAGAAGATTCTGCTTCCTTACCATCAACAGGATTCTTACTACCATAATCTTGCGATCGAGTCGCAATCCTCACATGAGACATCATCAAAATGGGTTCTTCACTGGCAGTCGAGGAAGAACCTATCATCTTACTTTCCTGCTTTGGAAATGGATCTTTTAACACAGCAGGAGTGGGAGAACCTTTGACTATTTTCACAACCTCGGCCCGATGAGGGCAATCTCTTGTAAAATGATCCTCTTCACAAATAAGACAAGGATATCGAGGTTTGCGCTTTTCGTCATTGGTTTCCGACTTTTCCGTTTTCTCCTTCGGAGCCTTGTCTGCTTTAGCCTTCTTCTTTCCTTTCTTCTTTCCACCATTTTTTGATTTGGCCGTAGATGACTCTACAGCGTGAATATCGGCGGAAAGTTCAGGAGAAGACTCTCCTGTCGGGGAATCGGGCAAAGTGATTATAGGAGTAGTTGAAGCCTTGGAAGACTTCTTCTTACTCTTTGTATTCACGATACCAATCATACCATCAGCGGCATGAGATCCCGAAGGAGCAGCAGCGATTTGATTCGATTTTTGAAGATCTGGAATCTTCTCGTGTAACGTACCCGACTGAGTATAAACTAAGTCAAGGTACTGCGCCTGAGCAATGACTTGCTCCTCAGTAACTACTCCGGCCTTAGCTACATCTTCAGTAATCTTCGGTAATAATGATTTAACAAACCATTCAGCTAAGATTTGGTCCGGGATAAAAACTTTCACTAACCTTCTTCGACGTCTCCACTCATGAATGTGATCAGAAATATACGTGGACGTTGATTGTTTTAGTGAAGTTAATAACTCCGTGCCGTTATCGTATCTGACCGGCAACTGAAAGTGAGTTAAGAACGAGGTAGCTAACTGGCTGAAATTGTAAAAAGAGGCCCGTGGTAACTCAATGTACCACTTGGCCGCGAGACCAATGAGTGTACGCTGGAAAAGACGTAAGCGGATCGAATCATCCGAGATAGAATTTGAAGCACACCAGAGGTGGTAAGTCATCACATGATTGGACGGATCCTCTCCAGACTTACCTTCGAACTTGGGTATATCACTGGGCAACTTATTTGGCATTGGCGGCCAGAACGGAAGATATTGAATTGGATCGTTCGTTAGGCGCGTCAAGTCTGGTAAATCCAAAGTTGCGATAAACTGTAACTGCCGGTTAGGATCTCTAAAACTCTGGGTCACAAGACCAGTCCCAGGAGGAGGATATCCAGGATAACTAGGAACAGGAGTCGCATTAGGGATATTATATCCTCCTGGAAAACCAGGATTAACCGGACCGTACTGGGGTTGTTGAGGTTGTTGAACAAATTGAGGTTGAGTAGTGACAACCGTACTTATACCAGGCTGACCTGTAGGCATCTGGACCGTGGTTTGAATCGTAGATCCAGACAACGGTAAAGATGTCTGAGGAGTGGTTGCAGAGACAGTAGAAACCGGAGCCGTCGATACTCCAGAAGTAAGTGCGGCAGATGTAGCGGTAGTTGCAGCAGCCGTTTGAGATGGAGTACTAGGTGCAATTGGCGGCTGAGTAACTACCGAAGTTACAGAAGTTTGAACATTTGACTGGACAGGTTGCGGTTGCTGGGGTGGACCAGAAACTACGGGTTGTCCAGCTTGAGGTACCAACTGTATACTTGGCTGCAACACCTGTTGACCCTGTGATGGATCCCACACTAACATTCCGGGGTATTGACCCGTAACAGGTTGAGGATACTGAGATCCATAACCGGATTGAGGATAGGATTGATAATTGAAAGGTGCAGTTCCCATACCTTGAACATATGACTGACCTTGAGGTGGTTGATAACCTTGACCCGAGTATTGACCTTGAGGTTGATAACCTTGAGGTAAATACGGATACTGGGGTTGACCTTGACCTTGAGGTTGATACCCTTGAGGTTGATACCCTTGGGGTTCATACCCTTGAGGTAAATATTGATACTGAGGTTGACCTTGGGGTACATATTGAGGCTGGGGTTGACCTTGAGGCATGTATTGCACCATAGGTACATACTGAACTTGAGGTTGCCCCCCAGACACGATTTGTGTACCTTGAGGTTGCCCCCCAGGCGTTAACTGAGGCTGCCCCCCAGGCGGTAATTGGCCACCTTGAGGTTGGGAAATGGGAACTAAACCTGACATCATGTAAATGTCTCCTACACCCAATGGTATATTACCATTGTTTCCAGCTAATAACCCATGATCAACGGGTTGAGGAGATGCCCCCGCAAAGGTACCAGAAAGTGATTGATACCCGGTGGGAACAGAAGGACCGCCGTGTAAGAAAGATTCAGGAGTTTGAGTAAACACGGACGACTGACCAGACATATTTACAGGAGTATAAATACCTCCAGGTGGAAAGGGAGTACGAGGTGTAGAAAAACCTACCCCTGAGTTGTCTAAATAATTGGTTAACGAAAGGTACCAAGTAGTACTTCTAGGAGGACTGTAAAAGATAGATTCACGCTCCATGAGCTCGATAGTAAGTTGATCTTCAAGGTTAGAGACGCCTATTTCTTCCTCTGGAGCAAGTTCTTCGATAGCAATCAGACCAGTAGGAAGATTTTCGGTGATAACTCGTTCTACTCTTGGTGAATCTGGAACACTAGAAGTCGGAGTAACAGGTTCAGATATTTCAGGTTCTTCACCTGTATCACTAGCAGACGAAAAACTACCAACAAGTTCAGAAACTGTAACAGCTTCGGGATTATAACCTGTCTCTATACCTTGGTAATCTGAATGGACTACCAAGGAAGATTCTCCTTCTTCAGGTGAACCTACTCTACTGCCACTAGGAGGAGTTACAAGGACCTTCAAACCCTCTAGATTACTCGGGTCGTCTCGAGGAGGGTCACCCCGAAGTCTACGGGATCTCCTCAACAATTCGGCCATAGAAACAACTTCAGGAGACTGGCCCCGAAGTCTACGGGACTGTCTCGGTAATTCCGCCACAGCTAAAAACTTTTAACTACTACACACGAAAACAAAGTAAAATCTCAAATCAAACCACCTAAAGTCTCTAAAGAACCAAACAAATTTGAATCACATGCCTAAAGAATCTAGGGCGTCAAACCAAGCACAAACAGTAGCCTTCCAGACCGAAAATGCTAGTTGGAGATGAAACCCAACATCGCCGGATTCAGTACAGAAGTGGCGGGTGGAACAGTTACCCCGGCAACCTGCTTAATGAATAGACCAGCACAAGTTCCTCCACTTTAACCGTCTCGAGTGAAGTGAACCCCCCGGAAAATCCAAGTGAGTCTAGCCGACGTCTGCTCCAGGTACAGTGGGATCTTCCCTCCACCGTCACCTCGGTAGAATCCTAAAGATAATGGTCACTAAGGTTACCAACCGCAACAAATGCACCTGGGGGAACAGTCTACACTCCGACAGCACGCAAGGGCAGAGTATCAAGCTCAATCCCCTTACCGATTCCTTGACAATAATCCAAGGTTTACCGACAAGTGACCCCTGGCTCCTCGACAATGGTTAATCCGAGGTTTACCGTTTGTAATACGTGCATGTCTGGCGTCGTTCCCAACGAGGGGGGATTGATCCCCTCACTGGTTCGGACACGAGCTCATGCTTCTCCTTTAAGAGGAGCTTTCCAGAGTACAAATGAGACAATTGGATTTATTCTATCACAAGATAAGCTACTTGTTTGGTTTTTTTGTCTTGGAGAGTTAATTACTCTCCTACTCCAAGACACTAACCTAATCTAAATTGGTGTTTCAGAGCCCTAGTAAATAAAAGTTACTACGTTGATTTTACTTTAAGCGTTAATTTTATGGTTTTTCTTAAAGACAAAAGGTAGCGGAAGTGAAACCAATGGTGTGTAGACTCGACTCAAACCACTACAAAGATGCACCTAAGATGATTTACGCTACTTTTCTCTTTCAATGAAATTCCTAACTAAGAGAGTTGAGAAATGCAAATTTTATAGAAAACAACTTTCTTAGCAAAGACAATCAAAGAAACAATTCTCTTTATCTTTCCAAGCATACAAACATGACCACTCCTTACGTGCACGAAAAACTCTTTTTCTTTCAAAACTCTTCAAAGCTACTTGAAACAAAACTTTTCAAAGGAGATGTTTTTGTATTTTCTCTTATTTAATAAAGCATATAAATCTATTTTAACGAAAATCAATCTCAAAAGTTATAAAATCTATGAAAATTTGACTCATAAGCAAATCAAAAAGAAATTTACTCTAAGCAAACCTAACGAGGAAAAAGCCTACAAAGATGATTCTAGGTTGTTTTACTTGACCACAATCAAGTCAAGGACCAGCTAATGCAGAATCAAAAGACCAGTCAAAACAAAACTCAAATCTTTTTGTTCTTTTTGTAAAATGGAATTCAATACTCAATCAACAAGCACTTCGAAATTTGCCAAAGAGACCACTCAAAGGTAAGTTTCTCTCACAGGTAGACTTTATGACAGGTCTGACTTCTAAGAATGCTGACAAAACTAGAGAGATCTAAGGCTTGACAACTTCTACCGCCAAAGTCACTACAAGACCTACTCAAAAATCAAACCCTAGGGCTTAAACTTCTATGAAATCTACTAAAACACTCAATGCTATCGAAACAAGTTCAGGTGAAGATCTTTGACAAGAGACTAATGGATCTGGGCAGTAAAAACTAAGAAAAAGCAAAATCTAAGAGAAAAAATGCAAAAAATGGAAATTTCTTAATTTTTAGCAGGGGACGCAGGCAACCTGTTAAGCCAGGTGCGAGCCCGCTCTGTGCACACAGAAACAGTGCGTACAAGTACGCACTGTGCAATACTCAGAGGGTGCGTACTACTGAAAAAACCAAGAAAAACTAAATTCAATCTAACCCTAAGCTAACCCACCCAAAAACAAAGTCACAGAGCCAAAAACCAGAAAATAAATGACTTTTCTCAGATCAAAGTTGCATACAAAGGAAAAGACTTTCACATCAATGGATTCCCCAGCGGAGTCGCCAATTTGTCAGGCGGAAAGAGTCGATAGTGCGGACACAACCAACCTCCCTAGGAGCCTAAGACTCTCTAGTGACAAACAAGACAAACAAGAGCAATCCTTCTCTAAACATGCATTTACTATATAAGAAATCAAGTGTTTAGATCCTACCTGTAGTCCAACGCTGTTGTAGCAGTCCAGCCCCGCTGATCCGGATGAGCTCCTCCTTCACTTCGAAACCTGCATCCACTAACAATCAAATGATTAAATAGCACTTGATAATCTCATAGAATAAAACATATTTAACACATAGACCAAGGAGTACATGAAATAACTCATAAATAACAAGTTATTGAGAAGAATGGACTCATTTGCATTAATAGGAAACAATAGGAACAATTACAACCTGAGCCTTGGTGTTGTGCAAGTCCCTCCCAGGGTCCATCAAGAGTTCTCCTTTACTTTGACAAAGCTCACCCACTTCCAAATAGAACAAGCAAAGATGGCAATCTCTCCTCACAAGCTTCTAAATGGGAGTCCTAATTCCAGCAGCATCTACCCTTAGAAATGTTTAGCTTCCAACCTCCCCTCCTTCTGGCCCAATGCCTGTATTTATAGTGCTCAAGAGGAAGTTAATCAGGTCCACCATCAATGGGATAATCCCCTCTTTGGATGGGATAGCTCCCTTATTGATGGGATAAGTTCCTCTTTGGTAGGGATACATGAACCATCTGGAGGCGCTTAATACACGTCGAACAACCTTCTAGAATGCTCTAGAAATGACCACAAGTAACTTTTTAAAGATGAAACTTGTGCATTTTGACCTTTACAGGGGGACGCACCTGCCCCTTTACATACAGAGCGTACAAGTACGCAACTTTTGTGAACATTGGGTGCGTACCCGCAGGTAAGGTTGAGAGAACCTGCGTACCCAGAGATAAATACATTTATAAAGACTTTCTCTCTTTTTGGAGTTTGACATGGAGAGCAGAGGCATAAGACTTGCCTAAGAGGATAGCATGACTGTTGATAGAGCCATACTAACTGTAAATAGCCATGGTGACATTTTTTAGTGTAACACTAATTGCAACACATACATACGAAATTACTTCAACACTTGGAACAATGCATAGGCCTTGTTATCACTGAAAATGCTGTAGTAAAAATTTTTTAGCTTGGCTTAAAGTCAGGGTATTTTCGCAGCGCCAGAATTCTTTTTAGCAGTTTCGCAGCGCTACCTGTTTGAGTGGTTTCGTAGCGTGCTACGAAACTGGGGATTTGTTTGAGTTTTCAGTGAAGGTCCAAATCCTAGCATGCTTATTGTACAGAGTTCTTCTTCCCTCCAGGAATGTTGATGAGAGCAGTGGCAGTATGTTCAAGGAGACACCTTATGATGATGCAGCTATTGTAGGATTGCCATCAAATACATTAAGGGAGTTATCTCTGAATTCTGGCTCATGGGTGATTGTGAAAGATGTACATACTAATGTGGGAGACTTGCAGGAGATGTTGTGTTGAATCCTCTAGACAAAGAATCTATTAAATGTTATAAGTCATAGAGTGTTTGATATTTGGGATTGTCTTTTCACAATCTGTAACTTCTTTCACAAAGCAGGGCGCCACAATGGATTGAAAGATTTGAAAAATATTTATGATAAAGTTCATGTTCCCGTTTGTTGGGTATTGGTGTTCAAAGTTGGATTAGGTAATAAAGGGGCTGCGCTTGCAAATAGCATTTCCAATTGGCTAAATGTGGCACTTCTATCAATTTATGTTAAATCTTCCCCTGCATGCAAGAAGACATGGACATCTTTCTCAAGGGAAGCTTTATATGACATTACAAACTTTCTTAAGCTTACTATTCTATCTGCAGTAATGCGTTGCTTGGAATACTGGTCTTTTGAAATGCTTGTTCTCTTCTCCGGTTTGTTGCCTAAGCCTGAACTTGAGATATCAGTTCTCTCCATCTGTCTTAGCACTCATGCAGTTGCATATATGATCCCCTTTGGCGTGGGTGCTGCTGTAAGTACACGAGTTTCCAATGAACTAGGAGCTGGACGCTCACGCACTGCACAGTTATCAGTGTGTGTCGGGGTTTGTATGGCAGTCAATGAGGCTCTTATGATAAGATATATTTTATTCTCTATCAGAAATGTATGGGGCTATGTTTATAGAAATGAAGTAGAGGTAGTTGAATGCATTTCAACCATGATGCCACTGCTTGTACCCTCAACATTTATGGATGCCATCCAAGGTGTTCTATCAGGTATTGCTAGAGGATGTGGATGGCAAACGTTGGGTGCCTATGCAAACCTTGGGGCATACTATGTGGTTGGCATGCCTATAGCTGTCATTTTAGCCTTTGCACTGCATGCTGGCGGCAGGGGACCTTCGGCATTTGAGCACCTGTTCTGTTGCTAAGAACATTGCGCTAACAAAGGAAAATCTTATCAAAAATTTATCACTGCTGCACAGAAAAGGATATATGGGAGCACCCAAAAGAAGTTGATCAGGTTTTGGTTAAATATGAGCGCCTTCAAAAATTTCGCATTCATACTCCAAGGTATGCACTTGTGAACAGAGATTACCCCTATTAAGAGTTGAACTACTTTGTGGAGTAAGGGATTTTGTTCAAAACCATGCATAGCGAATTATCAAGCCTTTTGTGGAAAAAACCAGTTTATGGAGATGATCACAGTGTCTATGGTTTAGTGGCCAATCTTCTGGCTTATCATATGTTTTCGAGCCTCTTACACTATTATGGAGGATTGAACTCGCGTTATCAAAGGCAAACAGAGCGAAAAGTTGTAGAAGGACAATGGGATTTCCAAGAGCTAAGGCCACTGCATTACTTGTATCTTTTTGTCCGACAATATCCATATGGAGGAGGCGAAGGCAGATATGAAAAATGCAGTTCTGAAAGAGTCCAAGTGCAATGTCTGCAACATGAGATCACTGGAATAGTATGAATGCAATAGTATCAATGATTTGGTTGTCGCTAATTGAGTGACATCCTTGAATACTTGATCTGGTCATTAATTGTTTTTTTTCTTCAATTGAATGAACCTCCAAAGGGGTAATGTAAATGCATTAATTCTCAAATGGTTCGTTGATTCGACCTTCAAAAAAAGGTAATGAAGATGTTACTATATACACCTGCGCCATCCGAACAGGGTTCTTTTCGTTCAAGACTTCCGTTCTATCCTCGTAAACTATCTGAGCAATCTGAGGATAAAAGTTAAATGTAATTTAATGTGGACATCATGCACTTTTAAACAAGAACGAAATTTTAGGTCATTGGTTTGGCACCGACGTGAGTCATAATACAGATGGCGCTGAAGGAGTTAGGTTTAGCCTTTTGGCTGATCTATATACGTCCACGTCCTCGGTATCATGCTAAATCGAATCCTCATGACCGTGAATGATGTTAAGGGGCGCATAAGAAAGGGCCTACAATTTATTTCTCCGGAGCCTACAGAATCGAGACAATTGGATGGCGGAGAATTCAAGTAGCAGACAACAAAACCAGTGAATCTCCATCTGGCGGTTCGTTTGCAACTCGTGCCTAACCTCATGATATCTTCCAAGCAGTAAATACTTTATCTGATGTGTTTTCTCAGAAAGGGAGTTCATTTGTTCATAATATATTACAGAGAAGATCTAGGTTGCTTCCAGAAGAAACAGATGGATCCTCGGCTTTACTTAATTCACCGGTTCATATCACAGCTCTGAAATTTGAGAATTAAATTAACCAAGTGCTTCATGGCCTAAAAAACAGAGTCTCAAGAAGCAGAATATAAGTTTGCCTATGAAGAACTATATTTCCTCTGTTACTTACAATACCTTGTTGCTGGGAGAATTCATACATCCAGCAGTCGAATGCCATGGTGCTGCACGAATAGTCAGAGGCTGTGCAATTTATATCAGAGAAACTGGAGCACTTTGCCAAATAGTGGTGACCGGAGTATACTCTTTAAATGTTTTCCTTTCTGCGCCAGTTATGATTCTTTTTATTTAAATTCATATTACAGTTTCAGGTGAAGATGATTTTTAGAGTTGGAAAGGGCTATTTTGTATACAATAAGTCGAAGGCCTTAGCTGCGCTAAATGGTATGAGGATGGAAAACTCAAACAAACTGGAAACGATCTATGGTCTATCTCCTTCAGGTGTGAGGAGTATCTTGAGCAAAAGGTTATACCCACAGAAGGATCAAGACATTATTACTCATCTTCTGTGGATGGTCCAGTACGCAGTAAATTACCTTACATGGATGTTGTGGGAGGTTCCAAGAGTCCTTTAACAGAGGAGACAAGTTTTTCCTCAGGAGAGATATTTGTTGCAAGCAAACCTTTTCAAAACAATCAAGTGCTTAAGCCATGAACACTGATGATTATTTAGAAAACCAGAGAGGAAGAGTGTATTTTTTGGAATCACATAGCAGTTTCGTAGCGCGCTACGAAACTGCTGTAGGTGATGATTTTAAAAGCGCAGAGCAGCTAGTCTGACACGGTGAGCAGGAGTTGAGGAAAAGGAACAGATGTTTATCAAGACCACCTACAGCACATCAGAAACCTGGCATCGTTCCATACCTGGAGTTATTAAAAGATTTGGGAACATGCTGCTATACTTTAGGAGAATGTTGGGAGACAGAGACCGTTAAGATAGGAGCATCTCTTCTGGTCAATTAATGAGCTATCAGCGCTCTTAAGCATCCTAAATCAGCATCCATTGCACCTGTAGCTCAGCCATATCAGATTAATTGGAGGAGGACAGCTGTCAAAGCATTCAAGAAAGCATCAAGCATACGAGGAGAATGAAATTAGTATTTTATTTTGATTAGGATAGTGTGTAATTATAGTTCAGCATATTTGTAATTAATGCATTAGTGAGTAGCATGTAGGAATAATTAATAACCACCTTCGAGGCTCCCCTCATGCTGGAGGAGGATGCTCGAGGTGTTTTAGTATGCTTGCCTATATATGGGCCAAGGTTAGATGTAGAAGGGGTTGGATTGTATATACAAAAACAGAGTTTTCTAGAGCTTATGAAAGGACTGTTACAGTAATGGCAAACAGGGTTTTTTTTTCTTCCCAAGATTCTCAATGCATCTTTTTGTTCAAATGTGATGATGGTTTAGTTTCTTAATGTTCTTTTTACAGCCTTGTTATGGCACAATCCCTCAGAATTCATATTATATGCTCTGACTTCCTGTGTGCTTGATAAGCTGTGGGTTTTGGTGAAGCATGTTTGAACATCACTCAGAATTCATTTTTTAATGCTCTGACTTCCTGTATGTTCAGCAGGCTTTGATTTAGGTAAATTATGTTTGAACATCTGATGATGCAAAGAGCCTTGGCTTCTATGAGATGACTGTGATTTGGTTTATTAACTGTGAGAGACTCCATAGCCCAATGAAGACCAATTTGATGTATGTCCAACCAGCTATATTTTTATAAATGTGTGAAGAGTTAGCCCTCTAGTGTTTGAAGGATTTTGTCAAGAGTCGTGAGAGAGCCCTCTCTGATTAGGAAGGCTAATTCCTAATCTAAAGTATGGTCTGAAACAGTTACATGAGACCTTGCTTGGTTGCAGTCCCTAGTACTGGTTTTGTGATAACAGGCCTGTTTCTCCAATATATTGTATTTTAGTACAACACCCCTTAAGACTTGGCTGAAAAAGGAAATGGGTTTCTCATAACCTTCTTTATTTTTCTGTAATAACACAACAATGATAATATGTGGAAAGGTGAAATAAAATATCTAGAAAGGCACTGAATAGTAGAGACTGAAGAGAATTGGGGCCTCAACCAAAGCTCCTTTGATTCTAGTGAAAGAATCATGGGGGACAGAGCTCCACTTGACTTATTCTCCTTCTTGAGCATGTCTATAATACCTTTTACTATCTCAACATAGTTGGGTATAAATTGCCTTAAGAAATTTATCCTCACCAAAAAGGCTTGGACTTCTTTCTTGTTTTTGGGTAAGGGAATATCGTTGATGGCTTTGACTCATTCAGGATCAATATTTACTCCTTCCTATGCTACTATGTGTCCAAGCAGCTTCCCCTCACTCAAGGTGAATTGAGATTTCTTAGGATTCAAAGAGAGACCATACCTTCTGCACTTCTCGAAGGTGAGCTTTAAATGGAGGATATGCTCTTCATCAGTCTTAGAAAATACTGTGATGTTGTTTAAGTAGACTACCACGAATTTTTCTTGCTCACCTACGAAAGCTTTGTCCATAGCTCTCTAAAATGTGGCACCTACATTTATCAACCCAAATGGCATGCAGGTGTACGTGAATGCTCCCCATAGGGTGGTGAACAGTCTTTTTCTAGTCCTCAAGGTCGAATGCAACTTGGTTATATCTAGAGAATCCTTCCATCATGGACATTCTGGCTGCACCCACTACCTTTTACAATATTTTATCCATCTTGGGCAGAGGGTAGTTGTCTTTTAGAGATGCCCTATTTAGATTCCTAAAGGCCACACATATCCTTATCTCTGCATTCTTTTTCCGGACAGGGACCAAACTGGTGACCCACTCAGAGTATCTTAAAGGTACTATGATCTTGGCCTGCAACAGCTTCCTTACCTACTTTTCAATCAAGGGGAGTAAGAGTGGATTTATCTATCAGAGTTTCTATTTGCATGGCTTTATCCCACTCTTCAACGGAATCTTATGATGAATGATATTAGTATCAAATGATTTCAAATCATCATAAGACCAAGAAAATACATCTTTGTATGTTTTGAATAGATCTAAATACCTTTGTTTATATTGCAAGGGTATTTCTTTGGACATCTTGATTATCTGGGGTTCCTCCTCTGATCTGATGTTGTAGTCTTCTACTTTCTCATCTTTCTCAGGGGCCATTTGTTTGGAGGCTATGTCATCTTTATTAAAAAGCCTTTCCAATGGAACAAGTCCACGAGGAATGGTGTACCCTTTTAGTTGTAAATTTTTTTCCCAACCATTGTGTCTTTCCACGAAGTGGATTCTTTTTCTTCTTCTTCTTCTTCTTCTTGAGCAATGGTAGAGTGAGCAAACTCCCCAACAAATTCTATGACTATTTTCACCTGCTCATCATCTTCGAATAACTATCAGTGTTTGACATTATTAGGTATTGAAGGCTTTTGTTTGACTTCTATCTCATATATGAGGAGTGGATTCTGTGGGGGCCTGAAAGTTCTTGCAGCTACCACAAGAGAGTTAGCCATCTTGTTTTATTCCCTGGGAAGAAACAAGATGTTAAAGGCCAGGAAGAAATTATTGATTAAGTCCCACACTTCATTTCGGTACATCCTCAGCCTTGGGTGTTTGGAGTGGCATTGATTTCTAATTTGCCTTACGACCAGTTCAAAATCTCCATAGGCTATTAGGCATTCGATATTCATATTTTTTTTTGTTTGTAATCCAAGGAGCAATGCCTCATACTCCACCACATTGTTGGTCGCCTCAAATTCTAGTTTGAAAGAGAGGGGTATCAGGCTGCCCTCTAGAGACACCAACAATATTCCAGCTCCATTCCCATATTTTGAGTTTGCTCCATCGAAGTATAATTTCCATATTTTATTTTCATTTTCTCGCAAGTGCTCTAACTGCCCTATTAGGTGTACTAATGTTTCCTCTAGGAAGGCCTCATCCTCTTCTAGGAATAGACAAGAGATGTCACTATCCTTCCCATGCATTGGGGAGTTTTCTGAGCCTTTAGCTAGGGTCATGGTTTTCACAAACCTGGATTCTCTGTACAACCTCCTTTGCTCACCTCCAAAACTGGGAATGGTTGCATAAGTCAGATCTATCTTGATAGAGACACCCACCTCGAAACCGCAAGATCAGGATAAGAGCATTCCAAAACGAGGAGGTATATCAGCCACCACTATATCCATTACCACACTTTTCACTGAGATCTGAGCCAGGTTTACCACCAGATCCTTTATCATGCCTAAGCATTTGAATCTCTTGGAGTCAAGGGAGTACAGGTCCTTGTATGATCTGGTGATCTCCAAGCCCAGTTGTTCCATTACCAATAATGGCATGAGGTTGTGTGAGGCCCTAGAATCCAGCATGCAATTATGCAACAAAAGGTCATCGATCACCAAAGTCACATAGAAAGGCGCAGTAGAAGGGTCCAACTCTTCCACATGTGGCTCAAAAACAACCTTGGGCCTCTCCTCTTGGAGGTTCCAATGATCCTCGGTTGGTGCTGAGGTGACTGGATGCATGAATTGAGAGACTTGGGCTTTGTAATTAGGCTGCTTTAGAAGCTCAATCAGAGGAACATGAATTTTTACCTTTTCCAGCTCCTTCTAGAGATTGAATGTGGGTTGGGCCTTTATATATCTCCTGGCTTTGTTCTTTCTCCCTTCCCGCTGGAAATTTTAGGCAGGAGATGTGCCTCCTTTTTTGTGTCTCCCTTAGGACCATTGCTTTCCTTATCTGTAGAAACTCCTGTCTTGGGTGGGTTTGGATGGAGCTTACCTTTCCCTTTGTCTAGTGCAGGAGGAGCAACTTAGTGAGCATTTCCTTCTTGTTGCTCTAGTTCTCTTGACCTCTTCTTTAAAGATCTTAGATTATACTTACGTTGGGGTTGTGTTTGCATAAACTCTCCAAACTATTTTCAATAATAATAATCCATATCTTCCTCATTTGCTACTACTTCTCTATGATGGCTGGCCTCCTTGTGAGCCATATTCTCATGTTCGTCCTTGGCAAAAGAAAAATATATATTTACCTGCATCTCCTATGTATCCGAAGATTGTTTGTCGAGACCATCTTATAAGTATAAGAGATGAGGGATCTGATTGAGTTGTTCCTTTCTTTCCCTTGGAAGTAGTTGCAGTGGAGGCTTTCTATATTTCGGGTCATAGCCCCGATTCTTGACTTGAGCATTCTATCTGGAGAGGTTCTTGTTCTCAATTTCAAGCTTTGCAACCTTTTGTGATAAACTCCTGATGAGTTTGTCCAGATCATCCCACTTCAAGTCTGATGATTCTCTATCTTGAACAGAGGAGGATGCCTCTTCTTTCCCTCTTTTGGGTTTAGTAGGTTCTTGCTTTACCCTTGACTTCCCTGCCAAGGCCAGCTTTGCTTCTACTTCGAGAGCATCGCTCTGAAGTTGGTCCAGTGTGAGAGACTTCCTTTCTCTCAAGGTAAAACCAACGTCGGACTCAAAGCCTCCCAAGAAACCACACGAGCTCTAGCTGGAGGAGGCTTTATGTCAGCTTGTGGGTTATTGTACTACTTATTGAATCTTTTAATAAATTTTGAAGTATCCTCCTTCAATATTTTTCTTATGGCATTAAACTCAGTGAGGAGGTACTCATGATTCCTCTTTTCTCCCCATTTCTCGGTGAAAGCATTTTCCAGCTACTCCCAGGTAGTGATGGAGGCATTTGGTAGGCCTTTTAACTACTTTTGGGCTTCTCCATTAAGACTTTGTACAAAAAGTATGATGACCACATCCAGTTGTTCCACATTTAGGTTCTCAGCAAAGGCACAAAAGGTTTCTATGTGTCTCTATGCTGTGTTGTCATCTTCCCCATTGAATCTAGGCAGAAGCTTAAGGTAATCTTGGGGCATGACACTTAAGGGCCAAGGTAGATCAAGAGGTGCATACTTATTTAGAAAAAATCTTGGAAAATCCATCTAGAGTAGTAGAGGGGGATTAAAATTTTCTTGAGGAACTGGGGTCAAGACCACAGTGTTTGAAGGGGAAAGAGGGTATGTCAGGGCCTAGGGAGTAAGTCCTGAATAATGAGAAGCAACAGGCTGAGAACTGGGTGAGGGAACTTCAAAGGCTAGTGATATGGTAGCACAGTTAGGGGGAGTTTCCTCTTTCCATATTTTCTTGGAAATTAAATTTTCAGGGTCAGATGCAAATGCGGCTTTCTACTAGGATGTATCTGAGCAAGTATGAGGCCTTTTAAAAGCCAAGATGATGAATGATAATGGGGGCTGTGGAGTCACCAAGGTGACGTGGATGCAATCAGAACAAAATTCACTCACCTACACAAAGAGTGTTCAATTTGTCGTATCTTAGGGGAAAAATCCTTGAATACATCCCCGACAATAGTACTAGATGATGTTCTAGCTCCCAGAGACAACCTCAGGTTTCTTACAAGACTAGTGCCTAGGCACATCTAGATTGGTGTGTCTCAGCTAATTTATAGGAAAATGGAGACATCGCTTATGTTCTATAAATATATATATATATATATATATATATATATATATATATATATATATATATATATATAGGAAATGGGTTGGTTCATTTATCCAAAGAAATAAGACATGAATTTCTGGTACTTCTTCACAGGTTTAGATCTCAGAAATATGGATAAAAATAGTGGAGGCCGAGTAGTCAAAGGGTTTCCAGCTTAATAAAATTTTGCAGAGTAGATGAGAGAGGACAAAGACAAGGAGCAAACCATCACATAAAGCACAAGGCTTCAAGACTTCTACACATAACACATAGAGCTTGAGGCATTAAGGATTTCTATACTTATTTTAGTTACAAGAAGAAATAATGGATGAAGGATGGGCTGAATGCTATGATTCACATGTTGCAAATTTAAAGATATGATTTAAATAGTCCACACAAGTATATGCATCAACAATATTGAGACAAGTTAATCTATGATATAATTACAAGCACTTGCATTGACATATCAATACAAATAAATCTATGAGGAAGCTTGAAATACTTCTAGCAGCTATAATTGCATGAATACAAAGAAGAAATATCAACACAAAATGGGTTTCAACAAAGGGAACACATACTATAATTCTTGAAGAGCGAATCACCACCATTCCCTTGACATTTTGAAATATTTGTGCTACAAAGAGATACAGTTTGAAAATAGAATGTAGTGTTTTCTATAGAATTTCTGCACCATTTCTAAGTCTTGCTTTCCCCTATTTATTTGGAGAGGAGAGCAAGAAAATTCATTACAACAAAATATCTCTAGTCTAGAGTCAGCTGCCAGGTCAACTAGCTATCTCAGTCATAAATGGCTCTATGGCCCAAAATATTACATAATTAAATGCCTTAGGAAAGGAGGCACGTTACAATACAACAAATAAATAAACACAAGATGAAAAATATACAAATATCTCCTTGCCCATCCTGTGATCGTCTCTGTTGTAGGAGTTGTTCTACTTAAGGCATGACTTCCTGCATTGCTTCACCAACCTCTATCTTTTCTGCCTATATTTCATTTGGTGTTAGCTCTCGGACCCATGTCATAGTGGGCTTCTTCTGGATTAGCCCATCCCATGCTTTGAACGCACCACCTATTCTTCTTAAAACCATAGTTGCTGACCCATCACACCCTTTAAACCTTTATCCTGCACTATCGGTGCCTTGATGTAGTGTAACAATGAAGTTAGTCAGCTGCGAGCTTTTTACCTCTAAAACAGGCAAAACAGGCACCTTTTTATTTTCCCCTTAGCCCCCCTTTATTATAGGCCCTTGTGTGACTTTACTCATATGACTCTGGGATGGAACTAGGGGCTTAACCCTTTGGGCACTAAGGCTATCAACAACTGTACAGTGGCCTTTTCCTTTTATAACTTGAATCACCTTGAGTGACGCCTTTTTACTGCATCGGCTAAAATACGAACGCGAAATCTTTATCAAATATAACCTATGAAACATCACATCCCGGGCCTTTTTATTTGTTACTTGGAATCCCGCATCTAGAAGTTGAATGTACTTTTCCTTAAGTTTCTCCCCTAGGCAACTATGATCACCAATATGCAGGATGACGTCATTGTTGCCACGTGTCACCCTATGAGTGGTGACACGTGTCACCCAGAAATGCACCCATAGGACCCCTAAAAAAATCAAAACTACTTGACACGTGTCCTTCATACTGCCTCATCATTGATGACATCAGGACCAATCATGTTGCACCATGTGGCCCCCAGGAAGAGAGAGAAAATGGCCTACCCAGTGCTATTTTTGCATGGGTTTCCCTTTTTAAGTAATTTTAGCCTTCCTCGACGATCTTATACTTAATTTCAAAATCGAAACCCAACAAGGTTTTTTGAGGAGGTAGCCCCTATGTTCCTGCACATCGATAATGCGAGATTGCGGGATGCAGGATTTCCCATCGCTGATATGCTATGCCGCCATACCACCACTTTGAGGAGAGAGAAAGGGGTGGTCTTCCCTTGGTTTAACCATGCTTTTCCTTTGTAAATAAATTTCAGCCCTCCCCGACAATGTCACACCATATCGCACAATCGCAACCCATGAGGTCTATTAAGTTAGAACCTTGCTGATCCACCCATCACTGATATCGTGGGGCTACAAGATCGCAAGACTGTGATATAAGCATTCGACATTGTGAACCACTGTTAACCATAAGTGTATGCCTTGGGACCCCACTAATAGCCGATGTGTTTATCACGGATATGATGATATGCCAATGCGCCGATGCCATGTGTAGGAGACATAAATGGGGCGGCTCGACCTTGGTTTTGTTCCACATTTCCTTTGTTAACTCCTTTTATCCTCCCCCGATGATGTTACACTGCATCAAATAATTGTGCCCCCATAAGGTTTTTAGAGTGGAAACCCTTTGATCCGTTGGTATGTCGATAATGTGGGATTGCAGGATGCGAGATTACGGGATTGCCCCTTGCCGATCACCGATAAACCTATATTGCGAGACTATGGGGTTGCTGATATGTAGAATTGCGATGCGTAGGGATTATTGTGCCTGGGGCCCCTGATATGTGATATTTTCCCTCATACTTAGTCATTTTCTTGGTTTTCAAGGCTTTCCAAGTGTGATCTTCAACATGCTCTAACTTCCGATCCAAAAGTCCATTCTTGGACTTCTATATACTGTTGGAAATCTCTTTCTGAGCGCTAGGAAATGGAGAGGGTATCATTAAGCTTTGAGATCTTTTGTTGCTTGGGAAAGTGGCTCAAAAATTCACTGCTCTTGGGCAACCTTGACCAATTAAAACCCACAATGCAGTGAGTGACAACATTGGCTCCAATTGGGGATAGTTCCTTGCTGGCAAGGTGCTAAGGACTTGTAGACCAGTAGATTTTCCATCCATTAGGAATGGAGTCATTCTTAAACAAAATATAATTATCTGAAAAAGGAATTTTTTGATAATAAACTGAAAAATTCAAACAAGAATTTCAACAAACACACTAGATATTTACAATGAGCAAGAGGTAGATATCTCTAGTTATGAGAATAAAATTTTAGGAACTGACCATTTATAGGCAGTTCCAATAGTTCACCATCCAATTTTTCAAGCATGTCAATGTTATTTCGCCTCTCTTCTGCAATCTTGAAGGGGCTAAACCATAGTGGATCAAATTTCCCATGTTTTCCTTTGTCTTCTCATCGAACATCCCACCTGAGAACTAAATCTCCTTATTGAAGAGGTTTGTCCTTAGCCTTATTTTCAAACAGAGATTTCATCCTTTGTTGGTAGTTTGATAGTTTTATCCCCACATGCTCTCTATTCTTGTGAAGCTCCACCAGCTGTTTTATCCTTCTAGTCAAGGCGCTTGGCTCTTCCTCGGCTTCTTGTAGAAACTTAGCTACTAACATTTCTAATTGGATCGGGAAGACAACAATCTTGCCATATACTAGCTCAAAAGGTGATTTGCCAATGGATCATTTAGGCATTACATGGTTAGCCCATAGAGAAAACTTCAGTTGGGAGTCCAAATTCCTTTGACTTTTCAGTGATGGTCTTCTTTAGAACCCTCACCATAGTTTTATTTGAAGACTCAGCCAAGCCATTCCTTTGAGGGTAGCATGTAGTGGAGTGTCCAATAATGATATTGAATTTATGGTAGAAGTTGGTGAACTTGGAAGATTTGAAGACCTGTGCATTATCTGTGATAATTTTAAAAGGACACTGAAAGTGGGACAGTATATTCTCCTCTATGAATTTTATCACCACTGAGTCAGTAGCATTTCTAGCTAGGATAGCCTCGACCCACTTGGTGAAATAGTCAGTGGTTGTTAAAATCCATTTGTGTTGGCCACTGTACATTGGGTTTATTTCTCTAATGAAGTCTATTACCCACTATCTAAAAGGCTTCTGTATGTGCATAGTAATCAGGGGGAGAGGAGAAAACTTTTGTCTTTCAACAAACAATTGACACTTCTGGCACAACTTAACCTAGGAATAAAAATCTCCAAACAGCATGGGCCAGTAGAATCCTGCCTTAAGGATTTTATGTGTTGTTGTCTTCCAGCTGTAGTGTCCTCCACAGACCCCCTCGTTGAAATCCTTAATCACTTCATGGGTTTCTCCCTTGACCAAACATAGTAGTAATACCCCCACCGGGTTCTTCCAGTAGAGAATTCCATTGGATATAATGTATTTCTGTGCCTGCAATCTCAGAGTCTGATATTTAGATCTGTCTAGTCCCACCAGGCATCTTAGGAATAAGAGGTAATGAGCAATGTTATTATACCTGGGTGATCCCTCATATTTTGAATAGATGTTCTGCTAAGCTATTTTAACTCTGCTCTGGTGATCCTCTGGTCTGCCTTCCTCTGTGATCAGACTTATGCCTAGAGCCTCGTAGTTGAATTCAGATAAAATATTTTCTAATCACTGACCTTTGATGAGCTTGGTAGGCTTTATTTATAGCTCATATTCTTGTATTTTAGCTATCCAACTTCCCCTCTTTCCTTCCTTTTCTCCCTGAACCAAGATGTATTTGACTACATTCATTGGGGCAAACACTGTGATTCCTAATTGTAGCACATATATATGAAATGACTTCAATGCCTTGAGCAATGCATAGACCTGTTTATCCAATATATTGTATTTCAGTACAACATCCCTTAGGACTTGGCTGAAAAAGGCAATGGGTTTCTCATAACCTTGTTTATTTTTCTGTAATATCACACCAACGATAATATGTGGAGAGGCAAAAGAAAATATGTAGAAAGGCACTGAATAGTCGGGATTGACTAGCACTGGGGCCTCAACCAAGCTCCTTTGATTCTAGTGAAAGAATCATGGGGGACAGAGCTCCACTTGACTTTATTCTCCTTCTTGAGCATGTCTGTAATACCTTTGACTATCTCAACATAGTTGGGTATAAATCGACTTAAGAAATTTATCCTCGCCAAAAAGGCTTGGACTTCTTTCTTTTTCTGGGTAAGGGAATATCGCTGATGGCTTTGACTCATTCAGGATCAATATTTACTCCTTCCTATGCTACTATGTGTCCAAGCAACTTCCCCTCACTCAAGGCGAACTGAGATTTCTTAGCATCCAGAGAGAGACCATACCTTCTGCACTTCTCAAAGGTGAGCTTTAAATGGAGGATATGCTCTTCATCAGTCTTAGAAAATATTGTGATGTTGTTTAAGTAGAATACCACGAATTTGCCTTGCTCACCTACGAAATCTATGTCCATAGCTCTCTGAAATGTGTCCCCTGCATTTATCAACTCGAATGGCATGCAGACATACATAAATGTTCCCCATGGGGTGGTGAAAACAGTCCTTTTCTGGTCCTCACGGTCGACTACAACTTGGTTATATCTAGAGAATCCATCCATCATGGACATTCTAGCTACACCCACTACCTTCTGCAATATTTTATCCATCTTGGGCAGAGGGTAGTTTTCTTTTAGAGACACCGTATTTAGATTCCTAAAGTCCACACATATCCTTATCTCTCCATTCTTTTTCCGGATAGGAACTAAATTGGCTATCCACTCAGAGTATCTTAAAGGTACTATGTTCTTGGCCTGCAACGGTTTCCTTACCTCCTTTTCAGTCGAGAAGAGTAAGAGTGGATTTATCTATCTAAGTTTTTGTTTGCATGGTTTTATCCCACTCTTCAAGGGAACCTTATGCTGAATGATATTAGTATCAAATGATTTCAAATCATCATAAGACCAAGAAAATACATCATTATAAGTTTTAAATAGATCTAAATACCTTTTTTTGTATTGCAACGGTATTTCTTTGGACATCCTAATTGTCTAGGGTTCCTCCTCTGATCCGATGTTCTAGTCTTCTACTTTCTCATCCTTCTCGAGGGCCATCTGTTTGGACGCTATGTCATCTTTATTAAAAAGCCTTTCCAGTGGAACAAGTCCATGAGGAATGGTGTTCCCTTTTAGTTGCAATTTTTTTTCCCGACCACTATGTCTTTCCATGAAGTGGCTTCTTTTTCTTTTTCTTCTTCTTCTTCTTCTTGAGCGATGGTGGAGTGGGTGAACTCCCCAACAAATTCTATGAATATTTTCACTTGCTCATCATCCTTGAATAACTGCCAGTGTTTGACATTATCAGGTATTGAAGGCTTGTGTCCAACTTCTATGTCATATATGAGGAGTGGATTCTATGGGTGCCTGAAAGTTCTTGCAGCTATCACAAGAAAGTTAGCCATCTTGTTTTATTCCCTGGGAAGAAACTCATCGCATAGAGCATAAGGCTTCAAGACTTCTACACTCAACACATAGAGCTTGAGGCATTAAGGATTTCAATACTTATTTGAGTTACAATAAGAAAATGGATGAAGGTGGGGTTGAATGCTATGATTCACGTGTTATAGATTTAAAGATATGATTTCAATAGTCCACATAGGTACATGCATCAACAATATTGAGACAAGTGAATCTGTGATATAATTAAAGGCACTTGCATTCACATATCAATACAAATAAATCTATGAGGAAGCTTGAAATATTTATAGTAGCTATAATTGTATGAATATAGAGAAGAAATACGAACACAAAATGGGTTTCAATAGAGGGAACAAATATTGTAATTCTTGAAGAGGGAATCACCACTATTCCCTTGATATTCTAAAAAATTTGTGTTACAAAGAGATACAGTCTGAAAATAGCATGTAGTTTTTTCTATAGAATTTCTGAACCATTTCTAAGTCTTGCTTTCCGCTATTTATCTAGAGAGGGGAGAAAGAACATTCATTACAACAAAATATATCTAGTCTAGACTTAGTTATCAGGTCGACTAGTTGTCTCAGTCATAAATGGCTCTGTGGCCCAAAATATTACAAAATTAAATTCCTCAGGAAAGGAGGCAGGTTATAGTACAACAAATAAATAACCATAAGATGAAAAATATACAAAAGTCTACTTTCCCATCTTGTGATCATCTCTGTTGTAGGAGTTATTCTACTTAATGCATGGCTTCCTGCACTACTTCGCCAGGCTCTGCCTTTTCTTCCTTTATTTCATTCGGCGCTATCTCTCAAACCCATGTCACAGTGGGCTTCTTTTGGATTAGCCCATCCCGTGCTTTGAATGCACCACCTGTTCTTCTTAAAACCATAGTTTTCGACCCATCACACCCTTTAAACCTTTGCCCTGCATTATCAGTGCCTTGATGTAGTGTAACATCAAATTCTCTCAGCCACGGTCTTTTTACCTCTAAAATAGGTGAAACAAACACTTTTTGATTTCCCCTTTAGGCCCCCTTTATTATAGTCCCTTGTGTGACTTTCATCGTATGACCGAGTGCTGGAACTAGGGGCTTAGCTGTTACACTAAAAAATGTCACCTTGACTACTTACAGTTAGTATGGCTCAAATCAACAGTCATGCTACCCTCTTAGGCAAGTCTTATGCCTCTGTTATCCATCTCAAACTCAAAGAAGAGAGAAAGTCTTGTAAAAAATATGTTTATCTCTGGGGTCGCAGGTTCTCTCTAGCCTTACCTGCGGGGACGCTGACCATGTTCACAAAAGGTGCGTCCTTGGACGCTCTGTATGTTAAGGGACAGGTGCGTCCTTCTGTAAAAGGCAAAATGCACGAGTTTCATCTTAAAAAAGTTACTTGTGGTTACTTCTAGAACTTTCTAGAGGTCGGTTTGATGAATTGGATGCGCCTCCAGTTGGTTCATGTATCTCTATTAAGGAGGAACTTATCCCATCAATAAGGGAGCTATCCCACCCAAAGAGGGGGATTATCCCATTGATGGTGGACCTGAATAACCTCTTTACAGCACTATAAATAAAGACATTGAGCCAGAGGGAGAAGAGGTTGGAGCTATACATTTTCTTTGGGTAAATGCTGCAGGAATTAGGACTCCCATTTAGAACCTTGTGAGGAGAGATTGTCTTTGCTTGATTCTACTTGGAAGTGGGTGAGCTTTGTCAAAGTAGAGGAAAACCCTTGATGGACCCTGGGAGGAACTTTCACAACACCAAGGCCAGGTTGTAAGAGTTTCTTTGTTTCGTTATTAATACAAACTGGTTTATTTTTCTCAATAGCTTGTGTTAATGAGTTATTTCATGTGTTCCTTGGTCTGCATGTTGAATATATGTTTTATTATATGAAATGCAAGTGCTTGGTAATTGTTTGATTGTTTGTGGTTGCAGGAATTGACTTGAAGGAGGAGCTCATCCGGATCGGCAAGGACGGACTACAACAACCGCGTTTTGGAATAAGGTAAGCCTAAACACTTGTAGTTTTCATGTTTTAAAAGGTATATTTAGAGAAGGATCACTCCATTTTGTCTTGTTTGTCGCTAGAGAGTTTAGGCTCCTAGGGAGGTCAGTTGTGTCCGCACAAACGACTTTTTCCGCCACGACAAATTGGCGACTCCGCTGGGGAATCCATTAATGTGAAAGTCTTTTCCTTTGTGTGAACTTTGCTCTGAGAAAATCATTTTTATTTTCTGGTTTTTGACTGTGAGAATTAGTATTTGGGTGGCTTAGCTTTAGATTTAGTTAGATTTGGTTTTTCTTAACTTTTCCAGAAGGACGCACCCTCTGAGTACTGCACAGTGCGTCTTTGGACGCGCTGTTGCCGTTTTCACAGAGCGGGCCCGCGCCTGTTCTAACGGGTTGCCTGCGTCTTCCTGTAAAAATTTAGGAAAACTCCATTTTTGCTTTAATTGCTTTTAGATTTTGGTTTTTCTTAGTGTTTTCTGCCCAAATCCTTTAGTACCCTGTCAAAAATTTTCACCTGAACTTGTTTCATTAGCATTCCTGCTTTTAGCTTTCATCAATTGGGTGTTTTGAGTCTCTTTTTTGAGAAATTCTTAATTTGATTTCCTTTGGTCATTACTTGGAGGTTTCTCTCAGTCTTTTCACAATTTTGCATCTTTTTGCTTTTGTTTTTGCAAAAAAATTTCCCCCTCATTCGCCGGGGGGGGCTAAATTGTGTATGAGTGTTAATCGCCTTTGAGTGTTTTTATGTTTTGATCTTTGGAACTCTCACCCAATTTTCTCGACTTGCACTTGATTGGTTCTTAGATTACATTAGAATCATCTTGTGTTTGAGAATTCTCTTGCATAGATCACATTTGCATAATTAGAGTTCTCAGTTTCAGAATATGAATGAAAAATGTGCATAGATTACATTTGCATACTTTTCATGTGAATTGTGCATAGATTACAATTGCATAGTTTACATTCTGAAAAATCAATCGTAGATTTAGATCAGCTTTCTTTGATTTGAATTTACACAAAAATAAAAATAAAAATTGGTTTGGAATTGATTTGCATTAGTTTTTCTTGATGAAATTAGTGCATTAGAGAATTTGTTAAATTTTCTCTTAATGATCAATTTTTTGCATTGTTGGAAGTGAATGGAAACTCTCTCCTTACTCTAGTTAGGATTCATCGAATTGAAAGGATTGCATTATCATACTCGATTGCATTCAGTTGAGTCGGGTCATAACACCATTGGTTTCATCTCCATTTACCCATTTGAGTAATAACAGCCTTAATAACACAGCGCTTAATTAAAATTCATCTAGTAATTTTTACATTTCTAGGGCTCTAAAACACCAACATAGCTTAGGCTAGGGTCTTGGAGTAGGTGAGTACTTAACTCTCCAAGACTACAAAACCAAACAGATAGTTTATCTTGAGTAGAATAAATCCAATTGTTTCAATTGCACTCTGGGAAAGCTCCTCTTAAAGGAGAAGCACGAGCTCGTGTCCGAACCAGTGAGGGGATCATTCCCCCCTCGTTGGGAATGACGCCAGACAGTACGTATTACAAACGGTAAACCTCGGATTAACCATTGTCGAGGAGCCAGGGGTCACTTATCGATAAACCTTGGATTGTTGTCAAGGAGCTGGTAAGGGGATTGAGCTTGCTACTCTGCCCTTGCGTGCTGTCGGAGTTTAGACTGTTCCCCCAGGTGTATTTGTTACTGTTGGTGACCTTAGTGACCATAATCTTTAGGGTTCTACCGAGGTGACGGTGGAGGGAAGGTCCCACTGTACCTGGAGCAGACGTCGGTTATACTCACTTGGATTTTCCGGGGGGTTCACTTCACTTCGAGACGGTTAAAGTGGAGGAACTTGTGCCGGTCTATTCATTAAGCAGGTTGCCGGGGTAACTGTTCCACCCGCCATTTCTGTACTGAATTCTGCGAGGTTGGGCTTCATCACCAACTAGTGTTTTCGGTCCGGAGAGCTTACTGTTTGTGTGTGGTTTGACTCCTAGATTTGATAGCGCGTGTTAATTTGTTTGTTTTTACTTTTAGAGACCATAGGTGTGAATTGTGAATTTTAGTTGTTAAGTGTGAATTGTGAATTGTTAATTTTAGTTTTAAATTGTTAATAAAATTCACTGAAGTTGAATATAATGGCAAATGTTCCGGAATTTATCAACCTAGGAACCCCTCCTAATGAGAATCCTAGTACTTTTCCTTACTTTGGAAATGTTGGTCCTCCTTATATGGCTACTTTGTCATTACCTGGATTTACAATAGGTTTACCGATATGGTTATTTTCAACTTCGTTGGCCCAAAATACTCCAATTGTTCCATCTCAACCGGATGCTTCACCTCAACAGAGTTCACCATCTCAACATCACCAACCTTCTGTTGACCCTTTACCTTCTTCGCCTAATTTTTCTTCCTCCATTTCTTCCTCTTCGCCTGGTAAAAGCCTTGATGCTAGTAACCAGGAGGCTAAGAAGAAGAAGAAAGGGAAGAAGAAGAAGAAGAAGAAGAAGCAAGATAAGAAAGAAGTCAACCAACCAACCATGGCTGTAAGTGTTAGTTGTGTTGAGGAAAATTCCGACATGCATCGTAAACCCAAATACCCTTGCAGGCTTTGTAAGGGTGACCACTTCCTTGTCAATTGTCCTGGTATTCCAAAGGTCTTGGAAGTATGGTCAAAAAACTCTCATCAAGTTTCCATTGATCCATCAACCAGTGATAGTCAGGTTCCTGGGAAAAACGGTAAAGTTAGGTTTCCTTGTAAGTTATGCAAAGGGAGTCATCAAACTCACATTTGCCCTCACATGGATGAAGCCTCAACATTGTTGGAAAACCTTATTGTTCCACAACAAGAATTTCCAACTGGTTACCGTAAAATTTCTCCCAACCTACCGTCATCTAACGGAGTGATTGATTTAAATTCAAGTACAGTCGATCACACTCTCCCATTGGAGAGTGAAACTCATGTCACTCAGGTTGATGATCCATTAGTTGATCAAGTGGTCGATTCAATTTCACATTCGGTCGATCACACTCTCCTTTTCGAGAGTAAATTTCATACCGCTGATGTTCTTCTTGTTACATCGGATTCTTCTATGCCGGGGGGCATTTCACCTGTTTCTACAGAACCCCTTCCAAGTACTGAGGTCTTTTCCTTTGATTGGAACAGACTGACAGAACCTCGTCTTCCTTCCTCCATCCCTTTCCAAATCATTGTCAAGGCTGGTGGTAGGGACATACATCGTACTCAGGTAGATGAAGGTGCTTCTGTTAGTATTTTATCCTCAGCTGTTTGGAAAGCTTTGGGTTCCCCTCAGCTTGCGCCTATTACGCAGAATCTGAAAGCTTTTAACAGAACAATTAGTGAACCTTTAGGGATCCTTCCTAAGTTTTCTATTACCTTGGAAGGTAAAACTGTTTGTGTTGATCTTATGGTAGTTCGAGGTCCCTTGGATTTCAATTTACTCCTTGGGCGAGACTATGTTTATGCAATGAAAGCTGTCGTATCGACACTCTTTCGCGTGATGTCTTTCCCTCACAATGGCAGTATTGTGACTGTAGACCAGCTTTTGTTCCCTAGTCTTTTTTCAACTACCAATAATATGACACCCCTAAATGTTCCTGATTCTAAAGTGGTATCTACCCTGCCACGGGTTAATTATGTGGCAACCGGTCCCATGATTTTAGTTACCGATGTAAGTGAGCCTCTCACTGTTTGCTCATCTTCCTTTGATTTAGCTCTGGTAATTGACATGGAAAACTCTATGGGATTACTTGAACACGATGTTCTTATCCCTTTTGAGTCCCTTGACATGTGTTCCTTCCCAAGAAGTATTCTTCCTTCGGATGAAGACCTCTTGGAAGCCATGATCAAGGTATGTCCATTGACATGTCTTTCCTCCAGTTGGAAGCCATGATCAATGTTACGAGGATAGTTTTTTCCTGTATCAACCTCGTTAAAAAATGAAATAGCCTAGCATGAGGACAGTTCTTTTACTGAGTCAACCTCGTTAAAAAATGAATCAGCTAGATTTTAGGATATGTAGGTAGATTGTAGAAAGTAGGATTTTGAGGACAGTTCCTGTTACTGAGTCAACCTCATTAAAAAATGAATCAGGTTTGAGGATAGTTCCTGTTACTGAGTCAACCTCGTTAAAAAATGAATTAGGTACGAGGATAGTTTTTTCCTGTATCAACCTCGTTAAAAAATGAAATAGGCTAGCATGAGGACAGTTCTTTTACTGAGTCAACCTCATTAAAAAATGAATCAGGTAGATTTTAGGATTATGAGGATAGTTCCTTGTCTTGTGTCAAGCTCATTAAAAAATGAATCAAGGATTTTAGAGCATAGTTCCTTGTCTTGTGTCAAGCTCGTTAAAAAATGAATCAAGGTTTTTAGAGTTAAGTTTTTGTTAGGTAGATTGTAGAGAGTAGTTATGAGCAAAGTTCCTTGTCTTGTGTCAAGCTCGTTAAAAAATGAAACAACTCCCACAAGTCTTTCCAAGATCTTGAAAGTAAAGCTTCATTCCATCCACCTCATTGAATGCAATGAAGCTTGGGGGGCATGTACCTTGATTTGCATCATTATGCTGGGGGCATGTGAACTTATAACAAGCATAGTTTTTCGTTTCAAGCTTGCATAAACATGAAACTGAATCCGAGCATAGTTCTTTTCCTGTGTCAAGCTCGTTAAAAAATGAAACAAATCCTCCTCTAATTGAGTCGAGAGTTTGACTAGACCTCATAGATGTTAGGTTGTACGTTTAGGTTAGTTATTTCAGTTTTTTCATAATTTTCTTACAATTTTAGGTCGAGTCTTTCAAATGATCTCGTTCTTAAACCTTCATTTCATCCACCTTAGTTGAATGAAATGAAGCTGGGGGGCATGCGCTCTAACAGTTATGCTTAGGGGGCATCAAGCACAGTTTTATCTCTGTTTCAAGCTTGTGTAAAAATGAAACTAATTTGAAGCATAGTTTTTATCTGTTTCAATGATGTAAACTGACGTCAAAGGCGAGAAACCTGCCATTGATGCATGCAGACTTCAAGGTGCTGTCGATTCCTAAGTCATCTTTCTAGATAATGTGTCGATGTCGATAGAAAGCGACCCGTTGCAGGCAAGCCCGCAACACGAAATCATTGTTCAAGTTGAAGAAATGGTGCTGTAAGGACTGACTCAGGGATGGTCAAATGGATGACAAGTATTTTGCAGATGAAAGTTTTTTGCTTGCAGACCTCTTGAACACATAACGACACGACAGATGGCTTGGTGACGAATAACTCAAAGTTAATCCCCGGAACCCGGTTAAAGACTTTCAAAGTGGTTTGGTCAACTGTGAGGTAAAAGATTTCCCAACCCAGGTGAATGAAAAGTGTCGTGTTCAAGAGTGGTAATAAAGTTTCTTTTGAGACAAAAGGTAACAAACAGGTTCATTCTTCTCTCTTTTCCCCCACCATTTCTGGCAAGTACCTCTTTATTTTTAACAAGCTTGAGGAGGATAACATATGCTTGATTGTAAGCTCATCCTTCGGACGAGTCCAACCTAGTTTAAATTCGAACCCTAGGAAGGAGTGGTTCGTTCCTGTTTGTAATTGAACAGGTCCTCTACTGTAAAAGTTTAACGAGCCCAGTATAGGAGAAACTCGACGTTTTTCAATTTTAGAGAGTCTGAAAAAACTAAAGGAGACTCCACGTTGAACTTTTTCGTACATTTGTGTCCCTCAAGCCCGAAAAAGTATAAAATAATACCTGGGGGAACCGCCTGATCTTGCGACCAAGGAGTACTTTCATAATTAGTGTCACTGACCTGAAAAGTAAAAAGTGATCAAGGACACGTCGTTTTATTTCCGTATCGAGTTTGAAACGACAAAAACACGGCAATCTTTTCCTGATTTTACGGTCAGAAAAGAGCTATAAGGGGACCGTCTTTTAATTCCGTTTTAACGAGTGTAAAAGAAACGCTCGGCAATCTTTTCATGTTTTAGGAGTCAGAAAAGGGCTTAAAAGATGACTCTGAGGTTTCACTTTTTCGTAAGTTTTAACGAGTTCGAAAAAGGGATAAAAATGTACTCATGGTTTTCACTTTTTCGTAAATTTTAATGAGTTCGAAAAAGGGATAAAAATGTACTCATGGTTTTCACTTTTTCGCAAGTTTTAATGAGTTCGAAAAAGGGATAAAAATGTACTCATATGACCGACTTTCAATTTAATTTACGAGCAGGAAAAGACGGAAAGAACTCGGCATTTTCATTTGTTTTACGAGAATGAAAAATAGCAAAATAATCTCGGGATTTTCATGAGTTTAACGAGTCTTGAAAATAACTGAAATTGACTCGAGATAGGTTTCATTTTTACAAAAGCTTGAAACAGATAAAAACTATGCTTCAAATTAGTTTCATTTTTACACAAGCTTGAAACAGAGATAAAACTGTGCTTGATGCCCCCTAAGCATAACTGTTAGAGCACTTGCCCCCCAGCTTCATTTCATTCAACTAAGGTGGATGAAATGAAGGTGCAAGCAAAAAACTTTCATCTGCAAAATACTTGTCATCCATTTGACCATCCCTGAGTCAGTCCTTACAGCACCATTTCTTCAACTTGAACAATGATTTCGTGTTGCGGGCTTGCCTGCAACGGGTCGCTTTCTATCGACATCGACACATTATCTAGAAAGATGACTTAGGAATCGACAGCACCTTGAAGTCTGCATGCATCAATGGCAGGTTTCTCGCCTTTGACGTCAATTTACATCATTGACTTTCGATCAAAGGATTCCGTGAAGTGTTCAACATCAAAACATCTATTCACATTTCACGGGTTGTGCTTGGTACTTTCAGAACCATTGACATTACTGGTGGTTTCTCTCACGCTTGTTAACGGTTTGCATCATCGACTGGTAATCAAGTGGTTTCTAACATGTTCGACATCGAATCATTTAATCACATGGCTAGAATCGTACCAATTCGGGAAGTAGAAGTGAAGACCCTGGATCTAGTTTCTACCATCCAGGCTGCGAGGAGTTTTGTATTCATTATCTATGTAGACTAATCATAAACAGATGGCTGCGTCCATACTGTGTCTACAAAAGTCTATAAAAATGATGTACTGCAAGATCATTCCTGTATCAGAATAGTTAGTCCATTAGTTAAAGTTTTGAATCTGAGTATGGGAATGCCTACCTCAGTGATGATATAATCTTATACATGTATTTTGTGTTGAAAATTGCAGGTTCCAACCAGGTCATCCACAAGACAATCCTTGAAATGATAAAGCGCTTCACCCTTCCTAGAATTACAAAACCCTAAATCTATTCCAGGCTTCGCACTTTAGGGGGCAATCTGTTACACTAAAAAATGTCACCTTGACTACTTACAGTTAGTATGGCTCAAATCAACAGTCATGCTACCCTCTTAGGCAAGTCTTATGCCTCTGTTATCCATCTCAAACTCAAAGAAGAGAGAAAGTCTTGTAAAAAATATGTTTATCTCTGGGGTCGCAGGTTCTCTCTAGCCTTACCTGCGGGGACGCTGACCATGTTCACAAAAGGTGCGTCCTTGGACGCTCTGTATGTTAAGGGACAGGTGCGTCCTTCTGTAAAAGGAAAAATGCACGAGTTTCATCTTAAAAAAGTTACTTGTGGTTACTTCTAGAACTTTCTAGAGGTCGGTTTGATGAATTGGATGCACCTCCAGTTGGTTCATGTATCTCTATTAAGGAGGAACTTATCCCATCAATAAGGGAGCTATCCCACCCAAAGAGGGGGATTATCCCATTGATGGTGGACCTGAATAACCTCTTTACAGCACTATAAATAAAGACATTGAGCCAGAGGGAGAAGAGGTTGGAGCTATACATTTTCTTTGGGTAAATGCTGCAGGAATTAGGACTCCCATTTAGAACCTTGTGAGGAGAGATTGTCTTTGCTTGATTCTACTTGGAAGTGGGTGAGCTTTGTCAAAGTAGAGGAAAACCCTTGATGGACCCTGGGAGGAACTTGCACAACACCAAGGCCAGGTTGTAAGAGTTTCTTTGTTTCGTTATTAATACAAACTGGTTTATTTTTCTCAATAGCTTGTGTTAATGAGTTATTTCATGTGTTCCTTGGTCTGCATGTTGAATATATGTTTTATTGTATGAAATGCAAGTGCTTGGTAATTGTTTGATTGTTTGTGGTTGCAGGAATTGACTTGAAGGAGGAGCTCATCCGGATCGGCAAGGACGGACTACAACAACCGCGTTTTGGAATAAGGTAAGCCTAAACACTTGTAGTTTTCATGTTTTAAAAGGTATATTTAGAGAAAGATCACTCCATTTTGTCTTGTTTGTCGCTAGAGAGTTTAGGCTCCTAGGGAGGTCAGTTGTGTCCGCACAAACGACTTTTTCCGCCACGACATTAGCCCTTTGGGTGCTAAGGTTATCAACAATTGTGAAGGGGCATTTTCCTTTTATAACTTGAATCACCCTTAGTGATGCCTTTTTACCACATCAACTGAAATCTAGACACGAAATATTTATCAAATAGAACCTATGAAACATTGCATCAAGGGGCCTTCTTCTTTGTTACTTGGAATCTCGCATCCTGGTGCTGAACACACTTTTCCTTAAGTTTCTTCCCTAGGCAACTGCAATCTCTAATATGCGGGATAACATCATCATTTCCATGTGTCACCATCTGAGTGGTGACACATGTCACTCGAAAATGCGCCTATAGGACCCCTAAAAACATCAAAACTTCTTGACACGTGTCCTTTGTACTGCCATGTCATTGATGACATCAACTGCCATGTCAACCATCAGGACCAATCATATTGCACCATGTGGCCCCCACGAAGAGAGATAAAATGGCTTGCCCGACGCTATTTTTGCATGGGTTTCCTTTGTTAAATAATTTCGGTCATCCCCAACGATGTTATACTAAATCGCAAAATCGCAACCCCGCAAGGTTTTTTTGGGAGGTAGCCCCTTTTTTCATGTGATCGCCGATAATGCGGGTTTGCGCATCGCCGATATTCCATATTGTCATACTGCCACATGGAGGATAGAGAATGGGGTGGCCTTGCCTTGGTTTTACCATGCTTTTCCTTTGTAAATTAATTTTGGCCCTCCCTAGCGATGTCACACCATATCGCATGATCACAACCCGCGAGGTCTATTAAGTCAGAACCTCGTTGTTCGCCGATAGCGCAGGGTTATGGGATTGTGGGATTGTGGGACTGTGATATCGATGTTCGGCACTGTGAACTGCTGATAACCATAAGTGTATGCCCTGGGACCCCGTCGATAGCCAATGCACCGATTGCCGATATGTTGATGCATCGATGCCACGTGGAGGAGAGAGAAAGGGGGAACCCCACATTGGTTCTGTTTCACATCTCTTTTGTTGACTCTTTTGTCCATCCTCGATGATTTTATACTACATTGCATAATCATGCCCCCACAAGGTTTTTTAGAGTGGTAGCCCTTTGATCCGCTGTATGCCGATAATGTGGGATTGTAGGATGCGGGATTGTGGAATTGCCCCTTGCGGATTGCCAATAAGCCTATATTGCGAGACTGCGAGGCTACTGATATGAATAATTGTGATGTGCGGGGCTTATTGTGCCTATGGCCCTTGATATGTGATATTTTCCATCATACTTAGTCATTTTCTTGGTTTTCAAGGCTTTCCAAGTGTGATCTTCAACATGCTCTAACTTCTAATCGAAAAGTCCATTATTGGACTTCCATATACCATTGGAAATCTCTTTCCCAACATTAGGCAATGAAGGGGGTCTAATTAAGCTTTGAAATCCTCTATGGCCTAGGAAAGTGGCTATAAAATTCACTTCTCTTTGGAAACCCTGACAAATTGAAACCCACAATGCAGTGAGTGACAACGGGTTCTTATCAGTATTAACTAACTTAGAAGGTTATTTGTTTTCATTTCATATTGGCTTTATTTTCTTTGGCATTTTCTCTATTTTGGAGGCTCTAGATGCAAGGCGAAGGGGATTGGAGGATTCATTTTTTATTGGTGGGACAAGTTTGACTAGTTTCTTCCCTTTATCTGCTAGTTTAGGGGCACTTGGGTGAAGAGTTTCTTCATTCGGATCTTACACCCTAGAAATTTTTCTATACGACCTCAAATCATATTTCCTATGTAACTGGGCTTGCATGAAGTCAAAAAAAATTGTGCAGTAAATATCTATCTCATCATCATCCAGTGGAGCATCCAAATCTTTTCCTTTTTCTTCATGTTCTTTTATCTCATTTTCTCCCTCTGAGAGGGAAGATAATTGGTTTTCTTATACTTATATGGTATCTTCAACATTCTCCTCAAGGTCATCTTCTAAATACAAACAAGATTGAATATGATCTTGTTGATCTTTTCTCTCCATTTGTAAGAGCTACAAAGGTGGCCTCCTATACTGCAGGTTAAAGTTCTTGTTGGGAGCTTGCTAACTTATTTGGGGAGGAGTTTTTCTCTCCAAATCCAATTTTACAAGTTTTTTAAGAAAATTCCTTATCAGCTTGTTCATTTTGTCTAACTTTTGTTCTTTGATTTCATTTACATGGCTTGAGGAATTGGCTTCTTCCTCTCCCCTCCTATCACCCTATTCAACCTTCCATTTCCACTTTCTAGTAGATGTGAAATTTTCTTCAACTTCTAGGGAATCTATTTGAATTTAATCTAGAGTATGAGACTTTCTTTCTCTGAGAATAAACCCAAAATTTAAACCAAAGGGTCTAGCAAAAACCACTTTGGAGGTGGCATGTGGAGGTTTAATTTCAGTAGGAAGGATTTTATATAATTTATTAAACCTCTTTATAAATTCTGAGACATCCTCATTATGTTTTTTCTTCATTGCATTAAATTCTGTAAGAATATACCCATGGTCCCTTTTCTCCCCCCACTTCTACATGAAAGAGTTCTCCATCTCCTCCTAGGTGTTAATTGAAGCATTTGGTAGAGTATTGAACCATTTCCTGGCCTCCCCATCTAAGGATTGAACAAAGAGTCTTAGGACTACATCCATATGTTCCACATTTAAATTCTCAGCAAATGCACAAAAATTTGTATATGTTTTTGGGCTAAAATATCATCCTATCCTATGAATATTGGTAGTCTCTAAGGCAATCTTGTGGCATCCCATTCAAAGGATGTTGCAAGTTGAGTGGAGCATATTTATTAAGTAGAAAACCAAGGATTGCCATGTTTTTCAATGGAGGTAGAAAATGATTTATCACAGGACCTAGTTGAGGAGCTGAATGGACAATAGCTAATTGGAGCTGGGGTGGAGTATTACTAGTACTCTAAGTCAGACTAGTAATAAGGATATATTTGACTTCTTCAACTTGTGGGAAAGTATGGAACATAGAATGAGGTGAACTGACAGAAGATTCTTTAGATTTGATTAATGAGGAATATGAGCTAAATAGTGGGAAACGTTCTTTTGAATACTCCAAGACTTTGGAAGAGGACTCATGATAATTTATCTCATCCTTTTGTGAGTTGGAAGTTGTCACTTCACGAAATGAGGTCACATGATTTTGAGTGTTGTGTGTTCTCTCTTTCCACACTCTCTTGGAAACAATTCTTTCAGGGTCAAATATAAGGGGAGTCTTCTATTGAGAAGTGTCAGAGTGAATATGATGCCTTTTGAAAGCCAAGGTGGTCAAACGAAAATTTAAATAGTGGAATCTCTAAGGAGAGAGATCTTCAGCCTAGAAGCCATTTTTTTCACCTGACCAAGGGATGTATACATGCCATTCCCAGGGAAAATATTATGATTCATCCCCAGCAACAAAACCAAAAGATGTTTTAGCCCCTAGAGACAACCTCTAGGTTGAGGAGAGGTTAGTGCCTAGGACATTTTATATTGTTTGTAATATTTGCAGTAATTTTGCATTTAAATTCAAGATTCAAACACATTATGAATTATAAATGGTCCAGAATCTCTTTCAAGAGGGTAGATTCAATTTTTAACAAAAAAAATATAAAATACTTAACGTTAGGCTCTAGTGGCTAACTTGTAGAGAACACAGTTCATTTGATCATTGTAGCATACATGAAAGAAGAATTTGAAGAAAAGAAATTAAATACACATGGCTTATCACATAATCCCATGCATCGAACTTCAGTAGGAAAATGAGGAAATGACACTGTAATTATTATTCAGAAAACATGGAGCGCATATTAAGGACGTTAAGTCTCATTCATCACAAGAATATTCAATAAAAATTAGACATAGACGAATCCATGATTAAGGGGCTACATCCAACAACTACTATTACATGCCATATGAGAAGAAAGCAACATATAATGGAATATACAAAGGGAAGATTACATACTACAACTTCATGCAATTAGAATCACCATAACTTCTTTATTAATCTGCATATAGAGCATACATATTTGGTATTTTTCAATTCATCGTTCAAGATCCTTTTTGCAACAAAAACTCAGAACCTATTAAAAAATATGTCATAAATAGTTTTATAGGGTCTCATGACGAGTACCCCTCCCAAAATATTCCTTCTTGATCTTCTAATGATTCTTCACAACAGAATGGTGCGACCACACTACCTGCAAAACTATAGTTACTAAAACCTAACTGACTTGATTTCATTCTTAAAATGGAATATTTACAAAAACATAAAAAGAGTAAAGTGTCATGATTGACATGACAAAAATATCTTCATCCCTATTGAGCTACCTCTGGAGGAAAATACACTGGCTCAATGATCTGGAGTCATGGAGGATTGATGAACTAGTCACACTTCTACCACAATGTTGGACTTAGTAGAGGAGAGTGAAAGAAATTTTGATATGCAATATTAAGGCAAGTGAACCTTGCATAATTTGGCCTAGTTTGAAACAATGTCCTCACTAGCTATAGCAAGTAGAAATCCCTCCTTAGATAACTCACTATAGTATTTTCCTTTAGAGAGGAGGTCTTCTCTTGAGAGGAGTCATCTTTCCTCTTAGCCTCTACTAGAATTTTATTGTATTGCCTCCATGGGATCAATCCTCCTACAAGGTCCCAACATCTAGGTAGTTTAGCTCTAACCCTTTTCTCAAACTCTAAGTCAAAAATAACTATATATTATAGCACTTTTCCAGGCATTCCTCAGCTTTGGCTCAAGCAGCTTCCATCCAGATCATCTTGGAGACCTCCAAGATTGTAGTTACCCAATTTACAATATATATAGTTTTCATCTCACTGGTTGGCTTTTCATTAATGTACTGGGTGAATTTTCCTACTGTCTCACCATTTCTTCCATCCTCCTCCTTGGCTAATACGATAAAGAACTCATAGTCCTTAACATCAATCTTTTGTTGTGCCATCGAGGTTATATTCTCCTATTTTCCCTTCAGTTATGTTATTATTTCATCCCATATAAGTTGTTTGGCCTAGAGGAGGGGCATGTTACCTTTCATCCTACCTTTCAACTCACTAATCTCCTGGTTTGCAGTTTGTATATTTTTGTTGATTAACTTTTTTTTAGTCCTTATAGTCTCCACCCATTTCTTCTTTTATACGAGAGCACGCTTGGAATTATCCAAATCTACCTACACTTTATTGAGTTCACCTTTAGAGAGTTGCAGTTCAGTGAGGATCTTAGTGAGCTCCTTAGTGGGATTTTTTGGATTCTTTGGTACAAGCACTCCACAAATATGATAGTCAATTCTCTGTTGGAGCTTTGCCACTTTTTTCTTGAGGGCCACCACTTCATTATTCATGTCTATCAATTTGTTGGCTAAAATATCCTTTTCTCCTTCCACCTGGGATAATTCCTTAAACTGCACATGTTCAATCACATACATCTTCAACTTATGACTTAGTTCTTCGATCTCAGCCTGTGAACTTGAGATAAGAGTCTTTGTCACAACTTTGTCTTCTGGGTTCACTCCTAGCATAACAATAAGATCTTTAAAGTTCTCATTCTATAAGTGGAGAGATCTAGAGTTAAATATATCTTGCTTAAACTTTATGGCAACCTTTTGTAGTAGCTTCTCAGCTTTTCTGATTTTCATGGCATTTCCGCTCAATTTTCTATAAAGAATCTCTTCCACTTGTTTGTGAAAGTTGATTTTGTCCAGCAGAGGGACACTAGTCATGTCTAGTGATACATCCATAGTCCTAAACTATGAGCTTGATGGAAGGGACTATGCCGAGGGATGATGTAATGAAAAATTCATTTGATTTCTCTCTTGGTCTATGGAAATCTAGAGTCTGGTCTAGTAAGGGACTGAATTTTATGCCAACTGTTGTTGTATCTCCTCTCTAATCCTCAGCTTTCTTTATTCTATCACCTTTCCTGCTACCAAGTTAGGTCCTATTGTTGATGAGCTCCCACTAAAACTCATAATTTATACCATTGTATATGTGGAGGAAGAATCTTGAAGATGGCCTTCCAATGTCACATGGAAGCATGGATGGTCAAGCTTTGTCTCAGTTAACCTGGTCTCAGTCTCCTTATCAATTGTTTCTTGGACTTTAACTCTTTTGCTGGAGTGAAATTATTCCATCTCAACATCTCCAGTCTCGTACACACTTCTCCCCTGAGCCTTATCCTTTGAAGTAGGAGTATCAATCTCCATCTCTGTATTAATAGGCTAGGAATCGAAGTTAGCCTTCCATTCAACTTCAGGCCTATATTCATGATCATAAGGTGAGGCATTTATTCTTTTCCTTTTGTTTGAAATGAATCCATGAGGGTCATAGTGCTTATAGGGGCTTCACTAGGGGAGAATTACCATACCACGTGCATTCATATCAGGGGATATATATTGAGGAAAAAATGACATAATATATTGAGAATATAATAGGGGTAAAGGGTTTTTATATTGGAAGGTGTAAAAAAAGGAGTTCAAAGTAAATGAAAAAATATAAAGGGGTATAAAAAACATTAATAAAAAAGTGGGTACCTACAATATCTAGTGAAAGTAGGGGTTTTTTTATATTGGGAAGGTGTATTGGGTTCATATTGGTAGGGGTTAAATAATGTTATTTTTAGAGGTATTTTCCAATATGTAGTCAAATTAAGGGTATTGTTTTCTATGCCATGAACACATGTTCTATGTTAGAGGTTCATTGAGTGAAGCCCCTATGGTAGTGCCAAATATCTCCCATTTCAAAGTTTAGTTCCTTTAACAAATCTTCAATAGGTTGAAAGGCTTGTCTAGTATTTACAATTAAAAGACCTATTGGCTTGCCCAATTTGAACATGTAGCCTTTCTTGGTAGGCACAAAGTGGATCTGATCAGCATGTAGGCTTTGGTGATGAATTCTATGGCTACGATTCTCATGGGCATAAAGAAAGGTAAATGATAAGGAGGAAGATCACACCCATAAACCCTAATTTTAGTATAATCCTCGAATAAGTACCAGTCACCCACCTTGGTGTCTTTGCTGAGATACAGGATTTCTTTTTGTTGGGCATAATCCTTGGGGAGAGACATTGTGAATAACTTTTTATGTTGTAGTCATATATGTTTACATGAAATGAGAAAAACCCTCATTGTTGGGTTTCTTCCTAACAACGACATCCCAACCAAAGAAAAACTTTCTCTATTCATGTGAATCCATGAGACTGAGGCCCAAATATTAAAACTCATCCACATGGGTGTATAAGAACATACATAACAAGATGGAGTAGTATCTAAAATATGTAGTGATAGGAAAATGGTGCAATTGGAACTTAATGGATTGAACTAAAAAATAAGGTATATCAAAAACATATCCTAGCTCCATCATCACTCTAACAAACCCTATGGAAACTTTGGTAATTTTAGTAGTGTAACCTTCCCCAAACAGTTGGGAAATCACAGTGAGGATGGTTTGCACTTCCTTCGTAAACATGGGTACAAGAAAAGAGTCAGAAATGGGAAGGGTTTGGTGTCTAGGAGACAAAACCATTTGCAAGAAATCTTGTTGTTCCCTAGTTGATGGAGAGTTGTAGATGTAGAACATGGTAGCTTCTATGAATTTTTTAGGGTTAGGAGAAGTTGGGTAAATCAAAGATTTTTTAATCAGTTCTGGCGCTATCTCTGGGATCTTTATTCCTATAGATGATATGAAGCAATTTTTTTCTTCAACATAGGACACTGCAAGCCATGAAACAAACTCAGGGAAATGATAGACAGATGGGGAAATCTGATAGTGCAATTGTGACTCCGTTATCCTAAAGGGGTCTTCTCCCTTGAAATGGTGGTCATACATGTCGAACTAGAGGTCTGATAGGTGGTAGTGGTTGTAGGTTTTAACCTCGTACATAAATTACCTGCATATGAATTCTAAAACAAAAAAATAAATAATGCGAGAGCAGAACACATAAAACACATATACACAGGTATTTTCCCATTGGATCCCAAAACTAGGACTACCAGCTTGATTTTTCATTATGTTCCTTTCAATGTTATAATACATATTTATACATGCCGAAGCATCCAATACCATGGACCGAAAACCATTGCATCCAATACCATGGACTAAAAATAATCACGTCCAAAAAAACATGTGAAAAAATCATGCACAAAACCATAGGTGGGTCCACCCAACCTAACATAGGGTCCAAAACAAAAATTTTCTGGGGCGCTACCCCAGACCCCATAAAGTGGGGTTACGAGTGCCCCTCAAACCCCCTATTAACTACGTGGAAAGAATATAACACAACCCACTATTCTCCCACTTGTTGTTTTCTTTCCACATGGGGCCACAAGAGAGCTTAGTCATTTTTTCAGCCTTGAAATGCCCATTGTCTCTCTACACCAAGAGAAATTCTCAGAGCTCACAGATTTTGTCAATGCATCTGTAGTATTCTTCAAATTTTCCACCTTTACTAGCAACACCTTTTTTTCTTCCATCATATCCCTCACAAAGTGATATTGAACATCAATGTGCTTTGTCTTTGAATGATATGCGGGGTTCTTTGCCAAGAAAATTTCACTTTGGCTGTCACAGTCTATCCTTATAGCTTCCTATACTAACCCCATACTTGAATACAATCTCCAAAACCAAACTTCTTCCTTGCTTGCATGAGTGGCTGCCATGTATTCTGCCTCTGTAGTTGACTGTGCCACTACATATTGTTTCTTACTCATCCAACTAACTACACCTCCAAATAGGTTAAACACATACCCACTTGTAGATCTTCTCTGATCCAGATCTCCAGCCCAGTCTGCATCAACAAAGCCATGAATATCCAACACTCTATCCAATCTTGGTCTTCCTTGGTAGTATAAACCATAATCACTAGTGCCACGCAAATACCTGAAAACCCACTTCACTACTGTCCAATGCTCCTTCCCTGGTTTTAACATAAACCTGCTCAATACTCCCACTGCATGTGCAATGTCTGGTCTAGTACATACCATTGCATACATTAGGCTACCGACTGCACTTGCATATGGAACACGGGACATGTCCTCTTCATTCTCTTATGTCTTGGGACACTATTCAGTAGATAACCTCACACCTACAGGAATAGGAACCTTCACTGGTTTACTATCCTGCATATTAAACCTCTACAATATTGTCTCGACATACTTCCTCTGGTTTAACCAGAGCTTCCTCTTTTCCTGATCTCTTTTAATTTCCATTCCCAAAATATAGTTTGCAGCACCAAGATCTTTCATGTCAAATTTGGAAGACAATTGGGTCTCCAAATCCTAGATAACTTCTTTGTCATTTCCAACCAACAACATATCATCCACATACAAGACCAGATAAATAACATGTTCACCAATTAATTTAAAATACACACAGTGATCTGCTTTGCTTCTGGTGAAGCCAAGTCCCCGTATAAATGTATCAAATTTCTGATACCACATCCTTGGTGACTATTTTAACCCATATAGAGACTTCTTTAACTTACATACCAGTTCTTTCTTACCCTTCACTGCAAAGCCTTCAGGTTGCTTCCTGTAGATCTCCTCTTCTAGATCCCCATGAAGAAATGTTGTCTTCACATCCATCTGTTCTACCTCAAAATCAAAAGCAGCAGCAACAGATAAAAGTAATCTAATAGAAGTTACCTTGGCAACAGGAGAAAAAATATCACCAAAATCAATTCCCGGCACCTGGGAATAACCTTTTGCTACCAACTGAGCTTTGTATTTCTCCACTTTTCCTTCTGCATTTGTCTTCTTTTTGAACACCCATTTGCTGCCAATGGGTTTCCTTCCAGCGGGCAACTCCACTAGATCCCAAGCCTCATTTTTGTGCAAAGATTCTATTTCATCAACCATGGCCTCTTTCTAGAGTTTTCCATCCTCTAAATCCACTGCTTCCTTCACAGTTCTAGGATCATCACTAGTAAAAGACAAAGCAAAATTTGAACAAAAAGTAGATGGACTATACCTTTTTGGCTGCCTTCTTTCTCGAACTGATCTTCTCATAGTCGGAGTTTGTGGCTCTTCATCTTTTGATTCCTCCTCTGCTATAGAGTCTGATTCTTCCTCCTTTAGCTCAAACTCTATCTTCCCAGGTTCCTTTGGTTGGAATTCATGTTTAATAACATCTTTCACCTCTTTGAACACCACATCTCGGCTGTACATAACCTTCCTTGTTACTCGGTTCCAAAGCTTATAACCCTTTAAACCATCCTTATACCCAATAAAGTTGCACTTTTCAGATCTACTATCCAATTTTGTTCTTTTATCCTTTGGAACACGTACATATGCATCACATCCAAATACCCTCAGGTTGAGTCTTATCCTACAACACTGATGAAGGTGACCTGTTGACCAAGTAACATGCAGTATCCACCGCCTCTGCCCAGAATTCCTGTCCTAAATCGACACCACTGAGCATGCTTCTTGCCCTTTCCATCAATGTCTTGTTCATTCTTTCTGCAACTCCATTTTGCTGAGGTGTATATGGAGTAGTCTTCTGTCGTGCTATACCACACTTCTTGCAGAATTCTTCAAATTCCTTACTGCAAAACTCTCCACCATTATTTGTCCTCAACACCTTTATCTTCTTCTCTGTCTGGTTTTCCATTAGAGCCTTAAATTTTTTAAACCTATCAAAGACTTCAGATTTCTTCTTAAGGAAATATATCCATGTATTCCTTGAGAAGCCATCTATAAATGATACATAGTACACAGACTTACCCAGTGATGGAACCTTCACAGGTCCAAACACATCACTATGCACAAGCTCTAATATATGTTTTGCCCTCTTACCACTGAGGGGAAACTTACCCGATTCTGCTTCTCGTATACAAAATTTTCACAAAAATCAAAATCCAGAGAGCTATTACTCATACCTTCTACCATACCTTTACCATGAAGTATTCAAAGGCCCTTCTCTCCAATATGTCCAAGCCTTTGATGCCAGAACATGGTCTTTTCTCCAAAGACCACTAGATTTTCTGCTCCACTTTCAGGAACCATGGAACTATTGTACCCATCAACAACAATGCTACCTTGTAGCTTGTACAGAGTTCCAATCCAAACTCCCCGCATCAATACCAGTGCTCACCAAACCATCTTGCAGGTATCCTTCTCGAACACTATTTTTACACCTGCATCATCTAGCTTACTAACAGAAATCAGATTTCTGGCTAATGCAGGAATATGTAGAACACCCGGAAGTGTTCTAACCCTTCCACCTTGCAGCTTCAACTTTATCTTTCCACGACCAATGATTCTAGCCTTCCTGTCATCCCCCGAGAAGACATAACCACCATCATATTTCTCATACTCACAGAACAACTCTCTATGGGGAGTGAAGTGAAAGGATGCACCTGAGTCAATCAACCATGCCTCATGATCTACATGTGTACTTGAAGAAGCCAAGTACACATCCCCACCTTCATCTGAGGTGGTTTTTGCCTCTACAGAAGGAGCCTCATCAAATCCATTTCCTTTGTCAGGAGCTTTAGATTTACAGTCCCTTTTGAAGTGGCCTTCTTTTTCGCATTTCAAGCACACCACCTTTACAGGTTTTCTTGGAGATTTAGATCTCCCTCTAGATTTAGATCTCCCACTCGATGACTTATTTTTGTTTCTGTTCTGGGACCGTCATCATATAGACAAAGCATCACCATTTTGGCTCTCCATATTTTTCCATCTCATCTCCTCCGTCAATAAGGCTGAGACTACTTCATCAAACTGCAAGGCAGTTGCATTGCTACCTATTGAAATAACCAAACTATCCCATGAATCTGGTAGAGAACACAACAAACTGATGCACTTATCTTCATCTGAAATTTTAATATCAAAAGATGCTAACTGACTTACCACAATATTAAATGTGTTCAGATGCTCTGTCACTGAGTCTCCATCTTTCATCGTCAGGTTATACAGTTTTTTCCGCAGAAACAATTTATTCTAGAGACTTAGATTGGTACAAAGTCCCTAACTTGACTTAGATTGGTACAAAGTCCCTAACTTGTCCCACAAACCCTTTGCTGTAGCTTCCCTTGATACATTCAGCAATATTGAATCTGAGACACACAATTGTATTGTGCTCTTTGCCTTCCGATCCAACTTCTTCCATTCTTTGTTGGACACTCCCGTTGGTTTAGTACCTGGATCTACCATGATCCACTGATCTTTATCCACCAACAGATCCTTCATCTTGAGTTTCCACAACTCAAAACTCTGACCATTAAATTTCTCAATCTCTATCTTTCCACTTCTCGCCATCTTCTTTCACCACTAGAATCGATCTTGCAGATCTCCCACTAAATAGGGTCTACCACAGGCTCGAGCAAAACTCCTCAGCAACAAAGGCGTCCCCTTGAAGCCAAATCTGCTCCGATACCAAATCTAGGTTTTAACCCCATACAGAAATTACCTGCATATGAATTCTAAAACACAAAAATAAATAATGCAAGAGCAGAACACATAAAACACATATACACAGAGATTTTCCCACTGGATCCCAAAATTGGGACTACCAGTTTTATTTTTCATTATGTTCCTTTCAATGTTATAATAAATATTTATGCATGCCGAAGCATCCAATACCATGGACTGAAAACCATCGCGTCCAATACAATGGACCGAAAACCATCGTGTCCAAAAAAACATGTGCAAAAATCATTCACAAAACCATAGGTGGGTCCGCCCAACCTAACATAGGGTCCAAAACCAAAATTTTCTAGGGCGCTGCCCTGGACCCCATAAAGTGGGTTTACGGGTGCCCCTCAAACCCCCTATTAACTATGTGGAAAGAATATAAGACAACCCAAAAGTGGTAAGGTGAGTCATGGATTTCAGATTCCTTGTCCATGAGAGGGTCAATGTTGGAAGAGGATTTAGCTTCTCGTGATTTAAGAGCTTTAGGCATATGCTTCTTCATTTTGAGCATAAGGACAAAAACTATAAGTAGGAGGCTTGTAGGTTACTTGATTTACCAGGAAAATTTTGGATTGAATGACGTTGAGGAAGTTCTGAGCTATTTGATAGGTGAACGACACCACGGACTACTGGAGCGATGAGAAGAATCAACTTCAGGAGATAAACTTTGCAATTCAAATGGCTAATGGGTCATATTATTATAAGCAGGATAAAATGGTAACGTGATGACAGGTGAGCACATGAGGAGGTGACAAGTGGCAGTAGGGGATTGGTAGGGCTACTAGGTCACAAATGGAGGGGTATACCTTTAACTTCTTACCACAATTCTCACTTGATGACATTAATGGCATCTCGGTGTATGGCGTAGTGGATGTGGTCCCCATCTCTCTGACTAGTGGAAAAACATGAGTTAGGATCGAACTGAGACCCACCAGAGTTAATCTAGGATGTTTATCCACCAAATGTATTCCACTGAATTTTATCCTATGGGGCATGGTGCCAACATATCGGTCGTGCCAGTTTCCCCCCACCGCCCGACCTCGTAATGATTTCTAGGGCTAAAAAGGTCGTGATGGATGATGACCCACATGATACTTTCTCGGGATTTAAACGAAGGACCCCACTTGGCATTAACCTCCATCCATTTGATTGCTTCACTCGTGAAAAGAATGTGTTTAATGCTACCTTTTCCTGAGTACATTTAGTGTGCAAGAAGTACCTAACTTTGTTTTATTTTTCCATCATGGGTATATTTGTTCCTCTCTGCACAGTGGTGAATCTAGGTCCATATAATAAAAATGTAAAAAGGTCGAGAAGAGAACAACAAGAAGCATATGTGTTTTCTATTGATGCTAAAAATTATGGAAAGTGGGATATGTGTGGGGGACCAGGTTGTTTCACGAGTGATATAATAATGTTTTATTTCTCTGATCATTAGTGTTAAAAATAAATATTTTCAGAGGACACAATATGTGCGAGATATTTCATTGTGTGAAGCTTTTATTGTGATGTGTGGAGATTTTATGTTTCATTGTGCAAAGCTTTGACTACGTGGAAGATGGGGGTACGTTTGTTGATTTCTCGAACAAATAATCACTCAATATTTTTTTGCGTAGAGATACTTTTGAAAATTCTCAGATCATATATCATATATGATATAAATTTTTATGGAGGACAGGTATGTGCAATAGAACAAGGAATACTATTATGTTTTATTTTGGAAATATTTTACTGTGTGGAGTATGAATTGAGGAAGCGTGTCCAAACATGGCATGTGTGTAAGAAGCTCTACAGATGTTGTTGTGTTGAGTAAGGACATAAGCATTATTTATAGCTAAAACATTACCAATAATATCGTTAAAATCATTAGTTTCACAGTTCTTGAAGCTTAAAATATTTAAATATTTAGGAACTTGAATTCAAATCGATATTGCCAACTTCACTTTCAATTAGTGGCCCCTACAAAACATAGTCCTCAACATTTACATTTCCATTGTGTGGAATTTCATTATGCACAACTCGTTGTGTCAACCTCCATACATCAACCTTTTGTACAATGATTCAATTTTTATAATATTCTTGATATCTCATTCTTCTCTATTGTATAATTATAAGGAAGAGCATAAATGGATGTACAATCCTAATTCTTGTAATGATTAACCATTAATACATATTAAATATATTAACTATATTCTTATGCTATAATGTTTATAGACTATGATCGAATGAATTTATAATCATAATCGTGTCAACCGTAAAACAATGTAAATAATTACTTTAAGAGCACTCATGGTTTCACCTATACAAATAAAAGGATAGGATGTATCATAGCTACTCACATTCTTGGAGTCTAGCTCAGAGCATCTATGGAGGAAGCATGTCTAAAGATATCATAGTTAGAGAAAGTTGTGCAGATGTCGTTTTGTGGAGCAAGCATGGGATGAGACTTAAATGTGGGAAAAATGTGGACCCCACTTAATTAGCTATATAGGAAAGGAGATACATTATTTATGGCAAAAGTATTACCAACAATCATATAATACCAATGCTTGCTTCAGTGCTATTGCAAACAACAAATCTGCATTGTTTAATACTAAAATATTAGCAATAAAAACTTTTAATAACAAGTGCGATGTTTCACACATAGAAAGATTCCTCTGAACATTTGCACTTTCTCTACACTTCCGCACATATTCCTAATTTGAAACATATTTAGAAATACAAGCATATGCATTATTTACAATTAAATTATTATTAACATAAGCATAAAGTATGCATTTTTAATATTTTTTTTTTCTAGGTTAAGACTAAACTAAGTACCCACGGGGAATTGAACTAGTGACCTATCGCAAGGAGTGTCTTAACAGTGCACCCATTCACCATCAATCCAAAGCCTCGTGGGCGTATGCATTTTTAATATTAATATACATAAAAAATTAAATAGAAATAATATGCATTATTTAATTATAAAATATTAGCAAAAAAATGATTTTTTGTGCTAAGTGCAACACATTGAAAGCTTCCTCTGCAAAATAGACTTCTTCTGCACTTCCACACATAAGCCCAATTTGAAACATATTTGGAAATATGAAAAGGTATTCAGAAATACGAATATGATAATTTTATACACTTAAAATATCACAAATAATATCTTATACATTGATCACTTACTAATATATTAGCAATAAAAGCCTTTAATTCCAACTTATTTATCAATTCATAATATGACCAACCGAAAGGAGCAGGGTTTTTACTGTGGGTTTGTGTAGGAGATTTGTTGTGAGTTATGTGCGAGAAAACACAGTATGTGTTGAACATTTTATTGTGTAGAGCTTTTATTGTCCTCAAATTTTATATTCGAAAATTTATTCAGTATGGATGAAATTTGAATGTAGTATATTTGGGAGATTAACTATTAATGTTAACCTATTATTATTATTATTATTCCTTGTGCGAAGTTTTAATTGTTCTAAAGAAGAGGTATGTATGTTGATTCACCGAATAAATTCTTACGTTAATAACAATGGAAAATCACTAACGTTTCTTTTACAAATAAACATTTAATGTTCAAAAATTTGAAAAAGCATTGACACTCTTCACAATTGTGCTATAGAATCTATTCTAAACTGATTTGCTTTCTTAATAGGGAAAAAACACAAAACAACTATGTAAATTCATCTAGCAACATGTGACATTGATTCTTTTCTTTATTTTTTAGAGGAAGGAATTAAATTTAAATATTCATAATCCAACATTACTATTTTATATTATTATTATTATTATTATTTCTACTATCTACTAGTCCAACTGTCTTAAGTGTCTAATACATATATTTAATATTTATATGCTAACGTCACAATACTACTTACTAATTTTAATTGTTTTTTCCGTAGAATCATTTTCCAGGTGTTCATCATTCAAGCTTATTAGCATACACATTACAAATGCATGAAAAACTAGTTTTCAGAGGAGTCGGTTACAAATAAAATTCTCATCTCAATTGTATGAAATTATTATGGGAATTGCAGACTGCGAGTGACAATCATTTAGAACAAAAGTACAAAATGTTTATCATTACTGACATATTAACAACGCATTATTAGTTCTATATACAAGTACTAATAACATTTATACAATATATGTTACAATCCTTTGGTAAGGATGTGCAAAGTTTAAATATTATATGATGAATACTAAAACTGTTTGGGCAAAATATGTTACTGTCATATAGTTCTTATTTTCAAAGTACTTTCGTGCTATGGAATTATAAACTCTTATTTTTTTTTATTTCTTTATATTTGATCTAACTCATATCGTCATAGCAGTTAAAATGAATACAAGCATAACAAATATTGTTAAGGACAATCATAACTCTTCTAAGAGGGATGCTTTTGTTTTATTCATTGTACTTTTATTATGTTTGCATTACATAATGCAACTTTTGTTGTTTTTTATTTTGTGCTCCCATATCTTTTGGGCCATATTTTTTAATGTATTATAAATAAAAGCATTTTTTTTTTTTTTTTTTTTTCAGGAAACTTATGACACTTAGAGATTTATATTCAAGACAACAATTACAAGGAAAAAAGTTCTTTGAACATTTCTATAAAACTTTTGTATTTTCTAAAACTAAAATCTATCTAGAGTTTTTGTACATTACTAATGATTTTTCTTTACCTTATTCTGTTTTCATTAGACAATTATTGCTTAGTTTCAATTATAATTTTCTTTTAAGCAATGATTTTAGTGTAATATTTTTGAACTTGCAAAATTTATCGAATTTGAATGATGTCATAGTATACATGGACGACAATGTGGATATAGAAATGAGCAATATCATAGAAACAAATATTGCAATAAACAAAACAAAATCAATGGAAACTAGTGAAGAAATATATGCAAATAGGTACTTTTGCGCACATTAAATTAACTCTGTATCAAAATTTTCCTTTTTCACTCTTTTTTTCACTCGTCTTTGTTTTTCTATTCTTTACTCTCTTTCTTATTAAGAAAAAGAAATAAATTATTTCAATTCAATGGTCATAATTAGGCAAAATGAGGTTGAGTTGATGCCATTGTTGATCAAAGATATCAGTGACAATATAATTGGGGAAATTTTTCATGCAATTGTCTTGGTCACATATCAAATATTTTTGGACAAAACAAATAAGTCAAAATAAATAATCTATATAGAATTAAAATATAAGAAAGAAGAAATGACAATAACATTTCTTGTGCCAACATCATTAATCAAACAACATGAGTCAAAGCTTATTGCAAATGCGAGTGTTTCTATTAAATATTTCAAAATTATTGCAAAGAATAAATACGATTGTTGTGATTGTGATAAAACTATTTGTCTAAATAGTTTTAGCAACATAGAAAACATTTGTCCCATTTGTGCAGAGTACCGATTTTTTCCAAACATCACAATTGCAAATCTGTAACACAATGCCAATGCCTTTCCAGTAGGCATAATCACAACTATTGCAATTTCAGCAATGAAAACAACAACACAATATGTTATGGAAGTCAAAGATAGAATGGAGAATAGGACCAATCTACAATAAGCTTTATTTTATTTAATAATTGTTACCAAGTTTATTGAAATAAAAAACAAGTTACGTATTTGTAGGTTTGTATATCCCAATGTTCGGGGAAAAATTATTCATCATCAATTGCATGGTTTTCATGTATTGTTTTACAAATTTTTCATATGCAACGGGTTCAAGTACATGATAAACTTGTTTCGGCATGCGCTACAGTTCAGAGATATTTGCAACAAAACATTTTTCTGTTGATCTTGCTAAAAAATATAGTTAAAAGATAAGATTTTTTTTTCCATACTTCACATTCAACGCTCATTTATCCACTAAATGCAGGAAAGAAAGTTGACAGTCTAATAACCTTTCTATCCTTTCCAAGTGAAATATGTGCAATAAGCTATATCATATTGTTGAAATAGACATGGATAAAGAACAAAAATATGAAAGACATTTGATTTCGTGTTACTAAGTGTTCATTTTATATATTAATTTTACAACATTTTCAAGAATATATGAAAGCAATTAGTGTATATACAATTCCATTCGAAACTATATGCACAAAATGCAGTACTCAAATTACAACTACTATAACTATGAACAATATTATACTTTATAAAAGTGGAAAGAGTATTACCTACACTATGACAAATTTTCTACGACTAATACTATGTAGAGAAATAAAATGCTATTGAAATATTGTGCAACTTCAAAATACGTGGAACATTTATGATAGACCATCAAAACATAATTGTATGTATACAATGATAGGTTTCTTTGTTTAAATTGTTAGGCAATTCATTAACAACACAGTGCGCATTCATTGCATTGCTAGTCATCTTAATAGCTCTTTCATTTTACTGGACATTTGCGATATGATTTTGCATTATCAATCAATATTCTATACCCATGCAAACAAGCTTAGGATGATTTTTTCTACCAATGCAAATGTTACTATGATATTGTATATAAAAGTAATCCAACGGACTTTTTTTTTTTTTTTCTGGCTCTATGTTTTGTATTATGCTATGTCATTTTTTATTTTTGTTTTCACCATTGCCATTTTTTGCATTGTTTTCTTAATTTATCAAATTTACAAGTTCTATAAGTACTCAGGCAATATAAGTTCATTATCATGCAATTTTTGGTGACATTACTTTACAATAATAATTTTCTTTAGTATTTTTTTCCTATTTAAATAACTATTCCATACAATCTTTAAACAAATATAGAAACAACTCGTTGTCATACAAAGCTAAAATAAGTTTCTAAACTGATATAACTTATAAAACATATTGCATTTATACATAGATTTGTAATCCACAATAGTTTGATATGTTTCTTTGCATGAACTATGTAGACAATATTACAATACATAGCCTTTAGCATATACTAAATTTCAATGTCTATTCAACAAATAGAAAAAAATGGTATCACTTTCTCTATTAATTAACCATTGTTTCTAAAAATTAATGATTGTACTGATTATGCTATCGGAATTGAGAAATTATTCATATGTTCATGATTTGCAATAACTCTTCTGATAACGTTCTTACGGTATCTAGTTCATCTTTGAGACGCTTAAGCATTTGTTGGAGTTCTATTACTTTATGCATTAGCATTAAAATATCTTTTCTAAGCATTAAGATATCTTGGTTGATCATTAAAATATCTTCACTTCTTACATGTACATCTTCCTCTGTGCCCTTGCCATTGTTTCTTTGAGCCATTACATTATTGTTAGTAACAAATGCAAATCAAAATAGACAAATTATAAAGAAATAAATTAAAACACTTAACAATTTTAGAACAAAATGAACATCGACAAATTTCTTTTACAGGAAACAGGGATATATATAATGTGTAAGAGCATCTAAATCACGAATTGAAATTTAAGTTCTGAAATAACATTTAACTACTATCGATTTCAATGCTACACACTAACCAGTAATCATTATCAATGTGGATAGTACTGATTTACCTATTCTTTAATTAGGAAAGACTGTTGTAAAATATGTTACTTTAAATCATATATGTTTTAATTAAATTTGAATTTGACATAGTGCAATGATTATGTTTCATGATTAATCTGCATTACAAACTTTAGAAATAAGTGTCAACATATTATTTTATTAAAATTGAAAATCAAATTCTATTTCATTAACTAAATCTCTTTTGCCATCATATAAAAGTTTTTTTTGTAATTATTCACCAAACTAACTCGTATCCAATAGATTTACTATGTAGACTTTCCTTGCTACTGGCCAACATTTACTTTTCCAAATTAATTTCAAAACCTAGATGTCAATTCGCCACTTGAGTTCCTTTTTTCCTTTCTTGCATTATGCAAATATTAAATGAGATTTGTTCACTGAAATAAGTAAATTAGATAGTTGGACATGGGATTCAAACAATTATGTCTCATTGATGTTACAATTCCACTTCCAACTACCCAGAAAAAATCTACGGTAATCGCATAATAAAATATGTTATAGAAACTAATGTTATACTAGAGAAATAAGAATTATAATATGCAATATCAGATTTGATAAATGAAAAATGATACCATACATTAGCTTTGAAATTTTCTTTAGCCAAAATCAACACTTATGTATCAATTCATTGAAAAAATCTACAAAATTATTTAATGTGAAATGTGAGTGTTCGTAGAATCAGATCTTGAAAGCTTCCCCCGCACAATAGACTACCTCCATACTTCCATAAATATGCCATATTTGAGCAACATAACCATAAACAAAGCTTGTGTTAAATGACTCAATTTTCTTTGTAATTCGCACAAACTTTACTCAATTGACTATTGATATTTGACAATATGGAGATACCCATTATTTATAGTTAAAATATTTTAAAATAAAATGCATAATATTTAATACTAAAATATTAGCAATAAAAAGCATTATTTATAATAAAAATATTAGAAACAATATCGTATCCCTCCACCGTTTGTCTCAGTGTTATTGCAAATAACCAATATCGATTATTTAATACTAAAATATTACCAATAAAAGCCTTCAATGTGAAGACCAGAGATATACAAATCTACAAACTAAAAGCTTGAAAGATTTCTTGTTACAAATAACCATAGACAAAGATTCTTCTCAATGTTCTGATCATTCATGTTGTTACAAGTTCTTTGCATTCCAAAACGATCAAACATTCACTCAATTGAGTAGTGATATTCAAAAATACAAAAATTTCCATAATTTATAACTAAAATATTGTGAAAAACAAATGTGGATTTGTTGTAGCGGTTGCGACACCCTCCAAAGTTTTGGACTACATTCAAATTTTGGAGCCTATTATGGATCCTATTATCGATCGTTTCTTAGGCACTTATTGGTAACATAATGATTTTAAGCTCCCTTCTTTGATATTAAGAGTCGTTCATGCTTTTATCTTTATATAGTATTATTTAGGGACAAAGTCGCCTCGGGTCTTGGGTCAATACCCTAGCAGAGCGGGGGTTATCTACAAAGAAAAACAATCATTCCATACAGCCATGATGCTAATATAAACAAACCACACAAAGAGAGGTGCACCTGGGGGTCCTTTGTTTGGGTAGATCTAGCCAGGGTCCAAACCCTCTTGGAGTTCCTTTCAACCCTTCAACCTAAAAAACAATCAATTCAAGAAAGCATAGCAGTATATGGACCAAGCATTATAAGGAAATCAACTTCATAGCATATTGGAAGTTAGTTATACAATTGAAACAACCATTCATATGTAAATCATAAAATTAATATCATAAGCATGAAGAAGATTCATATCAGGAACAAGACAAGTGTTTCTTTTATTATAGATAACTAAAATATAGTAAGGAATGATTTCACCTGAGTCTTCCTTTCATAGGCTCCAAGTGGAACCGTCCTCTGGATTTTTCCAATATCAAGCCTTCAACAAGCTCCTTCCATAACTCACTCAAGGATGTCTCAACTACTGGAAAGACATCATAACTCAAGGAAACAAGGGTTTCCTGTAATGGGGGAAGTGCTGGAAGCACAAGGATCTTCAGACCTGATCAGGGATAATCTAAGCAGAGTGATCTTTCTCTCTCTTCTCTCCTCCCTTAGGCCTTCCCATTGAATCCATTTTATACTTCTCCCAAAGCAGTTTTGTAGTTGGGAATTCGTTGGGAATAGTTGGGCCATGGGCACTAATAGGTAATCAACAGGTAAAACTTGTGATCTCTGCTCGAAATTAAGGAGATTTAATTTTTTTAAGTGTTTTAAGACATATATGCGGGTCGGGTATACACATACCCACGTACCCACACGTTTAGCTTAGGGCAATGTCACGTATAGGGAGTAAAACACTGTTTTTTAAAGTATTTGGACCAGGTATGGAAGGAGGGGTTGCCCTAGGCCATGAGTGCAACATCACAAACATCAAGAGTGAGATTTGGAGCTATAACACCAACCGAGCATCTCAACTTCAGCAGGCCCTGACTGACCTACACACTCCACAGTCTCAGCCCTCAATGATGTGACCCTTTTTGACTAGAACTGCGTAGTGCATAGTCACTATCATGTAGGGAAGTTGCACTGCATAATTCTAGAGTTCAACAACCTTCCTTGATTCCCATAATTGTGCTACAATTCCTTCCATTCCAGCTTGAACTGGGCATTTCAAACTTTGACTCGTCAAGCTTTTCCCTTGCCTATTGGTATCCCATAGTTTGAAGAGACACAAACCTCCCTTGGCCTCCTGAACTATGCAGAGGTGTCTACTAATGTCTTCCCTTAACTAGACTTCACTATCCTCCAGAACTATATAGTTTTGGCTTCTAGGCCTCTCTATTGTCCAATCCTCCTTGCCTCTAAAAACTATGCAAAACTGACCTCCCTTGGCATTACCTTCCACTAGCCACTGTTGACTTAAGTTGCACAATCCTATCTCCTAGTGGCCACTACGAAATTTTTCTCCTAAGTGACGACTGTGCTCAAAAGTTCCCCATTCAAGTATGAGCTACGCTCTACGAAGTCTCAGTGATCAAGATCTCTCCCTGCCAATTGGAACTTTGCAATGCCAATTCAATGAGTCCTCTTGCCCGGCCTGTGACTTGTCCCAATATCATCCATGGACAATAATGCACCATCCTAGACTAGGGAGTTTTTCAGATTGATTTTGTCCCATCATGAGTGAATTGTAATAACAGGTACTGTATGAAGTCATGAAGATATGATGAAGAAGGAAAAGTAGGAGGGAAGCATGCCTAGAGACTCACTTGTTGTACTTGGATGAGAAAAGGAGGGAACACATGCATGCAACTACTTCTCAAGATAAAAGATCATTGAAGACCCTACACCACCAAGTTATGCGAAGGAGAAGTAAAATCACATCCAAGCACACATCTATCACTTAGCATCAACAATGGATTGACATTGCCACCTTAGCAAGCCAGTCCATGTCATCATTGTTATGTCAAGTCGTGTGATGATTTTTCAAAGGCCATATCACTATTATGAGCCATGCATATTGTAATGTAAAGTGGAAATCAAATGGACACACATGAATATGAAGAGTCATGTCAGTTGAAAAGTCAAAGGAAGTTGAATAGTCATGAGGGAAGTCAAAGAGTCACAAGGGTCAAGCATCACCCCTTGGTTATATATAACCCCTCATTGTATGAGAAAAGAAATTTTCACCTTGGCTCCTCCCACAAACCATAGAGAGTTTCAGTCAATTATTTTAGGAACAAGGAGTGGCTCCAATGTCCCACTACTGGGATTAGTTATGTATGATGGAAATATGTGTCTAGGAATTTTTTCTTAATACATAATCCTTCTTGGGCCAACACATTTCCATGCATGAATTATGGATGTTTGTAGGAATATTGAGAATTTATATTTCATGTTCATTTCACATGTACTAAGATATTTTAACTATTTCAGTTGTTTTAGTGCTTACCTTGTTGGGAATGTGTTGTTATGGTTGTCACTGTTGTCTCATCCTTGTGGACTACTCCATAGGATACTAGATAGACATTTCCCTATTCTTTGGTTTTAACAATTGTCGCATCCACTATGGATTATTCTGTTGGATCTTGGACAGAACTTCCTAGTTCATGTGTGTCTCTTCCTTGGTGGTACTATTACCTCTCACTTAGAGGCTCATTTTTTCCCCCTTTTGCAGTAAGAGAACCTAGACATAGTTACGTTACATACTCACCAAGCATACTCACCTTGATTTTTGAAGGTACCATTGCAACACTCTCATGTGCTGAAAGTAAGAGCTAAGGAAAATCTCTAAGTATATGGAAACTGGGCCATCATACCAGATGGGGCTCCTACACAAAATGGTGTGTGGTCTAGTTGGGACCTCATATCGGGGAGATCCCATGAATGTTGGCGGATCCAAAATCGTCAACATTTTTGGTGCTAGAAGGAGGGCTAGACGAGAGGTTGTTACCATCGAGTCTAGTTTGAATCTCTTATATAAAATGGCTCTTCCCCAAATCAAAATCTCGAGATGTTTTTCTAAAGATCTTAACTGTACCATCCCTGTGGAAGTTATTCATGAGCTATCTGAACTTAAGTTCGATGGTGAGGATGAATACACTTTTCATGAACATTTGTTTCAAGTTATCCGTCTTTGTGTTTGTCATGAAATATGTTCCGAAGATGTCATAGCTAGATTGCTCACCCTGACATTCGATGGTCGTGTTAGTCAATGGTGTCATACATTACCTATTTCTTTTATCCATTCATCCACTCATCTTACCCAGAAGCTTCATAAATCCTTCGATAAGTATAACCACTAGGATGTATGTGAAAGAATCCATCATTTAAGAATGAAGCTTGATGAATTAGTTGAGTATTTTTCTAATCGGTTCCTTCACCTCTGTTGTGAAATTCCTAAGAAAAAATTGAAATCACATTTCTTTAGATAAGAGTTTAAGCACTTGGTTCATGTCTCCTTATAAGGAGAGCATGAACCTCCTGTTTTCCCTTCCTCCCCAACTATTGTGAATCATTAGGCACCTAAAATCACAGAGGAGGAGTCTACTACCCCTTTTTTTCCTTGTCCTCCTCCTTTTTGAGTCCCAATGTGGGGGCCTCCTCGTGATGATCATAAAACTAGGAAATATGTGAATCAAATCTCCAGTCCATCTTCTCATTCTTCTCCTGCTTCAATGGAGGAAATTCCAAAATGGATTATGAGGCCTATGGCAAAGCCTAACTCCTCCACTCTAAAAGATGATGTCACTATTCATAACTAGAGTCTCAAATTTGATCTGGATCTCTTCCATCCTCTATCATCTACATGCCATGAATCTTTGTACCATGACTTGCTTGATTAATCCACTCCATCAGCTAGTTCTTCACATTATCTTGATTCTCCAGCTGCTAGATCAAATTGCAATCAGGCACAAGTAAGTCACATTTTGCTAGTACAGGATCAGAAAGGTAAGGACACTATAAATTTTTCCACTCTATTTCGAAATCTTCCATGTCAAAACAATAATTTTCCATTATTCAATGACTCTCAATCTACTAATCTCGGTGGAACATCCTATACAATCAATTCTTTCAATCAAGCCCTAGCCTTGGGTAGTAATCATTCCAATGATGATAAATCTATTTTTGTATGTCATGGCGAATGCCCAAGTACATCATATCATCTTTCGATTTCTCATGAATATTTTAATTTAGATCTAGAATCTGCTTCGGTTAAAGAAGTTGTTCATATTGAAAATTCCCCTTCACCTCATTATCCCTTGTTTCCTACCATTCGCAACACATCCACTTGTGACAAAGATACTCCATGCTCTTTAGTTTCTTCATCTCATGAGTTATCCCCTCTATTGACACAAGGAGGTGAGGTCGTCCACGATGAAATTAAGTAGTCAAATCATAGAGAACTCTTCCCACCCCCCATCAACTCTTCTTTTGGATGAAGAAAAATCTTCAAATCAGCTTGATCATGAGATCTCACTGATTCATTTATCTTTAAATGTGTTATCAGAAGAGCCTCTTCAATTGAGTAATTTGATTGTTGAAGTTGAAAAGTCTAGTGAGACTTGTGACAGAGATGGCTGCCACCCTGTTGGCTTGATGGGCCCTGACCTAGGTTTAGCGTTAATTAACCAAGCAAATCCATACACTACTATCCCTTTCGGCATCAATCCATAGAGCGCAGACTGAAGTCTCACCCGCAGTAGTATGGGGGGATGCAGGAACCAAGTTTCCACACCCAGAGATTGTAGTGATGTTGTTTTATACCCTAAACCTTCCTTCGCGTAGGTTGATAAGCCTTTTAGGGCTTATCGACATACTCCTCTTAGTCATCCTCTAGACCTCCATGGAGGTCTATGACTATTGTTTTCATACCCTAGATAGGCGGATCAGACACTTATGTGCCAAATGTGTGTGTGGCTGAAATTCAAAGAATCTTGTGACACTAGAGTGCTTGGCTAGTTCTCTATTTATATTCCTTGTAATTGGTTCTATCTCTGGCTGATGAAGTTCTAATAGAAAATATGATCCATCCATAAGGAGATATTTTGTCCAACCATGAACCTATGTCTAGTCTAGGAACCTTATGCATATACTCAGTTTTTTGCCTTTGTGTTTTCAAGCTTACCTAACTAGTAGAAATGGAGAAGAGGAAAATCTAAATGAGAAAATATAAATTAGACTTTTTTATATGCTTCTATGAAGGAACAACTTTTCATGCTCTCAATAAGTCAGGATCCCTCTTCTTCCCCAAAATAAATAACTGTCGATGCACAGTTCTCTTTAAATAAATAAATAAAGGTGAACGAATAGAAAGGCTTCTTGCGTAGAGAGGTGAAGAAGGAAACTCCATTGAGTTATTGTCCAGGCTTGCTGGAAGTGGATTAATTATCATGTTCTTGCGTGACTTCATCTAGGTACTGTCCAGGCCTACTGGCAACAAAGCAACACCAAAGATGACAAATTATACTTTGAAAATCTTAAGCTCGCAAGCTAAACTACCCTTCCTGATTTGAAACATTGTGATCTGGTTGAATCTTATGTTGTGTTTAACTGAGAAGGCAAAGGGTAAAATATCTACCCATGGGGTAAGTGGAGAAGCCAAAGTAATCTGCACAACAAATCAATACTCCCTAAAGGATCAAGGCCCTTCACAAAAGAAACTAACCAAGAGAGAGAAGCTCGATTCTACCAGTGTGTCGCCAAGTGTTGTAGCAGCTGTAACACCCTCCAAAATTTTGGCCTACATTCAAATCTTGGAGCCTATTTTGGATCCTATGATTGACCGTTCCTTAGGAACTTATCGGTAAGCTGATGATTTTAAGCTCCCTTCTTCGATCTTAAGAGTCGTTCATGCTTTTATATTTATATAGTAAGTGTCATCTTCGGGCATGGGGATTATCACTTGTCATGAAAAGAGCATTTCGTTTTGATTCAAGGAGAAATCTTTGTGAAAATGGGTTTTTATCATCATATATACATGTTTCACACTCATTTCTAAATCTTCATGCACTAGTACACAAGTGTCTCCTTTATCATCACAAATTCCATCATCGGAGCTGCACTTGTCAGAAGCTTCCACAAAGGTTGTTGCATTAAGCGAAGTATGTTTTCATATGTTCTGGATGGTTTATGTTGTATCACTAAGTGTTCAAGTGTGTGATCATAGTCAAGTTATATCACTGTTCATATCGGTCCATTGATCCCACACTTAGCCAAATTCTGGATTACTCCTAGCAACCTAGTCTCATCCAACTTTCCTGAACTGCACACTTTGCATCTGCAACCCTCAAGCCCTTTCATTGCCCGCTGGAACTATGAAATGCATAGGAATCCCAACTTCCCTAGGCATCCAAAACTGTGTAGATGCTTCCTCCTATGTCTTCCCTCAGTTGGATCGCACTGTCTTCAAAAATTGTGTTGTTCTTTCCCTCAAGCATCTCAACTACCTAGTTCACCTTTCCTCCTGAAACTACACAGATGTGTCCTCCTAGTTCCTTATCCTGCAACAACCACTACTTTATTAAACTGTACAATTGTGTCTCTTAATAGCCACTACACAATTCTTTCCCTTAGTGAGTACTGTGCAGAAATTTCCCTCAGTTTTGCCTGAGCTGTGCATTGCGCAGTATCAGTGATCAAGCCTAGTGCTTGGCTACTTGAACTACACAATTGCTAGTTAGTGGGAAATTTCCCCTATCCTTTCACTCAGTCCCAACCTATTTTATGAACCCATGTGCAACATCTTAGATTATGGGTTTATCAGATTGATGTCGTGATCCGGGTTCGGTTGTGAAGAAGGACCCTTCCAAGACCTTTTACTTTCGTGATGTGTTAAAATTGCATTTTAAAAGAAAATTAATGAATACATATATATGTGGAAAAGAAGAGGAACATATCAATCATCAACACATGAAAACATAAGCCATTAATAACAGAGTTCGTCCAAGAGGGACTACGTCTCCGGGCCCCGGTGTTAATGTTAGGTAAACTTGACTCGGGATACAGTGAAAGTTGACCAGGTTAAACAATGATGGATTTGGGACACATGGTATTGTGCACCCATAGTATTCTGCCCGTGGTATTATATGTAATGGAGCTTATAAAAGGCTGGAAGGACTTCATTGTAATGCAAGACCTGGAGGTGAGCGGTGAAGGCTCACTTGGTTGGATTGGCCAGGGTTTTGGCCAATGCTAATGAGATCTTATTAGGTTGGGGTTTTCCTTGGATTTGGGGTTTTTCCAGATAAACATTTGTGTTTATGTGTTTATGGTTGTTGCTGGTTATTTTCTTATATATATTCCTCTCGGTAATTATTTATGTTATGCAGTAAATTTCTTAACAACTAGTATCAGAGCCGGTTATTGGCTTCAAAGGGATTCTTTGATGCCAGAGGTTTATAGTGCCTGATGAGATCAATGCAGCCTTTTTACAGATCTGGGTCTGAAAATAATGGTGGAACAATCATACACAGAAGAACCTTGAGGAGAATGTGCGGAAGATAGTGCCGTAACTGCCAGGGATCGCAGTGCATTTGCGATATTTACCGGTTTGGAACATGCTGATGAATTGTTCGGGATTCATGCGGCTATTTAAAGAAGGTCAACAGAAGAAAATTGTTCATGCGGCTTCAAAAATTGTTCGTTTTCTACTACGTGAGGCCACCGGTGCTAGAATCTACGAGGTTCTCGTCAGGCTCGCAGTTGGAGCGATTTGATAGAAGTTTTTGAGCAAATCAAATTGAGAGAGGATGGATCAGAACTGCAGCAGCATATATATATATATATATATATATATATATATATATATATATATATATATATTAATGAAGTCAAAATTATTGCATGTAAATGTGCATATTACTGTAAGACCTGGTAAGGCATGTGTACCCCTCGGTGATCATCGGTAAAGTCTGGGTTAGACTTAGGTGATAGGGGGGATGTCGAGTTAACAATACCTCGGGTAGAAACTCTGAGGGGGGTAAGAGCTAGAGTGAGAAATATTGCCTCACTTAGCAAGTTTGGCTGGAGTTAGTCAAGGAACCCCAAGTCAAGTTTAAGGGGGGAATTGTTAGGTAAACTTGACTCGAGATACAATGAAAGTTGACCAGGTTAAACAGTGATGGTTTTGGGACACATGGTATTGTGCACCCATAGTATTCCACCTGTGGTATTATATGTAATGGAGCTTATAAAATGCTAGAAGGACTTCATTGTAATGCAAGACCTGGAGGTGAGCAGTGAAGGCTCACTTGGTCGGATTGGCCAGAGTTTTGGCCAATGCTAATAAGATCTTATTAGGTTAGGTTTTTCCCTGGATTTGGGGTTTTTCTGGATAAACATTTGTGTTTATGTGTTTATGGTTGTTGTTGGTTATTTTCTTATATATATTCCTCTCGGTAATTATTTATGTTATGCAGTAAATTTCTTAACAGTTAAGATGGTGTACGCCATTGCATTAAGTGCTGTCAATAAAGATGAAGTACACAAGAGACGATGTTGCGATTATACAAGGAAAAATGACCTCATGCAGGAGTGGCTCTAAGAGATATTCCACAACCAGAATTCTCAATCAAAAGACTCTTATCAGTATGATACAAAAACATGCATGGTGAGCATCCCGCCAACATGGCACAAAAGGGATGTCAAATCAAAACACATGCATTGAAACATGTAATAAACAAGACTATCCCAGCAACATACAACAAGGGATCTCAAAACATAACATCAATATTTATGACAGCAAGTATATCATATAAAATATTTTGCATAACATGAAGCAAGGAGCCATGACAACATGAAATAAACAAGATCCTTCATCAATATCAATCATGGATCCATGTAGCATAATGTAAAAGAAGAAGTACATGGACAATAACCATATACCTCACACCACGGGCCATCTGAAGAAGTGGATGTCTCACTGTTGAAGCTGCTCAGACCTTCGATCTCAAGGCATTGATGAAAGAAGATAGTTGCTTGCACAAGAATGTGGACATATGACACATAGCTGTCAATAAAAAGCTGAAGCTTGCTGAATATCGATTTCTCATCATTGATTGCAAGAAGAATTGAACAAAGAAGAATCAATCAAAGAAGATTTGATCAAAGAAGAAGAATCGATCACAGAGAATAATCGATCAAAACAAACAGAATCAATCATAAAGAGAAGAATTGATCATAAAAGAATAACTGATTTGGACTTCTCGCTCTACAACTCTACGACTGTCTGGCCCTATAGCACTCTGGCTTATCGCTGCAGCTCTGCGAACTACCAGAATTTCAAGCATTGTGACTCTATGGCTATCTGTGCTCCGAATTGATCAAGCTCTATGGCTCTATGGGGTTCAAGCTTTGCATTGGCTTTCAAGCACTCTCTTGCACTCAGGCTCTCAAGCCTCTTCCTTGTAGCCTTTCCACGCAGCCTCTCAGGCTTTCTGTCATACTACTCTCACCCATTGTTACACAACCTTTCCGTGCTTCCCTCACGTAACCTTTTTGTCACCCTCGGGTCTCTGCATCCATCGTGCTTTATAACACATTTGGATCAAAGCCACGCTTAAAAATTGAAGGTCAGTTTTGTTTATAGTGGACTTCGTTTGCATAGAAGCATCGACTGGTGCAACAAAATCCTCAGAATAGCCTTCTTCCTATTAAAACAGAAATACTCTAAAAACTGATAAATCCGACCAAAACATAAAAGATCGGATCTCAAATATTTTAAATTGGCCCTACAAACCCTATCGGGTCTACTTTAGTCGCTTATCGCATTTTGCCGAAACCAAAAATATACAGGAATACACTGAAAAGTCTGAATTCCCGAATCTCAAATTTTATCAAATCAGATCTATTATTCCGTTGGGTCTGCGTTATATCGCAAGTTGGAATAGACGATCGCTAATTGCCGATGCCGATTGTTCCGATCACTGATATCAGCAATCACTAATTGCATTTGCTACACCCAGGGGTCCTGGTCCTCGGCCTTTGGGTTTCGCAGACCCGATCCACCGATGCCAACATTCCATCACCGATTTGCAAGCGCCAATATCGCCGATCTAACTTATCCGACCCCATATATCAGCCATCACTAATCAGGGGTCTTAAAGTCCACCCTTTGCACAATTCTCGATGTGATTTTCCTTATAAAGGCTTTAAGTCCATTTTTATAAGAAAAACCTCCTTTTTTCCAAAGGAACAAAGGCAAACTCTTCTTGTGATAACTTCAACATTCAGACTCGGATTGACGAATCGTTCACACCTCCACGATCAGGAAGACGAGATCTACGCTCTAGTCCTGGTTCGACATCATTCCAAACACTTTGATTTTTCGAGCATTCATAAACCCTCTTGTCCTGTGTCTTTCTAGAGCCACTTAGATCAATCCTCCCCACTGAGGAGCTTTTCATCCTCCAAAAGCATGGAAAATAATCTGCACCTTTCTTTGTACCCTGTTTGCATCACAAATGTCCTGAAAACGTCTCACTTCCATCTCCTTCACCCTTGTTCTTCGGAGCCTTAAGCAACAAGCAGACACCTGCTACCTCTACAGCCTGTAGTACATTGTTTCGCAAATTACATGCTTGAATGACATGACCAACTAATGACCCAAACGTCCCACACTTGCCACGAGTTTATAACACATACTCAGTGGTCAATTTTACAACAAGATGGACTTAATACCCTAGCTATGACAACAAGGCCAACCTATCATGGTTGCTTCAAAAAGTGATGGAAAACACATCATCACTGCAACACATGATTTACATTCATAAGGCCAAGCACTATTCTTTTGACAAGTGATGGAAACATAACATCACTTTCATGCAACTCGAAATATGACTCAAAACATGACTAGACATCATTTTTGCTGACCAAGTGATGGAAAACGCAACATGAATTTTTGATCTGTAAATGAGTCCTAAGACACTTAATAAGGTATTATAGACTTATATGCATGGATTAGTCTATGTCATTATATGCAATGGATCGATAAGATTGCGAAATGCACAGAGAATGAAGCAGTAACAAAACATAATAGATAACAGATGACACAACAAATTTAATAAGGAGTTCACCCAATACTCCTGGGCTACATCTCCTGGTCCAGCCCTCAGTGGCGGCCTTTCCATTATGTCTTCAAGCAGAGTTTTGTTTACAAGAGTGAGCTCAATTTGAGCCTCACACACAAACAAAAATACAATAATAAGAGCTTACTTGAATCTCTGAAGTTCTCTATGAGTACACAGACTCCCCTAATGCTCTTTGTCCTAAACTTTGTCTCAGAATTTGCCTGAAGACTTCTCTCTTCTCATGCTCTCTGTCTGTGGTTTTTAAAGCCAAAAATGCACTACCTGTTTGTTTCATGTTCCTATCTCTCGATCTCCCTGGCCTCTGTTTGCTTCGAATCCCTCTCTCAGCGTGATAAAATCATTTTTTAACACCCAGAGAGGAGGTGGCCACCCATTCTATAATGCCATAATGCCACGGGCCTCTGAAACTCCTGAAACGACCGCGCTCTGTTGAACACAGGGGAAATGTGTTTTAACAGAGAAAGCCTGCCAAAACTCCATATATCGGACTTTAAAAGTCTTTAAATATGCTTCATTCCCATTTTGGGTTCATTCATAAGTCGCTATCACATATCGGAAAGGCTCTGTCCCTTTGTGTTTTCGAAATACAACAAAATCGTGAAAATACATTGAAAATGGCTCTGTTACAGACTTGAAATCATATCAAATTCCATTTATACTGCTATCGGGTCCAGATGTCGCATGGTGTATTGATATCAGCTCCACTCTATGTTTCGACACGATATCGCATATTGCACATGACCCCCGCCGATTGTAACCGCTCCTCTACATAGTTCCGATGCGATGCGGCGATGCAATATATCGCAATCGCTCATCACAATAACCCTTGTGCCATTTTAAGTGCTCCGCTGCATCCTTGGATAGCGATCTGACGATGTAATATGGGTCATCGATCTGCGCGCTTGATCGACGATCCATATTAACTCTGCCATTCGCCATCGCCATATATATGTGTTAAGCGCCGATCTCTGCTGAGGGTTACCACCGATTGTGATTACCGATCCGGTCTGGACCATTGATTTTCCAGATCGGATGGCTACAGTGCAGCACTTGTTCTACCTTCAATTACTCTATTTTTTTCATTGATTTCATGGGTTTTGGGACTCCTGATAGTACTTTTCTTCATTCTGAAGGGTTTCTCCACCATGTAAAAGCATCCCTTTTGTGATATTTTTGATCCTTTAAAGGATTTTGGCCTTGGGCATGATTTTTAAAAGTTTCATGAAGACTTAGAGGGCATTCTTCGATCCATTTGGATCACGCCTTCCCACTTAAAAGGCTTTTGGACCACCAAAAGTTGGTTTTCAAGCATCAACAAGTGAGGATACAGCTGCCTCACTTGTCCAATCTCTATCCATTTTTCACTGCTAGGTTTTGAATCTTTGAGTCCAATCCTTAGGTACTCAACATCTCCTCTGCGCATTGTCCTCACCTTCGTTTCCAAAATTGTATCTTCCTACAGCTCATTGAGGTATTCAAGCAACTGATCATCAATGGAAGGCAACTGACTTTTCTCTTCAGGATCTTCAATTAGTGAAGGTGCATTCACTACTGAATAGATATGCATGTATGCTGGCAAATCAAGTCGGAAATCATTCTCACCAATTTTCTCAAGTACCTTAAAAGGCCCATACCTTATTGGTTTCATCTTCTTTCCTTCACCTTGCATTCTGTCCTTGCTGATATACAACCAAACTTGATTGACAACTTGAAAGTTGTGCTCCACCTGGTGTTTATCATGCCTTGCCTTGTAGTTGGCTTGGCTCTTTTCCAGCTATTCATGCATTGTCTGGTGAATCTCTTGGATTTGTTCAATGAATATGGTTGCTTTGTCCATGTCATTGTTTCCAACAACTGTTATGTCCCTTTTAAAGACAAAATCCAAGAGAGACCTTGGGATGAAACCAAAACAAGTCTCAAAATGAGATCTCTATGTAGAATAATGTTTAGCACGGCTGTAAGCATGTTGCACATAACACAAATGTGCATCCCAAAGCTTGGGATGCTTGTTGCAATAACCCCTGAGCAACTGGATCATCGTCTTGTTGACTACCTCTCTTTGGCCATCTATTTGTGGATGAAAGGATGTGCTTTTCTTCAGTCCGATGTCCATTAATTCCCATAGACTTGACCAAAACTTTCCAACAAATCGGAAGTCTCGATCAGATATTATGGAGGTGGGTAACCCAAAATGCACCTAGACATGCTAAAAGAACAATTTTGCTATTTTTTCAGCTGTAATATGCTTATTACAAGGTATTAAAATACACATTTTGCTAAACCTGTCCACAATAACATATAAATAGTCATGTCCCTTTCTAGATTTTGGCAATCCCCCAACAAAGTCCATGGAAACACTTTCCCAAGGATGGGAGGGAACTGGCAGTGGAGTGTACAAGCCTAGTTTTCTATTGTTGGGCTTGCTTTTAGCACACATGGTACACCCTCTTACATATCTAGAAACTATTTCATGCATTTTTGGCCAATAGCAGTATCTTTGTAGTTGTGCAATTGTTTTTCTTACCCCAAAATGACCTGATATCAGAGAAGTATGTGCTTCCCTAATTATATTAATTCTCTCTGTTTGTGGAATGCATAGCTTTCCCAAATGATACAAGAGTCGGTCCTTAACATAGTAATCCAATTCTTCTACCTTTTTGCCATTACTTAAAGCTGCATATACATCTTTAAAGTCTATATCTTGAGCATATTGTTCAATGTAGCATTCATGGATTACCGAGTTATGCTTAAGTATAGTAGATGCATTTATGATTGGTCTGGACAACATATATGCAACTTTATTGTGTATGCCATTTTTATATCTGATGACTAAATGAAACTGTTGTAGGAAACCCATCCACTTATAGTGTCTTAATTGCTACAATTTAGTTTGTGAGTGGAAGTATTGAAGTGGCTGATGATCAGTGTGTATAACTGTTTCTTTGCCCATTAAGTAATGTTTCCACTTTCTCACACTCTGGACTAACGCATACAATTCTTTATCATATGTAGATAATTAACTATTGCAGAATTAAAAGTCTCAGAATGGTAGCATATGGGTTTACCATGTTGCATCAACACTACTCCCATGGCATAATCATTGGCATTTGTTTCGATCTCAAATGGTTGTTGAAGATTTGGCAATGCTATTACTGGTGTTGTACTAATTTTTTCTTCCAAGGTGTCGAAGGTTTTCTGCTGTTTGCCTCCCCACTGAAACACCTTGTTCAATCCTATCAAAGCATGTAAGGGAGATGCAATTAAGGAAAAGTTAGCAATAGACTTCCTCTAATATTGTGCTGCCCCTAGGAAGCTTCTAACTTCTTTAGCAGACTTGGGTTTAGGCCAGCTTACAATGACTACAACCTTAGAGAGATCTATCTTCAGTTCACCACCACCTAAAATGTGACCCAAATAACTCAAAGATGTTTTACCAAATTCACACTTTGATAATTTAACATAGATATTTTCTTGCTTTAAAACATCTAGAGTCTGCTTTACATGCTTTAAATGTTATTCCCATGTTTTACTGAATACAGGAATGTCATCCAAATATACAATTACAAAATCATCAATAAAAGGCTTGATTACATCATTCATTACTCTCTTGAAAGTGGCAGGAGCATTAGTTAAGCCAAAAGGCATAACTAGCCACTCATACAGCCCTTGCTTTGTTTTGAAAGCATTCTTCCATGCATCTTGCTCTACTACTCTGACCTGATGGTAACCACTACGTAGGTCCAACTAGGAAAAGTAAACAACCCCTTTTAGCTAATCCAATAGATCATTAATGCGAGGAAGGGGATAACGATTCTTGATCGTTATTTTATTTAGTGCTCAGTAATCAATGCACATCCTCCACAAACCATCCTTCTTTCTCACCAAAACTATTGGGGATCTGCATGGCAATGTGCTTGGTCTTATGAACCCTTTCTCAAGTAGCTCTTGTACCTGCTTCTTGATTTCTGCATTCTCTAAATCAGATAACATGTACATTCCGATGTTAGGTAATGGAGCATCTTGCTGCAAATTAATATCATGCACAATTTCCCTTTTTGGTGGCAGACCTTTAGGTTCTTGAAATAAAATATCCTATTCTGAAACATTTTTTTCCAAATCAGCTTGCTGTTTAGCATCACAGCCTTCAAATACATTGGTCTTATTAGGTTTTTTTTCCTTTACAACCATCAGTAAAAATTGCTTGCATGAATTTACAATTCTTTTCATCTACCCTGAGTTTATGAGAGTAAAATTATTCTTGATTTTATGAGCTCTAACAATATATTCGATTCCATTTTTAATGAGTTGATACTTATTTTCAGCTCTATAGAATATGGCTTTTCTATCATACAGGTAAGGACTTCCTAAAACAATTCCACATATATCCAAGGGAACAATATCTAACTCAACCTAATCCACAAATGTAGACTGAAAAAAAAACCTTAGTTTACATTGTCTAGTCACTTGTAGTTTTGCTTTATCACATACCCAACCTAATGGTTATGGCTTCTTGTGAGGTGTGGTTAGCAGTCCCAATTTCTTTACAACTGCTTCAGAAATTAAATTTACTTGTGAGCCACTATCAAACAAAGTATCAATCTTTTGATGTTTGGAAATAACTCTAATATGAAAAAGCTCATGTCTTCTTCTCTCATTTTCTTCACTATCAATAGTTTGTGCAGAATTACTAGTAAATGCTTCATAATTTTTACCTTTTATACCTGTGGCTGCAATTATCATTTCATCACCTGAGTCTGACCCCAAATCTTTTTGTATAGTAGCAACAATCTTCTTCTTCTTTCCATCAAACTTCTTGGGTTTCAGCTCTGGATGCAAAGACCAGCAATGTTCATCATCATGTCCATCCTTCTTGCAGTGAGTGCATGAAGGTTTGGTCTTTTGTACAGCATTGGCGTTCCTCTCTTTCTATTTTTTCTTCCTCTTTTCCTTGTTCTTGCTTGCAGTGGGTTTTTATGATCCCCCAATCTCTAGGTTCACATTCTTGCCTCTAGCCTCTAGAGGGATATCTTGAACATATACCTCATCTATGCTAGTGGGGTTAAACATGAGAATGGTGTGTCTCAAATAACTATGTAGACCACATATATACTTCGACAAAGTTTCAGATGAATCTAAAGAAATGCCTAGAATCAAAGCTCTTTTTCTAAATTCTTGGGTGTAGCTTTGTACACTTTGCCCTTTTAATTGGCGAAGAGTTTGCCAACTCATCATAGCTTGCTACATATAAGCTAGTGAATAGAATTCTTTTTTAATTGCAAAAACAAATTCACTCGAGACAGAAAGAATTTTACCATGCTTCTTCAAGTCAGCTTGTGTCCTGCCTTCCCACCATACCAAGGCAGTTCCTCCAAGGCGTAGGCTGGCCAACTAAATCTTACTTTTGTCTGAATCAATGCTCTGCACCCTGCAATACACATCAATCTGCCTGATCCAGTTATCTAGCTTCTTTGCATTTAACCCTCCATCATATATTGGAAAATCAAATTTAACATCTAATTTAATTAAAGATGTTTTCTTCTTTTTAATTACAGGGATGTCAGGAGGTGTGGGTAGAGGAACCTCTTTTCCTTTCCCTTTGCCTTCAAAATGGCCATCTATAAGAGATTATTCTCTTCCTTTGTCTTGTTTGGAAGTGGAAGAATCTTCACCTCTACCTTTCTTAAATTCTCTATACATCTCTTCTACCAAGGCTCTCATGGTCATGAAACTGTCCATGAACTGAGAGTCTGATTCCAAAGGGTTTTCTTCTACCATTTTCCTCCTAGTATGGACTCTACCAATTTCTGGGTTAGTTTCTGTTGGCATTATGATACAAGTGTTGTCCTTGATGGCAACTCACTCAGAGACAGGTACAGGTGATGGCAACTTAATCAGAGGACAGATCTTAGTACAGCAGGCCAAGAAAGTTCACACACGCAGGTTCATTAAGCCCAAGTCGCGTATACACGCTAGTTCACTATATACCAAGTCGCGTGTACGCAGGTTTGATATATACCAAGTAGGGTATACACACAGTTTCATGAACGGAAAAGAGCGTACATGTCGGAAAGCTTACTTTTGGTCCGTGGTAGTTAGTCCTTGGAATTTGTGCCTATGGTTTTAGACCATGGAGTCTCGACAGACGTGTTGATCCCTAGTATTGAGTTGATGGTATTGTGTTACTATGGTTTTGGACCATGGTATTGTGAAGGGCCTAAGCCTATATAAGGAGAAGATCATTAGGCCAGAAGTAGTGCAAGAGTGTGTGAGTGATGAAGATCTGAGGAAGTGTGAGATCCAAATGCTGGTTATGGGTTGGTGATCTGAACCAAGGTTTCACTCATGTGGAGGAAGATGGAACGAGATCTCAAGGCTTGGAATGATTATCTTGATATGGTTTGGCTGTGGATAGACTAGATCTACTGATGCATGTTTATTATTATGATCTGGGTATGTTTTGATGTCTGATATAGCTGCGGAGTTTTAAGCTTGAATTTGTAGATCTGTACGCAGGTTGGTTTTGGTAAAAGAGCGTATACACGTAGGTTGGGTTCATCCAAGTAGTGTATACAATGTGAAGTATGATATTTGAAGATGGAATTGGATCTGGTTGTTGTTATGTTGTCTGGTTGTTGTTGACAGGGTTTCAGTGATTCAGTATTGGGTGATTCAGAGATTGATGATGCAGGTTGTACTACAATGGTGATAGTTTCATGGATCCAGTATGAAAATATATGAAACGTGGTCCCGGGAAGATCGTAGGCCGGCACCTACGTACTGGTAAACATATCAGCCAGTACAAGAGCCAGGGGGTTGTAGCTCCCTTCTAGGAGCAGCTGGAAAACGAGTGAAGGTTGTAGCCTTCTGTAGGGTTGGCACCTACGTACTAGTGAATGGATTGGCTAGTACAAGAGCTATGAGGGTTGTAGCCCTCTGCAGGTTGTAGCCTGCATGCTGGTAAAGGACTGCACCAGTACATTGTAAAAGAAGTTTCTTATTAAAGAAGAAAGATACGAATTGCAGCAGGTGGTTTTCACCCACATTGGGTTTCCACCTTATATCATGGTGTTCATGTGTGTGGCTTTTATGTGATGATCTGTTCTGTTATACTGCACCTGTTTACTGTTAATGTGGTTAATAATGTTCTGATGCATTTACTGAAGATAAGCTAACTAAATCATAAGATCTCTGGATATACGCTAGTTGCTTTAGACACATTAGCGTGTACACGCGGGTTCACTTAACCGAAGTAGCATATATGTTTCTGAGTATGAAATAGAAAGGTTTTACTGATCTGATAATACTGATTCACCCCCCCCCCCCCCCCTCTCAGTATTATTTCCAACAGTTTCAACCAATTCTCCTTCTCCTAATTTAAGCTTTGATCTAGTTATCATTCATAAACAGTCCAGCACAAGCTTGTCTAACCATAGCAACCTAAAGCTCTGATACCACATGATCTGTAAATGAGTCCTAAGACACTTAATAAGGTATTACAAACTTATATGCATGGATTAGTCTATGTCATTATATGCCATGGATCGATAAGATTGCGAAATGCACAGAAAATGAAGCAGTAACAAAACATAATAGATAGCACATGACACAACAAATTTAATAAGGATTTCACCCAATACTCCTGGGCTACATTTCTTGGTCCAGCCTTTAGTGGTGGCCTCCCTATTATGTCTTCAAGCAGAGTTTTGTTTACAACAGTGAGCTCAATTTGAGCCTCACGCATAAATAGAAATACAATAATAAGAGCTTACTTAAATCTCTCAAGTTCTCTATGAGTACACAAACTCCCCTAATGCTCTCTGTCCTAAACTCTTTCTCGGCATTTGCCTAAATAGTGCTCTCTTCTCATGCTCTCTGTCTGTGGCTTTTAAAGCCAAAAATGCACTACATGTTCATTTCATGTTCCTATCTCTCAGTCTCCCCGGCCTCTTTTCGCTTCGAATTCCTCTCTCAGCGTGATACAATCATTGTTTAATTCCCAGAAAGGAGGTGGCCACCCATTCTATAACGCCATAGTGTAGCGGGCCTCTGAAACTCCTGAAATTGCTGCACTCTATTGAACACAGGGAAAATTTGTTTTAATAGAGAAAGTTCACCAAAACTCCATATATCAGACTTTAAAAGTCTTTAAATATGCTTCATTCCCATATTGGGTTCGTTCATAAGTCACTATCGCATATCGGAAGGGCTCCATCCCTTTGTGTTTTGGAAATAAAACAAAGTCGCGAAAATACATTAAAAATGGCTTTATTACAGACTTGAAATCATATCAAATTCCCTTTATACTACTATCGGGTCCAGATGACACATGGTGTATTGATATCGGCTCCGCCCTATGTTTTGAGGTGATATCGCATATCACACATGACCCTCGCCAATTGTAACCACTCCTCTACACAGTTTCGATGCGATGCGGCGATGCGATATATCACAATTGCTCATCGCAATAACCCTTGTGCCATCGTAAGTACTCTGTTGCATCCTCTGATAGTGATCCAGTGATGTAATATGGGCCATCGATCTGCGCGCTTGATCAACGGTCCATACTAACTTTGCCATTCGTCGTCGCCATATATATATGTGTTAAGCACTAATCTCCACTGACGGTTACCACTGATTGTGATTACTGATCTGATCTGAAGCGTTGATCGGCTAGATCTGACGACTACTGTGCATCACTTGTTTCGCCTTCAATTACTCTATTTTTTTCAATGATTTCACAGGTTTTGGGACTCCCCATAGTGTTTTTCTTCATTCTAAAGGGTTTCTCCGCCATGATAAAAGCATCCCTTTTGCAATATTTTCGATCCTTTAAAGGATTTTGGCCTTGGGCATGATTTTTAAAAGTTTCATGAAGACTTAGAGGGCATTCTTGGATACATTTGGATCACTTTTACATTTTAAAACGCAACAAATGACTTACAAAATAATGACCATGAAATGAAAACATGTCTAGAAACCATTTTTCAATTATCAATGTGAATGGGTCACCTCCTTGAGGTTGTTTTGCTTGTCGAACAACTGCTCTTGCTGGTTCACACACCGACGCTTTGTCATTAAGGCGTTGTTCTAGATGGAGCCTCCAACAAGTGGATCTTTGATGGCCATTTCTGTCACAATGACTACAGTAGGATTTCTTCCTCCATATCTGCTTAACCTATTTATTTTCATGCTGTTGAGAGGGTCTTTCACGCCCCATGAGTGCTGCCATTCTTTTCCAACACTTAGAAAAGTTATGGTTAGGTAAATCACAAAAGGTACATGTTTTTTGATGCCTGGATCTTCATTCATTATTAAGAACATGATCATAATCAAAATGAACATTTGAAGATTGAAAGTGGTTATACTGTCCTTTGCTGTCTCTGGTGTTAGTATGGTGATGAGAGTTTGCCTCCGCTCTCTCCTTGCAATGGAAACTGCCATGGGATGATGGGGATGTTTTCCCATCATTCTCTTTCCTCGACGATGTCTCGGACAAATCTAACACCTTTGAGCACTCTCCTTTGGTGTATCTCGAGCCTGCAAATCGATGTTCATGCACAACCTCCAAAGGTTGAGTGATGCCTTGGTTATTAGCACCAATTTCTTTCTCCTCGTGCCTCATCCTTGTAAGGAGCCTCATGTTTGTCCCTGTAATGGGGATCTCCAAATCTCCAACATACATCATACTATGAGAAGATGAAACCGAAAGGAAATCAACATCTTTTACCTTCTCTTTTGATTTGGAAAGAATTGATGAGGGATGCTCATCATCCATTGTTGGTGGTTCGCTAACTGTCTCAGCGCATTCCCCAACTTCTTTCCTAACATACCCAAGTCCTGCCTGATGGGGTAATTCCTCTACTTTGATGGGATTGATAATGCCTTAGCCATTAACGTTGTTGGGTCCCTATAATACTAGTGATTACCCCATTAATATTGTAGTTGCATCCCTTATTAATATTGTTGTGCCCCTATTATCCCCATATTGTTATTACTGTGCCCCATAGAATCCCTCTATTGTTATTTTTGTGGCTTTATATTATTATTGTTAGGTCATCTGGGTTATATTGTGACTCCTTAGACTCCTATATATAGAAAGGAGGTTTTTTCATTTGAATCATCCAAGAATTGTTCATTTATGTAATGTAAAGGAGGTTTCCCCCTCGAAGAGGCTGAATTATAAGGTGTTGATCTATCTTTTCTATATTTTCTTGAGCTGGTTTCATAACATTTGGTATCAGAGCTTTGGATTCTAGGGTTTCGCTGCTCCAAACAGGTCATCATGGCATTTTCGCTATAACCTTTTTTTCTGTGAAATTTCAGAAGCTAAAAAAAAATCCATTTGAGAAGAAATCATGTTGAATCCTGGGTCCGAATTTCAGCGCTGTTCGTGCTATATTTGTGGAGATATGATCTGAGGAAGTTGGTCTTCTTGCAGACTCCTAAATTTCATTCCAAACATGTGACCTGGGGAAATCATCATAACTTTCTTTCTGAGAATCTGATTGAAATTTCGTAAGAAGGTACAGAAAGAGGATGGACTGTAGTTTCTTGTATATATTTTTCAGAGCCAAAGGTCAAAACAGTGACTCGTGGCACGTCGTACAAGTTCGCTCTACTGAACTAGTCTATAATTAGGTCACTGTGGGAGATTTTGCATAACTCTTCCTTGGAGAATCCAATTTGGATCAGATTGGTGGCATTGGAAAGAGAACACAGAGGGCTACCGCAGGTCGCAATTTCAGAACTGGATGATCTGAAAGTATAGAGATACATCAGAGGCAATATCGAGCTCCTACAAAGTGAAAAAAGGTGTGTAGATTCTTTTAAATTTTTGCTTAAGATTGGTTTGAAAATGTATTTTGAAGGAATTCAAAGGGCATAGTAGAGCATTATTATCGGTAATGGATGCCCCGAGGAAAGAAATGCAAACACCTAGTAAGAAACCTAAAAGCCCTAGCATGATTCATGAAGAAGAGGAAGAAATGCTACATGATATATCAAAATTACAAGAACAAGTGCAACAAATGTCACGCTCACAAAAGCTAACATAAGCTAAGATAAATGGTGTGGAATCTAAGATAAAGGGCATGGAAGCTAAGATGGATGATTTGAAGATAGATTTGAAGACAGATTTGAAGAGAGACATGGAAGATTTGAAGACAGATTTGAAGACAAACATGGCAGATTTGAAGACAAATTTGACAAATTTTCTACAATAAATACTTACTAATGGTGAAAAGTTTGTAAAGGAAACTCATGATGCAAACAAAAGAGATGTTAATCATGATTTCATAGACTCCAATGTGGGATCAAAGACCCACCATATTCCAAAAATCAATATGAGGAAGTTTGATGGCAAGGATCCCGCAACATGGATATCACAGATGGAGCAATTTTTTGATCTCAATAATGTGCAAAACACACAAAAGGTATGTATTACAACTTTATATTTGGAAACAAATTAGTTTGTATGGTATCAATGGATTTTCTCTCGTAAACAAATTATCACTTGGGAAATTTTTACGGAAGAATTGACAGCACATTATAAGGATACAAAAAGCAACACTTTTTTAGCCAATTGATAAGTCTCAAACAAAAGGGTTCAATAATGGAGCACATTGAGGAGTTCCAAAAATTGAACATAAGGGTAAAAAATATTCCAGAAAAGCATAGGATTGGTGTGTTCATAGGGTCTTTAAAGGATAATATCCAACATGATGTTCGCCTTTGGGAACCTGATTCATTAGAGAAGGAATTCAGGTTAGCAAGAAAAATAGAAAGCAAAATTATGGCAACCAGGAAGCATACCACTCACAACTATAAAGATGGAAGTGTTGTTGCCCCTAGTCTTCCACAACCTATAAGGTTGACACCACAACAATTGGAAGAAAAAAGAGCAAAAGGGCTTTGTTACAGTTGTGATAGCAAATACACTAAAGGTCATAAGTGTGCTGAGAAGAAATTATTCTACATAGATTGCGAAGATGAAGAAGAAAAGGAGCAAGAAAGGTCAAAAGAAGAGGATATACTCCAGGAACAAAGCCTATATAAATAAGAAATGAATCCGACCATATCTTGTAATGCATTGGCTAGAATTACCACTCCTCAAACCATCAAGATAGAAGGACAAATCAAGAAGAAAAAGGTAATAGTGTTGATTGATTCAGGAAGTACCCACAATTTTATTGATTGTAAGGTAGCAAAAGAATTGAATTGCTTCTTATATCCAGCACCAGAGTGTCAAGTGATGGTTGCAAATGGAGGAACAATAAATTGCTCTGGAAAGTTCCATAATATCAAGCTATCGATGGGAGAATATGTATTGACTAGCCCAATGCTTTCCATTCCAATGGGAGGTGCTGATGTTGTACTAGGAGTCCAATGGCTACAATCCTTGGGTACACTAGCTTTTAATTTTCAAGAAATTTTCATGAAATTTTCTGTGGAAGGAAAGGAAGTTGAATTAAGGGGTATTGTAGGGAAACCGGGAAAGATAATCAGCTCTAACAGTATGACAAAGTTTCTAAGAAAGGAACAAAGGGGTGTAATTGCACAATTATGTTTGCTAGATGTTTCCACATTGGAATCATCTATTTCTCCAGATCTCCAAAAGGTCTTGAACAATCATTCCAAGGTATTTGAGACTCCCAAAGGTCTCCCACCTATTCGTGATCATGATCATGCTATTCATCTGATTCCAGGAAGTGTTCCTCCAAACATCAGGCCGTACAGATATCCCTATGCCCAAAAGAGTGAAATTGAACGTATGGTTGCAGAAATGCTAGAGGCTAGTATAATTCAACCGAGTCAAAGTTCTTTCTCTGCTCCAGTATTATTAGTGCACAAGAAGGATGGATCATGGCGCATGTTTCCGGATTATAGGGAGATCAACAAGCTCACTATTAAAGATAAGTTTCTGATTCCTGTCATTGATGAATTACTGGATGAATTGCATGGATCAATTTACTTCACCACGTTGGATCTTCGTTCATGATATCATAAAATCAGAATGAAGACTGAAGACATTCTGAAAACAAAATTTAGAACTCATGAGGGTCATTATGAATTTTTGGTCATGCCTTTTGGCCTTACCAATGCACCTTCAACATTTCAAGGTTTGATGAATTCCATTTTCAAACCATTCCTTAGAAAATTTGTGTTAGTATTTTTTGATGATATACTAATCTACAACAAGTCTTGGAAGGATCATGTTGAACATGTTGACAGGGTGCTACAACTATTGGAGGAGAAACAATTATATGCAAAAAGATCCAAATGCTTCTTTGGAGTACAAGAGGTGGAATATCTAGGTCATATTGTATCTCATGAAGGAGTTAAGGTAGACCCTAGAAAAATTAAAGCCATTAAGGAATGGGAAATCCCCACATCCATAAAGCATCTACGAGGATTTCTCGGGTTGACAGGGTATTATCGCAAGTTTGTTAAGAATTATGGGAGAATAGCAGCACTTCTAACAACATTATTGAAGAAAGATGCATTTTCATGGACTCCAGAAGCAACAAAGGCCTTCGAACATCTTAAAGAGGCAATGTGCCAAGCACCGGTCTTAGCTACACCAGACTTCACAAAAACCTTTATTGTGGAATGTGATGCTTCAGGAAATTGAATTGGTACTGTTTTAATGCAAGATAAAAGACCCATTGCTTTTGAAATTCGTCCAATCAAGGGAAAGTTTTTACACAAAGATATTTATGAGAAGGAAATGTTGGCAATACTCCATGAACTTAAGAAATGGTGACCCTACCTAATGGGAAGCCACTTCAAGGTAAAAACATATCATGATAGCCTTAAATACTTTTTAGAACAAAGATTATCCTCTGAGGAGCAACAAAATTGGGTCACAAAGATGTTGGGTTATGACTTTGAAATCATCTAAAAAAAAGGGAAGAAAAATGTGGTGGCAGATGCACTCTCAAGAAAGGATGAGGACGTGGAAGCATTGTTGTGCGTCAATTCTATTATCCAACCAGATTGGATAAACGAAGCAAGGGAGGAATGGAAGAATGACGAACAAGTGTGGGCACTTATTCGAAAGTTACAACAAGATGCCAGTACGTCTGATACATTTAGCTGGCAAAATGATTCTTTATGGTACAAATATCGCTTATACCTCTGTAAGAATTCCCAACTAAAACAAAAGATTCTTATGGAATTGCACACTTCTCCCTCAGGAGGGCACTCAGGATTTAAAAACTTACCACAGGGTTAAGAAGGAATATTTTTGGGATGGCCTTAAATCGGATATTCAAAAGTTTGTGGTAGAATGTTTGGTTTGCCAACAAAATAAATTTGAAACAATTAAGATCCCAGGCCTATTAGAACCTTTATCCATTCCAAGCCAACGTTGGGAGGAGGTTTCAATGGATTTTATCACAGGCTTACCCAAGTCTGAGGGAAAGAGTGTCATCATGGTGGTAGTTGATAGACTTACCAAGTATGCACACTTTTGTGCATTATCACATCCATTTAAAGCCAATACAGTATCTACTGCATTTATGGAAACAATTCAAAATATACATGGAAACCCAAAGATTATTGTAAGTGATAGAGATCCCATTTTCGCTAGAAATTTTTGGACAAAACTATTTTCTTGTCTTGGTACTCAGTTAGCTCATAGCTCATCATATCATCCTCAATCTGATGGGAAAACTGAGATAGTAAACAAATGTTTGGAAGGATATCTTTGTTGTTTTGTATATGATAACCAGACACAATGGGTCCAATGGTTTCCTCTCGCTAAATGGTGGTATAACACTTCCTTCCATACAACAACAAAAATGACCCCATTTATGGCACTTTATGGATATCAGCCACCATCCATCACATCATATTTAAGAGAAAATTCTAAGGTTCAAGCAGTGGAACATCACATCGAACATCAACAACAAGTCCTCCAACACTTAAAGGATAACCTCGTGTTGGCATAGAATAGAATGAAACAACAGACAGATCAACATCGCAGCAAAAGAAGTTTTGATGTAGGTGATTGGGTATTCCTATGGCTACAACCATATAAGAAAATGTCCCTCAAGCAAGCTAAGAAGGATAATAAATTATCACCAAAGTATTATGGTCCGTACAAGGTGTTGCAAAAGATTGGTACTATGGCATACAAATTGGAGCTTCCTGCAGCTTCTCGATTGCACCCAATTTTCCATGTTTCATGTTTAAAGAAGGTTATAGGTGACAAGCTCCCAGTTCAAACAATATTGCCAGAACTTGACGAGGAAGGAAAATTATATTGGACCCGGAAGCAGTCACAGAAACAAGAACTAGACAGCTACGAAATCGATCAATTTCGGAGTATCTTATCAAGTGGAAGAACTTATCCGCTGAGGATTCCACATGGGAGGACGAGAATTTTATACAGAAGAGTCCAAAACTACTCAAGCGTTGAGGACAACACTTTTTTGAAGGAGAGGGGCATGTTGGGTCCCTATAATACTAGTGATTACCCCATTAATATTGTAGTTGCATCCCTTATTAATATTGTTGTGCCCTTTTATCCCCATATTGTTATTGTTGTTAATATTGTTGTGCCCCTTTTATCCCCATATTGTTATTGTTGTGCCCCATAAAATCCCTCTATTGTTATTTTTGTGGCTTTATATTATTATTGTTAGGTCGACTGGGTTATATTGTGACTCCTTAGACTCCTATATATAGAAAGGAGGTTTTGTCATTTGAATCATCCAAGAATTGTTCATTTATGTAATATAAAGGAGGTTGCCCCCTCAAAGAGGTTGAATTCTAAGGCATTGATCTATCTTTTCTATCTTTTCTTGAGCTGGTTTCATAACAAACGCCCAAGCCTTTTCCTTCATACCCCATTTTCTTCAACAATTTGGAGCCAATCCCCATGGTATGATTTTAAAACACAACGAAATCATCATCAAGAGCATACATGAAGATGGAGGACTACTTTTTACCTCACATGGGTTACGCTGCAGCTTTTCCAAGGCCTCGTCCTTTGCTTGCAGTTGTCATAGCAAAATTTGTTTCCTCTTTCTCTTCATGTAAGTGCATATTCAATTCATCATTCTCTGTTTGAAGATTATGTTCATTTTCCTTCAATTCCTCCATGGCCTTTTCTGTGGATTTCAACTGAGGCTATAACCACTCCTTTTCCTCTGTTTCTTTCTGTAGAGTTTCATACACAATTTCCACTTTCTTGGAAATGTCGAGGATGGTCTCGCACATCACTCTTTCATCCTCTATCATTGCACATTACATTGTTCACACTGCAATCCACATCAACGTAAAGACCACTCTGCTACCACTTGATCCAGGTCTAGGTGTGAAGAAGGAACCTTCCGAGACCTTTTACTTTCATGATGTGTTAAAATTGCATTTTAAAAGAACATTAATGAATACATCTATATGCAGAAAAGAAGAGGAACATATCAATCATCAACACATGAAAACATAATGGAGTTCATCCAGGAGGGACTACGTCTTCGGGCCCCGGTGTTAAGATGGTGTAGGCCACTGCATCAAGTGTTGTCAATAAAGATGATGTACACAAGAGACGATGTTGCGATCATACAAGTAAAAATTGTTATGGCTCCGAATCTCACTCTTGATGTTTGTGATGCTACACTCATGGCCTAAGGCAACCCCTCCTTACAGACCTGGTCCAAATATTCAAAAAACAGTTTTTTAATCCCTATACGTGACATTTTCCTGAGCTAAACGCGTGTGTACGTGGGGTCTGTGTATACCCAACCTGTGTATATGTCTTAAAACACTTAAAAAAAAATTAAAACTCCCTAATTTCGGGCGAAGATCGCGGGTTTTACCTGTTGATTACCTATTAGTGCCCGTGGCCTAACTATTCCCAATGAATTCCCAACTAAAAAACTACTTTGGGAGAAGTATAAAAGGCTTCGATGGGAAGGCCTAAGGGAGGAGAGAATAGAGAGAAAGATCACTCTGCTGAGATTTTCCCTGACCAGGTCTGAAGATCCTTGCGCTTCCAGCACTTCCCCCATTTACAGGAAACCCTTGTTTCCTTGTGTGATGATGGCTTTCTACTACTTGAGAGATCATGGAGTAAGTCATGGAGAGAGTTTGTTGAAGGCTTGAGACTGGACGAATCCGAAGGATGGTTCCGCTTGGAGCCTGCGAAAGGACGAATCAGGTGAAATCATTCCTTTCTGTACTTTAATTATTTATAATAAAAGAAACACTTGTCTTGTTCCTGATATAAATCTTCTTCATGTTCATGATGTCAATGTTGTAATTCATATGTGAATGGTTGTTTTTAATTGTATAACTAACTACCTTTCCTTATGTTATGAAGATGATTTCTTTATGATGCTTGGTCAATATACTGCTGTACTTTCTAGAATTGTTTGTTTTGCAGGTTGAAGGACTAAAAGGAACTCCAAGAGGGTTTGGACCCTAACTGGATCTTCCCAAATGAAGGACCCCTAGGTGCACCCCTTTTTCGTATAGTTTGTTTATACTATAATCATGGCTATATGGAATGTGTGTTTCTCTATGTAAATAACCTCTGATCTGCTAGGGTACCAACCCAAGACCCTAGGGGAATTTATCCCTTAACAAAATTGGCAACTCCACTGGGGACAACAGTATTGTTGTTCCTAGTTTGGGTTTGTTCAAGCTAGTCAGGACTTAGCTTTTTACTTGCTTGTTGTCACTTTGTAGTCTGATCATGTAGGAACTTGAATTGTAAGTTTGATCAGTTTCTTCAGACTATTTTTTTTTTTTCTTGAAGTCTATTATATACGTTGTTTTTCTTGATTACAAAAGCGTATGTACGCATCTTTCTTGAAGCTAACTTGTGTATACACATGTTTCCTTCACTTTAATTGTGTATACACATAGTTGTACACTAACACAATCACGTATATCCTAAAATTTTCAAGATTTTTCAAATGTTTTTGTTTCTGAAGATCTGTCTGCTGGTTTGAGTATGTCTTGAACAATTACTTTTATGTGTCAGTCTTTATTTTTATAGCAAGTACGTGATTTCAAACTCTCTCCAGTTGTGAGAAGTGCTGGTCTTGTTTTTGTTCTTTTGCAAGCGTCATCATTTTTGTTTAAGCACGCAAGTTTTCTTGCTGGGAATCTTGGCTGCTCTGATCCTTCAGGGTAGGAAGATTGATCTCAATCTTTGTATCAAATCTTGTTTTGGTGACCTTTTTGTTTGCTTGTCAAAACTACATTTTTTGTGACCATCTACTTTTCTTGCTTTCCGAAAGTTGTTGATTGACACTTCCTTGAAGATTGTCTTTTTGATCTTTTGGTCTTTGTTGCCAAGCTCTTATTGCTGCTTGTGATTGTTAAGAGCATCTTGAAACACATTTTTTTGGTTGAGTTTTCATCCATTTTGTGTTGTCAACTTGCAAAGTGTTTTGTTGCTGATTCTTCAATCATAAAGTTTCAGTCTTGTTGAGATCACTTTTGAAAAGACGTTTTTGTTTTTGATTTTGAAGAAAACTTCTTGAAAAACTTGGTTTTGCTTTCTTGAACTTTATTTTGATTTAGTTTCATTTAGTGAATGAAAGTTCATTTTTGTTTGTCTTGAAACTTGCTTTTAGTGTAGAGATGAAAATGAGCATTAGCAACTCATATTCCATCTAAACATTTTAAGTGGCAAATTAGTATTGATAAAAAAGTTACTTTCATTTCTTGATTTAGAGTAGTCTTAAGTCTTGCATCAGCATGTACTCATTGCATTAGGATAAATTTGTGCATCTTTTTAGTACATCCATAGTTTTTTTAACTTTTGTGAGTGTGAAGCTTGAGTAAAAGAAAAGAAAATAAAAATTTGTTGCTTTCTCTGAAGTTCCTCTGAACCTAGTAGAAATTTCTTTCATCGAAGAACAAAACAAGTGCATTTGCATGTAGTTTGGTTTTTATTAGTTTATTTTGTGTCAAAACACCACAAGTTTCATTTCTGCATATCCCTTGAATTAAAGAACAGCCCATTTAAAAACAAGCGCTAATTAAAATACACTAAAACTTTTTTATAATTGTCAAGTTAGACACACCAACAAGTTTTAGGATATTTTAGGGCCTTGGATTAGGCGAGTGGAGAGAAAACTCTCCAAGGCCATTTAAACTGTCAAACATAGGAGTCTGAATAGTGAGTGAAAATCCAATAGCGTTAGGAAGACCAGGAAAGCTCCGAATCTGGGAGTTAAGCATGAGGATTTTTGAAGATAAGGAAGAGAGATACGCCCTCTCCTACTTGTCGGATCTAACCTCAAGGCTATTCTTCCTGGCTTCTGATACGAGTTGGTAACCTTAGTTGCTACTCCTAGGAATCTACATAGGTGGCTGCAGAGTGGAATCTCGTGGCACATGAGGTCGACGTTGTATCACTCTCAATGGTACTACTGGAGGGCACCCTTGCGAAGCTATGGGGCTTGCACCGGCGCAGGCTGTTGTTAGGAGGTCAACATAACTTCCTCTATTACCTTCGCTGGTAGGACTGGGCCATCATTATCCCAGACTATCTTCGGAAGGCCCCTTACTTCACTTTCTTGTATTTTGGTGTCCGGTCCTCATCACCCAGAGCGGAAATACTCGAAGGTTGTTTGACTAGCTGATATCTTTTAGGGACTTTTTAGTGTGTGCTCTGTGCTCTTAGTTGGCCTAGCTTTCATTTTTTATTGAGTCTTTAGCTAGAACTTATTTAAAAATTCAAAGTGGCTGACTGATCACCTAGACGGTCTCAAAGACTTTGTGGTCTTTCACGACAAAGTTTAGAGCCTTCTCCAAGAAGGCACAGAGGTAATACTACTGGTGGGTCTCATCCCGTGGCAGCTGATGCATCGGGGATTGATCCTCCTCATAGGGACATTAGTGTTCAAAACAGGCTTGGTACTTCTGCGAAACAAGAGAGGAACACTCCAGTTCTTTCTTGAGTTCTCTTTCAATTGGAAGATAACATAGAAGTATAATAATTTCAAGAGTCGTTAGTGGCTCTGAATTCTCCCTTACCTTCTAGCTATCCAGAAGTATTACAATACGTTGGGTCTCCGATGCATAGATCATCAAGTCCAGACCATATTACGCACTTACCATCAATGGCTACTACTGGAAGCATGGCTTCTGCCACAAGTGCTACAACTATGCAAACTCCAACATCAGTACAAGGGGGAGAAACTATGTCCATCCCCTTTGCATCTTTATTTGGGTCTTTTGCTAGCACATCTTTAGTTGGGTCTACCTCCATTCCTTCTACGAGTGGAAATTCCTAAGCCAATGCTTTTAGTACTGGATTCTTCCCATTTGGCACCCATTCATAGGGTATTCTATCAGTTCCATTTAGTGCCTCCACATCCATGATGGGTGGATCGGCTTCATTTCAGGGTTTTCCTTTTGGAAGTGGTCATATACTACATTCCAACCCGATGATAGGATCTATGCCTTTTTTCGCTATAGGACAAAGCAGTAATCCCTTTCAAGGTTGGACTAACCCTGTGGTTAGTGGCATGGGAACTAGGAATCCGTTTTTCGGCCAACAAGGGGAATAGCCCATACTCCACAACTAGTTTGTTTCGAAGTATTCCTCCCTTAGCTTCTACTTGGAATCCTTATCAGGGGTTATCAACTCCTTATAATCCATTAGGAGGGAGCTTCGCCAGTTATGGAGGTTTTTCAGTTGGAGTTGGTCAAACTCTGAGTTTTACTAGATCACAAGGTTTGCCTTTTGGTTCAACTGGTTCTGCGGGTTACTCCGGGCAGCCTGGTGCCTTCCAAAATCTAGGCCAATATTTTTAGAACTTTGGGAACTCCACTCAGTCTAGATGGAATCCCCAAGGTCCTCCTAGGCTTCCCTTTTTGGCAACGTTGAACTTGCCAGATCTCACGAAATTAACAAACGATCCAATCAAATACAATTTGGCCTGGCCTCTGGTCCCAACCAAACTCCCTTTGGACATTCCAAATTTCGAGGGGAAGGGCGGTGAAGACCCGGGCGACCACATTACCACATTCCATTTGTGGTGCTCATCAAACTCCCTTATTGATGACTCAATTAGGTTGAGACATTTTCAACGCACCTTGACTAGTAATGCGGCCAAGTGGTATATAGAGTTGCCAGGGGGAAACTGTACATCTTTCGCTGACTTAGCTAATATTTTCTTAAATCATTTCCAGTTGCCCATCTGTTATGATGCCGGAACTGAACTTCTGGCCAATTTCTGTCAGGACACGGCAACTCACATTTCTGACCACATTCAAGAATGGAGACAGAGAAAGAGGCTTATTAAAGCCGAAATTCCCCCAGAATACCATCTCGAATGGTTTTTGAAATCTTTACAACTTGAAATCTCTAAGGATGTCTCCCTGTCCAGAGTCTATTCTGAGGAGCAAGCTATTTTTAGAGCCTAACAATTAGAGTTGATTTATTCTCAGTCTGGGATTCTACAAAAAATCTTGCTTGATTCTCCCGAGACTAAGGTTGTTATAGCGAAGTCGAAGCCAGGTCCCCACGCGGATGGTATCATTGGATCAGTAGACACAAATGCAGTGAACCTGTTGAGTCAATTGCAACAGTTGTCTTTACAAACTACTTCTAACAACCAGGTCACATCGTCTAACCCTTCATCTTCCCAACCCTCTTCATTTAATGTCGTCCAATCTGCCAACCCCAAAGGAAATCAAAATTCCAATGGGAAGAAGAAAGGATGAGGTAAGAAAAAGAGTCAAGATGAAAAGACTGACGCAAATAAAACTGGCAATAATGCTGGTGGTGGTAGAAATGAGTCTAAACAAAAAGTCAAGTTTCCATGCAAGTTATGCAGTGGAGACCATTTAACTCATCTCTGCCCAAAGATTCAAGACGCTCAGTGCTTGTTAGGGTAGCAAGGGACTTCTAGCTCTCAAGTTGTGTTAACCAACCCTTTTCCCTAAGAGCAGTAACTTCTTGCTGGCGTGAATTCAAACCTTGGTACCTCTGCAGGGGGCAACCAGGAAGGGGAAAAATCATCAAATGCTTTCATGATGGGTTCTAATGTCCATGTGGCCACTTGGTCGCGTGATTACGGTGAAGCTAAAACTTCCAAGGAAAAAACTGCTCCCGGAAATATCGACCTTCATATTGAGCGACCTCTTGTCGAGACTATACCACGGATACCGAAAGGTTCCCCTAAACATGCGACTATTAATCCTAATACTAGGGCTACCCAGAATTACTTCATTGCTGAGGATCTAGCTCAGAGTCCATGCGCCATGTCCACTTTAGAGGTTCTCTAGTCGTGTCCAGCTCAACGAAGTGCTTTGTTTTCGGCGATTGGGGCAGTTGATCCAACTAACTCTTTGGTGCTCACTTTCGACATGTTAAATGTCAAAAAGTGACTCCCTCATCATATGGCTTTTCAAATAAAGTCTACATACCGGAAAATTAACATTTTTCGTACCGTTATTAATGAAGCAGCTTCCACGTGCGTCATGTCAATGTCATGCTGGAAGGCTATTGGATTGCCTTTGGATGTTCCTTCACCTACCCTCCTGACTGCATTTAATGGACATTCTCATAAGACACATGGGATTATCCCGGCCCTTCCCATATGTGTTGGGGGGAAGGTCGTTAATATTGAAGTAGAAGTCATTGATGCTAACCTAGACTACAATCTCCTCTTAGGAAGGAACTGGGTATACGAAATGGACGCCATTGTTTCGACTCTGTTTCGTGTCATTTGCTTTCCTCATGAAGGGAAAATCGTTAAGGTTGACCAATTGGATTATTTTCTAGTTGATCCTCAAGCAACTTCAGACTCTACTCTTCCTTTAGTGGATAACCCTTGTCTGCCTATTGAGAATCTAGGAGTTGGGATGTATTCGTCATTGATGGGTACCTTTGATCTTCCCTCTCCCATCGCTAGAATCAATGTTGTTTCATCAACCAAGGAGTCCTCACGGGAAGGGTTATTTCGAACTCATTAATTTTCAGATCCTTAGACCTTTCCTTCACCTACGACCACATTAGCTGAAGGACAAGTCGGTGGAATGGCATTCCCTATGTCTGCAGTAGAGCTTAGATATCAGTCTATCGTCAACTCTGCAGACAACCATGCTACTCCTTTCTCGGAGGAGGAGCTAGATGGTGATGTGGCCCCGACCTAGACCCTTGATCCTGCCTCCACTATGAACTGCTTAGATACGGTTTTACCATCTGAAGAAGCAATCCTAGAAGTAATTATGGGTGTAGATCGACCTTGGGAAGACTTACACCATCGTTCATATTTTCTTCCTCCATTGCAGGAAGTAGAATCTAGGTTCTCCGAGCTCTTTACTAGTGATGTTTGTACGGTATCAAATCCTTTGGCTCCAGCACACTTTCGTGCCGAAGGTAATATGTCGGTGATTTCAAAAACGATATCTATAAACATCTCTAGGAACCCTAGTGTGATTGAGATTCTCTTCATCGGAGCCGAGCGTTCCCCTGAGGAAATTCAAATTTACATCGACCTATTTAAATAATTTCAAGATGTATTCACTTGGTCTTATGAAGAAATGCCTGGCATTGATCCATCCATAGTACAACATCAGATCAAGATGTATGAAAACGCCAAGCCGGTTCGCCAAAGGCTTTGACCGGTACATCCTAGGAAAGCAGCAGCCATTAAAGCTGAAGTAGAGAAGCTGCTCAAGGTGGGTTTCATATACCCTGTTCCTCTTACCGATTGGGTTTCTAATCCAGTCCCTGTGGATAAAAAGCAAGTAATAATCCGAGTATGCATTGACTTTAGGGACCTAAATAAAGCTTGTCCTCACGCAGGAGTGGCTCTAAGAGATATTCCACAATCAAAATTCTCAATCAAAAGACTCCTATTAGTGTGATACAGAAACATGCATGGTGGGAATCCCTCCAACATGGCACAAAAGGGATGTCAAATCAAAACACATGCATGATGACATGTAATAAACAAGAGTATCCTAGCAATGTACAACAAGGGATCTCAAAACATAACATGAAGAGTTATGAAAACAAGTACATCATATAAAAGATTCCGCATAACATGAAGCAAGGAATCACAACAACATGGAATAAACAAGATCCTGCATCAATATCAATCAAGGATCCATGCAACATAATGTAAAATAAGATGTAGATGGACAATAACCATATACCTCACACCATGGGCCATCTGAAGAAGTGGATGTCTCACTACTGAAGCTGCTCAGACCATCGATCTCAAGGCATCAATGAAAGAAGATAGCTTCTCGCACAAGAATGTGGACATCTGACACATAGATGTCAATAAAAAGCTGAAGCTTGCTGAATATTGATTTCTTAGCATTGATTGCAAGAAGAATTGAACAAAGAAGAATCAATTAAAGAGGATTTGATCAAAGAAGAAGAATCGATCACAAAGAATAATTGATCAAAAGAAACAGAACCGATCATAAAGAGAAGAATTGATCATAAAAGAATAACTGCTCTAGACTTCTCGCTCTGCAGCTCTATGGCTATCTGGCCCTATAGCACTCTGGCTTATCACTGCAGCTCTGTGATCTGCCATAATTTCAAGCGTTGTGACTCTATGGCTATCTGCACTCTGGATTGATCAAGCTTTGTGGCTTTATGGGGTTCAAGCGTTGCGTTGGCTTTCAAGCCCTCTCTGGCACTCAGGCTCTCGGGCCTCTTCCTCGCAACCTTTCCACGCAGCCTCTCGGGCTTTCTGTCATACTTCTCTCGCCCACTGTTACACAGCCTTATGGCACTTCCCTCATGTAGCCTTTTCGTCCCACTTAAAAATCAGAGGTCAGTTTTGTTTATAATGGAAGTCGTTTGCATAGAAGCATCTGCTGGTGCAACAAAATCCTCGAAATAGCCTTCTTCTTGTTAAAACAGAAATACACTAAAAACTAATAAATCTGACCAAAACATAAAAGACCGGATCTCAAATATTTTAAATTGGCCCTACAAACCCTATCGGGTCTGCTTTAGTTGCTTATCGCATCGCATAATGGATTTCGCCGAAACAAAAAATATTCGGGAATACGCTAAAAAGTCTAAATTCTCGGATCTCAAATTTTATCAAATCTGATCTATTATTCCATCGGGTCCGCGTTATATCGCAAGCTGGAATAGACAATCAATGATCCCTGACATCGATCATTTTGATTGCCTATATCAGCGATCGCTAATCGCATTCGCTACATCCAGGGGTCCTAGTCCTCGGCCTTTAGGTTTCACCGACCTGATCCGCCGATGCCAACATTTGGTCATTGATTTGCAAGCACCAATATCGCCGATCTAACTTCTCCGACCCCATATATCGGCCATCACTGATTGGGGGTCTTAAAGTTTGCCCTTTGCATGATTCTCGATGTGATTTGCCTTATAAAAGCTTTAAGTCCACTTTTATAAGGAAAACCTCTTTTTTTTCGAAGGAACAAAGGCAAACTCTTCTTGTGATAACTTTAGCATCCAGACTCGGATTGACGAACCGTTCACACCTCCGCATTAGGAAGATGAGATCTACACTCTGGTCCTGGTTTAACATCAATCCAAACACTTTGATTTTTCAATCGTTCATAAATCCTCTTGTCCTGTGTGTCTTTTGGAGCCACCTGGATCATGTCATCTTGTCACAAGTGGATTAGAGACATAGGATTTCTATTAGGCTATGACAAGATGGTGAATAAGGTGATGAAGAGGGAGGACATGCCAAATGAAACTCAAGGAACTCAGTAGAAAAGGTACCTATCAGATAATAATACCAAGGAACCCAGAGTATGATATAATATCGATACCACATGAAGACTCCACCTAATGAATAACCCTTTGGAGGGGAGGTATGGAAAACAAAGCACATCTTTTGAAATACACCTCTTAGTGTAGCACAAAGAATTTCTTATCATTGTCATATCATTATATCTTCAATTACTTGCATGGTTACAAACACTGAAAGTCATTCCATGAGTTTCCTCTAAGTGTCTTGCTCCCTTTCACTTGTTGGATCAACTGTAAACTTTTGTCATGTTTTACCATTATGTCATGTTTGCGAACCTCTGCAAGGTGGTGTCAAAGGTTGTTCTTTGTGTATATGAGTTTTCTTCACCATATAGACACTTGTCATACTCATACACAAAGTATTGAGCATTGTCGCACAAGTGTCATCATGGTCGTCTTAAAAGTCTATCTCAAGTGTCACACTTGTCATTTCTTGTTGTGAGAAAATCGCTTTGAGGGTAATGATTTGTTTATTATTCTGATGGTATTTGGTTTTCATTTCATTGAAGTATTCTATGTGTGTGATCACAGTTTGAGTTCAGCACAATTCCATCTTTTTCCTCACACTTAGCCATTTTCGGAAATCTTCCCTACTGGGAAACTTAGCTTCACTAGGCCCTGACTGACCTATGCAGTCACTCTCCTATAGGGTAGTTGCACTATGTAATTCCATAGTTCAACAACCTTCCTTGACTCCTAGAATAGTGCAGTAGTTCCTTCCAGTCCATCTTGAGCTGCACACTTCACACTTTCACTCCTCAAGCTTTTCCCTTGCTTGTTGTAATCCCACAGTGCATAGAGAGGCCAACCTCCCTTTGCCTCTAGTGTCCTCCCTTATTTGGAGCTCACTGTCCTCCAGAATTTTACATTTTTGGCTTCCAGGCCTCTCTGCTACCCAGTCCTCCTTGCTTATGAAAATTTTTCAAAACTGATCTCCCTCGGCCTCACCTTCCACCAACCACCGTTGACTTGAGCTGCACAATCCTATCTCCCAGTGGCCATTGTGCAATTTTTATCCTCAGTGAGGATTGTTATCAAAAGTTCCTCAATCAAGTTTGATCTATGCTCTACACAGTCTCAGTGATCAAGCTCTCTCCCTACCTATTGGAGCTACACAATGCACAGTCACTGAGCCTTGTCTCCCAGCCTATGACTTGTCCCAAGATCAGTCCATGGATGATAATGCACCATCTTAGAGTAGGGATTTTTTTGGATTAATGTCATCTCGTCATGAGTTAATTGCAGGAATGGGTACATGCTCAAGTCATGGTGAGATGATGAAGAAGGAAAAGTAGGAGGGAAGCATGCCTAGAGACTCACTTGCAGCTGGATGAGCAAAGAAGGGAACACATGCATGAAAGTACCTCTCAAGACCAAGGATCATTGAAAACCCTGCACCACCAAGTTATGCGAAGGAGATGAGAAATCACATCCAAGAACACATCTATCACTCGGAAACAATAACGAATTTACATTTCCACCTCAACAAGCCAGTCCATGTTAGTAGTCGCATGTCAAGTCATGTGATGAGTTGTCAAAGGCCACATCATTATTATGAGCCATGTATATTGTAATGTAAAGTGGAAGTCCAATGGACACATGAATATGAAGAGTCATGTTAGTTGAAAATTCATAGGAATTTGAACAGTCATGAGGGAAGTGAAAGAGTCACAAGGGTCAAGCATCATCCCTTGGTTATATATACCCCCTCATTGTATGAGAAAATAATGTTTCACCTTGGCTCCTCTCACAAAGCATAGAGAGTTTCAGTTAGTTCTTTAAGGAGCAAGGAGTGGCTCCAATGTCTCACTACTAGAGCTAGTGATGTATGATGTAAATATTTGTCTTGGAACTTTTTCTTAATACAGAAGCCTTGTCGAGCCATCACATTTCCATGCATGACTTATGGATGTTTGTAAGACTATTCTGTGAGAATTTATATTTCACGTTTGTTTCACATGTAATAAGATAGTTGAACTATTTCAGTTGCTTTAGTGCTTACCTTGCTAGGAATGTGCTATTATTTTTGTCACTGATATCTCATCCTTATGGACTACTCCACAAGATACTAGATAAATCGTTCCTTATTCTTTGGTTTTAATGACTACCACATCTGTTGTGGACTATTCCTCTAGATGTTGGAAAGATCTTCTTGGTTCATGTGTATGTCTTCCTGGGTGGTATTATTACCTCTCACTTAGAGGCTCACTTTTTCCTCCTTTTGCAGTAAGAGAACCTAGACACAGTTACATTGCACAATCACCAGGAATACTCACTTTGATTTTCAAAGGTACCATTGCAACACTCTCATGTGTTGAAAGTAAGATCCGAGGCAAATCTCTAAGTATATGGCAACTAGGACATCATATAGGATGGGACTCCTACACTAAACAATGTGAGGTCTAATTGGAACCTCATATCGGGGATATCTCTTGAGTGTTGGTGGATCCAACATTGTCAATAGGATTATTCAATACTAAAATACTAGAAACAAAAGAATTATTTATAACTAAAACATTACCAATAATATCATTAAAATAATTGTTTTTGGAACTTGACTTCAACTCAATATTGCCAAGCTCACTTTCAATTAGTGGTACCTACACAACATAGTCCTCGGCATTTTCATTGCCATTATGTGGAAGTTAATTCTGCGCAACTCGTTGTGTCTACCTTTGCACATCAATCTTCCATACAGTGGTTCAATTTTTATAATGCTATTATATAATTACAAGGAAGAGCATAAATGGATGTAAAATCATAATTATTGTAATGATTAACTATTAATACATATTAACTATAGTCATTAACTATATTATTATATTATAATAATAATAGACTATGCATTTGGAAAAAGTAATGGATCAAAATAATTTATAAGCATAAGCAAGGACACTATAAAAAAAATCTCAATACTTATAATAAGAGCACTGATGTTTTATTCTATATGAATAATTATTTTAGCGCTAGTGGACTTTATCTCATAGTGCCTATGGCGGAATCATTCCCACACATAGCAGAACAAAAGAAATTGTGCAAATTTAATTGTGCAGAGCAAGTAGTGTAGAGCCAGCATGGGCTAAGACAAAAGTGTTGGCAAAATGCAGACCCCACTTAATTAGACATAGATATAGGTAGATACACATAATTTATGACTAAATTATTAGAAAAAATTATATAATTCTACCACTTTCTTCAGTGGTATTGCGAACAACAAATATGCATTATTTAATACTAAAATATTGGAAACAAAAGCCTTTAGTACCAAGTGCATCGATTCACACATTGAAAGCTTCCTCTGCACAATGGAATTTATCCACACTTTACTTAAATAGTAGTATTATATATTATTTACAATTAAAATATTATCAATAATATGTGCATAAATAATTCTACTATTTGCAATATGCAAACGTGAAAGCTTCTTTTGATATAAAAAAAGCTTCGGCTTAATGAAATGCGGTTTTGTACATAACTTTGTGTGCACTCCGCACAACATTACTCACTTGACTACTGATATGCATTATATATAACTAAATTATTAGTTATTAAAAATATTTAGTGCAAAGTGTGTACATCTGCACTGTTAGCTCTCAAAGTTTCCTCAGGCTGAGGAAGGCAAAACTCAAGGCCACATCAAACAAAGCTCAGCCTCATAGCTAGCCCTACGAGGACAGGAGAGGGCTCTCTCCGGGTCTATCTCGGCAAAAGGTCTTCAAAGGGGCTGAGATGACTCAAAATTAATACTGATTTTAGGCTAGTAAAAAGATAGGAAAGTTTGATTTAGTTTTTTGAGTTTTTTGTTGGAGAAACGGGAAAACCAATTTTGGGTCCGGGGATAAGGCCAGATCTTTGCAAAATTCAAGTTGGGGTGAGGTAGGCAGTAGTCTTGATGCCTTTGATCAGGTGTATGGTCGGATCAGAACGACAAGGAGCTGAAGAGGGCAAGGGAGTACATGGATCCTCTCCAAACTGGCGAAAACATGTAAAACTAAACAAATTTAAAGGAAGAGCACTGTAAACAATGAATTCAACCTCATTTACTCATTCATTTAGTTTCAGAAGCATAAGAAGGGAATGGCATACATTTAAACATGAATAAACTTACAATAACTGAGAGATAACACCATCAAGAACTGAAAGCCACAAGAATCCCAACAGGTGCTGCAAAATCTCTGATCTTTCCTTAGCCAAAATATGAAAAATATGTACAATAGTGTGCCAAAATATTCCCAAGAGTCTAACCCTTGCTAATGACTGAAAATCTACATAATATAGACCAAGACAACCCATTCCCTAACCTCTATGGGTCTAGCTCCTCCTTCTAGGAGCAGTTTGAACAAATTCTAAACATGGAGCAAGAATCTAGGTGACCAAAACAACCTGCCTCTAAAAAGAAGGAAACTGATTCATTACATTAAATTTTGCTATTTTGTGAATGAATCATTTATAATATGGTAAATAAGTGCCAAGTTACATCATACACATCAAATTATGTCAAGTTGGGTCAAAAATCCCATCAAGAAGTGAAACTGGTGAAAACTGGTTGAATTCCTAAGCTAGAGGATGAAAATTTGACCAAAAACCTCTATGCATAGCGCCTTGATCTCTATGTGTAGTGCACCTTTCAGCCTGTTTTTGGGGCACTTCCCGACATCCAAATTGAGCTCATGATAGCTCATTGGAAAGCCCTGGATGTCTACTTTCCAACGCAAGTGGAACTTTTCAATTGGGAGCTCATTTTCCCCTCCAAAAATTCATTCTCCCAGAAGTCCCTCCTGCTGGTGCAAAAGGTGGCAGAAAGGTGGTTTTCATGGTGTTTTTGGCCCTTTTGATCATCCAGAACTTGATGAAATGCTTCAGAAATACTTGATCATGCATAACTTACCATGAAAAACCCAACAATATAAATTTTTCCTCCAGCAAGTGTCTCAATCATAAGCGAGCGCATCGACGCGCTACTCGTATAGCTGAAAAATCTGTTTTGGGACCAAAAATTTCAAAATGACAAAAATTTCTCCGAATTTGCTCAAATTCGGAGCGAAGAACCTCCATCATGTATCATGCCCAGCCAATGAAACCTCGGCAAAAATCCGAAGTGGATCAGGTGTTTCACGGCGCTTCAGTGTCCTCCTGGTGTATGCAGTTCAGTGGTGCAATCTTTGTCTTGGTTGTATGATGTGTTGTTGTCTGCCTCCATGATGTTGCAAAATCTGTGTTGGCTTAAATGAGATGAAGAATGAAGATTTGGTGCTTTTGTTTCAAATGCCAAATGTGGGAGGAACTGTGGGAAAATGAGCTATGGGAACAACATGATTCAATTAAGTGAAGAAAATATGCTTGAGTCAAGTGAAATTAAGGATGTGAGCATAGTCACTTGATTGTATGGAATTTTGGAACCTATAACTAATATGAAGGATGGAAAGTGGTAACAAATGGCAAGTTTTAGGGATGGGATATAGGGAAATAGGAGAGGGATGAAGTGATATGAGTGATTTTAAAGGGAATAGGGAAAAGGGAGGCATTGTATGATGATATGACAGTAGTGAGGAAAGGAAAATACAAGTGAGATATGGAATGTTTTGGCACCAAAGTTAAATTCTAAAACTTCAAATTCAAACCCTAAAGAGGCATTTCTTTACAAGAGAGTAGGGTTTGTGTTTTTCAACATTCATACTCTTACAAATGATCTTCAAACAACTCCAAACACTGACCAAAGATAATAGCAAGATGATTTAAACTTACAGGAGGCAAAGGAGACTGAGAGAATTTGAATTTTGAAGAGTAGTGGAAAAAATTTTGTGTTCTGGCCCAATGCGTAGCGCTCCTTATATGCGTAGCGCCAGTGTTATTTTACAAATGCAGGGGAAGCTATATGCGTAGCGCTCCTTATATGTGTAGCTCCATTTTGCAGGAGGCTTTGGGAGGCCTTTCCGGTGTCCAAATTGGGCGCAGGATAGCTCGTTGGAAAGTTATTTGAGTCTAATTTCTAAAAAAATTGGAAGTGTTTAATTTGGAGTTCATTTTCCTTGTCAAAAATCAAATCTCCCAAGACTGGTCAAAATGTGCCAAATGAGGCTGCCTCAAGGCAGAGTGCTGTTGCAGTCAACTTTTGAATGCCTTCCTCAACTCCAAATTGAGCTCATGATAGCTCATTGGAAATATATTTTTGTCTAGTTTTCATTTGACTCATCAAAAAAGTTATTTGGCCAACCAAGCTAGGAGAAAAATTGATTTTCCCAAGGTCGCTTCAGAGGTGCATCAATTCTCCCGAGGCGATTGTATTTTTGACATTTCTCCAAAACCATTATACCCGTGTAAAACGTGAAGGAGGTTTTTATTCTTTGGCATGTTTTGAACAAAAACCTCTCTCAGTTTTCCAAAATTCATCTTTTATTGCTCTGAAACATCATTCGAGTGAAACCTATCCCAATGTGTGAAACAAGGGATTTTGTCGAAATGAAGGGGATAAGGGGCTTCTAAATTCTTGGGGAAATTTTTGGAAGTAGGGAGGGATGTTAGGAAGTAGGGGAAAGCAAAATCTCAGAGATTGAGTGAGGGGAAGGGGTCCAAAAGGGAAAAACACAGGCCTAGCCTAGAAAATTGCCAAGTTGTGGCAAGAAACTAGGGTTTGTGGAAAAATGAGGAATTTGGGGAATCTCAGTGATGGGAAGTGTTTAATAAGGTACATTAATGATAGGGGAAGGTGTATGAACATCAGGATACAAATTTTCCGATGATTTGACCATCCAAGAGAAATTACCTCCAAAACCCTAGGAGAGGGAAATGGACCTTACCAAGGCACAACTGAAGCATGAACAAGGTGTAACATGACCCAATGGAACCTGATATGATGATAACAACCATATGAATGATGATAGACTTAGTTGAATAGTGACATAGACTGACATTTGGGCAACTTTGGAAAGAGTGAAAGCAAACCCTAGACCTAATGCCTAGTGACCAAATTTTGCTTGAAGACTCTTTGAAATGACAAAATTGACCTTGACACCTTAAAATCACTTTGTAAGAGCATATTTGATCACTGGAGGAAGGCTACAAAGGCTGACACTAACATTGGCTCCAATGGGGATGGTAGATCCTTAGAGATGCCAAGAACGGCAGATCTTTGGGAGAGCAGACCAGTGCCTTCGTCCATTGGGCAATGGAGTCAAAAACTCAAGCTGAAATGCATGACTGAAAACTGATGACTTGACAACACAAATTGACTCTCACTCAACTAAAAACTGACTCGATACTTAAACACAATCGACAAACTGGAAATGATGCTCAAAGGGGAGCTTATTCATCACAACCTACTCTAACAGTTTCATTCATCACCTGATCAAGTGAAATGAAACAACCAGTGCAACCAAGTAAGTATTCCATCTGCTGTTCGAATTTTCCGCAAGTGCTCACTTATGAACAACAAGAGAGAACTACTGAAAGGCAACTCCCATGATAACTTAGAAACAGATCCGTTGAATGATATGAATTCTCTATCCGCCTACAAAAACACTGCATAAGGATCTTGAAATTCAAGCACACTGGAACTTAGCTGATCCAATGGATTACTTCTCTTTTCCTCATACCATGAATGCAAACTTTGATCTGAGCCTCGTGACGAGACCTCTGCTAAAATTGACAAAGAAACTGGCTGCTGGATCAAGTTTGTATCAATACACGTTTCAAGCTCACATATAGTCAATGGAGAGAGACTTTGACTGCAAACCTCATCCAAAACATCAGCTATTGGATCATGAAAAACTTGAAAAGACTGTTGCAACCCATTTTCTATTGGTTCCAATGTGATTACATGATTTCCTACATGCTACTCATTATAACTGAAGATTTACTTTGCAATTTTCCCTTCAAAAACTGAAATGATTCGAAACAAAATGGTATGGAATCATCTTGCTGAGCATATGTTCCAGCTTCCAAGTCTTTATTTGCAACTTGACAATCAAAGGAATTCGGGGGCTGCAAATATGGATATGAAAAGTCTTGAACAAGGTTTTCATTGCCCTCAAGATGGTCCAAATCAAGACTAGTCGATAGCTGATTTCTGATTGCATGGAAGTTGTCTCTGATTAACTGACATGAATCAAAGCAAAAAGGCAAAGATCCTTCACTTACTTCAAAATTTGCTGCACTTTCCTTGCCACTGTCATAGCTGATATGCATCATTTGATCATTGTACTTGAGCCGCTGAAAATGAACTTCCTCCTCCCACAAACTAGCTGCTGGTTCGTCTGCAATAGTAGCTTCTGTTTGGAGAACATAATCATCATCATACTGATCAAACTGAGGAAAATCATCGGTATAAAACATATCATCAAGCATACATGTCATATCAACAGATCTCTCTTCTCCAAGATGATCTATAAGACAATCATTATCAGATCTATGACAACTGGGATAAGAAAGAAGATTTTTTGGATCAGCAACTTGTTCCTTTTCAATCAGAGATCCATGAGCTTGAACATCATAATCATTCCTTGTGGTGATCCTCTACATCATCTCTTCTACTGCACTTACCAAAACGTCGAGCTTTACCTCTAGAGATGTTGATTCAACCGGATCTATGTTTTTCATCTCTTCTTCTTTCAACCTTGCCCTTCGGATTAGCAGATGAGCCTCTACATTTACTGCACTGTTTTGCATCTCGTGAAGTGTTGCAATATACCTTTCTCTCAGCTGAAACTCCATCTCTGGATCAAAGGCACCCAGATAGTGCAAGAGAGTAGATCTAGGAGTAGGCCTTATCTCAACTGGCATTGAATAATAAACTTGATTAAATCTGGCCGAAAACTGTTGTACTGTCTCCCCTGGTAGTCTTTTCAGCTCGGTATACTCTTCTACAATCAAGAAAAGGTTCTGCCCAATCATCCACTTGTCGAGAAAAACTTTGACGAATTGCCGGAAACCTGAGATGCTCGTATCAGGCAGGGTTTTGAACCAACTCTTGACTTTAGCTTGCAAAGAAAGAGCAAAAAGCCTTATACTGACATCTTCTGCATCAACTTCAAAAATATCTAGAAAAGACTCAAAATTCTGCACATGTTGCTCAACGTTGACATTCTTACTTTCACCATCAAACCTCGACAAGTATAGATCATAGTTTTTGGGGAAAGCATGGAGAACAGAAGGTAAAACAAGAGGTTTATACCGATCTGGAATTTTACAAGGTGTAGGGGTATGTACAACAGGTATAGAATTAGTCTTGGTCTCTTGAGGTTCATTAGTTTTAAGACGGTCATCACAAGATTTAGAAGAAAGGTCTTGATCAAGCTCAAAGGTATGCAAATCTTTGGTATTTACCATCTTCAAAGGGAAGGGATCAAATGCAGGCCTGGGATCTTTTCTCAAGCATAGTATATTTTGCAAAGCCTTGTTAATGTTCTCCAGAAAAGAGAAGAAATAATTTATAACAAAGAACAAAATGTCTTGGATGAAATTCCAACTTGAATACCTGATCTGTCCATATTGTCCTTTCATGTTTCTGCTGGTCAGGATCATCCTCCAGTGGAGTCTTTGGATCTGATCTCGAAACTTATTTAGAGTCGCTAGGTGAATGATTTTAGCCTTGCCTGTGTCTGATCGTTGTCCACCATCAACAATCAGATTTGAACTTGATACATGTACTGGGGTAATTGACAAGTTAGATGTCACGATTACAAGCTAGACCGAAGATTGAATGAAGCAATGTTTATCTACTTCCGCTAATGCAAAGTAAAAGCGTTTCGAAGGCTACCTAGCATAACTTCAGGATCCGTCTGTAGCTTATAAAACAAATGACATCAACAAACAAACCATTTGTTCTCCCCAGTATGGTCGCCACTATGTTAGCGCTCAAATTTGCCTCAGGTTGAGGAAGGAAAAACTCAAGGCCACATCAAACCAAGCTCAGCCTCGTAGCTAGCCCTACAAGGACAGGAGAGGGCTCTCTCCAGGTCTATCTCGGCAAAAGGTATTCAAAGGGGCTAAGATGACTCAAAATTAATACTGATTTTAGGCTAGTAAAAAGATAGGAAAGTTTGATTTAGATTTTTGAGTTTTTTGTTGGAGAAACGGGAAAACCAATTTTGGGTCCGGGGATAATGCCAGATCTTTGAAGAATTTGAGTTGGGGCGAGGTAGGCAGTAGTCTTGATGCCTTTGATCAGGTGTATGGTCAGATTAGAATGACAAGGATCTGAAGAGGGCAAGGGAGTACATGGATCCTCTCCAAACTGGCGAAAACATGTAAAACTAAACAAATTTAAAGGAAGAGCACTGTAAATAATGAATTCAACCTCATTTACTCATTCATTTAGTTTCAGAAGCATAAGAAGGGAATGGAATACATTTAAACATGAATAAACTTACAATAACTGAGAGATAACACCATCAAGAACTGAAATCCACAAGAATCCCAACAGGTGCTTCAAAACCGCTGATCTTTCCTTAGCCAAAATATGAAAAATATGTACAATATTGTGCCAAAATCTTCCCAAGAGTCCAACCCTTGCTAATGACTGAAAATCTACATAATATAGACCAAGCCAACCCATTACCTAACCTCTAGGGGTCTAGCTCCTCCTTCTAGGAGCAGTTTGAACAAATTCTAAACATGGAGCAAGAATCTAGGTGACCAAAACAACCTGCCTCTAAAAAGAAGGAAACTGATTCATTACATTAAATTTTGCTATTTTGTGAATGAATCATCTAGAATATGGTAAATAAGTGCCAAGTTACATCATACACATCAAATTATGTCAATCTTGGTCAAAAATCCCATCAAGAAGTGAAACTGGTGAAAACTGGCCGAATTCCTGAGCTGGGGGATGAAAATTTGACCAAAAACCTCTATGCATAGCGCCCTGATCTCTATGCGTAGCGCACCTTTCAACCTATTTTTGGGGCACTTCCCGACATCAAAATTAAGCTCATGATAGCTCATTGGAAAGCCTTGGATGTCTACTTTCCAACCCAAGTGGCATTTCTCAATTGGGAGCTCATTTGCCCCTCCAAAACTTCATTCTCCCAGAAGTACTTCCTGCTGGTGCAAAAGGTGGCAGAAAGGTGGTTTTCATGGTGTTTTTGGCATTTTTGATCATCCAGAACTTGATGAAATGCTTCGGTAATACTTGAGCATGCATAAATTACCATGAAAAACCAAAAAATATAAAGTTTTCCTCCAGCATGTGTCTCAATCATAAGCGAGCGCGTCGACGCGCTACTCGTATAGCTGAAAAATCTGTTTTGGGACCAAAAATTTCAAAATGACAAAAATTTCTCCGAATTTGCTCAAATTCAGAGCGAAGACCCTCCATCATGTATCATGCCTAGCCAATAAAACCTCAGCCAAAATCCGGAGTGGATCAGGTGTTTCACGGTGCTTCAGTGTCCTCCTAGTGTACGCAGTTCAGTGGTGCAATCTCTGTCTTGGTTGTATGATGTGTTGTTGTCCGCCTCCATGATGTTGCAAAATCTGTGTTGGCTTAAATGAGATGAAGAATGAGGATTTTTTGCTTTTGTTTCAAATTCCAAATGTGGGAGGAACTGTGGGAAATACGGCTATGTGAATAGTGGACTGTGGGAAAATGAGCTATGGGAACAACATGATTCAATTAAGTGAAGAAAATATGCTTGAGTCAAGTGAAATTAAGGATGTGAGCATAGTCACTTGATTGTATGGAATTTTGGAACCTATAACTGATATGAAGGATGGAAAGTGGTAAAAAATGGCAAGTTTTAGGGATGGGATATAGGGAAATAGGAGAGGGACGAAGTGATATGACTGATTTTAAAGGGAATAGGGAAAAGGGAGGCATTGTATGATGATATGACAGTAGTGGGGAAAGGAAAATACAAGTGAGATATGGAATGTTTTGGCACCAAAGTTAAATTCTAAAACTTCAAATTCAAACCCTAAAGAGGCATTTCTTTACAAGAGAGTAGGGTTTGTGTTTTTCAACATTCATACTCTTACAACCGATCTTCAAAAACTCCAAACACTAACCAAAGATAATAGCAAGATGATTTAAACTTACAGGAGGCAAAGGAGACTGGGAGAATTTGAATTTTGAAGAGCAGTGGCAAAAATTTTGTGTTCTGGCCCAATGCGTAGTGCTCCTTATATGCATAGCGCCAGTGTTATTTTACAAAGGCAGGGGAAGCTATATGCGTAGCGCTCCTTATATGCGTAGCGCCATTTTGCAGGAGGCTTTTGGAGGCCTTTCTGGTGTCCAAATCGGGTGCAGGATAGCTCGTTGGAAAATTATTTGAGTATAATTTCCAAACCAATTAGAATTTTTCAATTTGGAGTTTATTTGCCTTGTCAAAAATCAAATCTCCCAAGACTGGTCAAAATGTGCCAAATGAGGCTGCCTCAAGGCACAATGCTGTTGCAGTCAAATTTTCAATGCCTTCCTCAACTCCAAATTGAGCTCACGATAGCTCATTGGAAAGATGTGTTTTTCTAGTTATCCTTTGACTCATCAAAAAAGTTATTTGGCCAACCAAGCTAGGAGAAAAATTGATTTTCCAAATGTCACTTCAGAGGTGCATCAATTCTCCCGAGCGATTGTATTTTTGACATTTCTCCAAAACTAGTATACCTGTGTAAAAAGTGAAAGATTTTTTTCGTCCTTGGCATGTTTTGAACAAAAACCTCTCTCCGTTTTCCAAAATTCATCTTTTATTTCTCTGATACATCATTTGAGTGAAACCTATCCCAATGTGTGAAACAAGGGATTTTGTCGAAATGAAGCAAATTGAAGGGGATAAGGGGCTTCTAAATTCTTGGGGAAATTTTTGGAAGTAGGGAGGAATGTTAGGAATCAGGGGAAAGTGGAATCTCAAAGATCTAGTTAGGGGAAGGGGTCCAAAGGGGAAAAACACAGGCCTAGCCTAGAAAATTGCCAAGTTGTGGCAAGAAACTAGGGTTTGTGGAAAAATGAGGAATTTGGGGAATCTCAGTGATGGGAAGTGTTTAATAAGGTAAATAAATGATAGGGGAAGGTGTGTGAACATCAGGATACAAATTTTGCCGATGATTTGACCATCCAAGAGAAATTACCTCCAAAACCCTAGGAGAGGGAAATGGACATTACCAAGGCACAACTGAAGCATGAAAAAGGTGTAACATGACCCAATGGAACCTGATATGATGATAACAACCATATGAATGATGATAGGCTCAGCTGAATAGTGACATAGACTGACATTTGGGCAACTTTGAATAGAGTGAAAGCAAACCCTAGACCTAATGCCTAGTGACCAAATTTTGCTTGAAGACTCTTTGAAATGACAAAATTGACCTTGACACCTTAAAATCACTTTGTAAGAGCATATTTGATCACTGGAGGAAGGCTACAAAGGCTGACACTAACATGCACAAAAATCACTTTTACACAAGAGCATAAGAAAACATATATTCGAAACATTATTTACGATAAGAATATTATCAATAGTGTAAACATAAACTATGTTATTATCTACAAAAATTTTACTCAATTGACTATTGATATGCATTATTTATAACTAAAATTTTAGCAATAATATTATCACTTAGTGCAAAGTTCGGACATTCGCACAATGAAAACTTTTGCATAAGAGACTTTGCAGAAGAGACTAAACATGTAGATGTTTGAAATATACAAAATATTAGCAGTAACCTCGTATATGTCAACTATTTAGTAAAAGAGTTATTCACTCATGTGATGATATAGAATAAAAGATATAGTATATGCTATTTAGTAAAATATATAATGTGTACGAAAGAAGTTGTGTGGACCAAGGAGTGTGGAAAACGCGGACCTCTCCGCACAATAGAGTTACTTGTCTAGATATAAATGTCTGGAAGAAGATGTGCAATTATCATTGTGTGAAGAAAGCAATGCAAAACGAGCAATGTTTGAGACACAAATGTGGATGAAATACAGATCTATCCATAAAAATACAAAAAAAAAATTGGAAATACGAATATCAACAATAATATCATATATGTCAATCCCTTACTACAATATTAGCAATAAAAGCATTTAATGCCAACTTAGATAGCTTCAATTCTACGAAATGTGGACCTATCCACACAGTAGAGTTACATGTCCAGATATAGCATGTACGAAATAATTTTTGCAGTCACCATTGTGCAGAGAAGACATTGCATAATAAACGTGGGATGAGATACAAATGTGGAGGAAATATGGACCTCTCCCCATAAATATGATATGGAAGAAGTTGAGTAGTCATTGTTGTGTGGAGCAAGCAATGTATAACAAGCATCGGCTGAGATAGAAATGTCTATAAAATACAAATGTCTCTCCACAAATACAAAAAGATATTTGAAAATATGAAGATAGGCATAATTTACACTTAAAATAGAATATAAAAAGTAAGTTGTGTATACATTATGGTGTGTACCAAGTAGTGTGAAAAAAATCATGTGCTGAGATAGAAGTGTGGACCTCTTCACACAATCGAGTTACATGTCTAGATATAGCATGTATGGAAGCAGTTGTATAGTCATTGTTCTGTGGAAAAAGTAGTGCGGAACAAGCATGGGATGAGACACAAATGTGGATGAAATACAGGCCTCTCTGTTATGCAACCAAATCACAAACATAAGTAAAGATATATTAAAAAATTAAAAATTAGCCTCTTCTAGGGGGGAACCTCCTTTACATCACATAAATGAACAATTCTTGGATGATAGAAATGATAAGACCTCCTATTGGGACAGGATCCCCTGGGGTCAATTTTGTAAACAATTTTGTTATTATTGTAAAGTCTCTGCATTTTTGAGTAGTGGAGTGCACAGGTTAATAGGAGTCAAAGGGGATTTAGGAAGGTCAAAGCCCCTTAGTTTGTTAGATGTTAAGTTGTTTTGTGACCCTCCCATGGTTCGCATACCATGTTATTGTAATAAAAGATTATATAAAAAGGAGCCATAGCGAGTCATAAGGATATCAAGTGAATGCATGAATGATCTAAGTAACAGAAGTTTATTTTCTGTACTTAGGCGAAGGGGAAGGCTCCTACAGTTGTGTGCTTAGACACCTTGGCAAGTCTGTAGCTGAGTGCATGGACCCCTGTAGCTTTGTGTTTGGGGTAGAAAGAGTATGTAATAGAATATCTAAGCATAATAAAGGTTGTTTTGAAGCATTATCTGTGTATTTGTGTGTTATTCTTTACTTCTGAAATTACTGTATGTTCACTCTGTTTACTACAATTATCCTAAAAAGTACTTAATGGATGCGTGAAAGTGGTAGATCTAGTAGTTTACTTGATGCTATGAATGTTTAGAATAATTAGCGAACATTTTGGATCTGTTATCTGTTAGTTACTATAATTCTCGAGTTTCAAGGGTCAGGGTTCGTGAAGGTTAGAATAAAGCCCTAAAAGTAACAAAAACACATCACATAGTCCTTTGGATGTAGAAACCTAGTTCTAGCATCCCCCAATACTGCCTCGATTGAGACTGCAGCCTGCGCTACTCAAGTTGTTGCCGAAAGGGTTGTTAGTGTAGGGTTTTGCTGGTTATCACAACTAACTCTGAACCTAGGTCCAAGCCCCCTCAAGCCAACAAATGGTTATGTTTCCAGGACCAGAATATATCTAAGGAATATGTGATGAGCCATAAGTGGATACCGACAAAAAAAGAGATCGAGAAGTGGATAGATCGGAAGATGCACGAGTCTGGAGCCCAGGAAAGCAAGAATCCATGCCTGTTGAAGGAAGAGTGGTTGAATAGATACCTATATACAAAAGAATGTGAAATTTTCTTCTGCTCCTTTTAGTGCAAGTTATATGAATGGTTGGCTAAATTGGTGGATGGTCAAGGTACATGGAAGTTGGATAACCCTATTGTGTGGACTTCAGAGCTAGTGAGGCACCTAGAAGGTTCTGAAAACAATATCATGAGGGCTGTCGATTATTGGATCAATATCATTTTCAGTGGATTCATTACTAAGTTTGTGATTGACACATCTGTCAGTCATAGCGAAGATGAACGCTTATTTTTCAAAGGACCAAGAGGTAAGTATCCGAAGTCCCTGAAAACTTGGATTAAAATTCTGTTGTGTGAGAAACAGGTTATGCCATTGAATTAATGTTTAGACAAGACTTGACGGGAATTACACGAAGTGGAAGGCCATTCAGAAGAGATCCAGATTTCGGTGCTGAATACAACCCTTTATTGGGAGCATCTAATAGTGACGAAGAAAGTAGTAGTATGAAGACACCTCAAGGTGTGCCGTAGACGGTAAATCAGGGTATCGCAGGAATACCACATCCATCCACTCCACCTCTGCCATCACCTCCACCTCACAGATCTACACCCACACCTCTACCTCCACCTCCACCTCACAGATATACACCCACACCTCCACCTCCACCTCCACCTACACTATTTAGTATGGTGAATGCTAAGAAGATGTTGATATTCAAGAGTATGGGGACAAAATACCTTGAACAATTTTTGTTTGTAGCAAATGTTGTGTGGAAGTCACAACAGATAATGGATGATGACCTGAAGAAACTGCAGCTGGTCACAACCTTGCAAGATAGGGAACTAAGATGGTATATTATGTATTATATGGCTCATCTAGCTATGATGCTGAAAGATACGAAGGATGCACTGAATAATGAATTCAAGAAGCCTAAGTTGCAAGCCCAGTCGGTAACAAAGGTCAAATAGATCAAGCAGTAGGTGAATGAGTTTGCATGGGATTTTGATCAAAGGTTGAAATGTCTGCTCCAACAGGCTAATATGCAGATCACAGATGAACAACACAAGGATTGGTATATTGCTTCACTATTACCTCATTTTAGATTTCCACTGTCACAATAGAATATTGGAATGCAAGCTAAGGCCCTAGAGATTGCTATGAAGTTGGAGGCCTCACCTATTTAGGATACAAATCTAGGAGTGCAACAGATTCAGTCATAGTTGGATAGCTTGCATATGGAGTTGCAGAGCCTCAAAAATGGAAAAGAGGTCTAGAATGAGACCTCTGCAGAAGTATGGTGTTTAAAATGCAAGGACCATGGTCACGAAAAGGATCATTTCCTAGTGTATCAGAATTATCTAGTTGGGGGGGGGGGGGGTCCTGTCCCCCTAAATCCAGAATGTACCCCTAGGACGAGCACTAGTGTAGTGCCATTGTGCACTATCTATCAGATCACAGGAAAGCATACAACTAACAACTGTCATTTGTTGTAGAAGTTTGTATAGACTCCCAACAACGATTTTACAATTTTTTTAGGTTTGTAGGTCATGGCGAGCGCAATTTCCGAAGTTATGAATTAATGATGGAATGGACACCAACATATAGAGTACAGACAGAGGCACATCCTCAGTAGGATCAAGGCATAACTATAGCATGCAGAGGATTTCTGGGACAAGGAAGAAGACGAGGGGGAGGAGCTGGAAGAGGTGGAGGTCAGATCATTTGTTAGAATTATGGAGAACAAGGTCACTTCGCATGAGATTGTCAGAATCCAATGCACCCCTCTTGTCAATATTTTTGACAGTTTTATCATGTCATAAAATATTATCTCATACTCATTGCGGAGATGCAATAAAAGAAGAACTAGACTGAGAAACCTACATAGAACATCTAGATGATGAGATTGGAACCATGCAAAGATGGGCCTAGTGTTAATATTGTTATGTGGAGTGGTATAGCTAGCAGGGAGGATAAAGGGAAACAACCAGAGGAAAATGTATGGGTACACAAGCATGCTGACAAGGAGGCTGGATTTGATGTGAATAAAGTGAAGGAAACTTTTATGGAGGCAAAAAGGAGCTTCACGGAGGTACGAAATTCTATATCAAGGGCTCATAGTACACGCATGGAGAAGCTTGAAGGAGTCAATACTGGTTAAGAAACAAATCCTTCGTTGTTAACATATTTCTTACAGACCTGGATGAAGCTCCTGAGGGACCAAAAAGTAGTAGAGGGGTTGCAAGAGCTGATAGATAACTGTGTCAGCAAAGGTAAGCCACTACCTGAACAACGCATGATACAAAAGGTAGAAGAGGGTAAGAAAAGCATTGGTTGTGAAATGAGATTAACTGCCTAGATTGGCGCATTTGAAATGAAATAGGTAATCCTTGATTTAGGATATGATGCAAATGTTTTTCTGAGAAAAACCTGGGAAAGAATGGGAAAATCAACGCTACAGTGGTCTCCAATCCAGCTACGAATGGAAAATCAGAAAAAATATTATTTTGAGGGGGTGCCTACATGGAATAACTGTGGATATTGAAGGGGCACGTGCCATAGCTGATTTTGAAGTAATTTAAATAGTAGATGAAAGTAATCCATACCCAACACTTCTTGGAATTAATTGGGCATTTGATATGAATGCAGTCATCCAGTTAAAGAAGCACAACATGAACTTTGAAAAGAAGGAACTAAGGGTTATTGTTCCATTGGATCCAGCCAAGGGTGCGTGGTATATTGAACCAACCTGAGATTATTATGAAGAATATGATATTGAGAAAATCTATAAGGTTACTGCGCGGGATGAGGATTGGATCAACCCTACAGAGGATGGGTGAATTACTTGGGAGAAGGACAACTCCTACAATTTAGATTCAGATAAGGAGTTGGAGCACTGCCAAAATAGACTACATGAGGTATCAATGCTATGATGCAATGGGCTCACTAAGCCACTCTGATGTATATCCACTGAGGTACACAACTTACCATATTATGATGTTTTAGAAGGTGTAAATTTATTTCTAGATAAATTTGAAAGTGATGTACTAGAGGAACATCAGTTCTGGGCTCTGGACATCATGCTAAGGGCTACACTTGCCAGATGGTGGGGTACCCATAAGAATAGCTTTACAAAATGGAAGGAATATTGACAGATGATGAAGCTAACATTTGGGTATGCCAATACTCGTGTTGTGGAGGTAAATCCCCTCTGCGAACAGAGGCGATCCCTACTAGCCCAGACCGGGTCTAGCAACAATCAAACAATGCTATCACGCAAGTTCCTAATTGCAAATTAAAGGTGGATGATGAGAACCTACTTGGATTCCAATGCTAATATTTGTAGAAGAGACGTCGCTCTCGGTCCTTTGCTTCAGCCGGTCATGATCCCCGCGATCTCCGTGATTGGACACCTGCACATGCAAAGAACAACACAAATACAAGCATAAAATCCAATAGATGCAATTATATATCAGTCAGAAAAGATATAACTCAACATCAATCATTACAAAGGACAATGAGAGTGGAACCATAATGACAGTCATCTATTATTGATAAACAACAAAGAAGAATACAACCATAGTTCTAACGTCAAATCCTCCTTTGGCTGGGTAATCAGCTACACAAGTCTTGCAAAGCTTGTTGGGATGGGAAACAAGCCTCTCTCTCCTTGGTGACAAGAATCTCCTCACTTAGATTTGGCCTTATGGATGCAAAGAAGGCTCTTGCAACTTTAATCTCTTGAACTCCTGGAACTCTTACTATCACTAGCACTATGCTGGAACTAGCTTGCTCAAGGCAAAAGAACAAGCTTTTATAGATAGAGGGGAAGGAGATAGGATCAATCACAATTTCCATGGGATTGGCTTTATCACTTAGAAGCTTCCATGAAAGGTGGCAAACCACTTCCCTTCTATGGAGATTCAAAGCCAAACCATCCTAACTCAACACGGATTCAGTTGGTGAATGGGTTAAGAAGAACCTTCGGAAGTTTGTTCGTTAAAAACTTTACCCAACTGGGTTGGCGCGAGTGCGACTCTGAGACAGAGCACCAACTGGTGCGCCCTCTTTAGAGGATTTCCCCCATTGGCGCGGGAAGTACACTGTGGATCCGCGCTAATGCAAAAAGGGCTGTTTTTATGGGTATACTGCAGGATATGTCTTCAGGGCATATGAAGCTCACACTTAGAGGAATATAATGCAAGTGGTTTCAGGTTATGTCACTTCTCACAAGTCCCGGAATGAGTCCTCCAATGTATGGGAAAGGGGAAACAGGGACGGTGATAAATGGTGACAAATTACTGTGTAATAGATCCCCCCTAAAGCATGAGGCCCGAGGGAGAGAGAGGGGTGAAATGCTTTTACAAGAACATGCGGAACTAAAAACACTACCGCCGGAGAACCTGCGTAAAGAAGTACAACTGATATCTCAAGTACATGATATATGTGGTATGGGCGCAGCCATCCATAACAGAGCACACAAGAATCTAGATCTAAGGTATGGGCACAGCCATCCAGTGAGGATCGATAAATAGACTTAGGCATGGTCGCAACCATCCAGTGAATGAATCATGTAATGATCATAATAAGCCACAAATCGCAGCCTGGATTCCAACAAACAAAATCCAGGGTCTTGCACTCCATCTCGACCCGAACAGAGTACAAGTTCAGGCATGCGAATACATGAGTTGGAGTCGAACATGCATGAACATCGTCTGATTACCAGCCAATAGTGAAAATTGTTAACAGACACGAGAGGTACCACCAATAATGACAATGACCCTCAAGGTACTATAGGTACAATCTACGGCGTACGAATGAGTGAGCTGGCATCGAACACCCGTACAATCATTCGATCGGAGGCCAATGATGAAAACCTCTCGTCGAACACGAAGAACCTGCCATTGAGGCATGCAGGCTCCAAGGCACCGGAAGGGAGTCTCTAGATCAGCTTCCTAAATAATGAGCTGAAGTCGACAGGAAGTGACCTTGATCAAAGGTGGGCCATAGTGTTTCCCACATCATTGACACGAGACAGAGGAAGAATGTTGTGGTGAATCGGAATTATGTGAGGTATCAGAGGAGGGTTGTAATTCTGTAGAGGTCAACTTCTCTTGAACATATCGGCGGCACGATAGTGGACTTGGCAGTATTTGACATCAACGGATCAAAGGTCATGGTGACGAGGCAATGAGTAGATGAGAGGTCAAACAGGATAACCCAAACCCACGGAGGCCAATGTAAAATGAGATGAGATGTCCCCACCTAGACACGAAAGCAGACAAGTGCCATGTTCAAGAGCGACATACTGCTGACACGACAATAATTATGGGTCCATTTTCCCCACCATTTCTGGTGAGTACCCCAACAAGCTTGACGGGGATTATGCTTGTGAGACGTCATTCCGACGGGATCCGATGTCATCAGGTTTTAACGAGCCTGACAAAGGAAGAACTCGGCGTCTTTTCATGTTTAGAGAGTTTGAAAAGACAGCAGAAAAGAAAACTCCAGGGGTGTCCTTTTTCATAAAGTTGTGTCTCGCGAGCCCGAAAAAGTATAAAACAATGCTCGAAAGAACCGCCTGATCATTACGATCGAGGAGTACTTTTCATATGTAGTGACATCGACCTGAAAAAGTAAAAAAGCAATCGATATCACGTCGTTTCGTAACCATTAACGAGCCTGAAATGACAAAGACCCGACAATCTTTTTGTTTTTTACACAGTCGAAAAAGAGTTTAAAGACGACCACCTCTTATTTCCATTTAACGAGTCAAGAGGGAACTCGACAATCTTTTCATCTTTAAACGGTCGGAAAAGAGCTGAAAGCAGACCTTAAAGTAACTTTTTTGTGTGTTTACCGAGCCTGAAAAAGTGTAAAATACAGCTCGTTTCGTCGCCTAAGTTGTACAAACACCTGTCGCTGCACAAAAAAGGGTGTAAAATCCATTTTCGACACAAATATATTCATAAAATATTCATGAAATGACTTTTTAAACCTATTGAGGGTCAAAAACAATTATAAAATGGGTGAAATAGTAAAAACAAGAATTACTTTTCACTTTTACCCTTTGAGAGTGACATTTGGAGCTTTTGGTGTGCGATCTTCAGGCGACGATTGCGACAAATCCGGGTTACCAATCGGAGCGTCGTCAGTGTCAGGTAAGAGGCCTTTTTCTCTGCTCCATTTCCATACCTTTTTCATGCTTTTTGTTCCCTGATTGAGCCTTTGCAAGGAGGATTTCAAAATTTAGGGCCGCGCCCATTGGCGCGGGTATCCAGCACGGACCCGCGCTAATGGGGCGATTTTTCTAAAGGGGTCGCGTCCATTGGCGCGACTGTTTTGGAAACAGTCGCGCCAACCGCGCAACCTAATTTTTCCTTTGAAATTTCCCATTGCATTTTAAATTTGTCTAGATTGTAGGCTTACTAGTGTTCTAATAATGATTTATTCATCCTTGTGGGTGCAAGAAAACAAGCAAAATGGTGGTGGAATGGAAAGAAAGGGAACATGATGCCATAGATGCCTTGGCTATAGAGGACGAGGGATGCATGAATGCCTTAAGAGACTGTGGTCTCAAGAAATTCTTCCTCACATCTTACCTGTGAGCTCAGCCCGAGCTATTGCAGTTCATAGTTGATGCTTGGGATGTTGATGACCAAGTATTCCGCTTACGGGACCAAGCATTAGAGCTTGACGTGTCCGATGTGTATTTCATCACTGGGCTGTCACGGAGAGGGGCGAGGCCCATCTTGACTGGGAGTAGACCTTCCGGGGAGAAGATGAGTGAAGTGATGGACCGAGTGTGTCCAGGGGCACAATTTGGGAAAAACAGTGCCAAGGTGGATATCCCCACCGTCCCGGACTTAGTTCTCAGGGTGATACTGTTCACCATCACTCGTGCAACCGGGGTACAGACACCTCATGAGGCGAGCAAGAATCATCTGCTACTAGCGACAGAATGCCTCAACCCCACCATTTTTGACTGGGCCACAGCGGTGACCACCAATATCAAGAGGCAGCTTACAAAGTGTAAGCGAGGAGGAGTGAAACAGTTCGGGTACGGCTCAATTGTGGTGTCGTTCTTCTTGGAACGATTACCCATTTTTCAGATTCAGGGAGCTATAGTGGCTGATCCATTGCCACGAGAGCCTAGGATGGCTCGCTGGGCAGCATTGATGCCCAGAGGAGGAGGGGGCTAGCAGATGTCCTGGCAACCCAAGTTCTTTATATGGCTCTGTCGTCAGCTGATTATGGTGGAGGATTGGCCATACGCGGGGACTGATTTCACTGGGGATCCAGATTTCCCACTACCAGAGGGAGAGGAGTGGGACGAGGAGCTGGGTATGATCTCTTTGTTTTTTTATGTTTTATGTATTTTTGTTTTTGTCAATACATGCATGTACTGATGACAGTTGTATATATATGCAGATGTTGGCCCTGAGCGACTAGTTGGCTTGTCTCCCATAGCGCAGAGGGTCCAACCCACAGCTGACCCTCAAGCAGAGGGTGGCGTGGGGGAAGAGATGGTTCAGAATCTCGAGGGACTCACTCGAGGGATTCTGGGTTACGGTAGACTGGAGGATGTGCCCTTTGCATACCAGAGGCACACAGTGGGGGTGCCGAGTCGTATCCATCGTCTGTTGAGACGATTGGTGCGTGCGGTGACGTGCTATCATGAGCACCACCGTGATTAGAATTCTAGGCTTCTTTTATGCATATTTTTTGAGGGACATGTCGTCTCCGGATGTATCAGGATGAACATGTATTATTTTTTGAACTATATAATGCACGTGGTGCAAACATCGCGACACACATATATATATACATATGCCTATTTCTAGATGGATCTTTCACATGTGATGATGCGTTATATGCTATGCGAATATCTGACACAAAATGTAATCTAATGTATCAGTTGCGTAACAAAAGACCCATTGTGAAATGTATTTACACACACGCATATTTTATTTTTACACAAGCTTGAAAACACACATGATAATCACATATGCAAACTATGCTTGGAGATGATTTTATTTTTTATGCAAGCTTAAAAGCACTCACACACATGCAAACTATGCTTGAAAATAAAGGAACGGGCATGCCCCCCAGCATGGTGTCTCAATTCGAGGTACATGCCCCCCAAGCTTCAGTCCATTGAAAATGGAGTGAAGGTTGACATTACTGTTATTGCGCTCGAATTGCACGAGCTCTTGTTTCATTATTTTAACGAGGTTGACACAGGTAAAAGAACTATCCTCGTAACACTTTGTTTCGTTTTTTAACGAGGTCGTTACAAGATCAAAACTATCCTCGGGACATAAGCTTGAACCAGGAAGGACTCTGCCTGTTGGAAATGCACATGCCCCCAGTGCAATGGCGCAGGATGAGGTACATGCCCCCCAAGCTTCATTGCATTCAAACAAAGTGGATGGAATGAAGCTTCACGAGATCTTAATTGAAAGGCGTGATTGGAAAGGGGGAATTGGTTCATTTTTTAACGATCTTGACACAAGATCAAGAACTATGCTCGGGACTCTTTGTTTCATTTTTTAACGAGCTTGACACAAGACAAGGAACTGTGCTCCGGCACCTAGTTTCATTGTTTAAGGAGCTTGACACAGGGAAACGAACTATGCTCCATTGGAACTTCACCATAATGAATAGGAAGTTGAGGCTCCCAAGAGTGCCACTCCTAATGGAAGGCCAACATCTTGGAAGTCAGGGCCCAATGCCTCCAGGACACTGTGCACGATGGCAGCATCATGGGATCCAGGCCCGGGATAGGTGGCCACGTAATTGATCTGTGATGGGGCAGATGCAACTGGTGGATGAAAACCAGGAGGGGATGATAACTGCATAGGAGGCACCTGGGGACGGACAAACGATAATTGATCTATCGTCACAATTCTTCCATCGTGTGGAAAGCAAACCACCCGGAAAAGTGAAGAGACCAGGGCCCCCATGGCATAAACATAGTCACGGCCAAGGAGAATACTAAAGTCTAAAGCACCTTGGGTAACTGATACGTCTATATAGACGGTCTTGCCTCCCAAAGTAACAGGGAACTATGGAAGGATCCCTAATGGTTGACTAGTTCCTCCGTCAAAAGTCGTCAGATTTGGCGCGACTGGCACAAGCTGTGGGGAACCCAAGGCTTGCCAAGTAGTGGCAGGCATAAGACTAACTGATGCTCCCTCATCCAACACAGTGCCAGGTAGCGCCTTATTATAGGCATGTACCATGACCCAGAAAGGCACATGGGATGGAAGGGGGGAGGTAGTCAAATGACTCCAGTCGAAGGAAACGACTGAACTACTTGGTGGGGGAATCATATGATTGCCCCCCTGCTCTAAAGGAACTGAAGCAGGACTCTCGGGAGCAGCTGGGATAGGAGAGTCATTTCCGGACTCAGGAGAATCTGAGGAGACGAGAAGAACATGGGAGTGATGCTCTTCCGAAACAAAGTGATCGATGGGTGGTGAACTCGAATCGACACTCTTTCCGACCAATGGTTGGTCTGGAACAGGCGGGGCACAGCCAGGTTCGAGAAGAGGAGGCTGGACAAGAGAAGAATATGAATCAATCTCTTTGTCAGCAGGGGAACGATCTGCGACTACAGAGAGACATTGATAACCAACGGGAAGTTGGGGTGAAGGAGTTGTAAGACTTTCCAAGACAACGGAGGCTTTATCCATGAGTGGACAAAGGTGAAGGGGATGATTGCCTTCACAAAGTCTACAGGGGATTCGAATCTTCCCTTTTCCCTTACCATTCCCGACTGATAAGGTAGCATCGCCGTGAGCTTCAGAGGACGATGAGGGGCGGGCCAGATCGCTAGACCATACTTCTAGTACCCTGGGAATGCCAGGACAATCGTGAAGAAGATGGTCCTCCTTGCATAATCGACAAGGAAACTTGACCTTCCGTGGAGGAGCAGAAGGGGGCCCATCTTTAGGTGTACTCGAGGGGGTAGCTGCACTTGTAACCTCTCCCTTAGGTGCCTTCTTCCTCTTCGTCTGCTTCTTCTTCTTCTTAGCCACCTGGTTACTCGAATCTAGACTTTCACCAGGTGAAGTAGAAGATGAGGACGTAGAAGTGGGCATAGAAGGGGAGAGATCCACCTTAGACTCAACATGATGTTGTTCAGGTGGAGGGACGGATTGACTAGACGGTGAGATGGCGGGGACGAAAGAGGTTGAGAACAACCAAACCAACAACCCAACAGTTAACCCTGGGAGGGACAATGTCGCCATATAAGGAGCACCAACATTTCCAAAAGGAGCGAAATGACCAGGGTTCCCGTCAGAGGGGGTCCCTGGGTTGGTGAACCCCGGAAAAGTTGCCATCGAGAATGAAAAGAAGCCTACTCAAGCTAACGCAAACAAGATATAACCGGGTAAATGTGAACGCGGCCAAATAAATTTTAAGACGCAAGGACACAACTTGACCTTTTCATGTTTTAAGAGTCGAGAAAAGGACAAAAAGATGACTCTTGTCTCCTTCGAATGTTTAGTGAGCCCGAAGTGACAAATGCTCAGATGAGCCTTTTCATTTAAAGAGTCTGAAAAGGACCAAAAGTGACTACTCTAGAGAGCTAGGCAAAAAGGTTTACCAAACAAATCTGTAAAACTGCATATACACCTTGGCAGTCATATGAAAACCAAGGACTTCCCGTACGGCAGTCAATCTTCCCGAATGCTATGTTCAGTGCATTACGGCTTGTAAGGTGGAAGACACGGCTTCCTATGGATAAAGGATGATAACCTAGTGGGGTCTCCCCATATACTCGACGGTACGTGGGAGCTCAAGTCCGTGCTAGACCACTTGTTGCGTCACGGAAGGAGGAATCACCCAACCTTAAGTGAAACAAAAGTGACTATGTTTAACGACGCTGGAGCACGTCTCTAGCCTAGACCTCTAAACAGTGAGCGTCATGTTCCAATGCGTTTTTAAGTTCATTCAGTACATATTACGGTTGATCTTTGATTAGGTTTCGATTTCCAGGTCCTACCGTATGTAATCTCTCACAATTCCATAAATGCAAGCTATATGCCAAAAAATATCATTTCGTTCGATGAACACTAACTACGAGAGAGTTGAGAACTTTTCAATCAAACAAAATGACCATAAACAATCAAGAACCACTCTAATGCAGCTAATGGCAATAAACGAAACTTTTCTTTAAAGTCACTAATCAATCAATGAAAAGCTCTAATTTCCATTAACTAATTCAACGCAAAAGAGACTGTTCATTTTCTTTTCAATGGCAAAGTGCACTAAACAAATTTTGAGAGATAATAACACCGAGTAAAAGAGACAAATTTCACTCAATGAGAACGCAATCAAGTCCCCAAAACAACAAGGCAGTCCTTCAAACCAAAAATAAAACACAAAGACCTCTATGAGCTATGTGATCTAAGCCCAAACGAAGCCAAGCGAAATCCAAGCGGAAAAGAAGCAAATCGCTTGAATAACAATAAAAAGCTTTGACAACCACTGAGCAAGTGCAAAAGAGTAATCACAAAGTCGACTGGACGATCAAAGAACCCAAGACTCCTATGGAAGGCTTGATGCACAAAGCCACTAGATGCCCTAGGGCTGAAATGTGAAATCGATGGAAAGAGGCAAACACCCAAAGGATGGAGGTCAAAAACCAGTCAAACAAGGATCAAACACACACTAGTAATTGAAAAAGATGTGGCAAGATACAAATCCAAGCGCAGAAGGCTTGCAAACAAGCAAACTAGAAAAGTTGACAGGCATGGCACGACTGTCAGGTTGTAACTCGTGCTTTTAAGGGATTGCCGCGGGTTGTCTTTGAGCAACATGCGCCAACTGGCACGACTGTCAGGCAAAAAGGCGCGCTAATCAAGCTTGCTAGGTCAAAAATAAAAACAAGCAGTCCAAGGCTTGGTTAACAGTATCCAGGCAGACCAGGAAGCAAGAGACAACAAGAAATCCAACCCAAAAAGCTATCTAAGCAATCCAAACAAGAGAAAACCAAAGAGACAAGACAAACTCCAAGTTATTTAGTCCGCAAACCAAACTGGAGATTGAATGAAGTGGCTTTGATCTACTTCGCTAATGCAAAGAAATAGCGTTTCGAAGGCTATCTGGCCGTACTTCAAGCTCCGTCTAAATTTTACAAATCAAACAACAAGCTAAGTCCCCAGTGGAGTTGCCAAATTGTTGTGGAGGTAAATCCCCTCTGCGGATAGAGGCGATCCCTACTAGCCCATACTGGGTCTAGCAACAATCAAACAATGCTATCACGCAAGTTCCTAATTGCAAATTAAAGGTGGATGATGAGAACCTACTTGGATTCCAATGCTAATATTCGTAGAAGAGACGTCGCTCTCGTTCCTTTGCTTCGGCCGGTCACGATCCCCGCGATCTCCGTGATTGGACACCTGCACATGCAAAGAACAACACAAATACAGGCATAAAATCCAATAGATGCAATTATATATCAGTCAGAAAAGATATAACTCAACATCAATCATTACAAAGGACAATGAGAGTGGAACCATAATGACAGTCATCTATTATTGATAAACAACAAAGAAGAATACAACCATAGTTTTGACGTCAAATCCTCCTTTGGCTGGGTAATCAGCTACACAAGTCTTGCAAAGCTTGTTGGGATGGGAAACAAGCCTCTCTCTCCTTGGTGACAAGAATCTCCTCACTTAGATTTGGCCTTATGGATGCAAAGAAGGCTCTTGCAACTTTAATCTCTTGAACTCCTGGAACTCTTACTATCACTAGCACTATGCTGGAACTAGCTTGCTCAAGGCAAAAGAACAAGCTTTTATAGATAGAGGGGAAGGAGATAGGATCAATCACAATTTCCATGGGATTGGCTTTATCACTTAGAAGCTTCCATGAAAGGTGGCAAACCACTTCCCTTCTATGGAGATTCGAAGCCAAACCATCCTAACTCAACACGGATTCAGTTGGTGAATGGGTTAAGGAGAACCTTTGGAAGTTTGTTCGTTAAAAACTTTACCCAACTGGGTTGGCGCGAGTGTGACTCTGAGACAGAGCGCCAACTGGCATGCCCTCTTTAGAGGATTTCCCCCATTGGCACGGGAAGTACACTGTGGATCCACGCTAATGCAAAAATGGCTGTTTTTATGGGTATACTGCAGGAGATGTCTTCAGGGCATATGAATCTCACACTTAGAGGAATATAATGCAAGTGGTTTCAGGTTATGTCACTTCTCACAAGTCCCAGAATGAGTCCTCCAATGTATGGGAGAGGGGAAACAGGGACGGTGATAAACGGTGACAAATTACTGTGTAACAACTCGCATTACAGAGAAGTATATAGGAAAGGATTACCCACGCGAACATCTGGCTCGATGGATGAAGGCATGGGGAGAGGAACCATAGCCAGAATGTGTTCATATTTTCTACCACACATTGGATACTATTCCAATTTTTGGCTTGAGGGGGCCTAACCCAGGTTTGGAGTTAATTAGCCAAACAAATCCCTACACTACTGGCCCTTTCGGCAACATCCCGCGAAGAGTAGACTCAGGTCTCATGTGAAGCAATATGGGGGGTTACTGGAATGAAGTTTCTTCACCCTTGAGATGTCTGAGGGGTTAGTTTAGTCCAACTATGAATACCTCTTGCAGGTCACTTCATGCACTATCTTGACTTGTAGGCCTTCGCGATCTGTTATAATCACCTTCGTGCAACCCTAACCAAGGACTGAGGTGATTTCGTTCTCCTAGGGCAGCGTTCTGCGCTATTTCCCCAAGTTACACTGTGTATCTTACTTATCTCCTTATAACTGTTAGTTAGCTTTGCGTAAATAGATACTTTATCTTATATTCGCTTAATATCACAATCATATAAGTTTGCGCAGCATATAAACAGTGGAATTGCAATTTATACCCAATACATTCAATGCACAAAACAAGAAATAAATACACAGGAATGGTATAAAAATTCTCTTTATTAATGCTTCAATCAGTTACAGACTCAACCTGCCCTATGCACTCAGTTGTAGGGGTCCGTGCACTCAATTGTGGAGTACTAGGCCTCTGCACACTCAGCTGCAGAGCCTTCTCCTACTCTACGACCCAAGGACTCGACTTGACACTTAGATAAGACTCAATTCTTCATCCTTCATTCATGACTATCATTCGGTGATTTACAACTTAGAGCCTCACTCTATTTATACAATCCCATGGTCCACGGACCATGGGTATATTTATAAAGTCGACATTACATTACAAAAATAAGGGTGGACAACCCTATGACTCATTTACAATCTTTGCACTCTGCACCCACAAAATGCGGAGTATTTACATCGGATTTGATCAAAATCTGGGCTTTAAGACCCAAAACTTTCCTTGGGGGATCCCGTGCCCAACAGGCCCCCAACACAAACATCGTGACTCACCCTCGAGTCACTCTATCGGTGCAGAGATCTTCACGTGGAGACCTCCTAATTTTTCCAGAACCGATGCAAGGTTGGCAACGCACTGAGCGACTGCCTACTATATCTCCTGGACGCATTGTTTAGAGACTGCTGAACTGCTTCCTTGCATATGTTTATAGTCTCACACCTCCTTTCAGCTACTTGGAGTGCGAAGAATATGCATCAGTGGGCTAGTTAGATAGTTGAGCCACCCGTGTATGGCTTTAACTGATTGCCATTCACTCTTCCTAGGAAAGGTTCTCCATTTAACTTTACCAACTGCACCATGTCTCCATCTGTGACCTCCTTAATAACATATGGTCCCAGCCAATGCATTCTGAATTTTCTAGAGAATTTATCAAACTTACTATCATACAGTAGCACCAAATCATTCACCTTGAAGGTGCACAACTTAATATGTCGATTGTGCCATGCCTTTTCGTTCTACTTTTGTACCTATTGGTGAAAGCCAGCCAGAAATCGTTCTTCCTTGAGTTCCTCCAAATGCACGAGTCTTTCCTCCAGGGCTCCACGATCCATCATACCTATGAGCGCTGCTATGCGTAGACTAGGCACGATGTATTGAATCGACATTACAGCTTCCACTCCATAGACCAATCAGAAAGGTGTCTTCCCCATTAGTTTCTTGCATGTCATCCTATAAGCCCATAATACTACAGGTACACGTAGGTCCCAATCACTTTGTTGTGCGTTGCATACTTTGGTCAATGCAGTCTCCAGTACTTTGTTAAATGCTTCTACTGTCTCGTTGGTTTGTGCATGATACTCTGTGCTTTTCTGATGATACACCTGAAACTCTTTTGTCAGCACGCTGATCGTCTCGTTCAGAAAATGTGTATTGCGGTTGCTCATCAAGATCTTTGACATCCAAATCATGTCAATATGTGTTCAAACAGAAACTTCATGGCCGTGGTGGCCGTGCAATCTTTTACCAACTATGCTTCTGCCCAATGAGTTAGGTACTCTGTCGTAGTGATAATATATCTCACACCGATTTTTCCTTAAGGTTTGATAGGTCTTATGAAGTTGATCTCCCACTTTTCAACGTGCTGCAACGTCATTTGCAGATTCAAAGACATCTTGTCCCTCTGCGATGGTTTACCTATTCTTTGATAGATATCATAGGCCTTGCAGTGTGCTTTTGAATCCTGATGAAGGGTCGACCACCACAACCCTACGTGGAGAATCTTCTGTGCGGTCGCTCTCCCTGCATAATTTCCTCCCGTAGCGCCCCCATGAGCATCCGTGAGGATATTTCTTTGTTCAAATTTAGGTACATAACTTTGCAATATCTCATCATTTCCCATCTTATATAGGTGCCCCACAATGACAGAGAAATCTTTCGCACACACCACTAGTTCCTTCTTCTATTGGATGGAGTACTCTTTCAGCACAGTTCCAGTCATAAGAAAGTGGATTATATCTTCAAAATGTCCATCCTCTACATGCATAGCAAAGAGCTGTGCATCAGGTAATCCTTCCTCCAGACTAGTAGGTTCCTCTCCTATTTCAATGCGCGACAGGTGATCCGGTCCTACGTTCAATCATCTAGGCTTCACAACAACTTCAAAATCATAGTCTTGGAACAATAAAACCCATTTGCATATGTGCTCTGCCAACACAGGCATATTGACCGTATCTCCAAACGCGAAGTTCATGTGCATTCATGTAGGTTGTTTTCCATATGTCGGCATCCACCTGGCTAGATGTGCATGAGATCATCCTATCCATCATACTTGTCTGCTAGTCGAATCTTAGGCTTCCCAAACTGTGTGCACATCATTCTCCTACATTCGCACCAGTCCTCAAAGATCCCTTTGTGCATACCCCACCACCTCGCGGGCTTAGCGCGTAGTACTCAATTCAAGGCCTAGAAACATTTCTTTTCCAGCACCTCCCTTTCAAACTTATCTAGGAAAGTATCTACCTCACTTAACCCATCATAAGTAGGCAGATCCCTCACTTCTATCGATACGCAGTGCAACGATCTTGTCATCATATTACAGTTTAGTGTGGTTACCTCGTGTAACCAATTCTGCCATCGCTCTATCTCCTCATCTGAATCTGAAGTGCAGGAGCTTTCGCTCTCCCATAAAATTTGTCCATCTGTGGTGGGAATTACCCAATCTTGCTCTCACATAGTTATCTTGTAAATATAGTCCAAATCGTTATCACTTTCATAGTCGCGCATCCACTCTATATAGCGCGATCCTTCAGCAGGGTCTAAGGGTATAACTACACACAGAGGCTTCTTCTCAAATATCATCTTGCGCTTCTTCAGATTAATCACCCCATTCATGTCAGTGGCCCAATCAATTCCTTAAGAGTGTGGGGTAGTGATTGTTGTCATCAACAATCTCTATCACTTCAAAGTCTGCTAGCGTGCTCGCTCCCTTAACATCCACGGTGATTCCCTACAATCTCCCCATAGGTATTATCTTTTGTTGGTTCGCCATTCACAGCTGGATAGGAGACCATTGCAGTGTAGGCCTCCCCATGCACTCCCATTTCTGCTTCGGCAGAACGTTCACGTCTGACTCTAAATCCAGAATTACTGGGTCCATCTCATATTCTCCAATATACGTGGTTAGCAGGTTTGAAGACTTGGAGAAGTCTTGCAGGAAGCTGGTGTTGAAGCTGTTGAGCAGGCTTGTTCGTGACAAGTACTTGCAAGTGAAGGAAGTCGTTTCACACGAAGTGGAACAAGGGTTGGTTCAGGTTGCGGGTGACTTGGTAAAGATGTCTATCTTGCAGAAATTAGGTTATGCTACCTTCGAAGAGTTCGAAGGAAGTATACTTGAAGAGTCAAAGGAAGTAAAACAAGGATTTGCAGAATGTGGCAAAAGGTTGTTTAAAACAAGGGATTCTCTTCGTGCCTTGGTCAAGGAAGGGATTTCTGATGAGAATAGAGAAGAAGCCCTTCAATTTGCAGAGGAAGCAGACTTGATTGAAGCAGAACTCAAGGAGCTTGAGATAAGACAGAAATTGAATCAGAGGAAGTGGGATTGCCTAGCTCTTGAAGTGAGGTATCTCTTAGCGTTGAAGAGGAAGGCTGAGTCTAATGGAAAGAATGGTGATGCTTCTGTGGGGATGATGCAGATACTTGGTGCTTCTGCTACTACAGAAGTGGCCTCTAGAAAAGATCCTGAAAGGAACAAGTTGGAGTATGTTCGAATGAAGGTTGGAGTTGCTGATGTGCTCACTATGGTGGATAGTGGGGCTTCTCACAACTTCATGGGCGAAGATACTGCGAGAAGAATTTGGCTGAAATTTGTACCAGCAAAGGCACAAATGAAGACAGTGAATTCTCCTCCTATTGAGATTCTTGGTATAGCTGAGAGGGTGGACACTACACTTGGTGAATGGACCGGGAAGGTGGACTTCACTATAGTGTGGATTGATGACTATGAAGTTGTATTGGGGATGGAATTCATGAAACAATTTGATGCTATGATCGTTCCACATTTGAAGAAGCTCTACATTTATGATGGAAGGGAAGATGTACCCATTGGTGTGCCAACCATTGGTGTGACAAGGCCTGATTGTAAATTGGGAGTGATGCAAATGGAGGATAAGGAGAAGGTGAACAAGCGGTTGTCTAGTGTTGAGGCAAATCTTGTGGAGCAGTCATTGGTCATTAGATCACTTTCAGATAGCATCTTAGATTTGACAAGAAGGCTAGAGTTGGTGGAGGATGATGATAATGATGAAGAGGTATATGTGAGGCCTGATGTCCAGAAGGAAGACCGGGTTGCTTATCTACAAAGGATGGAGATTGAGGATCCTGACAGGTGGATCGAGTTGATTAGTGAGGGAGAGCCTTCAGGCTCTACTCCCTCTACATCTTCTTAGATGGATGAAGAAGATGGGGCTCATTGTTAGATGCTCATGGCAGTGAGTCCTTAAACATGTTTGAGCAGGTATGACTGATGGTGCAGGGATGGTTTGGCATCAAACATCATCACATGTTTCAGATGAGATGGATGAAGTTTCCATGGACCTGAGCATGGATTATGGAGATGGATTCTTGAGGATTCAAGGATGTGGAAGATGTTTGAGGAATAGCTGATGATGACATGAGGATGTTCACTCTCATGAAATGAGCGTGATGGTTGGATTAGCTACCCAACTAGTTCAGACATGACGTCCGGAAGTGTGCAGAGATATGTTGGCATCGTGCTGGAGTATCATGGCAGAGGTTCACATGGAGACACATGATGAGGTCGACACGAGATGTTGCAGTGGAGATTGTGGCAGAGGGGTCGATGATCATGGATCGAGATGATATCTGGTGGAGAGCATACCGTTGAGGTGCATACCTTGGTATGGTGAGCTTGGTGGCAGTTGGTCACTAAGTCAAGGCATGATGGATATGAGGCTCTACATATGTTGCAAGGATGTTTGCTTTGTGTGGAGGAGTCAACATCATGGATGATGGTGATCTTGGTGGATGGCTACTGGGACGGTATGTTGTCGAGGACGACAACAATTTCAGGTGGAGGAGAATGTAAGGTCCTCGAGTCCTACCCGAGCGCGGGCGCGGTTGGGCGCCGGGTGAGTCGACGGGCACGCAAGTGCACGGGTGGTCGAGGGCTGCATGACGGGCGGGCGCGGCGACATGGGCATGTGACGAGATGCAGAAGAAATGTGACAAAATATGCGACGATATGCAAAACACTTATGCGACTAAGTGTTGGAGCGTATACATATATATGCGATGTTAAGAAGACTTGAAGCCGACTTGTAAATAAGGCTTTGGGCGCATGTATGGTGGTTTTGGGGGTCGGCCAAGGGGCTGCACACCCCTTGTAAACCCACACAAGTAAAGTTAAGAAGCGTATATATGTGAGAGCTTTGAGAGCTCATTTCATCAACTCAACAGCTCTCATCATCTCTACGCATAAAGAGAAGGGTAAAACTGTGCAAGGGAGATAGGAGCTGCGCATAGCTCATGTGCACTATCTAGGTGCGGTTTTGGAGTATCTTGTGTCGGTTTGAGGTGTAGGCAAGCGTGCCAAAGAGTTGGTATATGTGCGGATTGTGCAGGGTGGTGCCGTACCTTGCTACAAGCGGTTGGAAGACTATCGCAGGTGTACGGGCATGACAGGTGGTATCAGAGCAAGGTTTTCTCATGGAAAGTTGGAAGTTGATGATAGGTATTGAGACTTGAACAAGGTTCAGGTGTTGAAGCATTTGAAGGTAGTTTCAAGACTCGGTTTGAGCAGGGTTGCTCGTGACAGTGGAAGCAGGTTTAGCAGAGGTGAAGCTTAGTGCTTGGGCCAAGCTGAACGACAAGGGATGGCAAGTTTGGGAGAAGGTGAAGGTGAAGGGAAGCAAGGTGGGACTCTCTTCTTTCAACCGCTTCAACCTGTATAAGGTAAGCAAGAGCTTCCCTTCACCTTCTTTCATGCCCCTACACCTGCGGTAGTCTTCCAACCGCTTGTAGCAAGGTGCGGCACCACCGAACACTTTCTTTTCACCAATACTAACATTCGTGGACTACGCCTACTTCCACATTAACATAATTAGCTTGTGTTTCGCAACTAAGTAAAAATCAATTATCCTTTTTACTTAATGAAGCCCATACTCATTCATTATCATCATGCAATTATACCAAGAACAACAGCAATTGCAACAAGTATAAAGGGGAGGGGCAACTCCCCGTAATGTGAGTCTGCCCGACAATTTTATTAAGAATATCAGTTTACAATACAAGTGTGTCTTGGCCGAACCAAGTCTCACACTTAACTGAATAATACAAAGAGAGGAAAACCTGCCTTTACAACATCTTGTGCATCTCTTGCACAAAGGACGGTGCTCACCCGAGCCACCAAGAATCCTTGCCAAGTCTTACACCAAGAACTGCACCTTAGAATCCACCCTGGGCACGCTTGCCCAACCTTCGACCTGTTCACCTTCCAAGTGTGCAACCTCTTAAGAGCTAAGCGCATGAGATATGCGCTTAGCCTCATTTCTCTCCCTGTCCTAGTCTTGTGTTTTCCAATCTTCCAACTATGCACGGTTCTCCTTGCGCAGTCCCAGCGTATCTATTAATAAGTTCCTACAATCCTTTTATAGCCTTACTATCGCACAGTAGCTTCGTGCATGTTTCCAGGAACGTCGTAAGCATAGATGGGTCCATTTCTATCTCTGGTCTATCTTTTTTTTTGAAGTGGAGGTATTAGTGAAGCTCTTCTTAGCTTCCATGAAAGTTTCCTTGGCGCGCTACAAATCAAACTCTGCTTCTTTCGTAGGAACCTTGCGAACCCAAGTACTATCTTTGGGATGTTTGCCTTTATCATCTTCCGTCATGATTCCACTTCGGAGCACAATGTTCACATTTGGATCTTCCTCGCACGGCTTAGACCTCATCATCTGCAGGTTTTGAGTCAGGGGAAGCGGTAGCGCTCCCTTTTCGTGTATCCTAACTATTAGTGTAGGGAAATCTTCCATCTCATGATCAAAAAAGGTACAATACAGACATGATGGATGCATTGGGTTCATAAAATCATGGGCATAATGTCTTGTCCCTCTACAATTATAGCATATCAGCTGCCCATAACCTATTCCAGGTCCTCCTCCACCTCGGCCTCGTCTGCTCCCATGGAATCCGGTTCGCACCACTCCTGTGTTCTGGTCTAGGGCCACGTTTTAGCCTAAACTCTATAGGTGGGGGTTCTATCGATCATCAACTCATAACTTCTACAAGTGCACTCATCTACAAAAATTACAAAACAATTGCTGTGAATTTTGTGTATACTTTTGTAACAAATGGCAGTTGTCCATACCGTGTTTTCCTCCTATTTGAAAAATTTCACACCACAAAGCAGGCGTCGCGCTAGGTCCTGCTTGTCCCTCTGGTCTTAATGACATCGGTCCTCCTCTCATGTGGTTATTGTCGAACACCAGGCAATGGTCCTTATCATGACCCTGACCCTTGCATTTTACGCACCATACCTCTTTGCGCACTTCTGGTCGGGCTATCATGTTCTATTTCAGACTCTGCATCTCGAGGCATAAGTGTTTCAACTACGCGTGGATCTACTGAACTCCTAAGTTAGTATCCTGCATTAGGGTTTCATGTAGCCTCATCGCGATCTCTAAGGCCTCTACCTGTGTCGTTAACCTCTGCTATGATAGCGCGCTCCTTAGATGTGGCATTAGCGACGCTACAAACCATTCGCTGTGCTATCCATCCATCAGATTCATATTAGCTTTGCGAATCATGCACTTCAGGCTCTGATCCATCTCCCAAGGAGTATCACCTGGTAGCACTGTGATCTCTTTAAATCCAATGATCTACTACACTTCTGACTTCATCCTGCTAAATTCCTTGTTTAGCGCAATTTGGATATATGCAATTCTTGCATTCGGATTGTCATTAGAATGCTTAATATACCAGGTTAGCGTGCAATCCTGCAAGGCGCTAACCAGTGTCATTTTCTTTATATTTTCATCTATAACTCCCTGTGCTTCCCATACCACTCTTATCACGAACCAAAACTGGTCCGGATCCTCATTTCCTACTCCCTTGAACACAGGCAACTTTATCATGCTTTCCATATTGAATCATGGTGGTGGTGGAGGTGGTATGGGTGAAGATGGAGGTGAAGGTGGTGGTGGTGTGGGTGGGGTTCGTACACGTGGAATCCTTTGCCTTATCAAATGGATCGCACTTCGTGGAGAGACCTTTGTGAGCTCTTCCTCGTCCCCTCACAGAGGTGAAATCAAAGGGCTATTCTCTGGTCCCTTACTTCCTTCATTTCTGTAGGTTTTTCTACTTCGCATAGCTCCAGACATCAAGGTAATTGCATAACCCTCTTTTCACACAATAGCATTTTAATCTAAGTATTCAGAGACTTTATGTACTTACCTTGCAGTCCTTTGAGAAAGCGTCACTCTGCCTCGCTATAGCTGACTGAAGTATCTATTGTGAACTTAGTAATGAATCCTCCTATAATCTGATTGAGCCAATGATCAACAACGTACGCGATCTTATCTTGTGATGCTTCCAATCTACATACCAACTCTGGGTCCACACAATAGGATTGCTGAGTTTCCACCTTCCTTGGCTATCTGCTAGCTTCGCGATCCACTCGTATAACTCAGTAGGGAAATATGTGAAAAAGATTTCATGGATATCTGTGTACAGGTATCAGTCTAACCACTCTTCTTTTGTCAGTCACGGGTTTCTATTCTCCTACCCTGTGAACTCGTGAATTATTCTGTCCAACCAACCTTCAATTTCCTTCTTAGTTGGATTCCAATGATACGACATTAGACATCTCTATGTAGATTCCGGTCTCGGCAATTGAACCATTTGTTGGCTTGAGCGGGCCTAACCCAGGTTCAGAGTTAATTAGCCAAACAAATCCCTACACTATTGGCCCTTTCGGAAATAGCCCACGGAGCATGGATTGAGGTCTCACCCAAAGCAGTATGGGGGGATGCTAGAACCAAGTTTATGCACCGTTGATATGTCTAAGGGGTCGGTTTAGTGCAATTGTGAATACCTTAGCGCAGGTCACTTCCCACACTATCTTGACATGTGACGCCTTCGCGATCTGTTATAATCACCTTTTCGCAACCCTAACCAGGGGCTGAGGTGGTTTTTCTCTTCCAGGGAAACGTTCTGCACTATTTCCCCAAGTTAGACTGCGTATCTTACTTATCTCCTTATAACTGTTAGTTAACTTCGCGTAAATAGATACTTTATCTTATATTCACTTAATCTCACAATCATATAAGTTCACGCAACATATAAACAGTGGAATTGAAATATATACCCAATACATTCAATGCACAAAACAAGAAATAAATACACAAGAATGGTATACAATGTCTCTTTATTAATGCTTCAATCAGTTATAAAATCAACCTGCACTGCGCACTCAGCTACAGGGGTCCGCGCACTCAGCGGCAGAATACTAGGCCTCTGCGCGCTCAGCTACAGAGCCTTCTCCTACTCTACGACCCAAGGACTTGACTCGACACTTAGATAAGACTCAATTCTTTATCCTTCATTCATGACTATGATTTGGTGATTTACAACTTAGAGCCTCGCTCTATTTATACAATCCCATGGTCCAGTAGATTTCTAAAGCTGACATTACATTACAAAAATGAGGGCAGAAAACCCTATGACTCATTTACAATCTTCACGCTCCGCTCACAAAACATGGAGTCTTTACATTGGTTTGGTCAAAATCTGGGCTTTAAGCCCCAAAACTTACCTTTGGGGATCCCGTGCCCAACACCAATGAACTGGTATCTAGAAACAGAGTTGTGACATAGAATGCAGAGTGGGATGTTCTGAAGGAAAGTTTTCTGTTAAATTTTAGTTTTGAGAATGGATTTGAGTGTATCGACGAATCGTTACAAGAGATCAAAGATGTAATATTCAGAATTCCCGAAGAGCCTGTTGCATGGGTACAACCAGAATGGAGCATGCAGTTGTGCCATCCTCTAGAATGCTATAATGTGACCACAGAAGACAATGAGGAGACCCTAGGAACATCAATATTCTTGAGTTAGAAGGATAATGCAAAGTCAAGGGGCCTAAGGTTGAATTCCTAACATCTTAAAGCCCTTGACAAATAAGTAGGTGAATATTGGGTTGGAAGCGCAGCCGAATTTTTCCAATATAGGTGATTATCGAGACAAGGACATAGTGGAAAAAGTCACAGAGTTATTGCGAGAGTATCCAGACTTGTTTCCCACAATTTTTTCTAATCTAAAGGGGATAGTAGGTGATTTAGGTGTTATGAAGATCACTCTAAAGCCAGGCGTGAAGCTAGTGAAGTAATGCCCATATCAGTTGAATCTTAAGTAAAAGGAAAAAGTGTGCGAAAAATTAGATAAGATGTTCGCAACTAGATTATTGATCCTATTGAGGAATTAGACTGGGTTAGCCCTATGGCATCTTAGGAAAATAATATGAAGGGATAAATTCAGATCCACGTAGACTTAAGAAAGTTGAATTATGTTTGTTTCCATGATCCATTCCTACACCATTCACAAATGAAGTATTAGAGAATGTTGGAGGTCAGGAAGCTTATTCATTCACTAATGGGTTCTCAAGGTATCATCAAATCAAAATTGCACCGGAGGATCAGAGTAAGACTACCTTCACTACATAATGGGGTTTTTTTCAGTATATAGTCATGCCTTTTGGACTAAAAAATGCCCCTACAATATTTTTTAGGGTGATAGTCACAACTTTCAAAGAGTTTATTCATACGTTTTTGGAGGTGTACTTTGATGATTGGACAATGTTAGGAGTAGTAAAGAAGCATGTTGCAAGTCTATGCCTCATGTTGGATACTTATCAAAATTATCAAATATCCCTTAATCTAAAGCAGTGAATATTCTGCATATCTTATGGGATACTCCTAGGCCATGTTGTCTGTAAGTAGTGGTTGATGGTAGACCTACCAAAATTGCAATGATTATTAATTTGGAGCCTCCAAAGAATGTCAAACATCCGTGCGTGACATTGGGCCATATAGGATATTATAGGAAGTTCATATGGGCAAATCACTGCGCCCATGGAGAAATTACTGAAGAAGATGCAACGCTTTTCTAGGATGATGATTGACAAAAGAGTCTAGATATATTGAAGGAAAAAATGGTCACAACACCTATTCTAGTGTTCCCGACTGGAAGAAGGAAATCCACATGCATGTAGTTGCATCCTGCATAGCATTAGGAGATGTGCTAACACAACCAGGCGCAGGTGATATTGACCATCTGATAGAATTTGCAAGAAGGAAGTTGTCAAAAGAAGAGAAGGATTATTCAACTATGTAGCGCGAAGGATTGGCAACAGTGTATGCGCTCCAAAAGTTCAGGTACAATTTGTTGGGTGCGCACTTTAAAATGTACATAGACCATTCTTCTTTGAAATACCTGGTCAACAAGCCTATGTTTGGGGGGGGATTTGTAGATGGTTTATGCTCTTTTAGGAATATGATTTTAAAGTTGTGGTGAAGCCAGGGTGATTAAATGCTGGACCAGATCACCTCTCACGGATTGAGAATAGAGATGAGCCTACAAATATGGAGGAAGAATTACCTGATGTACAACTCTTTGTTGTTCGTGTTGCAGACAAACATTTTACAAACATGATCTAGTTCTTGTCTATGGGTACAACCCGTGAAGGGTATACAATGCAACAAAAGAAAGAATTGGTGATCAGGGATACATATTTTTCTGTCATTGTCAAGCACTTATATAAAATGGGATCAGATGAGTTACTGCATAGGAATGTCCCAAATTATGAATGAAAAAGAATCCTCACTAAAGCACATGGAGGAGTTGCGAGAGGACATTATGCGAGAAGAGAAAATGCGAAAAAGATCCTACGAGCAGGACTATGGTGGCCAATTGTGCATAAGGATTATAAGGATTGTTGTAGGGCATGCGATTTTTGTTAGAGAATGGAGAGGTCATGCCGAAGGGATGAATTACCTCTAAACCCACGAGTGCCATTACAAGTGTTTGATAAGTGGGAAATAGACTTCATGGGACAAATTCAACCACTAGGAAAGAAGACAGGAGTAAGATACATCATTACAGCAACCAAATATTTGATTAGGTGGGCTAAGGCACAACTGATAAGGATTGTAGCACATCTACAACTGCGAAGTTCATTTTTGAATACATCTTGTCTCGGTTTGGTTGTCCTAAAATTTTGATGAGCTATAGGTGTTTGCACTTCTTTCCAAGCAATTGTTGCCTTGCTTGAAGAGATCCAAGTGTGTCATCAAAAAAGTATGTCATATCATCCTCAAGCCAATGGGAGAGTGGAAGCCCTTAATAAAATCCTATAGAATGCTTTAATGAATATTTGTAATGAAAAAAGGAATGATTGGGATGTGTGCATACCAGTTTTTCACTACAAGAAAAAAGGTCATTGGTGAGGGTCATGCCTGTGACGGACCTTTAAGGTCCATCACCAATGTCGCATATGGTGATGGCCTTTTAAAAAACATTGTTGTAAGTGTATATAATGATGGTCCTTTAAGGTTTGTCTCCAAAGCCATTTTCAATGACGCTTTTGGTGAGGGTCGTTAAAGGGTAGTCACTAATTCTCTCTTTGGTGACACTTTTGGTAAGGGTCGTTAAAGGCCCATCACTAATTATCTCTTTGGTGACACTTCTAGTGACAATATTTTATTGACCGTCACCAATGATGTTTTTGGTTACTTTTGGTGATGATCAATAAATGTTTGTCATCATTGATCATTCCAATGAGTTTTTGATGACGCTTCATGCCTGTGATAGACCTTTAAGGCCTATCACCAATGTTGCATATGGTGACAGTCTTTAAAAAATTGTTGTTGTAAGTGTATATAGTGATGGCCCTTTAAGGTTTGTCACCAAATCCATTTTCAATGAAACTTTTCATGAGGGTCGTTAAAGGCCTGTCACTAATTCTCTCTTTGGTGACACTTTTGGTGAGGGTCGTTAAAGGCCCATCACTAATTCTCTCTTTGGTGACACTTCTAGTGACGATCTTTTATTGAACCTCACCAATGATCTTTTTTGTTAATTTTGGTGATGGTCAAAAAATGTTCGTCATCATTGATCATTCCAATGAGTTTTTATGACACTATGTACCTGTTACTATATTTTTTGTCGAAAGATAATGATTTAAGACCATCGTTGTGGAGTATTTTTCTTTATGTGTCCAAGGTCATAGTGGTTATAACAATTAGCCAATTTTTTAAGAAGTAATTAGTGTGTATCATTTCCCTCAAGTCATAAGAATATAGTTTTCCTATGAGTCAACACATGATTCATCTCTATTAGTTTTATTATCTAGCAAATTTCCTTTAAATAATGTTCCAGTAGTGTGTGTAGGAACTATATTATTTAATACATAATCAAGCTCTATCGGTCCTATTAATGAGAGAGACCTAGCACTCCTCAACACTCATGACACACCTTAACATGTTTTGGAACAGTACACTAACATTCCTTGGCACCTCACATGTCTTGGAACATCTTTCTACCTAGAACATCTTTGTACCTAGAACATCTTTCCATGAGTAGGATGCCCAAGCACATGTTGGCATGCCCTAGCATAGCATAGCACTCCCTTATCATGTGTTGGCAATCCTTGTAGTCCCTAGCATGCTCTGGAACAACTTGGCATAATATTGCATTGACAAACATTAGCACTTGGCACACATTGGCACTTGACATGTATTGGAACATATTATTAGTGTGTCTCATATGCCCCTTTTGAAAAAGATAAACTCCCAACTTATTAACCCTTTTATGTGTTCATTTCCTTGCATTTTAGCTTGATTATTCCTTTTCTTGCCTTGAAACTCCTTGACGCATATTGGCATACTTTGGCACCCTACACATCCTAGCATGTCTTAGCACTTGGCATGCCTTGGCACTATTTGGCACATGTTAGCACACCCCAGAACTACCTAGCACACTCTAGCACTTCTTGACATTCCCTGACATTCCCTGGCATGCCTTACCCATGCTTAGCATACCTTGTCACTCCCTCCTTGGCATGACGACTAGCACTCATTAACACTCCCCGACACACCTTCATATTCATTCACTTCCATGAATTTTGAACTAGTGCTCCCTTGTGTTGTCCTAGTACTCCCCAACACTCCTTAGCATGCATTGGCACTCTATAGCACACCTTAGCACTCTTCGATATGCTCTTCCACTTCATAGCATGCATCACACTCCCTGTGACACATTGGCACATGTTGGCACTTGGCAAGTCTTAGCATGTTTGGCATGCGTTGAGATGACTTGATGTGCTTTGGCATGGTTTAATATTAAATTTATTTGAGATCAATTATTGGAAACTAGATGAGAAGAAACAGAGGAATATTTTGCACTTAGAATGCATTGACACTTGGCACTTGGCACCTATTGGCACCTAGTGTTGTTGTGCCTACCATGCCCCTCATGGAAAAGGTAAATTGATGACTTATTAACCCTATTATATGCCCATTTCCTTGTAGTTTAACTTGTTCCTACCATTTGTTGCCTTGATAGTCCCTGGCATGCATTGTCACACCCTTGTACATCTTGGCATGCCTTAGCATTTGGCACATATTAGCTTGTTTGACATGTCTTCGTACTATCTGGAATATGTTGGCATTCCCTAACATTCCCTAACACACCTTGGTAGTCATGACCTCACAACTAGGATTACATTTTTCCATGGCTTGGGAACCTTACATTCACTACAACACCTCAGAAATCCCTAGTTGTCATGCCCTCTGCTATATTCCTCCACAATGTCCCAGCCTGATGAGGAGATCGACAAAGGTAACCACAGACCAAGATTTTATTTTGGTATCTAGCCCTACAAAACCAGAGAGGGATCTCTCTATGAAATCACAACCAAGAGATGAGTGGAATGTAAAGGAGTTTAGGCTAGATAGCTAGGCTCAGGTGGGTTTTGGAAAATTTAGGCTCATCATGTTTGCTTGATGACCCCACCTCCATGGGTTGTACTGACATGGTTTGGCGTTGGCTTGGTGAAGTGGTTATATGCATTTTGAAGGTTGCCTCAATGAAGGTGTCCCATGTCATGTTCTTCTCTTTCAACTAATGGAGTACTATAAACATTATAAGGCTATGGTGAAAGAGGCTGGGATAATGCACTTTTCCTTTCAATTGCACCCTTTCAAACATTTTGGTTAGGCTCCTATACAAGTAGCTCGAAAAATTTAGAGGCTTGGTAGCTGTAAAGTGCATGAGCAGTCTTATGTGATATTGATATAGCCTAGGAAATATGCCCTCACATGTGAAGAACTTCATGACAACCTTCATTAATGGTGGATATCTCTCCAAAAAGTATATGAATGGGAAAACATGTGAGTGAGATCCTTTGTATTGTGATTTCAAGTAGGGTTTGTACTCTTCTTGGTCTAGGTTTGAACTAATTTTCACCATGGTTTGGTATGCTTGCAGCTTGCGAGATGGAATCCACTGAAAACATGAAATCAGTCCCTGCAATGGTGATCTTGTCTTCCTTCAAGGTGAGGGAAAATAGACCTGTGAGATGCTCATGGTAACCTACTTCCTACACTATTTGACAAAACCCTAAACAATTGACATCTTCAAAGAATTTCATGACAAATGGGGAGGAGGTGATTTCATTGCAATTAGAGGGCTCAAACCTTAGTATCTCCCCCCCCCCCAGGTATCTTTAGACCAAAAGAATTGATGCTATTATAGCTAGGTTCCTTTGGGCTAGGCCTAAATCCACAAATAAGATACTTTTGGTCTATTTAGAGGTGCTTGTGAGACATGAGAAGGATTGAGGGTGGGGTATAAAGGACACATAATGTTTTAGTAAGGCTTTAATTGTCAAGAAATTATGGAAAAATTTCCAGGGCAAAGGTATTTGGTAATAGGTTATTAAAGAGAAATATCTAAAAAATAGATAGCTTAAGGAATGGATTAAAGACGAGGCTCGAAAGAAGAAGGTGGCATCTTATAAATGGAGAAGCATGACGAGAAACAAATATTGGTTACTACAAAATCTGATATGGGAGGTTGGAAGGGGGAATAGGATAGAAATAGGACTAGATGATATCAAAGAGGCAGAGGGAATACATACTCTTTCTATTCACATCCTTGAGCATTTACATAAGAAAAGGATTTACTTTATGAACTATATCTCTTGTGATTGAGGATCTTCTTCTATTACAAGTTATTGGATTAATGCATTTGAACTTGGATTTCCAGAGGATCTATTTGTGGAATGGGCACTTTTCACAACACAATTAAGTCTAATAGGTTTAAAACTCACTGAGAAGAAAGAAAAGCTAAAATGGGAAGGTGTTATGTATAATTAGCAGATCTTGGTTAAAGAGATTTATAAACATATTTCTTATGGACGTGGCTTGAATGATAATGCTTTTTGGTTTCATAACACGTGGAGATGGGATATATCTCTCAAATTAAAATGTTTTATGTGGTTGGTGGTCCAAAATAATATTTTAACTTGGGATAATATCCATAAAAGGGGTTTTGAGGATCTTGGAAGATGTTCTTTATTCAAAGAAGATTTAGAAGACATGGAAAATCTATTTCTAACATGTCCTTTTGTGATCTCGGTATGGAGTGGGGTTCTTCAAACACTTAAAATACGTGTAATATAGAACATTGTTTCCATTTAGGGATGTATCACTCAATGGTTTGAAGGTTTCAAGACATATCATTTCGTGCCTCTCTATATTTTGTGGGGCATGTGGAAAAGCAAGAATGAGATGATTTTTGAACAAACAAAACCAGATACTAGAAATTCCTATTTAAAGATCTTTACATATTTTATGGAGATATGGCTAATGAAGGAGGAACAACCTAGAAGACATTTTCAACTCATGGAGCTATGGTCATACTTTTTTTATTTTTTATTTTTTATTGAGCATCCACCAACAGGGTTTGTGGAAGTGGGACACATTTGGTTTTGAAGCCAGACAACACCTTCCATTTCAGTTGGTATAGTGGCATAGGGTCAAATAATAGAGTTGAGCTAATCATACTCTAGGGGGACCTTCTATGTGCTAACTAGATTGCAATTGAAGATTTACCTATGTTTGGAGATTCCAAGATGATCCTAGATTGGGTACAATTGAGAACAAAATTTGGACCACCTTCCCTTACTTTCTGGATGCAATGCATAAGATCTTTGATGAATACCTTTCAAAGACTGGCCTCTAATAATGTCTATAGAGAGTATAATCAAGTGGTAGATCTCCTATCAAAGAATGGATGCAACTGTACATGTGCCAAGGAGGATTTTATACTTAGTTTTTGAGAAAGGAATCCTTTTGCAACTTCAGGAGTTTTAACTTATAAAGGGATGCCCTTGAAATTTTTTCCTTCATCTCATTTATTTTCATCCATCCATGAAAATTTTCATAGACCATGATATGTTTTTTTCATGTTTGAATCATATATGTTATATTTGTCATCATAAAAAACTTTAAGCTTTTTTGTGAAAATTGATATAGTAGACAATTTTCAGAAATAAAAGAACTATAATGTAGACTAATAAGATATTTAGAAATTTGACCATTTTATTTTAAAATCTAATATATGGCATGCAAAAACATTAACAATGAAATACCAAATTATATATCTACTTTTTATTAATGAAAATCAATATTTTTTTTCCTTATTAAAAATAAAAAGAAATTTAATTTATCTAAATTCTTGAATACTTGATTAATAAAAATCTAAAATAAATCTAATAACAATGTTGAATTTCAATTCTTAGTCCACTCAACTAGTGCACAATATCTCATTCAATAGCGTTGTGAACCATTACATGTAGTTACATAAAACAATCCTGCCCAATTTTAAAATCAGCTTCATAAAGAAACTCTAACTTCAATCCAAACCAGCACAGGGATCTTGTCGAAGTTTTCGCAGCTTGTTTAATTGAGACACCAAACATCCAATGCTACCATGTACCACGCCATCAAAATCGTCAACAAAAACTGCAATCTAAACTTTGTCGTAACTGATAGTCGGGTAAGTCAAGAGCTGACATCAGCACTTGCATAAAACTCCAATATTTTGGATTAGTTAAACATGCTAATTTGTCTATGTTCTAATCCCTCAGGGAGATTTTTTATTTTGATTTGGAATCTCAGTTACGAGCAACCCAACTTCTTATTATTGGACTTCCAGCATCAATCATCAATTTTATGTATTCACACTTTGGGTTATGAATACATGATTTTGTAGCCCACAGTATATATATATATATATATATATATATATATATATATATATATATATATATATATATATATATATATATATATATATATATATATATCAGATTAGAGATCTTATTCGGTGGAATTTATATGCAATGGGGGTTGATTTTGAATATTTGACAGAACAAAACTTCAAGATCCGTAGCAGGGTTCATCAGCACTACCATATTGTATCCCTTAGATACATGTAAGACCAAGTACTAGGCGAGGTTTTACGTCAGGGGTCGACAAAAATACAGGTTTGTAGCTCCAACAGATATGTTCCTTAGAATTAAACCGGGTTGTTTCTTTTTTTTTGGAATGCGTTTTGCTGAATTCAGTATCTGACACATGTATTTCCTTAGAAATCATCTGGGTTGAGTATTTTGAAATGGGTTTTTGTATCTGGTTGCAATTTGGGTCATTGGATCCTTGCATTATCCTTGGGTTAGTGTGCTTAAATTTGGTGGGGTTAGTCCTCTTTATCACACTTGGAACTCACTAACACTCCCTATCACACACTCTTATTCATTCATTTCCATGCAATTAAAACTATTTCTCCTTTGTGTTTCCCTAGCACTCCCTAACATGTGTTGGTGCCACACCTTAGAACCTAGCACATCTTGGCATGTCTTGCCATGCCTAACATGTCTTGGAACCATATCACATGTGTTAGCACTTCTTTCCATTCCCTAGCACACCTTGGAACTCCCTAGTTATCATGCCCTTATAGATAGCCTTACTCTTTTTGGGATTTGGGAACCCAACCAAGTCATTGAAAAAATAGTGTTGTGCATAACCCAAAGTCTCCCTTTATTTGAAAATACTTTTCCCAACCCCTTATTGCAATCATAGGCTTGCCTCTTGCAAGTCCTATTTTTTCCCAACCTCTTTGAAAGGTATTTCATTTTCCTTTTCCTTTTCCCCTTTTAATATTTTGTCGTGATTTTTGTTGTGCATTAAGAAGGTGAGATTTTCAACCTGTTGCATTTGATATTTGTGGTTCTAAAGCTAATCCTCCTTTTGATAAACATTCTTCCATTAGTCTAACCTTAGGCTTGAGAGTGTTGGGGAAATTTGAATGTTTAGGCTTATTCACTACAATTTTAACCTCTTTAGGGAGGCTTGACAGTTCAAGGTCAAAGGGGGGGAGATACGATTAGGAATAGAAGGGGCAAGGAAAAGAGAGGGAAGATGGAGAGGAGAATGCAAAATAATAGGGAAATCCATCAAAGTAAAAGAATTTATATGAAGAGATAAAACCAAAGAAGAATATGAAGGGGAATTAATCTTAGCAGAAGGAGGTGTAATGTTTACTTGAACTTCTTGCTAAACCTTAAGGATAGGTTCCAACCTGACATGAACTTTTTGATAATTTGAAATTGTAGGTTTTGGTTCAAACTTGCTTCTAACTTACTTCCAAATTCTCTTTTTCCTCAAAATGGGAGCCTTCAACTCTAACCATTGGGTCTGAACATGTCCAACTTCGTAATGATTGAAACAATGAAATGACATTTTCCAATAATCAATCTTATGGGTCTAGACATTTTCCTTGTAAACTAATTCAATGGCCTTGAATAAACACTCTTTGATATCTACTTTGACTAGAATCTAGACCCAATGCCTATTAATCGAAACATACCAATTAGGGTCCACAGAAATAAATCTACCAAGCTTCTTGCCAATAGTGTGAAGGGCCTCCTCTGTCTAGAAGACAAAGGGAGGGCTCGACAATATAGCCCAAAGTTGTTTCACCGAGATATGTTTGTGAGCGGGATCAAAATCCACCAACCATGTTTCCAGGACTAGGCTCGATTGCCCCCAATCCCATTTTGTCTCCTTCATCTTATTATAGTCCACCCTCAGCCAAAATTGAAAGCCTATCCAACCATGAACAAATCCATGGAAAAATGACATATAACCCAGGGCTGACATCCAATTGTCCAAAACCCATGTAGTGAGAGATGCCTTTTGCACTGTCTTACCATAAAATCTTCCTACCAAAGTAGTTTCTAACAAGTTTGGGATATCCTAGAACCTGATATCCTTACTAATGACCATTGAAAACTTATCTTGTTTCACTCTAACATAGAGCTTTGGTTTAGACAAAGCTCTGGAACCATGGGGGACCAAAAGAAGCTTAAAAAGCTTAAATGAAAGCAATTTTGGCTGAGACTTAGGGATAGTTACTACCTCCAAGCTAGAATGAGATCTTAGCTCTTTAGCACTACTATTTTTGCTCAAAACGAAAACAACCTTGGAAAATTCATGCTCAAATTAAATATCTAACTTGGAACACCATCCATCTTGGAAACACTTCATGATTTGGTTGGAGATGATCTGTTAAGACAATGAAGTGTCACCTGTAAATTCATACTAGGATTTGAATGCCTCATGTGGACATGATTGGGCTCATAATTAACAATATCAACTTCCATTCGAAACTGTGGTGGGACGTAATTAATTGTTGACAAGACCCATTGTTCGACAACCAAGACAGTGGAAACCCTTGGGAAAAAGAAAGAGATTACACAAACTTTATTTGTTGTCAGAGAAAAGTTCCTTCAACTCTAACCACTAGGTCTGAACATGTCCAACTTTGTAACAATTGAAATAATGAAATGAGATTTCCCAATAATCGATGTTATGGGTCTAGATGTTTTCCTCGTAAACCAATTGAATGGCCTTGAATAAAATATCTTTGATATCTACTTTGACTAGAATCTAGGCACACCTTGACACACCTTTCAACTCCCTAATTGTCATGCCGTCATAGATAGCTTTACTATTTTTGCGACTTGGGAACCCAACCAAGTCATTGGCAAAACAATGTTGTGCCCAACCCAAAGTCTCCCTTTGTCTGAAATTGGTTTGACCAGCAATGTTGAGCTCTTTGAGATGATAAAGGACTATGATTTTAATGAGGGAATGATGAAAGAGACTCTTCATTTGATGTTCATACTCTCTTTTCTGGACAATATAGGCCATCTTATCAATGCTCCAGAAAAGATAATAAGGTATATTGAGCATTTTTACCCTAGTGAAATGAATTAAAAGTTGGATGTGATTAAGGATTCACTACAAGAGAAAAGGACATTGGTGAGGGTCGAAAAATGTCACCATAAGCTCATTGGTGATGGTCAAAAGAGCCTCTGTCACTAAAAACTGAATGTCACCAAAGGTGGCATCACCAAAAGTATAAGTGTTATGGTGACATTCAAGGTTCGTCACCAATAATGATTTATAATGACGGATAGTGACCATCACCATTTCATATTAGCAATGGTGACGAACCTTAGCCTCCGTCATCAAAAAATTGAACGTCACTAATGGTGGCGTCACCAAAAATATAGATGTGGTGACATTCAAGGTCCGTCACAAATAATGATTATAATAACGGGCAATGACCATCACCATTTCATATGAACAACAATGATTTATTGTGATGGACCTTTCATGACCGTCACTATTAATGCATATATATATGGTGATGTTCATTGACCATCACCATTTCATATGAACATTAGTGATTTATGGTGATGGACCTTTCATGGCCATCACTATTAATGCATATATATGGTGGCGTTCATTGACCGTCACCATTTCATATTTTGGTGAGGGTCGAAAAATGTCACCATAAGCTCATTGGTGATAGTCAAAAGAACCTCCGTCACCAAAAACTAATCATCATCATTCCATCTGAATATCAGGGCATGATGGAATCGAACCACCAACCTCCTGCTTGTAAAGCAGGCGCTCTTCCATTGAGCTAGCACCCTTTAAAGAATTAGACTTGCAAGAATAGATCTAGGGGAATGTCAAAAAGATCCATAGATAATAGTAATAGAGTGTGAAAAATAAAGATGATAAGAAAAATAATAACCAACAATGAAATCTACTAATTTGAACATGTTTAAAGTACATTAAATAGAGATGGCATCCATAGTACATTAAAGTGGCATTGGTAAATGTTGGGCTTGGTCAATTTCTGACTATCCATAGTGCCACCAATCTAATGAATTGTGACAATAGATGTTTCCATTAAGAGAGAAGAATGTTTAAAGCTCATTGTTTCTTGATAACCACTGTCTCTAACCAACAACCATGCATAGTTCTAGCCACTACAAAACATGGACACAAAAGTGAGCATAAAGACCAAAATCATAGTACCACCAATCTAATGAACTGTGACTGGAGATGTTCCCATTAATGGAGCAGCATGTTTAAAGCTCACACTATTTCTTGATAACCATTGGCTCCAACTAACAACCATGCATAGTTCTAGTGCATCACTGCAAAACATGGACAGAAAGTGAGCATAAATACCAAAAGCCCAATCTACCTTAATGGAAAAAACAAGAAATCAAAACTTACTTACAATTTACCAACCATTGAAAGGATAAAAACATGAAAGAAAATGTCTTGATACTCCTCATCAAGGACAAACAAAATCATATCACCTTCAAATGAATTTAGAAACCTTTTGAGTTCAGAAAATGGTGTTAATACACTTAACTTTAGTTGGTTGGAAAAAATAAGTGGAGGCATTCTAAAATCAACCAGAATTATTTATTCATGGCATAGAACAAGTTCAATATTAGAGCATTGAAGATAATTGGACTAGCAAATGAAAGACAATATTCAACCAGAAGATATTATCAGAAGAATTAAAAAGGAAAATAAAAATAAGATGGGCACATTTTACTTCAGCTGATAGCTAGATCCACATGAGGAACTTAAAATAAGCTTCCCCGAACCTTTCAAATCAAGGAACCTATGACCTATTCACATAAATGATGGTCATGAAGAATGAAATATTTTACTTCCAATACTTGTTGCTTGGTCCTATCATAAAAGTGAAATATCAAGAGCATATGCCTCTGGTAAAGAATGCTTAGTTTGTCAATTGTAATATTGTCGCAATCATTAGGCTATCATCATTAGGCAACTTCGTTGCATAAAAAACATCATAGCAAGAACCATTGGCTTTATCACCAATATAAACTAAACTTCATGTATTGAAATTTGAAACGACGAAAAAAAAGTTAGTGTATTCATCTTTGAAACGTTGATAGATACATGCTCTGACCCAAGCAGCTGAAATTATTGATAATGTTACCTAAAATGGAAAATCAAATATGAGAAAATATATTTCAAAGCAAATGTATGAGTCTAAACCATCTCACAATGCTTTTCGACTCCAACAAGTAATGAATAATTCATGACATCAATTGACTGCAAACACACATTGCACACAATCATGATAACTGGCTAGCTCAACAAAAATTTGAAACTAAGATTACAATTATGCTTGATTAAGAAAAACAAAAACTATATTTACCACGAGAAATGAAGCATCATTCCAGACGGCTCTGTCCAAAAGGTGCTTGGCTTTATTCCGAAGAAATATTGGAGCAGTTGGCATGGTCTCTAAGAGATTTTGGTCCAAAATAGCTTTGTTGTTGCCTGATTAATTTGCATTGTAATGGGAGCAACCATAACCTTTGAGGTCACAAACCCGTGTTACATTTCTTCCAAACAACAGATCTTCCATTACCATCAAGTCACCCTGATCTCTTTGCCACCTTTTGCATTCTTTATAGTGACCTGAAAGATGAGCACATTATGTAGCATGCACACACACAATGAAGGAAACAAAGCTTGGTAAACTCTCTAGGAGTATTCAAAAGGTAATTGTCAAATATAAAATTAACAATAATATGAGTATCCAACCTGATAAATACCAAGGATCTTTGCCAAACATGTAGGGCTTCCAGAACATAATGAGTCACACAAATATTTGAAATATTCTGAGGAAAATTTCATCAAAGATTCCAATTCTATCATGGTGAATCTCTTAATAATAATTCTTTCATCCAAGGATTTTACAAGAAACACATTTATCTTTCTTCCTTGAGGTCCCCATTTCTTGCAGCGATTTAGTGACAATCTAAAGTCCATCTCTATTGGACAACACTTTTTCCTAAGGGCATAAAATTGTTTTGCATAATAACGGGTTACCAAGTACTTAACTTTTCTAGGAGGACCCTCATCACGAAAGGATATTTTTGCATGTGTCTTTTCTATATAGTGATGAATCTGAACCCCCTTTCCCTTTGGAGCCATATGTGTAAATATCCTCATATCCTAAACTTCTCTCTTTAGAAAGAGCTTTACTCGAGTCTAAGGAACCATTTGATAGATAAAGTAGATTTGAAACAACTCCACCCATACCAAATAAATCTATACATTCCTTTTCTTTGTCCCTGTCTATTTCCTTTTGCTTCTCACTATCAGGTACCTTGTCATATAGGCAAGCCTGATAATCTTTCGAGCTTAGTGCATATGCTATTATGACTTTGGCTCATCATCATAAACAACAATAACCATATCATTGACACCGGTTGGTAAAAGCAACTTACCCACTCCATTACCACCCAGATGATTGACTGATGAGACAAACATAGGACTATAGCTTCTTTGAGAGTCAACTCTAATAGACCCCAATAAATTTTCTTGTAAACCCTTGCTATAACTTTTTGGTAAGTTTGACATGGGAGCCCCAATGCAGCTTCCAAACTCTTCCGATAGATTTAATTATTTTACTGGTGAGGGGGGGATGCTTTTCTCAGGAACCTCTATTCCACCTTTATCATGCATGTTTTAGGCAAATTCAGACATCATCTTGTCTCCTATTACAATTTGTTGAACTGGATTAAAATATTTTCTATCAATAGATTCACTGCCACTGGCAATAGTGGCCAAAGTGGCAGAACCAACTTCCTGCCCTTGTGATGTCACAGATACAACCTGAGCTTTTACTAATTAGCCTTCACCTGTCCATATTGCATCTAATGTATTTGACAGATCAGTGAGGATAGGAGAATCCTGCTCTGACAGTTTCTAATAGGGTGCCATATCTTCATCCAAACCATTTGTATTGTCCCTACTATCAACTGCTTCAAAAGGCACTGTCTCAGAAACATGGATGCTGGTATCCCATTCACCATTCTCCATGTCAAAAGTATGAAACATGGTACCATTAGTTATATTGGATGAATCTCTAATGTTTGGATCTCCTTCCACATCATCCAAATATTCTGGGTTGTTTTACCTTCTGCCAATTTAATAATTTCCATGCCTTAATTTAATTTTCCATTCACAGTCCCAATTCCCTCTAAATGGTCACACAAGTAGGAATTTCCCACATTACTAATCATGCAAAGCTTCCCAGATCCATTATTTAAAACATGCTTGTCGCCAGCTTGGATATCTTTGAACTGAAGATTCCCAAAATAGATATCTCTATCCAAACAATTTCCATCAACCATGGAGCCTGTGTCCTTTGTCATCAAAATGCCAAAACCACCACTAGCATTGTTACTATCTTTGATTGTACCCTGATGGTATCCAACTTTTTCATTTATGCTAGAATCATATTCCTCATGTGGAGTCTTAAAATCCTCCAGTGGACTAGATTCCAATTTGGCAAGAGAGTTTTTCACTCTAATAGATGAATCTAAATGGAAAAGACGACGATCCTATTCATAGGCTTCATAAAGAAGAAGACACCTTATACTGTTTAGCTTTGAAATATCAGGTCTTCCAAGTTCCAACATGCCCAACACTAATGATGGCCTATTGCAACAAACCCTGTTTGAATTTGATAGATTGCATCAAAAGAATGAACCCTATGAAGAAATGATTTCCAACTAAGCAATTTCTATAAACAAATATGGAAATATTCATTAAGTGGAAAGATTATTCTAGCATACTATCATGTTAGAAAACCTAAAGTACACTAAACAACCTTTATATACATCTATAATATCACCTCAAATTCAACTCTCTCTTTATGCAACATTCCTTCAAGCTCTGCAATTTTCCTCCTTGATTCAAGAACCTTTTTGTGCTCTACAACAACCCCCCATTTCATAGAAATTTTATTTTCATAACTAGAATATGAAATGGGTCCCTTTTAGAATTAAATTGGTATCAACTTAGTATTTTTCAAAAGGTCCGAAAATAAATAAAATATTATAAACCTTTTGATAAATCACATAAGCGGTCTTATAATAAAAAATGAATAATCCCTTATTATTGCGATAAAGCGATCACAAGATCGCATATCACAATAAGAAAGGATACATAACAAAAGGCCCATTAAGTTTTCCCCAATGCGACAATACATGAATGGTTATCGGATATCGGAAATGGCAAGCTATCATAACAAAAGCCCCTTTTCGCTCTGATGCGATGCAATATCGCTATCAGCGATCGGAGATGTACCATGCATGCATTTCAAAGCCCTCATTTAAAAACTCTCGATGCGACTTGGCGATATCGCTATTGGCAATCAGGGATTCCGAAAGGAACCAATATAACAACTTAAGCTTTCCCCCGATCATCGATTGCGATAAAGCCAAAAGCACAGATTTCAAAAAAGATTGGTAAAGCCGGGATATTTTATGGTTATTTAGTATTAATGGCCTTTATTTTCCCAATAGCGATTCACTTGCACTCAACTGCCAAAACATCGAAGCCATGCTTAAGTGAATCATTTGGCCAATAAACGACATAATGAGCATTTAAAGGATTGACAGGTTTAAACGGCCATTTAATGAAACAGTAAGTCTAAAATATCTTCGGAGATCGCATTCGTGACAACCTTAATTCAAATCCTCCACTATTCATTGATTGATGTATCTCGTTCTTCTTTGGTTTGTGCTATAAATTCTCCACATTACATTCATTTTCACTCATGTCAGAGCTCTTCCGAAGCAGTAAATTCAAGCAGAATGGGGAAGAAATCTAAGAAGACCGCAATAGCTTCCGCTTCGCCAGCTACAGGGCAACCCACCGCCGATCCAGGAACAAACAGAAAAGGAATTATATCTGACACTACATGTCTAGGACTCGGAAAAACTACTTGGCTAAGCACCTATAATTTAATTGAGGCCGAAGGGCCTAAGGTAACAACAGTGCAAGCCACAGCAGACAACTCGGAAATCTGATGCTACTCTAAAGGATTTAGCTGACTCTTTCCTTCATCGGATAGCAGCCTAGGAACAAATTCTCCCATATACAGATGTGGTGAAGTGGGCAATTGAAGAAATCCCAATCACAAACAGAACATTTTGCACCATGGATGGGAGAATCTTCGGTTCATTTCAACCTGATGATTTGAGGCAAATGTACCATTTTCCTGTACCGGAGAAGAAGTACAACAAGGCTTTCTTGGAGAAATTTAGAAATAAGAACGAAATTGAATCTGAACACATTCGGGATTGGAGGCAAAACCCAGCAAAACACAAGCATGAGTCTTCGGGTAAGTACTCTGTCGATTCTTTGTGTTCTCCTTATTGTTATGCCGGGATAATGATGTGTAGATTGTGGGGGTTACATAATTCCGCAAATTTCACTATAGAGATGGTTCCTTTGATGGAGGCAGCATGTAATAGTGAAATAATGGATTGGGCAACTATATTGTCTGATAAGCTAGCGACCGCAGTCCTTGAGTTTAGAAACAAATCCCGCATTACTGAAAGGGTCATTCCCCCATTCTACTATAGTGCCTATATCTTGGACACCCTGTGTTTTAATTCTGAATTTCCTGTGCTTGGATGGAGATGGACTCCACAAGACCCCATGCCCATTCATATATACCATCAGAAGTTATGGAAATCTCCCTATAAGCACCATTTATATCAAGTTTGCAACGGTTTTATGTTACCCATTCACTATTCTATTTTTGATAAACCTGCTCCTAAGATTTCCTACCAAGCGGGGGTTGACTTGACATCCGTAGGAAGATGGTTCGGAGAGGAAAAATTCACCTATGTAAGAGTTTTCGGTAGCCAAGCCAAACCTCATGTCCTCCCTTTGTACATAGCTGATAAACTGTTAGCCAGGGAGGTAGCCTATCAGATTACATCCGAAGGAGTTACACAAACTCTAAAGAGCAAAAAGAAGCAGGTTTGGCCTCTATGTCTACGCTCTACATGACTTTAAACATGCAGAGAAAGAAGTTGATAAAATCAAGGCACTAAGTCTAGCCACTCTTCCTAATAGGCGATTTGATCCAAACAAAGTCGCCTACAATGCACTGGAACAGGCAAAATTAACTAAATTTGATCATAAAGAAGATATGTTTGATGACCTGTTCTCCTTAGCCGAGTCAATATTCCAAGTTAAATTGCTGGCCAGAATGAAATATCAGGATGATGGGTTAGTTGAATTTAATAGACTTAGAGAACAGAGGTTGCAAACTCTACCTCTAGATCTGTTAGCAACAACCCCAATGACAGAATCAAGCGAGCCTAAGCAGCGACTCACTAAGGAACCTCCTGCTACATCAAAAGAGCAGGAGCAAGTGCATGCAAAAGAGCAAGAGGAAATCCATAGAAAAGAGCAAGAGGAAACCCAGGGAAAAGAGCAGGAACAGAGCAGCACAGAGGTGAATGTAGATGCCTAGATTGACCCAAAATTGCTCCAGGAATGGCAGCAATTCGACTCAATCATAAGCAATCTTGAGAGCTCGAAGGAAGCTGAAACATCAAAAGCGGCTGACACATAGGAGACAACATATAAATAGGTTCCAAGTGGAACCAAAAACCTACCCAGTTCTACAGGAATAGAAATAATTCCTAATGATCCCTCCAATCAGATTGTTTTGCAAGTAGAAGAAATTCCTCCATTAGATGTCTTTTACAGCCCAAAGCACAAGGCTGTAGTAAAACGACAGTGGAAAAGGAGAAGGACTGATCAACCTCCCCTATTCCCTGAACAAACAGTGACGGGCAACGTGGTTTGGAAGGAGGAGTTTGATCCTTCTGATGACCTAATGAAACTGTCCCAATATGCTGGAGCCTATTCGGCAGCCACCATAGACAAGGCATCAGAAGTTAGTAATCTATTAAAAGGAAAGGACCAGGAAATCACTTTGCTACAAGCACAACTATAGGAGGCATAGCAAAAGGCAGAATAACCAGAACGGCAATTGTTTACACAGCAACAAATAAATAATCAATTGAATAAACAATTGCAGGAAGAGAAATAGAGAATCGATTCGAGTGTAGTTCAAAAGCAGAAAGAGTTGTCGGAAGCATTGGAAAAACTAAAAGCAATGAATGAATAAATGGTGAAGTCGAAAGATGAGCAAATTGCTCAACTATCAGCCCAAATAGAGAAAACCAAGAATCTTCCATAGCCAGCTGAATTCAGAGCAGAGGCATTACAGATAAACAAGGCATTGGTGACACAGATAAGGCTGTTATGTCAACAAATCGCCCAAGAAGAACCTTTATGTGACTTAACAGCATCAATAAGTGATAAATCGACTGATGCTAGAACAGACTTAGAGTAGGCCGATGAGACCTTGACTAATTTTCTTGAGTGGCAAGACACTGATGAGGGACAGGCAGCTAATTTTCCAAAAATCCTAGAATCGCATAAAGAGATATTATTTATGGAATGGCAGTCCCAGTTAATGAAAGCAGAGAGAGCAGTTTCTAGATGAAAATTAACCACAAGTAATTTGGTTGAATTGATTAATGATACTCTCTACTTATCTAACATGATCTCTCAATGTACCCCAGGTAAATTGCTATCGGCTAAAACATTGGAGCAGTCATGTTATCAAGAGCTGGAGAAAATGGGATATTAATCGCAGGAATTAACAGTTTGACATGGGACACCTATTGGTTGTTCTTAGTCAAACCATACAGCCAGAGAGCCGCCCTCAAGTGCCTCATAGATGCAATCGGGTGTATCATTCCCGATATACAAGATGCCACCTATGATGCCCAACTTAATTCTCGTCTCAACCAACCACCAGAAGTGGAACCAATGCTTGCAATATGCCAGCTCAGGTCTAAAGGCAAACAGCCTAAGTGATGAATCATGCTGCCGACTGCCAGATTGCCGTGTGGAAGATATTCTGAATCAAGCTGTACCAATTAAGTAGGATTTTAGTTTCATAGTTAGTTAGTTTTAATCAAGTATTTATAGACCCTTTCATGTATTTAGAAAGGGTCGTAAGTTTTTGTATATGACTTAAACCTGAAGTTGCACTACTGTATTTCAGGCATATTCTTTTATAAAGACTGGGCCAATTATTACAATTTTGATAACGAAGCTTTTATGTGAATGTGCACTACTGCCTTTGTTTAAAAGTGTTTCTGCGTCGGAAGAAGGAATCCAAATATCGATTGATATTGGGAGTGATTTGCAACTCATATGGTACTACTATCTATGTCTGAGTTCATTCCTTTTATGTGAATTGTTGTTTGATCGCTCTTGCGATTATCAGATATATGCATGTGTTTTAACAACACTCTTTACACTTTCCACTACTGGATGTTTACAACATGCTTTTCTTTTAATCATACATGTATCAGTAATATAAAAGGATAGGTGTAATAATGTGTTAATCACTTTGTTCAACTACTTGATCAAAGTAATCATTAAGTAAAGGAATTTCTATGTTTATTGCTTAGAGTCATCTATATGCCTATCAATGAACAGAGATCATCAAACGTTGCACTTCAAAGAATAGAAGCCTCCCGGATAGAATAGTTATTTATATTTTCGCTGATAGATTAGGTCATCCATTCATTATCATTTATTAGAAATCAATCACTCATCCATCCCCTTTTATTCATTATTGGGAAACTGGTCCCATTATATCCAGTCAGAGCCACCATTCCAAACGGAAAAGGAGTTGTATTAAGGTCCGGACTGGGTGGTTATCCCCCAATGTTGATACAATGATTTTTGGGGCATCAACAGAACCTTAATACCAGAATAAAAGGATCCATATGTGATGATCTTCTGTCCAAGAAAAATTAAAACCTGTTTAAACAAAATTTCCATTTTATCTACAACCTGTTCATTTGCATCAAAATGCACATTAGTTTGGATCTAGGGGGTCCTACACCATAGGTATTATAGGCATATATTAATTAGCAAACATCTACCCATATGTACAATTTGTATCATAAAGTACCTCTGCAGCTTCCTTTCTAATCCAATCTTGTTGATGTGGATCATGGAACCCTAATTTTGAAGGTGGAAAATGCATAGGTAGAGCATTGATGGAGGAATATTGGAAACAATGTAGGTCCAATAGATTAGTATGGAATAGCCATTAATTATCATACAAAATTATTGGTACTCTGGAAAAATCAAGAGCTACATAAATTATGTAAGATATCACAAGGTCAAAATAAAAAAATAATATGAAAATTTTGTGATATAGATAATGCAGATTAAGACAGATTGGTTCATATGTATGTTTATTTTGGATACAAGAGAATGAGCTACAAGAATAGCAGGGATTGAATTGTCAGAACAACTGCGGTAGAGTTCAATCCTATCACCTAATTAATACAATATTGTGTAGCTACAATGTAACATTGTATGATGAACACTACAATTGCATAATGATTTACAGATGGAGTGTAAATATTCTTGGATGTCAAACCTCCATGACAAGCTATGCATCTGTTTAGTTCTTGGACAAATTGGTTGGACATGCAATAATATCAAACCTGAGAATGAATGCTGGTGTAATTATTTGGATATAGGCTGCTAAGTGAATAGATCCATGTGAAATTCTTTCCATTGTCCTTAAATTCACTGTCATAGAACAACATATATCAAATGGAACAACATTAGCTAGTCTATAACAAATTACTAACAAAGAACATCCCACCACTAAGCCTAACAACATCTTTATTATCAGGAATTCCAGCATGATTTTAAAAGTCAACACATGAGTAGCTTGGTCATATTTTAGCCTTTTCTATCTTTTCCAGTCATAATGATGACCTCAGAGCTTCCAGACTAAGTCCATTTGTTGTCCCTTTACTACTGCCAATAATCTCAGCATGTGTGCAAGTGCTAAGTCATCTTTCCTTTGGGACTGTGGACAAGTTTCAAAACACTGAGACAGATTTTGCGAGCACATCATCCTCATAATATCACACATATTGATTCATGTGTCCAGGATCATGCTACTATAATCCATAAAACCATGAGTGGAAAGAAAATATGCATCAAGACAAACTATCTACATCAAAATGAAAGGTACATGCATCACCATGATCAACCCAGAACAAGAAGCATGAGATCACCAAGAAACAAACCATCAAAGAAAAGATGGAAACGATGTAGTAGGGGGTTTGTTACCATCATCAACAAACTGTTGTACATCCACATGAACAGTATCATCTCAAAGTTGGGCATCACTACATTCCGAAAGGAGAAGCATTGCTAGGTTGTACACCTCAAGATGAAGTACCAACAATGATGACCTCATCTAGCAAGGGAAGGCTGGAAAAAACATCCAAATGAGACTAATCCCTTTAGTCTTGACTCCCCATAGACTATTCAATAACTACAAAGAATGAACTCGGAGGAGTTTGTATAGGTGGACCAACACAAGATGGAGATGTGGAAAGGTTCACTACAACCAGTTGGGAGTCATCAACAAGCAACCCAACAAGAGAGGAAGAGGCATGTTCCATGGATACATGCTGAGAGTCATCACCAGAAAGGAGCTATAGAGGAGATCTTAGTAGTCATCATGAAAAGGCTCATCAAAGATAGCACCATGATGCTTAGTCACTTGGTGAGAGGTAGGGTCATAGAGATGATACCCCTGAAAAGTTTCATAGTAGCCAACCAAAGTCCTATGAGGAGTCTAATGGACAGGAGATATATCATGTCTTTCATGATACAAGTGGGTCCATGCACTTGATCCAAAGAACCTAAAATGTGAGATAGAGGACTTCCAACCATGCAACCAATAAGTTTCTGACCTTGCATCAAGGAAGAATTTGGGCTGGTCATGGAGACAGTGGTATCTACAAAATATTTAATGTTTGTAGATCATCACACCATTTTAAGTACCATGGGGAGAACAATGTTATTTCTGATTGTAGTGAGCTAAGAATTTACCAATTAGAGATTTGATGTCTCAAATGATTATAGGAACTGGTGATTTTACTTTTTGGTTTAATATGGTTGTTGATAATCCATTTACTTTAATGAGATATTAAACTTAGGTGTTAAAGTTCAAGTGAATGAACAACGCATACCCACTAGGATCCCGTGAACAAAAGCACTAAAGTAACCTGAATGGGTTCCATTACCAACTTCAAAATTCCCAGGGCTAAGTTTAACCATTACTAAAATCATACAATGCATAGAAATAACAATATAGGTGTCCACAATCCCACCAATATCATGGCTCCTAGGGGCAAGCTTCCATCATCCATCCAAGCAACAAGTATAATCATGAGTGAGTAGAAAATATGTGCAAAATTTTACAACAATGATGACCTCATCTAGCAAGGGAAGGCTGGAAGAAACATCCAAAGGAGAGGATGGACTAGATGATGAAGTAATCCCTTTAGTCTCGACTCCCCATAGACTATTCAATAACTACAAAGAATGAACTCAGAGGAGTTTGTATAGGTGGACCAACAGAAGATGGAGATGTGGAAAGGTTCACTACAACTAGCTGGGAGTCATCAACAAGAAATGCAACGAGAGAAGAAGAGGCATGGTCCATGGATACATGCTGAGAGTCATCACCAGAAAGGAGTTATAGAAGAGATCTTAGCAGTCATCATGATGCTTAGTCACTTGGTGAGAGGTAGGGTCATAGAGATGATACCCCTGAAAAGTTTCATAGTAGCCAACCAAAGTCCTATGAGGAGTCTAATGGACAGGAGATATATCATGTCTTTCATGATACAAGTGGGTCCATGCACTTGATTCAAAGAACCTAAAATGTGAGCTAGAGGACTTCCAGCCATGCAACCAATAAGTTTTTGACCTTGCATCAAGGAAGAATTTGGGCTGGTCATGGAGACAGTGGTATCTACAATAGATTTAATGTTTGTAGATCATCACACCATTTTAATTACCATGGGGAGAACAATGTTATTTCCAATTGTAGTGAGCCTTGAATATAGTGAGCTAAGAATTTACCAATTAGAGATTTGATGTCTCAAATGATTATAGGAATTGGTGATTTTACATTTTGGCTTAATATGGCTATTGGTAATCCATTTAATTTAATGAGATATTGAACTTAGGTGTTAAAGTTTAAGTGAATGCACAATTCACACCCACTATGATCCCATGAAAAAAAGCACTGAAGTAACCTGAATGGGTTCCATTACCAACTTCAAAATACCTAGGGCTAAGTGTAACCATCACCAAAAGCATGCAATGCATAGAAATCACAAGATAGGTGTCCACAGTCCCACCAATATCATGGCTCCTAGTGGCAAGTAAACATCATCCATACAACAAGTTTATCTAAAGTATAATAGAAGAGATTCATAATAGTGCCAATAAGGACTATGAATCAGTATTAAGACACCTGTGGCTCAGTCATATTTGTAGCTGTCAGTTCAAAAGGAACAAAGCAATCCTCTCCAAGGAAAAATCCAAAGCAAGTCTCTTAATATCTTCATTTAGTTAGAAATATTTGTGATATCAAAGTATGATTCTGCCAAGTTGAACTCATTATTGAATGGTCAGAGCATGTGAAAAAGACTTTCCGAGCATGTTTACTGATGGAGTTGCAGCAAGATGAGGTTAGATTGATGAAGGTTGAACTGAAGTAAGACTTCAGAGGGAGCTATAGAGTCTCTAGTAGAATAACTTGATGATAAATACAAGTCGTGTCCACTGATTATGATGACTCTGATGATGCCTTTAGTTGCATTGATGACCTTGGCATATGGGCCTAAGGGTCTATAGTACAAAAAGGACAGGTTGCAGGTGGCTCATTGATTATGTTTAGAGGAAATTATGAACTAGCCACGTTGATTGAATTATAAAGACACCATTACTGATGATGCCTAATTAATGACCCTCTCATTTATTAATATAAAAGGGAGTTGACTTTTAAAGTCGAGATAGAAAGACCTAGCCTTTATTTTTTTCTACACTTAAAGGTCTGATGAGAAGAAAAAGCGACGGGTCTGCACATGTATATCTTGTGGAATCCCTGGTGTTCTTGATAAACACCCTATCAGCCATATGTTCTTGGCATTCCTTCCATAAAGGGGCATGAAATTTTCAACTTTGTTCTTGTTTCTTTAGTTCTCTCATTTCCGGTGGTGCAATGTACCATTATTTTCTCCAACTACATCATGAGCTAGTGTACAAAATTAGATATACCTTGCACTATCAATTATATCCTTAAGAGATTGGTGGCTGTAAATCTAGCGTGTAGAGACTGTTTGTGGAATATTAGTGTTGTGGATAATTTTGATCCCATTTTGAAAAGGATTTCCAAACATGGAAGAGATTACTATGGATGTCGTGTCAAGAAGTAATACTTGAAGGAAAGCCATTAAACCATTGATGGAAATTATAGGTTTAGTATTTGGGAAAGAACAAAATGGTGCAATTAATGCACTTATCAAGTCATCATTGGAAATTATTCCGAGGCAACTACCATTCTAGATGCTAAAAGTCATCTTATAGAATAGATCTTTTTAAAATGTCTCAGTTTGGATTGGAACTGGAAGAGTCTTGGGTATAGTGGCTATTATTTCAATTAAATAAATTTCAATCAACTCTCTGTATTTATAAATACAAGAGTAAGTCAATTCATACCAAGCAAATGGGGATTTGAGTTGGAATGAAGTGAATAAAAGAACAACACAACCCAATAAGCATTTTGCTTTTATATCGTATATGGGACATCATACATCCATAAGGAGATCAACATAATTCTTTCATTCAACTTAAACATTTGGAATGAATTAATGTAGAGGCCATTTCTATCAGTATGAAGTTATATTTCCAACTAGAAGATTGTAGCATTACCATTGCTACATGTTGAACACTTTCTCGACTACTTTATATTTCAGGCTATAATATAAGCCCGTGAAAATGCCAAATCTAATGAAGCAGGATGAAGAATGCTCTGCTTGTGGTGTTATATTGCATTGAACTACAAAAAACTGGGATTTTTTGTGAATATGGGAGAATTTCAATGATGCAGGTTCATCCATCAATCATCTAGCATGATAACTATGACAACATCTACCAGCAATAGGTTCCTAGACTATATGAAGGTCAAGATTGTTGTTCACCATGTTTCTTATTGGACTATATTCAAATACAATGATGCATATATCTATATAATTTCCATCTTTAGTGGATCCAGATATCAAGGGATTAGGAAGCAAATTTAAAACAAGTCAACAGTGATTGTGGTAGAGAGACTTTGAAGTAATACTCAAAGAAACTTACAACCACAATTTTGACAAGATGTTATATTTCTACAATTTGGATATTCAGATTCATTTAGGAAACCAAATAATAAACGTGCAATGGATGAGGATTCCCTCCAAAATGGGGATGAATTCACCCCTTAATAAACACACAATACAAAGAGGCCTATGATGGGCTACACTTCAAGAGTGCTAGCTACTAGTCATGTTAGATTCTTTCCCAAATACATTACTTATGAATGGCTAGTCTTCTCAGAACTTTTTTATTGGTGCAAGGAAAAAGAAGAAAATTATGTTATTAGTTGCTTGATTCAAGAGATGGCTACAAAAAGGGAGGGCTTGGCATGATTCATACACATTACATAATACAAATCTTGGCACGTGGTTGGTTAGAATTTGCAATGAATCTGGAAATTGGAAAAGACCTATTAGAGATAGAATTTCACAAGCTATGAGAGAAGGGACTTAATACATGCTCCATATTATGTTATCAAAAATATCTCATTCCCAGGGACAAAGATATTAAAGGCTTGTTTTCAATGGTCCAATTTGAAAAAACTCTCAGAACGATACCAGAAAAATGTCCAAGTGGAAAAATCTGCCATGGTTGTTCGTTCTCAAATTCGATTTTTTTATGGTACCCAGTGCCCACAATGTCATGCGTAATGAAAAGTGTTTTGGTAGTATTAATAAGTCTATGTTGTCTAGGCCAGCAACGAAACACATTATAAAGCTACATTAGCTTTAATCTTACCAAACTTGAAGCAGGAAAACAACTCTGTCATCAAATATCAAATTAAAATAGGATGGAACAAGCTAGGCATCAACAAAGCATCAAGGGACCCTTTAATCTGCATGACATCATACTTCATAGCAATGTCAATGTAGAAATATTACTTGCAGAAGGATGTTGAGTACTATAGGGATCATGACAACTCTCTTTATTTAAATAAATTCTAAATATCAAGGCAGTTACAACAACAATACTTCTGTAGAATCCCAAGATCTTGCAGGTTTATATACATGTCAACTAGAAACTAGTAAAGGGAAGAAACAATGTGCCAATTGAGAATCCAAGAATGTTGAACTAAATCCCTTGAGGCATTTCCTTCTAGGTAAGGTAAAATGTTAGGCTTTTTAGCGCTAAGTGTTACAACCTGGGCTCTATTTTAGTTTATTGGAAACAATGATTAAATTTTGAAGAGTGCAGATGACGTTGGAAAACTTAGCTACATGATTGAAGACATATAATGAACAAACAGAATATGAGTAGGGTTATCAAAGAACAGAGTGTGCATATTAAATATGTAACATAACATTCTAGGAAGTGAGCTAAGAACAACATGTTTAGAATTACAACATGCCTATAAATCTAATTCAACCTCTGATTCAACAATGCACACCAAGGCTCATCTTTGACATGTGAATTACAGTAGTTGTAGTGGAGATATAACCTTGAGTTGGCCCATCTTCCTAGTATATTGCTTTGATGAAAATACATTTTCTATATTTGATGGCAAGTTTAAATCAGATTGAACTTGTTATCTCAAAATCAGACCCTAGAAGGCTACTGACCAGGAAGACCTTAAGTAACTATTTCAAACCTACTTTAGGCTGAGGCTTAGCCACCCCAACCTGAGAGGGCTCTCTCAAAGGATTAATGTTTTTGATTATGATTAAGATGGCTAACTCTTGGGAAACAAAGATAGAAAAATGTAATTTGTGGAAACACAACTAAAAAGAATCCATTGGGCTTATGGAGTCAACATTGTTTTAGTACAACAATGATATCAACCTTACATAGAATTCAGGGCATTCAGGATTCAAGACATTTAGAACATACCAGAAACATATAGGACCACACAGTCTATGAATGTATAAAGGAAGTTAGAGCACCATGAGTGATTTCTAAGTAATTACACATTCATACTACTGCAAATATTGAGAAAAGAATAATACAACACATTCTGAGCATCGAATCCCTCTTGATTCCTGAGAAGCAAAGCCAATCTTGCATTACTAAAACAGAGTCTTCACATAAAGCCAAATTTCAGAGCTTTTCTGAATAATTTTCCAACCCTTGGTACATTTCTCTCTCTGCTATATATAGAATTCTTTTACAAGGCTGAGATTCCTCCTCCAACATGAGGGGAACTCGAATTCTACTTCTTATGACACCTATTCAAACTTTAACTACCTATTAAATGTAACAAACTGCTAACTAGACATTTTAGAGATCTAAGGCAAATAGGAGTCTAACTCAATCAATTCTCGTTCTTTGACAAGTGGTCTCTTTTAGTTTAGCTGTGGTAGGTGTTTGTAGCTGCCTGCTGGCCCTTAATGTCACATCTTCTCCATTGCTCCTGAAAAGTAGGAAACTGCCCCTGTTTATCTGCTTTTGGTTTTCCTCAAAGATATTCGAAACCAATGAACCATGTCCTTCTTCTTTGATTATACAAAAATATATTAGAATGCCATGTCCTTGATGTGCTATCGACCTTTTCCATGTGTGAAGACAAGACCTCCTCCAAGCTGTCTGACATATCATGAACTGTAGTAAATCTGATCACTTTATAACAAAAAGTTTAGAGTTCGAATATATGTTTCTTCCACCTATTTCTTCCCTTGTTGAATGTTGACACCTATTACATGATCCCTTGAAGAGATTCATTTTTCAAAAATTTCCCTTCGGTCCCTCAAAATTGGTTGACTGAGTTTTAATTATGTAGCTACAACAGTTTCGTAGCGCACTACAAAATTGTTGTGCGTTAGGCATCATCTTCAGCAGTTTCGTAGCGCGCTACAAAAACTATTGTGTAATCACCAAAACATAGCCTAATACCAAAAATTTGCTATCTTGAGCTTCCTTATATTTAAACATTCTTTTCAACTACTCCAAAGCTTTTCAAAACTGAGTGGAAATGTATGATTCTTCAAGAAAAATTATAACAAGGAAAACCATCAAAATTTGGAACATAACCTTACTTGATGTGTGGTTTCCTTAAGGAGATCTTTCCCGCTGCCTTAGCTGCAGCTTCAACTCTTCAATTTGCTTCTTCATGACTCTGATCCCAGCTCTCAGCTTTGTATTGACCTTTCTAATGAATTGTGCTTCCTTTATTGCAGGGATAGTCCAGCTACGGAATTGAACATTACAGTCGACCACCTCGGGTATTTGAAATGTTTTGTCCTCCCACCGAGCTTGCATTTGGTTAAAATAAGCTTCCTTGATTGCATGTTTCCTGGAGGCTTTCTTCATTCTAGCAATTTCAAAGTTTGCCGATTCCAACTTCCTTTTCAACTCTTCAACACTATCTTCTTCTTGAAGGGTAACTGCTTTACCTTTATCTTTTCCTTCATGAGACTGTGTTATCTCCTCTATTTCATCTGCTCCTGGCAGTACCTCCTGTATGTGTTTGAAATTCCTCGTTATGGGTCTTCTTGGCTTAAAGACAAATTGAGCAACCTGATCATCAAACTTGTGTTTTTTCGAGGCTTTGACTCTCTTAGCCTTGTCTTTTCCTGACTCTATCAAATCTGCTTGAACCAGGGGAGATTCTTCAATATCAATGGCTTGCAGTAAATCATTCAAGTCTCCCTTTGAAATAGGGCTTTCCTCAATAATCACGGACTTGCCTTTTTCTTTAGCTACCTAGCTCCTAGTCCTTCTTCTTTGGACTCCTTCACCTGTGTTTGATTCATGTGCACCTTCTTTGATCTGAGTTTTCTCTTTAAGGGATTGCTGGGGTGTATCTTGGATAATCAGTGGCTTGGTGGATTCCCTTACTTTTTTCCTAGCCTTCAACTTTGCAAACCTCCTGGATCTTGTTTCTACCTGATGACCAGTTGTTGTTGGAATATCTTTTGCAGCTTGAGGACTAAGACCAGTCTCATTCTTGAAACTAGACATAAACATGAATGTGGGCTAGTCCCTACCTACTTTCTAGAGTTCATGCAGCACGATCAACTTAACTAAGCCGTGGTGAAACAAGGAGGTGTCACAGGCTTCTTTCCTTAGCTGCACCTTGTCACACATTTTGCTTAAACTACGAAATAAGTAGAAAGTTAAATCAAGAGATATCTTTCCTGTGAAATGCAGCAGAAGCTTAAAATGATATGAATACACCTTATTGTATCTCCCTTCACAGGTAAGGTACCTCTGTATGTAGGTAAGCAAATTGGCATATGAGTCCTTGACATAATTTCTAGGCACAAACTTGTTTAAATCTGAGTCAATGAACTCGGGCTTCAGAAATTCTTTGCAGGGGGTCATATCAAATTTGAAATTCTTAAACCAAGTTTCTTTTCCCCTTGGAATCTCAGTAACTGTGGATATTACCTCTGGTGAGACTTGAAATTCGAGCATCCCAACCTTTGAATTCAGTCCTGTGAAATTCAAAGAAAATTCCTTGGTGATTTGTGCATGACCTCCCTGGAGTTTCCCGCAAAAATTCCAACATCTAACCTGCTTGAACACGTGCTCAACTTCTCTTTTCTTCAGGATAAGGTCTAAACCTTCAGGTTCATTCCTCAAACATCTCCCTGATCTGTGCTCTTACCTTTCTGTAGATCCTTCCATGAGACCTCAGCGTAATGAAGGTTAGATATACTAGCGTTGCTCAATCTTCGATCTCTGCCTCACTTGAATGGCTGCCTCGCTTGATATACAATGCATTCAAATTGAACGTTTGTAGATTTGTTCCTCATGCAATGAATACAATCACAATTAAGACTGTGAATACCTGGCTTTTCTTGGAACTTGCAATCTGAGCGTACCAAGGTACCTAGCGACTGTAATGATGGAGATAAGCGGTTGGACATGATATGTGGAGTGTATAAGATGACAGTGAATGATGAAACCATAACTGAACTTGAAAGATTTGACAGTTAGGAAAGATTTGCTACGGATTGCACGAATCTCTGATTTCATAGCGCAGCCAGTGTAAAATCTGGATTATGCGCTACGAAATCACCTAAAGCATGTTGCGCTGTGAAAACACCTAAAAAGGATTTATGCGTTGCGAAAACACCTAAAAATGATTTATGCGCTACGAAATCACCTAAAGGGCTTTGTAGCACATAATAACCTTTGAACAAAGCTGAAACATGGAAGTTGTGTGAGTTATGAGACCAGTGATGAATGAGGATGAATGGTTGATGAATGGTTGACCTTTATTTAAGCATACCATCAAGACTCCTAAGATTCAGACTCTAAGACAAACAAAAATCAAACCTAGACTAGCACCGAACCTTTACCCTCAAACTAATGTGAGCAATTTGGGAATTAGAATTCTTAAGTGATAACAGAACTGTAATATGATCTATCTTCTCCCTTGATTGATGGACAAGAAAGGATCCAATCTAGGACTACTAGTTGGAAAATCAATAGAAGAAGATTGAAAATCAATATTTTTTCACAATGCTTAGTGTTCATGCATGTAGTTTGTTTAGGGAAGATGATGTCATACTAGAGGGATGCCTTGATTTATAAGAAAGTTCAATGGTTTTTTGGATTTGATCAAAGCAGGGGAAATGTGGCTCTATATTGCAAGGATAGACTTCAGATGACCATGGTAAATAAATCTCTTATAAATGAGACTATCTAGTGAGAGAATATCATGTCCATTGGCACTCTACTAAAACCAAGCTCAGATTATCGAAGGTGTTCAAAGGTCAAGGACAAGAGAGATATTTTATCAATTGATCAAGTGGCATAAGCAATTCACTCAGTTCCAACGGCAGATTGAGGCAACAATATACAAGTAATGGTGGTTTACATGGATAATCCTAGTCATAACAAGCATCACGCCACTGCGTGTCTGGGCCATCATGCTGAGGCCCAAGATGGATGCCTTTTGATGGAGAAACAATCTTGAATTCTGCAATTCCACTAATAACAATAATTCAAGCTAACAAGACTAACAACATGCATAGTGAATACAGAACATATTGATCATTAAGATACATCACAAACACATACACATGAGTAGAATAGTTCTCAATTGTATTAGTAGATGAAACATGATAGAATAAGTCATGTGTAGAACACATAACTCATACTACCCTTTCAACAACTAAACAACTCTCTATCATAATAGATAACAACCTCTCTAGATACATGAAAATCCTCATATATATAGGCAACTTATGTGGCTACAAAAGATTCTGGAATATACTAGGGAATCTACCAGCTATAACCCAATCATACAACAGGATCTCCACCTTTATAAACCTGCATAGAGGGTCAAAGAGACTGGGCATAGAGGATGTATAAGAGGACTCCTAGGATTCCACATACTTAGGGTTCTATGGCTTCTGGTACTCTACAAATTCATCTTCTGCTGCAATCATATCTATGCCAGTACTTACATAAAAGCAAGGGCACAAAAAATCACTGATCACACGTTCCATCTCATCCCTGAGCTAGTTCCATCATCCTACCAATAAAAAAGGGGCTCCAACTTAGGGACTTCTCTTATAATAACATCATTGAATCTGTTGAACTCATTAAACACAAGTTTCTAGTCCGGCCTCTTGGATTTTTTGGGTGCACTATTTTATGGATGTATCTATCGTAGCTTCCTTCTAAGGGATTCACTTAGTTAGTGCCATCATCTCAACATCTTCTCTTGACTTCATTGGCTTCACTGTTGGGAACTGAGAATGTCCTTTTTATGTAATTTCACCTAAAACCAACCAACCCTAATAACTTGAGTTTGATATTTCTTCTAAGGTTTGTATTCTACTCTCCAAACCTTGATAATGCTCCTAGGGGTTGTCCTCTACTCTATGATAAGAAATTAATATAAAAAGCTCTATGGTATAACGTGGTAAGGGTAAATGGAATTCACATGATCTATAAATAGAGTTTGAGGATTCCATAGCTTGTATTATGATATAAGTGTAATATACCCTATAGAAACAAAAATAAATGCAAATAACATCCATATATTTAGTATAAAGTAATAAAAATAATCAATGCAATTGTAATGGTAACCAAAATAAGATACCTTGATTATTAGGAGCACAATTTTCACTTGCCTCTTCTAGGAGGGAACCTCTAGTAGAGTAAATCTTAGTTACAATAGTAATCCAAGGCATCTTTTACAATTTTTTTACCTCTATATATACTACTTTCTAACCTTCCAGAACATTCTAGAGGAGGAAAACCTTCTAGCAAGTCCTCTCATAATAGTTGCAGTCACACTACTGCCATCATTGTCTAATAATGATGACCTTTCTTATATAACCATATATTAATCTATTTGTTAAGGGTTAGGGAGGCTAGGACCCTAACATGTCCTCCCCCTTAGAGAACAACCTTATCCTCAAGAGTTGAGATGTGGAAATTGGTGTAGAATGTTAGCAGGCTGGAAGGTGCCACCTCAAGTGGTCTTTCCTTCCATTGTATTAAAACTTATTGAATGGTGTGATGGTAGAGATGTCTCTCATAGTGCTTGAGGACTACTTCTAGCTGCAACCAAATGGAGCCTTCTGCATCCAATTCTGATAGACTAGTTCTAACAATGCAATTGGATCCAATCACTTTCTATTTGGGGCTTGTTTCACTTGATTACTGTACATGTGGCTTGAACAACCCATAATTTATGTGTTTTGGATTGGTTAATGGTAGATAAATTTGTTTTACTTCTCCATTGGTTAGATTAGTGGACTTCCCTTAAAATATTAGTTGAACACCTCTTTATAAATAGAAACGCATTTCCTCATTGGTACTCATGGTTGGAGTGTAGGAGAAACCCCTAAGAATTCTGATATTTTGGAGATTTGTATATTTAGAAAGAAAAAAATAGACCCCGTTCTTTTAACTACATGTAGGGAGTCAAGTCAACCTAATAACCACCTACATTGGGTCAGGATGTAAGGGGGTGTGTTACAATATTTTGGTTGTTATTAATTGTTGGGTAGTGTATCCAAGCTCTAGTTTGTTTGGTCAATGGAAGATAGGGCAGAAGAAGTCCTCCTTGAGGTTACAAACCCTAACCAAGAGAGCAAGGCACTTACTCATTAAGAATAATTTGGTATGTGAATCTTCTAATATTTGTTTTAGGTGTATTAATAGATGAAACATGATAAAATAAGTCATGTGTAGAACCCATAACTCATAGAATCCTTTCAAAAACTGAATAAATCTCTATCATAATGGATAACAACCTATAAAACCTCTCTCGATCCATGAAAATCCTCATATATCTAGGCAACTTAGGTGGTTACAAAAAATTCTAGAATATACTATGGAATCTACCAGCTATAACCCAATCATACAATAGGATCTCCACCTTTATAAACCTACATAGAGGGTCAAAGAGACTGGGCATAGAGGATGTATAAGAGGACTCCTTCGATTACACATACTTAGGCTTTTGTGGCTTCTGGTACTCTACAAATTCATCTTCTGCTGCACTCATATCTATGCCAGTACTTAGATAAAACAAGGCCACAAAAACTCACTGACCACGCCTTCCAACTCATCCCTGAGTTGGTTCCATCATCCTACCAATAAAAAAGGGGCTCCAACTCAGGGACTTATCTTATAATAGCATCATTGAATCTGTTGAACTCATTAAACACAAGTTTCTAGTCCGGACTCTTGGATTTTCTGGGTGGATTATTTTATGGATGTATCTATCATAGCTTCCTTCTAAGGGATGCACATAGTTAAGGGATGCACATAGTTAATGCCATCATCTCAACATCTTCTCTTGACTTCATTGGCTTCACTGTTGTGAATTGAGAATGTCCTTTGTATGTAATTTCCCCTAAAACCAACCAACCCTAATAACTTGAGTTTGATCTTTCTTCTAAGATTTGTATTCTACTCTCCAAACCTTGATAATGCTTCTAGGGGTTGTCCTCTACTCTATGATAAGAAATTAATATAACAAGCTCTTTGGTATAGTGTGGTAATGGTAAATGGAATTCACATGATCTATAAGTAGATTTTGAGGATTACGTAGCTTTTATTATGAGATAAGTGTAATATACCCTATAGAAACAAAGATAAATGAAAATAACATCCATATATTTAGTATAAATTAATAAAAATAATCAATGCAATTATAATGGTAACCAAAATAAGATACCCTAATTATTAGGAGCAAAATGTTCACATGCCTCTTCTAGGAGGGAACCTCTAGTAGAGTAAAGCTTAGTTACAATAGTAATCCAAGGCATTTTTTACAATGTTTTTACCTCTACATATACTACTTTCTAACCTTCTAGAACATTCTAGAGGAGGAAAACCTTCTAGCAAGTCCTCTCATAATTGTTGCAGACACACTACTACTATCATTGTCTAATAATGATGGCCTTTCTTATATAACCATATATTAATCTATTTGTTAAGGGTTAGGGAGGCAAGGACCCTAACATGTCCTCCCCCTTAGAGAACAACCTTATCCTTGAGAGTTGAGATGTGGAAATTGGTGTAGAATGTTAGCAGGCTGGAAGGTGCCACCTCAAGTGGTCTTTCCTTCCATTGTATTAAAACTTATTGAATGGTGTGATGGTATAGATGTCTCTCATAGTTCTTAAGGACTACTAATAGCTGCAACCAAATGGACCCTTCATCTTCACATGCTAAGGAAATCAATAAAAAAGCATGAATTAATAAAGGAAATGGGGAATAATTTGTCATCGAACTAATTAGATCAAAAAATACAGCAAGGAGAAAAGAAGGCTACCCTTCTAGGAGGTCATATCTCCTTCTCACTCATCATAGGTCTATCCATATGAGATAAGGGTCCATGCATCTAGCAATCACGGTTAGGAAGAGCAGGTTCTAGACCCATTATTTTCTCTCTCTAAGCCTGACCACTTCTTTAGGTGACCAGGAAAATAATCATCTTTCCTTGAGTTATCACTTCCTCTACCATGATTCTCCAATCTTGGGCTCATATCCTGATTCCTCACACAAGTATTCTTCTTCCTCTAAATTTTGAGACACCATTATACTACTTATTATATCAATTTCCTTAGGTGGTTGTACATGTGAAAGTATTCCATGCGAGGATGTCTGGCCCTTGTAATTTCCATATGCATCAATTAGAGCACCATGCATTGGATGATGCCTCCAATCATAGCCATTCCTCGAACCATATGCTACACTAGTATTAGATTAGTCAAATTTCCTGAGGTGATCTCCGTCACCTTTCCCACCACAAGTCCTTTCCCATGCATAGAGCCCTACTTTAGCTGCTTTTCCTAAGATCAATGGCATTTGAAGCATGAGCCATCCTGATTGTTTGGTCTTCTACCTGACCTTGTTAGCCTATGAGTCTAGTTTGGTAGCTTTGGCTAATGGTGAAGTTGAGATTGTGTTTAGAGACGATCCTTATGAATTTTAGTGTAATTCTACCAACTATCTGGCTGTCATCCAAACCTTTATATACTAGTAAGCATAACAATGGATAATCATGCCTAGTAAGCCAAGCCCCTTATATATTATGCTCATTTTCAAAGATTCAGTAATTATAGATATAAATACAAGCCACTAGATAGAAATAATAATTATGAATCTATTAGGAATAATTAGGAATAATCCTGAAATTCTGAGGTCTGAGTAACAACATCGGTTTAAGCGCCAATCATTTAAGGAGACAGGACATGAGCATGCATTCCTATCATTCAGCCTTCCAATAATCCTTGATGGAGAAGGAGTCCTTCCAAATCCAATTCTTGATGATTACAGAGGAGCACTCCTTCCTGTTGAAGGAAGTGTAACTAGGTTCAGTCTTCATAGATGTACTTTTGATATTTGTACTTATTCAATAAAAGAAATATTATTTTTATAATATATGTCAATGAGTTTCTTTCTCATTGAAGTAAGTCTAGCACATGTCAAAGTGCTCTAGGTGAGTCAAATAGTAAAGAAAAAATATTGAAGGCCTTAAGGGCATGTTACACTATGTACAAATATATATTAAAGTCAAAGGGAAACCTCTAAGTAAAGTCAAGTCTAATCCTATGTAATGGCACCTTCAAGAAGCTCCTTCAAGCATGCTACACCACCATGGAAAATGTGTGAAGTTTTCTCAGCAAATCAGCCACCAAACTGCCCTCCAAGTCAGCCTACAAACAACCCTCAAAGTCAGCCTGCTAACAGTCAATCAATTCAACCTATAAGTCGGCCTAAATGGAGGGACAATCCTCTATTTATAGAGGTTGTCCACTCCAAATAAAACACACTACTCAATCTCTGAAATCCACAAGAAATAGAGAGGAAAGAAGGTCGAAGGAAGCCAAGGCAAACAGTCCACTAAGGTAGTGAAGAGAGGAGGATGAACATCGAAGTCTGAAGGACTACCTCTAGGGTAATACTCACAGCCACACATGTGAAAGGAGAAGGATCCGGCTACAGCCATAGCAGCAGAAGATTACAGTTCACCATACCTCATTGTTTTGGGTGAAAACTAGGCCTACAAGGCCTCCTACTCTAGCGTGGAAGAAAGACACTCAAGCAAAGGGGAGAAGAGCACATAAACCTAGTTATCCTCCCACATGTGTGAGATACTAGGGAAACAAAACAACATCATTGTCATACACCTATATTTCAATAAGGATCTTGGTTGATCAACGTTGAAGTCTACTTGTGCAAGGGATAGAAGAGGAACACCTCACCTAGAAGACTCACTCAAAAAGGTCTATCTCTAGACAAGATTCATAAGAGAATGAAGTGCTAGAAGAAGGAGGATGAAGTGTCAGAGAACGAAGTGTCAGAAGAAGTACCAGGGAATAAGGTGCAGAAAGAAGGAAGGACTTGACTTGTGCTTGGAGGATACTCTTGTCAGGGGTCTAGGGTTTGGCATTGATCAATAGAAGCTTCAATAAGAGAAATTCATCAAAGGGTTTTCCTCTCAAGAGAAGAGAGGTTTTGGCCCTGGCAGAGAGCCAACATCTTATGTTCTTGTTTTTGTGTTTTGGTGGCAGTTTGATGAAGTACACACATATGCACTAATAAGAAAAAGAAGAAAAATAAGCTAACAAGAAAAGTAAAAAGACTCCACAAATTGTTATCAAATAACAAAGAATCTCACTACCCTATTTTGCCCTAGATTCTTCAGAGCTAAGGCGACACATCAAGGAAAGGGCAACACAAGAACACTCATCAAGAAGAAGCATCTACAAAGTCGAAGCATCAAGCCTAGAAGTCTTAATCAGTTCAAGGACAAGAAGGGTGTACAATCCATCATTCATAAAGGAGGTCTACAAAGCTATAAGAAGAGCCTTATATAAATGCACCTACAAATAAGAGTTGATTAAAGTAGGACCTACATCAAGCTACAAGTCTTCAAGAAAACCTCATCACCAAGCAAGTCCACTTGGAGAAGGAAACTTGAAGAACATCAAGATCTAGGGAAGACAAGCCATCAAGCCTTCAAGGAGGAAGAAAATCCATTACATCTCAAAATTTATCAAGTAAGTACATGTCCCCTTATAAATATACATCAATGTCCTTTTGCAAGGAAAGCAATAAATCGGTAGGTACCAATAACTTTCTTGCATGGAAGAAGAGGACTGATCTACTACTCAAAGAGAATGAACTCCTAGAGCATGTCAAAGGGAATAACACTATCCCTGCTAAGGAACAGACTCAAGCCTTAGCCAAGTATAATAAGGATGAGACAAGAGCTCAAAGGATTCTGATAGAGTCAATCAAAGACTCTCTCATTCCTTATGTCTCCAAGTTTGAGACATTAAAAGAAATTTATGATAAGCTAGCAGAGCTATTCTTGGTATTCACAACTGGAGAAGTAATATCTCTGAGGAATGAATTATACAAGATGAATATAACAAAGGAAGGAATAGCTCCCTACTTCATGAAAATCTCTTAAATGAGAGATCAAATTCAAGAGATTGGGGAAGTCATGTCTGACAGAGAGATGAAAACTGTAGTACTCAATGCTCTACTTGAGGAGTGGGGGAACTTCACATCTAGCATGTGTGCCATGAAGGAAGCAACCACTCTCAGTGAAATGTGATCTCTTTGCAGAACAGAGGAAACCAGACTTAAGGCAAAAGAATATGTGGGATCAAAGGAGCAATCATTTGCTACCATGGCCAAAAGAAAGGGTAAATTTGGCAAGTTTGGTCCATGAAGAACAAACAACAAAGACATGTCCAAGATCCAATGTTTTGGATGCCAAGAATATTGACACTAAAAAAGAAATTGTCCTAAGCTTAAGAAGGACAACAACAAAAGGAAGAGGGAAGAAGCTCACATAACTCAAGAGATGAAAGAAGAAGGAAAGAAGCAAAAGAAGGAAGATACTTTGGATCTCTACTATGACTAGGTCAAATGCTTTACTTCTAGACTTCTTTCAAAGTTTTGAGTAGAATAGGAGAATGTAGGAATAAATTAAAATTGCATGACTAGAAACATCCTCTAGAATCTAGCAGCATGATGTACGTAGAATTATAGATACTCATGTAGATGTAGCACTCATGATAAGAACAAAAATGCATAAGTAGAAATAATATCCTCTAGAATATAGGAGCATGGCAGATATAGCTCAAGATATTCATGTAGAAGAAGCATACCTAGTGTAGGACCTCATACATGATGAAAGAAAATTGATCATGACAAGAATCTTAGAAGGCCTACATCATCAAAATAAAGGAAACATTTGCAAGGCAAGGATCTTTAATATCTTATGATGGAATCTTCAAAAGAAGGTTCATGGACCAAAGAAAATGTCTCATTGGGAATCCCATTCATTGGTTTCAAGAAAATAATGATATGCAGGCAAGCTAAGATGAAGCAAGAAGGGCCACACCAAAGGATGATCAAAGGAGAATCAAGATGAGGTATGTATGCATCAAAGTTTAAGTCATGTTATCATTTGTATATTATTGAGTCATGGGTATATTTCTATAACATGATCAAGCATGAAAGAATCTCTTTCACCAAGAACATGCTCGAAGGCATGTACCACAATGCAATGAGGGTCAACAAAAGAATATGCTCACATAAGGAGCATAAGATTGTTGACTAAGAAGCAGTCACCCAAGATGAATCCTTGGTGGAGGAATGGCGTGAGTGAGCTCGAGGGTTTTTGCAGATGCACTGGATGGCTCTATACATGTAGGGAAAAGGCAGATTGGTGCTAAAAAATGCACAACATATTTTTCGACATCAAGATTTTCTCTTTCCATATATATATGAGTGAGATGGTGAGTTTTGGAGCATAAATTGTAACAGAGTAAGTAGACAACCATTTTGTATCTTACTAGCACACTTGGATTTCACTTCATAAAAATCTAACTTCATGATTTGAGATAGTCATTAAAACTTAGTTGGTTTGCATGGAATCTAGTTTTCATCAGATTTCAGATTCAAATTTTAAATTTTATGAGGAAGGGTTTGGGGGTGAGAGTCATCGTGGGAAATAAACTATATGAATGGGCATTCTGACTTCAAATTTTATGAGGAAGGGTTTGGGGTGAGACTCATCGTGGGAAATAAACTATATCAATGAGCATTTTTACTTGACTTAGCCTTGCACAATTTTGACCAATGAACATTATTTCATCTGATCCTAGACTCTGCCTGGATGGTAAAAAAAACAATCATTTTGAAAAAGAACCAATCATGAAAATGAATAAAATTGAACAATGCTCTTCAGCGAATGCATATGTTGGAAATAATACTGAGAGGGGGGGTGAATCAGTATTATCTGATTAATCAAACTTTTTAAATGCTCAGAAACATATACGCTACTTCAGTTAAGTGAACCAGCGTGTACACGCTACTGTGACGAAGTAAAACAGCGTATAGGAAGAAAACTCACAATTTAGTTAGCTTATTCTTCAATTAAGTGCATCAGGACATTATTCATCACATTAACAGTAAACATGTGCAGTAAAACAGAACAGATAAAAAGCCACACACATGAACACCAAGATATAAGGTGGAAACCCAATGTGGGTGAAAACCACCTGCTGCAAGTTGTCTCTATCTTTCTTTAATATGAAACTTCAGTTTACAATCTTTTGTACTGGTGCAGCCTTATACCAGTACGCAGGCTACAACCTGCAGAAGGCTTCAACCTTCTCTCGTTCTCCAAACTTCCTTGGAAGGGAGCTCCAACCCCCTTTGCTCTTGTACTAGCCAAGATACTAGTACGTAGGTGCTGACCTACAATCTTCCTTCTTTCAGATATCACTTTTCATACATTTTCAGACTTGGATATTCCTGAAGCACAACATTACAATCTGAAGACCACAAATCATTCAATTTCCACAACAGATCATTGAAGCATAAAACAACCAAACTTTGAATCACTGAACCACTGAACCCTGTCAATCACCAGTTACCAGAACACAGAGCAGACTACAGAACTCTGCAATAACAGTCAGACCCCACTGTAAACCCAAAATCAAGCTTCAAAAGATATACGCTACTTCAATGAGCAAAACCCGCGTATACACGCTCTTTTACCGAAGCCAACCTGCGTACAGATCTAAAAATAAACTTTCTCAATTTGCAGCTGTACCAGACATTAGTTAGATCCAAAACGTAACATTGCGACAATATGCAGATCTAGAAATACGCATAATCAACCATATCATGATAGTGCATTTCAAACCATTAGATCCCGATCTATCCTTAGATCTAGTCTACCATCAACCGATGTGATCTCTCCTTGGCTTAGATCAAGCAACCCAGAACCTGCATATCAGATCTCTTTCTCTCTTAGATATTCAAGCCTTGTCAAAAGATGATCTTGCCTAATGATCTTCTTCTCCTTATATAGTCTTAGGCCTAACTCAATACCAAGAGCCAAAACCATAGTAACACAATACCATCAACTTCAAAACTAGGGATCGACACGCCCGTCGAGACACAATGGTCCGAAATCATAGGCACAACTTCCAAGGACTAACCACCATGGACCAAAGGAACCTTTCCACATACACGCGCTTTTTATGAATCGAACTTGCGTGTACACGCGACTTGGGCTTAACGAAACGGCGTGTATGAGCTTCCTTGGTATGCTGTACTGAGATCTGTCTTCTGATTAAGTTGCCATCACCTGTACCAACCTCTGAGCACCTGTACCATCCTCTGAGTGAGTTGCCATCAAGGACAACACTTGAATCATAATGCCAACAATCTCCCCCTTTGGACTTGATGGCAACCATCACACCAAGTCACTCTCCCCCTTTGACATCAAGGGCAAAGGGCTGTGCTCCCCCTGAGGACATGCTGATATCTCTGTTTGGCTGTGCTGACTTGTGCTCCCCCTGACCGAAGGCCAGATCTGCAAAAGATGTTCTTCAACAAGAACCAAGACTTATACACCATAAGGGACCTTCCTATCACCAAAAGACTCAATACATACATCCATACTCCCTACCAAGAGGGGACATAACAGAAACAACCAATTATATTACAGCATTCATCCCAGGCATAGTGGGGAAACCAACAAAGGCCGTTACATGACCTTGATACCATAAAAGAGATATGACAAGAGAGATACATGACATAGAGACAACAGATCTAGACCAAGACTTAGGAAAGACACCAGCAGCATCTGATAGACATCTTGTTAGATCAGCAACCAGAATTTCTTTCTGAGCTCCTTCTCCTGAAACCAACAACCAAAACATCTGAATGCCAACAATGCTTTATGAGACTTTTGAGCTGCTCCCCCTGAACCTGTGCCTGTTGCACTCCCTGAAACTGTGCCTGAAGAATTCTGACATTCCTATTGCTGTTCAGAACTTCAGAGTTTTCCCTTGCTGTTCAGAACTTCATATACGCGTTTTATCCTGTACAAAACAGCGTATGTACGCGGATATTCTTTCTGCAACAAGCGTCCAGAATACACGCGACTTACCCAGTATGAATCCGCGTGTATACGCTCATATCCCTTCCGTAACCTGCGTATACCAACTTTTCTGTAGAACAAACAAACTTCAACAACAGGATGAAGCATCAACTACTCCCAGCTTTTGTCTGAGATATTCAAAAGTTTCCCTGGGCAGTGGTTTTGTGAGAATATCAGCAACTTGCTCTTTAGAAGGAACATACTCCAACTTGACCTTCTGCTCAAGCACTTGTTCCCGAAGAAAATGGTACTTGATTGGTATGTGCTTGGTCTTTGAGTGCATGACAGGATTCTTTGAAATGCTGATTGCACTTGTATTATCACATAAGATAGAGACAGGTGGAGTGCAAGTGATTTGAAAGTCCTGCAAGGTCTGCATCATCCAAAGAAGTTGTGTGCAACAAGATGCTGCAGCCACATATTCTGCTTCAGCTGTAGATAAGGCAATCGAACTTTGTTTCTTGCTGAACCAAGATACTAATCTGGAACCCATGAAGAAAGCACCTCCACTTGTGCTTTTCCTATCATCCACACTTCCAGCCCAATCTGCATCTGTGTAAGCATGAAGAGTGAGATCAGTATTTCTAGGATACCATAAGCCATAGTTTTGGGTCCCTTGAAGATATTTGAAGATTCTTTTGACTGCCTGAAGATGAGTTTCCTTTGGGTTGGCTTGAAATCTTCCAACCATTCCTACTGCATGTGTAATATCTGGTCGAGTACCTGTCAAATAAAGCAAACTCCCAATCATGGATCTATAAGTGGGTTGGTGGACTGCTGCTGATTCATCATTTGCACTGAGGCTGCATCCTGTAACCATGGGTGTACATACTGGCTTTGACTCTTCCATGCCATACTTCTTCAAGATCTGCTTGAGGTATTTGGTTTGAGACAAGAAGATACCTCCTTCACTTTGTTGGATTTGCAATCCAAGAAAATATGTCAATTCTCCAAGAAGTGACATTTCGAATTCTTTCTGCATAACCAAGGCAAAGTTTTGACTCATGGTCTCTTCATTGCTGCCAAAAATAATATCATCTACATAAACAACAAGAATTAGCAATTTGTTATTTTCAACTTTTATATAGAGATTGCTATCTGCTGATCCTTTTGAAAAGCCTTGTTGGTGAAGATATTTGTCCAACCGATAGTACCAAGCCCTTGGAGCTTGTTTGAGCCCATAGAGTGCCTTTTTCAATCTGCATACAAGGTTTGGATCATTTCCAATAATGAACCCATCTGGCTGCTCAATATATACTTCTTCTTCTAAGTCTCCATTCAGGAAGGCTGATTTCACGTCCATTTGAAATACCTTGAAGTTTTGAAAGCTTGAGAGAGCAAGGAACATTCGGATGGCCTCTAGTCTTGCCACAGGAGCAAAGGTCTCTTCAAAATCTATTCCTTCTTGCTGTGCATACCCTTTACAAACAAGTCTGGCCTTGTTTCTAATTACTTCTCCATTTTCATTTAACTTATTCTTGAAGACCCATTTTGTTCCTATTACATTCTTATCTTTTGGTCTAGGAACTAATTCCCAAGTGTTGTTCCTTTCGATTTGCTCAAGTTCTTCATCCATTGCTTTGACCCAACATTCATCTTTGCATGCTTCTTTCACATTTTGTGGTTCAATGGAGGAGAGTAGAGCCAAGTAGCTTGAAGCTTCTGCAAGTGTCCTTCTTGTTTGTACTCCTGCTTCTTTCTGCCCCACAATCTGAGTTTCTGGATGATTCTTTTGGACATATCTGGATGGAGTCTTCTCTTCTATTCTTGTCTGCTCCACTGGTTCTTCTTGAGATTCTTCTTCTTCTTGAGGTTCTTCTTCTTCATCATTTCGCCTTTGAGAGTAACCTTCATCTTCTTCAATGTCTTCATGATGAACTTGCCTAGGAATATATCCCTTCTCATCAACCACTATATCAATACTGTCAACAATTCTGCCAAGTCTTTTATTGTAGCACTTGTATGCTTTGCTATGTGGAGAATAACCAAGAAGAATGCCCTCATCTGCTCTAGGTTCAAGTTTGCCAAGTTGCTCATCAGTGTTCTTAATATAACATTTGCTCCCAAAGATTTTGAAATGCTTCACGGAAGGAGTTTTACCACTCCAAAGCTCATGAGGTGTTTGAGTGCTGTTTACTCGAACATTTGTTTTGTTAAGAATGATAACAGCAGCATGTGCAGCTTCACCCCAGAAGGTTGCAGGAGTACCTGATTCATCGAGCATAGCACGAGCCATTTGTTGGATAGTTCTGTTCATTCTTTCCACAACCCCATTTTGCTGAGGAGTTCTAGCTGTAGAGAATTCTCTTCTTATCCCATGTTCATCGCAGAAATCGAAAAAATTCATTTGATGTGAACTCCCCACCTCTGTCAGATCTGAGGCACTTAATTTTGTGTCCTGATTCATTTTCAGCCAATGCTTTGAAGGATTTGAATTTTTCGAATGCTTCATCTTTGTGCTTCATAAGCCCTAACCAAACAAACCTTGAGAAATCATCAATGAATAATATCAGATATTCTTCTCCTCGAGGTGTCCTTTTCCTAAATGGACCACATACATCTGTATGGACTAGCTCAAGAGGCAAGCTAGCTGATCCTTCCTTCTCTGGAAAGTTAGTTCTGGTTTGCTTTCCAAATTTGTGAGAAGCTTAGATGTCCCAACCTTCGATGCCATAACCAGTGCTCTTCATCCTTGCTAAGATAGCATTATTGTTGTCCTTCTTCAAATATGTACAGATTATTTGGAGTTCTTTTGCCTTTGAGAACTGTTTTACCTGTATCAAGATCACGAACAAGACATCCATTCGATCTGAAAATAACCTCGGTTTTTTGATCACACATCTGGCTGACACTTAGAAGATTATGCTTCAATCCATCAACATACAAAACATTTCCAGCCTTAACCTTTTCTTTCAAAGGAGCAATACCTTTTCCTTTTATAGTTGCAGGAGTATCATTTCCAAAAGAAACTTTCTTTCCCTTTTCTAAAGTAGAATAAGATTCAAGTTTTTCTTTATCACCTGTCATATGTTTCGAACATCCACTGTCAATGTACCATAGATTTTCCTGTCCTTCTGCATAAAACGCTATCCCACATCTTTCTGTCTGAGGTTCTTTTATTCTCCATTTTTTGGTGCTCGTGGCTTGTTCATTTTTCTCCTGAAACCTGCTCCTGCATTCAGACTCTTTATGACCAAAATTATTGCAAATAGAACATTCAACTTCATTTTCAAGAACTGAAAAGTTGTTATAGGTCCTCTTTGTAATCCCTGTCATACTTCTTTGTTTTTGAGCTTCCCTAGTCATGATTGTTTTATATGCAACACATTGAGCTGCTTTGTGACCAAAGTTATGGCAAGAAAAGCATTGTCCATTGAAGAAGCTTCTGCGGTTATTGAATCTACCAGCCAACTGATTGTAATTTCTATTTTCATCTATTCTTGTGCCAAACTGAGAAGATTTTACCTGTGGTTGGTTGTAGCTTTTGTTCACCCTTAAGAAGGATTGTCCCTGATAGTTTCTGTTTGTAATTCGTCCCTGCTTTACCTGATTATCTTCATTGTTCTTCTGCTCATTTCTTCTTGCTGCATCAAGATAACTTTTTGAGGTGGATGCTTGAGAGGTTTCTCCATTATAGCCCAAACCTGTCTTGTTTAGAGGAGACCGCTGCACATTGATAATCTCATCCAAAGTTTCAGATCCTTTGACAAACTTAAGATTAATAGTTTTTGTTTTCTCAATTTCTTTTCTGAGACCAACAATTTCACCTTCTAGTTTTTCAAGATGTTTTTCCTTTTCATCAATTTGAAATTGCAAAGTATCAATGATCACACTCTTTTCTTCTATGCATCTCTTGAGTCTAGTAATTTCATTATAGAGATTATCCACATCTACAGCATCCTCATAATCATCATCTTCAAATGCCATTAATAGCTTATATTTATTACCTTGTTCATCTTCATCACTGTTTGATAAGCCATCACTATCTTCATGGGTGTAGTAGCTTTTCTTATTTGCACTTTGTTTCTTATTCCATCTAGCAGGTTCTTTTCCTTTATCCTTATTAGGACATTTTGCAGCATAATGACCTACTCTTCCACAAGCAAAGCATTTGAAAGGTAGCTTACCTCTGAACCTTCCAGCACCCCTTTGAAGATTTCTGACAAAGTTTGATTCTTCTTCCTCTTCTTCTGGAACATGGCCTGCTTCATAGTAATCTTCTTTTCTTGATGCCTTAAAAGCAGCTTCCCTTCTGTCTGATGGACCTCCCTTTCTCATTTCATAAGCAGTTAGAATTCCATGTAGCTGAGACATAGTGAGAACTTTGAGATTTTCCTTTTCTTCTATTGCAGATACTTTAGATTCAAACTTGGGGGATAATGATCTTAGAATCTTTTGAACTACTATAGTCTCTTTTATTTCTTCACCCAGATTTTTCATACAATTAACAATCTCATCTACCCGAAGAAAATAATTAGCCACACTTTCATCATTATACATCTTGAGGGTCTCATATTGAATCCTGAGAGTTTGAAGTTTAGCTTGCTTTACCTGTTCATCTCCTTCATAGCTAGTGATCATTTTGTCCCATATCTCTTTTGCTGATTTGAAGTGCATGACCTTCATGAATTCTGTTTGAGATATACTTCCTAATAGAGTACTGACTGCTTTTGCATTTGTTTCATATGCCTTTTTCTCAGCTGGATCTGTAGGAGTAGCTGAAGGAAAAACATAGCCTGTTTCTACAATGTCCCAAACTTCTGTACCAAGAGATTGAAGATATGCAGTAACTCTTACCTTCCAATAATTGAAATTTGTTCCATCAAAAACCGGTGGCCTGATTGATGCTTCTTTCTCGTAGTTGCTCATGATGAATGATCTTCCTTCAAGCGATCAAGCTTCTCTGAAGGACCTGCTCTGATACCAATTGTTGGAAATAATACTGAGAGGGGGGGTGAATCAGTATTATCTGATTAATCAAACTTTTTAAATGCTCAGAAACATATACGCTACTTCAGTTAAGTGAACCAGCGTGTACACGCTACTGTGACGAAGTAAAACAGCGTATAGGAAGAAAACTCACAATTTAGTTAGCTTATTCTTCAATTAAGTGCATCAGGACATTATTCATCACATTAACAGTAAACATGTGCAGTAAAACAGAACAGATAAAAAGCCACACACATGAACACCAAGATATAAGGTGGAAACCCAATGTGGGTGAAAACCACCTGCTGCAAGTTGTCTCTATCTTTCTTTAATATGAAACTTCAGTTTACAATCTTTTGTACTGGTGCAGCCTTATACCAGTACGCAGGCTACAACCTGCAGAAGGCTTCAACCTTCTCTCGTTCTCCAAACTTCCTTGGAAGGGAGCTCCAACCCCCTTTGCTCTTGTACTAGCCAAGATACTAGTACGTAGGTGCTGACCTACAATCTTCCTTCTTTCAGATATCACTTTTCATACATTTTCAGACTTGGATATTCCTGAAGCACAACATTACAATCTGAAGACCACAAATCATTCAATTTCCACAACAGATCATTGAAGCATAAAACAACCAAACTTTGAATCACTGAACCACTGAACCCTGTCAATCACCAGTTACCAGAACACAGAGCAGACTACAGAACTCTGCAATAACAGTCAGACCCCACTGTAAACCCAAAATCAAGCTTCAAAAGATATACGCTACTTCAATGAGCAAAACCCGCGTATACACGCTCTTTTACCGAAGCCAACCTGCGTACAGATCTAAAAATAAACTTTCTCAATTTGCAGCTGTACCAGACATTAGTTAGATCCAAAACGTAACATTGCGACAATATGCAGATCTAGAAATACACATAATCAACCATATCATGATAGTGCATTTCAAACCATTAGATCCCGATCTATCCTTAGATCTAGTCTACCATCAACCGATGTGATCTCTCCTTGGCTTAGATCAAGCAACCCAGAACCTGCATATCAGATCTCTTTCTCTCTTAGATATTCAAGCCTTGTCAAAAGATGATCTTGCCTAATGATCTTCTTCTCCTTATATAGTCTTAGGCCTAACTCAATACCAAGAGCCAAAACCATAGTAACACAATACCATCAACTTCAAAACTAGGGATCGACACGCCCGTCGAGACACAATGGTCCGAAATCATAGGCACAACTTCCAAGGACTAACCACCATGGACCAAAGGAACCTTTCCACATACACGCGCTTTTTATGAATCGAACTTGCGTGTACACGCGACTTGGGCTTAACGAAACGGCGTGTATGAGCTTCCTTGGTATGCTGTACTGAGATCTGTCTTCTGATTAAGTTGCCATCACCTGTACCAACCTCTGAGCACCTGTACCATCCTCTGAGTGAGTTGCCATCAAGGACAACACTTGAATCATAATGCCAACAGCATATTGGTAGATAAGAGGGCATATGACCTAGCCTTGTCAATGGGAGAATACTCAAATATATAGCCATGCCCATTGTGATCCTTATGGATCTTGCTTTTGTTTTCTTCATGTAGTTGTTTCTATATGACACTCTAATGGAGAATTTTGATTGTATTGAGTAAACATTTTAATATGCACTTATTATAAGACCCGATAGATGATGGAGATTTTTGGTCATCATTAGGCCCTCTATACATGTTCTCCTCTGTGACAACTTTTTCGATCAATTGAAACATAGCAAAACAGATTGCAAGCCAAAAGCATCTTTAATCCTATCTTGTATTCTGAAATACGTTGTAGAATGTGTTCCCTTTTACCATTCAGTTATCTCAATATTTAAATTACACGTCATGTTTTATCAAATCGAAAATCAATCTGAACAATTGAAGATGTAAAATTAATCCCATTCATATGTAGTACATGACAAAATCTCCTCTGGAGACAAGATAATTACAACCACTCCATATCCTATTCTTCAAGACATATTTTTCGTGTATAGGAAGTGGATCATTAATCTAGATAATTAAGCCCTGCCCGAGGCACCTTACTGAACAGATATCATATTTATAGTGGCCACACTACACCAACTTCCAACTTCTGACTATGGGACATCTTATTGTATCACATTTGAACAATACTTCTTTGTCCAAATTACAATAATATATACCCATGATCTATATCTCTATACTGCAGAATCCGATAAAGTTGTTGATCAAGATATATCATGGTGATTGAAGCTCTATGAGACTCTAGAACACTTGGGCCATTGCTCTATTTTGGTTGTTATCTTAGAACTCTTGTTTCCAACATATCGACAAATAGAAATCAGACAAAAGTTGGTCACAAGTATTGAGGACTAGAGCATGCTCTTCATCTGAATGTATGGATAAATAGTACCTGTATTCTTGCAGATGTTGCCTTAGATTATTTTTTAGCTGGGTGCCGTCCTCTGCATCCTGGAAAGTTACTTGTGATTCAACTGTCGTAGTGTCTAGTGAAGGCTGCCTGATTAACCAACGGTAAGACGAATATCATGGTCATCCATATGAGAAGCAAATTTTAGGAAACAAAAAGGAACTTTAGTAATCATTGAAGGACTACCAAATCTCTACCATCAATGAAAGATAGGCCAAATTTTTGCAATTCAACCAAATGACTAGATGCCAACAAATCTGTTAGTTTCAGGACCGTTATTCTCAAATGGAAGGTCCATTTAGGGACCATGTTTTGCTAAAAAATGCATAACATATTTGTAGGCATCATGATTTTTTCTTTCCATATATATATATATATATATATATATATATATATATATATATATAACTTCATGATTTGAGATAATCATCAAAACTTAGTTGGTTTGCATGGAATCTAGTTTTCATCAAATTTCAGATTCAAATTTTAAACTTTATGAGGAAGGGTTTGGGGGTGAGAGTCACCACGGGAAATAAACTATGTGAATGGGAATTTTGACTTCAAATTTTATGAGGAAGGGTGTGGGGTGAGAGTCACCGTGGGAAATAAACTATATCTATGGGCATTTTGACTTGACTTAGCCTTGCACAATTTTGACTGATGAACATTATTCCATCCGAACCTAGACTCTGCTTATATGGTAAAAAAAACAATAATTTTGTAAAAAACCAATCATGAAAATGAATAAAACTAAAAAATGATCTTCAGCAAATGTAAATTTGTAGATAAGAGGGCATATGACCTAGCCTTGTCAATGGGAGGATACTCAAATATACTACCATGCCCGTTGTGACCCTTATGGATCTTGCTTTTGTTTTCTACATGTAGTTATTGTTGTATCCATATATAATCGACACTCTAATGGAGAATTTTGAATTGTATTGAGTAAACATTTTAAGATGCACTTATTTTAAGACCTGACAGATGATGGAGAGTTTTGAACTCGATATGGTCATCATTAGGCCCTCTGTACATGTTCTCCTCTGTGATAACTTTTTCAATCAATTGAAGCAAGGCAAAACAAATTGCAATCCAGAAGCATCTTTAATCCTATCTTGTAGTCTGACATACGTTGTAGAATGTGTTCCCCTTTACCATTCAGTTATAACAATCTTTAAATTACACAGCATGATTTATCAAATCGAAAATCATTATGAACAATGAAAGCTGTAAAATTCATCCCATTCATATGTATTACATAACAAAATATCCTCTGGAAGCAAGATAATTACAACCATTGATGCCATATCCTATTCTTCAAGACCTATTTTTCATGTACAGGAATTGGATCATTAATCCAGATAATTAAACCCTGCCTGAGGCACTTTACTGAATGATATCATATTTATAGTGGCCACACTTCGTCAGCTTCCAACTTTTGACTATGTGACATCTTATTGTATCACATTCAAACATTACTTCTTTGTCCAAATTACAATAATATATACCAATGATATGTATCTGTATACTACAAAATCCAGATAGAGGTGTTGATCAAGATATGTTGTGGTGATTGGAGCTCTGTGAGACTCTAGAACACTTGGGCCCTTGCTCTGTTTTGGTTGTTATCTCAGAAGTCTTGTTTCCGACATTTCAACAAATAGAAATCAGACAGAAGATGATAAAAAGCATTAAGGACCAGAGCATGCTCTTCATCTAAATGTATGCATAACTAGTACCTGTATTCTTGCAGGTGTTTCCTTGGATCAGTCGTTAGCTGGTTTCCCTCCTTTTCATCTTGGCGAATTACTTGTGATTCAACTGTCGTAGTGTCTAGTGAAGGCTGCCTGATTAACCAAAGGTAAGACGAATATCAAAGTCATCCATATGAGAAGAAAATTTTAGGAAACAAAAAGGCACTTCAGTAATCATTGAAGGACTACAAAATCTCTACCATCAATGAAAGACAAAGACAGGCCAAGTTTTTGCAATTTAACCAAATGACCAGATGCCCACAAATTTGTCAGTTTCGGGACCATTATTCTCAAACAAAATGTCTGTTTAGGGACCATGTAAAGAGAATCCTGAGTAAAATTTTACGAGAAAGCTATATTACTACATTTCATCTCCCTTGATGATATTCGACTCTTCTCTGAATGAGTCCGATCCTTGAGATCCTTTATTAGAAAGTGCAGTGGGAAAATAAATTTTAATAGGTCCATTTAGATTTTAGAATGGCCGCCAAATTAGATTTCAATAGGTATTAAAATCTTATAAAGCAATTGCTATGGTTGCTTAGGTTTTCATTAAGTTTTATTCTTATTTGAGCAAAAGGATATCATCTAACATAGAAGTTGTATCTAATGAGGTTGAAGATAAGTAATAATGTTAGTTTAATCAGGGCATCAATAAAAACTATATGAGTTTTTTTAATATAAGTAAGTATGTTCATATAAGGAGGGAAAATGGACATGAGCTTTACACATGAGGAAAATATCTATCAATCTTTAAGGAGTGAAAAATATGTTTAAATCTATAAATAATGTTATCAATAAACTTAAATAGTTATAGGTAGCCTATTATTTTTAAGGAAGTTCACTTAGAGCTTAAAAATATCCTATTAGAAGTTAGCCATAGCTTAGAAGGCCTTCACATGTGTTGTTAAGAGAGACATGGGATAAATTTTGACTAAAGGAAATAAGGGGTACAATAAAATTAATGTATAACACCTACTCAAATCACCAAGATTATACCCAAACCATCAAGATGACACACTTCTCTGAGCAAAATTATGAAACACCATGGAACAACTCAAATTAAAACTTATAACCAAAGCATAAAGAGTTAGAACAGAGTGTTTAAGTGAACACAATAAAAATAGTACACATTGGACATAATATCATATACACATGGATCATACATATCTAGTTAAATGTGGTAGCTAAAGGAACCTCTTTCTACACCTAGTGTCCTAGATGGCTAAGGCAAGGTGTGATCAAACCAATGATACATCCATGAATTACATATAGATTCATAAACCTTAGATGGAAAATGATCAATGTGACAGGAATCATAGGGGTTGAGATGACAATCTGTTAATTTTAGTTAATAATGGTATGTTCTATGCTTAGCACAATTACTTCAATGTTCCTTAAGAAACCCAATAGAAATTTCAATTTATAATTACAGTAGTGATCACATTAACCATTAATCACATTGCTAGTAAAAGTAGATATAACATAAAACAATATTCAGAAGACAAGCCAAGACAAGATGACACCAGATTTGGCGGATGCCAGGGAAAAACCCCAATGTTGGGAAAACCCTTTGATCAATTCTTCTTATTATTATATCAAAAGTACAACAGAGAGAGAGAGAGAGTACAAAAGTCAAATTGACTTGCCCAATTCAAAGTCAAAACAATCCTATCAATTTATGCAGTCAAACTTCATCCCTAACCAGAAAGTCAACGTTGGTCAAATCAGCAATAAATCATCCTAAAAAAAACTTGATCTTCCCTAGTCAAACTTGACTTGATCAGGAGGTTAAAGTCAGCCTAAAACAACTCAGTCAAACTCGGTGAAAGGAGAGAGAAAATTTGTTATAATTTTTTGTGGTCAAACTATAGTCAACCATGAAGTCAACGTTGGTCAAGCTGACCATATTCCCTCGATTTTTATGCACAGAAATGCGGCCTAAAGAGACATAAAAGATCCTCCAAAAATTGCAGTCAATTTTGGTCAATAACTCCTTTGTCAACATTGGTCAAACTTGGTCTGTTGCCTGAAATTTTGGTCCTACAATTCAGCCCAGAAAACTCATCCTTCTTGCCACACGTGTGAGAGAGACAAGTTGCCCAATAGTTGTACGAACCAATGAGAGAAGGAGAGAGAAGAATCTATGAGTGATGATGATGCCAAATGAGGTGTGAGGTCACTTGTATTTATACAATTCACTGTGGGTGAAGAGACACATCCATTGGGCTTCTTGAGCCTACATGTTGGTGTAGCTGACCTGAACAATTTGTACATGTGTAGGGATAAATTCAAAATCACACTTCCACTTGTCTAAATGAGATGATATTTATATCAATTTTGGTCCTCTTGAAAAGAGGAATTTAATGCAATCATCATCTCCATCAAATGAGCTATCCCAGGGTGGAATTTGGCCCTATTTTTCAATTTTAACACAATCAAAATTTTAAAATATCCTCTAAAAGCCCAAATAGAAAATGGGGTAATATATCCCATGACATCCAACTTGTGATCTATGGTGGGAAATTCTCAAAGTATCTCTGAAGAAATATGTCTGATAGAGGTAAGATGTGTCACTAATTTGGTAGTTGAAGAAGTCTGATTCTTGGCTTGTCAATTTGGTCCTAAGTAGGCAACGCAACATGGAAGGAGGTGATCCCCTTGGAAGAGTTTTACAAGAGAAGGCCACATAAGGCCTTATATAAAGATCGAAATCAAAGGACCTCCCTCATAAAAAGTTCTAGATATGTATTTAAAGAATGTAGAGAATAATGCATTCAAATGTTGATAAAGACAATAGAACATCCCTTGAATCTAATAAAAAATGGGGGCATCTACGTGAACAATTTGTACATGTGTAGGGATAAATTCAAAATCACACTTCCACTTGTCTAAATGAGATGATATTTATATCAATTTTGGTCCTCTCGAAAAGAGGAATTTAATGCCATCATTATCTCCATCAAATGAGCTATCCCAGGGTGGAATTTGGCCTTATTTTCCAATTTTAACACAATCAAAATTTTAAAATATCCTCTAAAATCCCAAATAGAAAATGGGGTAACAGATCCCACGACATCCAACTTGTGATCTATGGTGGGATATCCTCAAAGTATATCTAAAGAAATATGTCTCATAGAGGTTGAGGTTAAGAAGAGGTAAGATGCCTCACTAATTTGGTAGTTGAAGAAGTTTGAATCTTGGTTTGTCAATTTGGTCCTAAGTAGGCAACGCAACATGGAAGGAGTTGATCCTCTTGGAAGTGTTTTATAGGGGAAGGCCACATAAGGCCTTATATAAAGATCTAAATCAAAGGACCTCCCTCATAAAAAGTTCTAGACATGTATTTAAAGAATGTAGATAATGACCCATCCAAATGTTGATAAAGACAATAGAACATCCCTTGAATCTCATAATAAACAGGGGCATCTAAGATGAGGTGACCCTAATTTAATTCTATCTCGTGTATATGGAAAATCTAACAGATATTATTAAGAAGAGGAAGGTCATTGTGATTAGTTTCAACTCGACGCGAATGTAAACCCACTTTGAACGCACCAAGGGGGATCTAAAGGGCAACATCCAATGCCCTTGTGCATATGTGGTTAAACAAAAAGGCCCCCTTTCATTTGCATGAAGTGTTCCTATTAAAAATCGATGTTAGAGTCGAGGCTCTGAAAATATGAAGTCTAAGTAAATTCAATGTATTGTCTATAAATAACCTCTCTAACAATTTGATAAAAACATACAATGGTGTCATTTACATTGGAAGTGTAAATCACTTGAATTGCATTACAACTTTAATCACTCCCCCACAAAAATGTGTCATGCTTCCTTGTGATGATGCTTCAACCCTATTGGAGAACAACCTCACAATGTAAAAGGAATTTAAACATGATGTAACTTTAATAGTGCCCCACATTCACCCCCTGGCTCACCACTCATGGCTAATTTAAGGCTATTTCAAGCATTGACATAGATAATATAATTTTATTTTCTCTTATGTATATTATTCTACATTGATACAATTGAGTTTAGTGGTTAAGGACTTAAGATTTAGGGGATTTAGGAGTTAGTGGTTAAGCGTTAGAAGTTAAGGTGTTTAGGCGGTGAAGGGTTAGGGCTTAAGGGTCACAAGTTAAGAGGATAAGGAGTTGTGGATTAGGAGGTTCATGGATTATATTTTAGGGGTTAGTTTCTTAAGATTTAATGAGTCAAGGGGTTTATGGGTTATGATTTGTGAGTGTATGGGTTAAGGGATTATGGATTGGGGGTTAAGGGGATAGGGAATTTAGTGGTTATGGGTTAAGGGCTTATGGTTTGTGATAATTGGACTCATAATCCCCGTATCACCACTATTGGGGGTTCCCCTATCAATTGATCTTGCTACCATCCCTCTAGGTCCCCTAAAACCTATGAAATTAAGTCCTAAGCCCCCTTCTCAGCTTGGGTTGAGTTACTAGTCCGTAGCCTTGGTTGGAAAAACGCTCTAGAGCCCTTGGTGGGTTGAGTTACTAGTCCTAGAGCCTTGCTTGGACAAACTCTCTGGAGCCCTATATGGATGGGATAGAGACCGATCTGATGATGGTTTTGTGATGTCTGACCATGAGGTGGAATCACTGTTTGATGGGTTGAGGTGGATGGCCTCTGTGTTATCACCTAGATTGAACCTCAGGATGAAGGAAGGCAATGCCAGGGTAACCACAAACCGCACCTAGCCAAGTAGCTAGCCCTACTAGGCCGGGGGAGGGCTCTCTCCGTAAGAATATCAACCAAGATGACTAGATTAGGTAAATGATATTAGGATAGGTATAGTAGCACCAAGTTTTGATTGGATTTTGAAGGGGTTTTTCCGGATTAGGAGGAGATAGACAATTTAGGTCTAGGGAATTAGGTCAGAATTGCAGGGTGTTCAATGGGGCAAGGTAGGAATAAGGTTTATCACTATAGGTATTGATGGGGTGAGATGTTTTAGACTGGTGAGAAGCTAAGAAGAGCATGTGAAAACCTTGGATCCTTCCTAGACTACAGAAAACATGAAATGTTGAATGTTTTCCCAAAGCAGAGCACTGATGCAATGAATTCTACCTATCAACTTGAAAGCATTCACATAGAAGAAATGAAATGATTAAAGAAGTATAAAAAACACATTGACATATGATCACAAAAGAATAAACTGTACTAAAACTCCATACCACATGGATCCCATAAAAATAGCTGCAATTCTTATTAATCTCTTGCTAAACTACTAGTAACAAAATGGTGTATAATCAAAGTCTGAACATCCAGCTGAGTCCAACCCTTTACAATGAGAAAGAAGAAGAAGATATAGACATGAATTCAACCTCCTCCCATCCTCAAGGGTTGAATCCCTAGGATGAGGAGCTAATCTAACCAACACTGAACAAGAAACAAGAATATAGGCATCTCAACAACTTGCCTCTAAAAGTCAAAAATTGATTCATTTGAGCTCAAACTGACTTCTAAAGTAATGAATCTACCCTCTATTACTATTTATCTATCATAGTTATGGTGGGCTCCAGTATTGTAGCAATAATGCTACAACTCCTGGAGCTTCCTATCTCTAATTTTATGAACCCGGTAGTTCGTACAAACTTGGAAGCGACGGTGCTGTATGCACAAGTACTAGCTCTTGTCGCAGCTGTCACTTGGTCAGCTGGCACAAGTCCACTAGGGCTCAAGCCAACTTCTATATGTTCTCAGAAGAAGCTTTCTAAATGATGGACGAAGGCTATCTCAAAGGAAATTAATCTATTTTGCAAAAATGAACTGAAAGCCAACCAAAACATGGAAACCCTAGTAAACCCTAATCTGACTAGTTTAACCTCTATGATGCAATAGTGAGAGTGCAAATGTCTAAAATGATGCCATTACTTCTAGTGATGTGAAATGCATGAACTCAAACTACTTTCATTGAAAAGAACATTGTTTTTGTATTTTTGCTTAAGTGGATGGAGTGATTATGATTTTGTTTCTTATTAGGGTTTGGCTGTGCAGAGGTGGTTCGAAGGGAGAGAAATCTTGCGAAAGGTCAGGAGGGCTAGGAGAGGTCCCAGGGGATTCCTAGCATCAGTCCACAGAAGTCCACAACGTTCAGGTGCTCGGAAACCGAGTTTGCAGGCTCCTACAGGATGTCTGCAGGGGATCCTACAGGAAACTCAGGAATTCTACAGGAAGTCTACTAACTTCTACAGGATGTTCTACCGTGGGAGTTTTGGGTGGTGGTGAAGTGATGGAGCGGTATGGGTGGATAGGTGAGATGGAGATGGAGCTTGTGATGGCTCAGGGACAGAGAAATGAGATGGAGAAAGAGTGCACGAAGTTGGTTGGTGGATAGAAGGATGGAAGCAACGAAAGGTCAAGAAAATGAAGCTACGTGGGCAATGGAAGAGTTGGAAGGTAAACGAGCTGAACAACGGTCGAGTAGGTGGCTTTAGGCGTGGCTAAGAAGAAGAAGAAGGAAATGGAATGATACTGAGCAGTGTAAATAAAACAAATTGCTTATGTCTTGCACCAAAAACGAGAATCCATTAACCTGTGCTACCTGTGCTATTAAACCAATGAACAGTAATGTAAATCGTGAAGAGAAGTCGTGCATGAAGTTGGAATGAAGGAGTATGGCTCAAGATCAGAGTGCATGGATGGATCTATAATTAAAATGACTGTGTTGCAGCTTGCATAAAAGTAAAAAAAGACTGCGTTTTTTTTGGTGGTTGGTACAGACTGCACCCCAATCTCTAAACAGGGATGGCAGTGAAGTCACTATCAACCTTTTCTTGGAGCTCCACTGAATTACAATCTTCCTATTCTAACATAAGCAACTGAAAGCGATTTAACCATAAGCTAATCCTACTCAATCTCATTAAAGAAATCAAATCAGTAGACTGTGTTCTTGAAATGCATGTCAAAACAAAGAAACAAAGTGCTGAAAAGAAAGGCAAATAACACTACAAAGAAGAGGAGGTCTATTGCTCTCAGGTTGGGCCCTAACCTGAGAGCTATAGCTCCCTTAAAAGTTCAGAATTAGATCCAAATCTGCTTGCCTTTATTCATAATCAAGAGTCTAATGTCATGCCAAAACTGGCTTACAAAAACAAACACCGAGCTGTAGCTCGTGCTCAGAAATTACAATAGTAGTTCAAAAGTTCAAAAAGCTCCTATCAAAGGCTACAACCTTCATATTTATACACAATGAAGATCAAGCTGGCTTCCTCCATTCGTGGAGCTTGGCTGTCCAACTGAAAGTCAAACTGCTGATCCTGTAGAATCCGTTGGCTGCCTTTAAGCGCGGTGGGGAGAGCTGTTGGAGCTCGGAGTTAAGGTGGAAATCACGAGGAAGATCATCAAGACTGTGGATAACTTCCCTATGAACCCGCAATGTCACCTTTGCTGTCTCCTTGTCTCTATTTGCGTGGTCTTTTGCTCTCTTTAATGCCAAAAACCTGAAATCATCATGTATTAGCCACATAGATATAATGCCTGCCCTTCTTCCTACAAATAACACGAATATACTAAGAAATGAATGCATAAGTGATAAAAGATGAATGGTTGAGCAAGGTAAGTAGGCCAGATGAGCCCAAATTGTACCAAAAATTGGGGCTCATCATCACCCCCCAGCTAAAATATTTGCTCATCCTTGAGCAACTTAGTCCAAATCTTCATCCTTCATTGCTTTTACTGCTTCCCTTACATCCCAAGCCTCTGTGGTAGTGTCCTCCTTGCCGATATGAAACCCAGCTTTCCTGTTCACCTCTTCCCATTGTTCACTGTCATCCTCCTCTGTGTTGCCTTCAGTCAATCCTAGCAGTAGAGGTGGGCTGAGTTTAAGGCCAATCCAGCTGGCCTGGAGGCTTTGCATGGATTTCTTGTAAAGGTCTACCCTTACCAAAGCTTCTCTCATCCGAGTTGGGGTATGGTACTCTCGGATTTTCAAACTGTGTGCCAAGGTGTTCCATCTGCGTGTGCATGCTTGGGCAACATTTTCTCCTAACAGTCTTTCCATCTCTTCAAAATGAGCTATGGCTTGGGCCTGTTGGTCCATGAATCTCAAGGAAGCTGTGGGATCAGTAGACAACTCTTGGTGTGCTGAGATGAGTGCAACCGGATCCTCTGGTTCTGCTCGAATGAACAATGGCTCATTCAATTCTCGGTTCATGACCGATTTTGCTTCAGCTGCTCTTTGATCCTCATGGTTCAACCATGAAGCGAACGCCATCAATTGCATATCACCCAAGGCAGTATTGGGATCCCAGGAGACTTCATTAGGCAAAGCCAAATTGTGGAGGTAGAACTCTGCCAATTTGGATTTATCTTCTGACGAACTAGTACTGCACAACTCAGAAAATTGCTGTGGGTTTTGGATCTGAGAAATACCTCTTTGTGCCAAGGTATTTATTTGGAACTGCAGCCATTGATCTTTCAAGTACAAACCATAGGATTTTGCAGGTTGTCTGCACTGTATTGCCTCCATGGCCCAACTGGCCATGCAGGCCAATTGTGCTTCCTTTTGCTGCAGCTGTTCCTTTAGAACTTGCACTTCAATTTGTGCTCGCTGTTCTGCTTCCTGTAGAAGTGTCATTGGCTCCTCAAGACTGGTGGTCAGCTCCTTTTTGCCTTGTTGTTCTTCTGTGGTGTCTTTGGAGGATGTACCTGCCCTTGCCCTTAGCTCCTGTAGCTGCAATCTCAGCTTCTGGTTTTCTTCCTGTAGAAGCACACGTTGGCAATTAGCCACATGTTTAGCCATGGCGAATTCACTCCTGACCTCCTTGAGTTGCTCTTGTAAGGGACCTATGTCCGCCACACCCTTTGACTTGGCGATCTGCATCCATGTGTGGATACGGACTCTTTCTTCCTCCAATGCAAAAAATAGGGGTACAGTAAATTTCTGCGGTATGATTTTGCCCACCTCTAAAAAGGTGTAGTATGAACTCAGACTAGGCTGAGGGCTGGGCTTTGGTATATGTACTCCTTCTGCCTCTTTAGGTGGCTCTACCTCACCCTCCCTTGGTGGTGATGAGGGTCCTTCTCCTTCCCTCTTCTCCGTTTCCTGTAGCTGGGCCAGAGTGTCCTGTAGAACATTTTCAGCCTCCTGTAGCCGAGCTTTTTCAGTCAACAGGTCTAACCTTTCTTGCCACGTATTTTTCTTTGGACTCCCCTTCTCATAGGTGGCTGTTATCCTTGAGGGGGACTTTTCCTTGGGAGAAGCAGGGGTATCTTCAATGACAATCGGGCTGCTGGATGGAGGCTGTGGCTTGCCCGTCTTTATCCTAACACTTCTTCGAGCTTTAAAGTATAGAAGGGTCTCCCTATTTCTCTTTTCTTTTGGCTTAGGTGGCATGCTGAGGCCAGCTAGTACAGCTGCTGCCTCCCTTGCTAGAATGTCCGCCTTCTTCTCCTTGGGTTTCACCTTTTCAGGGCTTCCTGTAGAAGACCCTGTTTTAGTGATTTTCGGGCTTCCTGTAGAAGACCCTTTTTCGGTTTTCGGGCTTCCTGTAGAAGCCTGTTTCTGCTTTCCTGTAGACACAGGTGTCGCCACCTTGGCGTGCTTTGCTGCATGGGTTTTGCTTTTTGGTTGGGTTGCGGGTGCTGATGAGGTACTTGGGCTGATGTGGACCATCTCAGCTTTGTTCGTTCTGCTCTGTAACCTCTTTTCTCTTGCTGACAAGATGGGTGTGTCACCTTTTTCTTTGTCATCCTTTTTCTCATGCTTCTTCTTTTGTTCTTTCTTCTGCACTGTGGTCGGGGTCTTCTGGCCTGTTTCCTTCTTTCCCTCGGCCACTGATTCTTTTTCCTCACTGCTGGAGGAACCCGTTTCTTCAGTGAACATCCTTATGTCTCCATCTCTTGTCAAATTTCTGAATGATTCCCATGAGAGGGGAACCTTATATGAATGAAGCGCATCCTCCACAAGAAGTTTGATTAACCCATGGTGGGCTACCTGATCTGGTATGCCTTCTTTTAACTTTGTGGCTCACTCAATTAGATACTGTAGCAGGAAATAAGGAATGCCCAGTTTCTGTTCTACAGGAAGATCAATCCGGTGCCTCAATTCAGTGAGCAACCGAAAGTGATACGCGTACATGATGCTAAAATGGCCTTCACAGGTTATATACTTCATGATTTGCAGGCTAACTTCATTCCATGGTGGCAGCAAGTTGGTTCTTCGCACCCCATTTTTGTCCTCCGAGAATTCCTCCTCAGGTGGAAAGAATTCTTTCTTGGCCTGCTGGCTCAACTTCCTTTCTTCCTTATCCCATGGCAAACCCATTGGAAGTTCAGTAATTCGACTGATATATTGCGAGGTGAGCTTGAGGCTTAGGCCCCTGAAGTTCACTGTGGCCAGTGTCTTGGATTTCGGCCTCAGAGCCTGCAAAAATTCTTCTGCCACTTCATCGTCGTAACCCTGCAATTTGTCACAAAAAGATATCCATTGAACCCGTGTGAAGAGCTCCACCACCTCCTGGTTTTCCCTTAACTTGGTTGAATCAGTAGGTTCTCGTCTAATAAACCCACCCGACATGATAAAACAGTTTCCTTAACCAGAGGTGGTGATTGTGGAAGAAATTTGGTCTACTGAGACAGAGCGTAGAATTACGCTTCTGTCATGCACATAACCCACAAAACTTATCCCTGAGGAACTTAACACAGTTTAATTACCCTGACATCCTGTAGAATGACAGTATAGGCACAGCAGACAACAATTTCACCAATTCTCTATGACCAGACTGTGGACGACGATTCTGCCACCTTTAAAAACTAGTTGCATGAAGAGTTCAGGGTTACCTTTTTAATCTGCCACCTTTTTACGTGAGGCACCCGCCTTCCTGTAGAAACTGCGTTCCTGTAGAAACAGCGTTCCTGTAGGAGCAGCGCGCGATTTTCAGGAAAGACTGCAGTTGGTCTGCGCTCTGGGTGTGCTTCACAAGCGTTCTGATAGCCAAAGGCTCGGCGTATCGAACTGCAGAAAGATCAGGATAGCCACTCGAGTTCAAAACGGTGGTTGATAAATGCATGAGTGCAATCTAGCCGATTAGATTTTGAATCGGCGGAATCCGTGGCGCGGGGGGTGAGCTGTCCCCGCCGGACCGTTGGGCGACGTCATCCCATCATTCAACTGTGTGTTCACTTGCTGCCGCATCAATTCCCACAGATCTGCCGCCGCCTCTTCTGTTAAACTCGTTTTTTCCCGACGAGATTGCTCTCACGTGCATTTTGCCCATTCTTTTTGTCATGGCCGCCACCCAAACATCCAACTAGACCATTAACTAGTCGACGTGGCTGGCCAAATGGCCATACGGCCGCTCAAACCATTCACCTTTACACTTTGCAATCAATTCAAAGTAAAATTCATGCAATCTGATGGAAGGAAGGGTCGAGATACTTACCTGCGCGGTTGCACACGATGTTTTGGTTTTTTGGACGCTGATGAGTGGATTTACCTGCTGCTGGCGAACTTACACAGGCCCGAAGGTCCATGTTTACAGGCTGCCGATGATGGATTGGATGCTTTGGTTGCATGCGCCCGATTTTCATTGCATATGGCCGGCGCTGTGAATGGTATCCACTCTAGCAGGCTTAACTGTTACAGGACTCACGCGGGATGTCTTGTAACAGTTCTTCCTCCTTGGGTGCATGCTGCACGACGAAGGATTTGGCCTCACGATCACGCTCCCGGAGCTTCTGGATGACGGGGATGAATATGGTGTGAGATCTCCAGCGTTTTTTCATTTAAAATTTGCTTTTTCCTGAGAACTCATCGATCTGCTTTGCTGGTGCAGGTAACTTTGTTGCATGTCGACAAGGATGGTGGAACAAGATAACAACAATGTGCAAGGGTGACAACAGTGGCTTGCATGCGTCCAAACCGATCCTTAGCCGTTAGATCTCCTCATGAAATGGATTCTGGGCTGTTCTGAGCTTCTACAGGAAGTTTCCTGTAGAAATACAGAGCTTCCTGTAGAAAGTTTGCGCTTCCTGTAGAAAGTCTGCACCTTCCTGTAGAACATCTGCATCTTCCTATAGAAGATCTGCATCTTCCTGTAGAAGACTCAGCCGTGATAACATTGCACATACCTTAGAAAAAGAATGAGTATTCTTGGAGGAGGTGCTGGTGAGGTCTCTTGACAGCATGATGAGGACCCTTGGCTTTGAGTTGAGAGGCTTCCTCTCCTCCATAGAACACCTGCAACCTGCATGCAATTTTACATAATGAATCTGCTGACCTTGTTTTTTTCTTTTGTTTTTTTTTTTTTTTTTTTTTTTTTTTTTCTTTTTTTTTTTTTTTTGAAAGATAACAGGGGCGCCTCATTGAGGTTTTCACCCTTGCCATCTGCCTTAAGCGCCTCAAAGAGGTTTTCACTCAAGGATCTTTTTCCAATCTCTTTTTTTTTTTTTTTTGAAAGACAATAGGGGCGCCTCAATGAGGTTTTCACCCCTACCACCTGCCTTGGGCGCCTCAGAAAGGTTTTCACCCAAGGATCTGTATTATTTATTTATTTATTTTATTTATTTATTTATTTTTTTTTAGATTCTTCAGGGTATGCCCAAAGCAGAGGCAGAACCCTTCTCTATGACCAACACTGCCTTCTCCATAGTTTTGATAAACTCTTGTCTTGAGAGAGGCTTCCTGTAGATCTTCAATCGATGCCCATTGACAAGCATGGGGATGGCTTCCTCATCAATGGTCCAAATAAGAACAGATCCATTGTCATGACATTTTTCCACTGAATATGGCCCTAGCCATCTGGTTCTCAGCTTCCCCTTGAAATCTTTGTATCTGGAGTCATACAACAAAGCCCAATCTCCCGGCTGAAATTGCTTGTCATGGAGATGTTGGTCATGCCACACCTTTCTCTGAAGTTGAACCACTTCTGAGTGAAGGAGGGCCTGCATTCGGTGCTCATCCAGTCCATTCAGCTGCAATAACCTTTCTTGTTGTGCATGGCTGAGATCTAGGTCCAGCTGAGCTGCCATCCTCAACGTGTTGTATTCAAATTCAATGGACAGGAAAGCTTTCTTCCCATAGACCAGCTCATAAGGTGTGAAGCCGGTGGTGGTCTTCCAAGTGGTGTTGTAAGCCCATGTGGCTTCAACCAGGCGATCTGCCCAGTCCTTTCTGCTGCTGCTCACCACCTTAGTCAAGATCCCTTCTAATGCTCTATTGGTGACTTCCACCTGCCCATTTGCTTGAGGGTGATAGGGGGTGGAAGTCCTATGCTTGATCTTGTGATGAGCTAGTAGATCTTCAACCAGGGTGGAGGTGAACTGGCTCCCTTGATCGGTGACCAGCTCTCTTGGATAGCCATACTTATAGAAGATTTTTTCTCTTAGGAACTCGACCATCTTTTCTTCTGTTGCTGCTTTGATTGCTTTGGTCTCTGCCCACTTTGTCAGGTAGTCAGTGCACACAATGATGTAAGACCTTTGCCTCGAAGGAGGGTTGATTGGGCCCACAAAGTCCATACCCCACTTCTCAAATGGCTCAAGAGTCACCTGAGGTTGGAGAGGCATCTCATCCCTTTGGGTCGGTTTCCCCATTCTTTGGCATTGGTCACACTGGCTGACATATCTTCTGACATCTTGATGAAGTGTGGGCCAATAGTAGCCTGCCTGCAGGATTTTGAAGGCAGTTCTCTTTGCTGCAAAATGTCCTCCACAAGGCCCATCATGACAGGTGAGGAGGATATCAAAGACTTCCTCCTCCCTTACACAACGCCTTAAGATCTGATCGGGGCCAAGCTTGAACAGATTGCCCCCGATCCAAGTAAATGAGGCACTTTTTCTGATGATTCTGCTCTTCTCTCTTGAAGATAGGTGCGGAGGGAACTGCGCTGAGACAAGGTAGTTTGCTATATCAGCAAACCATGGAGAGAGTACTGAAATAGCAAACAGATGTTCATCGGGCATCTGGTCATCCACTGTTCCATCCTCATCTGCAGACAAATCCAATCTAGATAAAAAGTCAGCAACAACATTTTCTCTACCTGGTTTGTCAACAATGGTCAAATCAAACTGCTGCAATAAAAGTAACCATCTAATAATACGAGCATTCACATCTGGTTTATTCATTAAATATCTAATTGCAGCATGGTCTGTATGTACAAAGGTTTGATAGCCAGTGATATAATGTCGGAACTTGTTCAGTGCATGGACCACAGCCAAGAATTCTTTCTCGGTTACAGTGTAATTCAACTCAGCTTTGGACAAGTTTTTGCTAACAAAGTAAATGGCATATGGAAGTTTTTTCTCAACTTGTCCTAAAGCTGCACCTATGGCTTTGTTCGAGGCATCAGTGTGGATGTGGAAAGGTAGGGCCCAGTTTGGACCTCTCAGGATTGGGGCTGACACCAACTTGTCCTTCAATTCATTCAAAGCCCTCTGACAATCGTCAGTCCATTTAAACTCCACATCTTTTGCCAACAGGCCAAACAATGGCGAGGCTAGCTTGCTGAAGTCTTTAATGAATCTCCGGTAATATCCTGCTAATCCCAAGAAACTCCGAACATCCCTTACCTTTTGAGGAGGTGGAACCTTCTTGATGAGAGCAATTTTGTTAGGATCCACCTGTAACCCTTGGCGAGAAATGGTATGGCCTAGCACGGTTCCTTCAGTCATTAGGAATTCACATTTTTCAGGACTAAGGGACAAGTTCATCTCAATGCATTTGGTTAGGACTTTTCCCAGATTGGACAATGCTTCCTGGAAGTTGGCCCCATAAGGAGTAAAGTCATCCATATAGATTTCCACTGCATCATGGACCAGCTCCGAGAAGATGCTTAAGACAGCTCTCTGGAAGGTAGCAGGAGCATTGCATAGCCCAAAGGGAAGGACTCGGTAGGCAAAGGTGCCCCAAGGACAAGTGAAGGTGGTCTTATCTTGGTCTTCCGGGTTGATTTGGATATGGTTGTACCCGCTAAACCCATCCAGGAAAGAGAAGAACTTCTTTCCTGCTAGTCCATCCAACACTTGATCTATGAAAGGTAGAGGGAAATGGTCTTTCTTGGTAGCTTTGTTCAGTTCTCGGTAGTCCACACAGATTCTCCATTTCCCATTTTTCTTGGGAACCAACACCAGAGGGGACACCCATTCACTATCTGAGATGGGGTAGATGAATCCGGCATCCAAAAGTTTTTGCAATTCTTCCTTGACAATGTCCTTAAGGGCTGGATTCATTCTCCTCTGGGGTTGCCTAACCGGCTTACAATCCTCTTTGATGTATATGTGATGGGTACAGACCGAAGGATGGACTCCTTTCATCTCCTTATAGCTCCAAGCAAAAGCATATAGGTGACTGGCCAACAGGCTACACAGCTCCTTTTCCTGGGAAGGAGATAGGGAGGAGCTGATCTTTAACGTTCTCTCAGGGCCGAACTCCACGTTCTTGACTTTGGGAGTGACAGGGTTGGTTGTACAAAGATCCACTAAGGTGCTAGCTTGGGCATCCTCCACCAATTTCTCTAAGGATAGTTCACTGGAAGGTGGATTCTGGATCAAGGTCTCGATCAAGTCATCCTCGGTTTTGGGGTCTCTTCTAGTGGTATATAGGGTGCACAGAGGTGCTGAGTACACCTCGTCTTTCTCTCCTTCCTCCAACCAGAGTGGTAAGTCATGCTCTAAGGAGGGTTGGGCAGGAGGGTATAGGACTAGCTGCTTGGACATAGGACCATTTTTGATGGTCATATTTCCTGCACGACAACTTATGTAAGCATCTGCAGTGGCTAACCAAGGCCTTCCCAAAATGAGAGGATATCCAGTAAGCTTTGCCTTGGGTTGCAGAACCAAGAAATCTGCAGGGTATTCCCAAGAGTCGATAGAGACCAAGACATCCTCCACAATCCCTTCGGGAGTCATAGTGGAGCGATCTGCTAATTGCAGTACTGTCGAGGTCTTCCTCAAGGAACCCTGAAGATTGAGTTTGAGCATGGTATCCCTGGTCATCACATTAATGGCAGCCCCCAGATCAATCAAGGTGTGTGGTATGATGGTGCCATTGATGTGGACATCTACTATAGGACTTCCAGGATCTAGGTACTTTGGGCAGATGACTTGTCCTAACATAAGGTCAGACAGTTGTCCTATGACATTGATGGTTGAAGCATCTTTCTTCCGCCTGCCTGGGTGTTTGAAACACTTTTCCTTAACCAGTTTGTTGTATATTGGCACATCCTTGATGGCTTGGAGAAGTGGTATTTTCACACACAACTGCTTGAGCTCTCCCAGAAGCTCATCCTCCTCTGGGTTGGGTTGTGTGGTGGCTGTTAGTCTCTCAGGAAAGGGTGGAATAGCCTTTAGTTCACTTTTCTGTTTATCTTCCTCATCCTCTGGGGGAGGAGGTTGGCGATCTGGTAGAGTCTTTCCAGATTGAAGATTGATCTCTTGGATCTCCACAGCATAGGTAGGGCATGAGGTTTCCCCAGTGTATACCTGTTGGGCCTGTCTATTGTTGGGGTTTGGGTTCGGTTGAGCAGGCATTTGAGGTTGCCTTGGAGGAGCAGGAGGTAATGGCTGAGGTTGAACTGGTGGTGGAGGCAAAATGGCGGGAGGAGTATTGTACTGGGGCCTCCACCCCGACTGAGGTGCATTCCACTGAGGCTGTGGCTAGGCATGTGAATGATATGAATGAGAAGTAAGTTGAGTAGGGTACTGAGGTGGATAAGACCATGGAGGAGGCATGGACCAGGAAGGATGAGCAGGGGGACCCCAGGAAGGCATAGGAGTCGATTGGTTGGGGCTATAATAAGCTTGAGGTGCCCCTTGCATCCCCTGCTGGTAAGTTCTAGGTCCTTGTGGCCTCCTTTGGTTGAGGTAATAAAGAGGTTCAGTGGGAGCTTCTGTCCCTTGGTACATGGCTTTAAACCCAGGTAAGGTTGGACACTGATTTGTGGGATGGTCCTCCTCACAAACGAAACATACTTCAACCGAATGCAATGGGCATTCGTTCTTAGGGTGTCTCCTTGTGCACCTAGGGCAGAAGACAGCCAAGGCTCTCTCAGCTTCTTCTTTCTTCTGCTGGATCCTGAATGTGTCCAGCTGCATGGCAATGGTTTGTCTCACCTCACTCTTAAGATCTTCTAATTGATTTGCAAGCTCATGTTTGGAGAAAGGGACACTAGTTGAGAGGAGGTTTCCTCTACCTCGTTTCCGTGCTGCCCTGGAGTGGTTTCTAAACACAGTCTTGATGTCCTCATAAGGCAGTTGGTAAATGTCCCCCCCAGCTAACATGTGAAGGGTATCTAAGAGGTCTTCAGGGACTCCTCGGAGAAGGACCAACTTGAGGGATTCAGGGTCAAGTGTGCACCTGGCCCGCTTATAGCTAAGTTGGAACCTCTCCTCATAATCCTCTAAGGACTCATCATTTCCCATGGTCATCCGAAAGATTTCTCCCTTGGTTTCCTTGGACCTACAGTAATCCCTGTACTTGGTATTGAAAGCTTGCTGCATCTGAGCCCAAGTGGTGATACTATTCCCAGGTAAGCCCATGAACCAGCGTAATGCTGCATCCTTAAGAGTTGAAGGGAAGAGTTTCAGCTTCTGCTCATCTTCAGTATAGTCATAGGTTCTACAAAGGACAACAAACTCAAACAGGAAGGTATCAAGATCTTCAGTAGTCAGTCCATGGAAGTGAGGTAAGGCGGAGGGGCTAATGTTCCTCATTTTCATCTCTCCAATGGTCTCTCGGATGGGGAAGGCACCTTCTATTCTCTCATCTTCTCTTCTATTGTCAGCCATAGCTTCAGATGGGATGGTCTCTAATTCTTCTTCTGCTATAGGATCTTCGTATATTTCAGGAGGTTCACCTATAGGTTCTTCTGGATCACTGTCACCGAAGAAGAGAGAAGGGTGACTCAGTGATGTGGTGGGGGTGTTGGGTAAGAATTTGCCTGTTTTATCTCGATTCCTACGAGGCATGAAATGGAAAGACTTTTTTTGATTGCTTTTGTTTTTCTGTGGTACCTGCAAAACTAAAACAGATTGATCTACAACTAACTATAAAGATGCAGAATTAAACTGAAAGCAGGAAAGAACTAATATACTTTGCCCAAATGAAATTGCAGGAATGGAAATGCTAGTCTACGCTTGCAGAATTGAAACACTAATCTACGCTTGCAGAAATGAAATGCTAATCTATGAAAGCAGGAAATGCTAGTCTATGAAAGCAGGAAATGTCTATGCTACTTTTGCAGAATGGAAATGAAATAAACTACTTAGCAGAAGGCGAGAGTAAGAAAATAGAAGAAAAGCAACAATTACTAATACTCTGACGCTTTCCCGACAACGGCGCCAAAAACATGGTGGGCTCCAGTATTGTAGCAATAATGCTACAACTCTTGGAGCTTCCTATCTCTAATTTTATCAACCCGGTAGTTCGTACAAACTTGGAAGCGACGGTGCTGTATGCACAAGTACTAGCTCTTGTCGCAGCTGTCACTTGGTCAGCTGGCACAAGTCCGCTAGGGCTCAAGGCAACTTCTATATGTTCTCAGAAGAAGCTTTCTAAATGATGGACGAAGGCTATCTCAAAGGAAATTAATCTATTTTGCAAAAATGAACTGAAAGCCAACCAAAACATGGAAACCCTAGTAAACCCTAATCTGACTAGTTTAACCTCTATGATGCAATAGTGAGAGTGCAAATGTCTAAAATGATGCCATTACTTCTAGTGATGTGAAATGCATGAACTCAAACTACTTTCATTGAAAAGAACATTGTTTTTGTATTTTTGCTTAAGTGGATGGAGTGATTATGATTTTGTTTCTTATTAGGGTTTGGTTGTGCAGAGGTGGTGCAAAGGGAGAGAAAGCTTGGGAAAGGTCAGGAGGGCTAGGAGAGGTCCCAGGGGATTCCTAGCATCAGTCCACAGAAGTCCACAACGTTCAGGTGCTCGGCAACCGAGTTTGCAGGCTCCTACAGGATGTCTGCAGGGGATCCTACAGGAAACTCAGGAATTCTACAGGAAGTCTGCTAACTTCTACAGGATGTTCTACCGTGGGAGTTTTGGGTGGTGGTGAAGTGATGGAGCGGTATGGGTGGATAGGTGAGATGGAGATGGAGCTTGTGATGGCTCAGGGACAGAGAAATGAGATGGAGAAAGAGTGCATGAAGTTGGTTGGTGGATAGAAGGATGGAAGCAACGAAAGGTCAAGAAAATGAAGCTACGTGGGCAATGGAAGAGTTGGAAGGTAAACGAGCTGAACAGCGGTCGAGTAGGTGGCTTTAGGCGTGGCTAAGAAGAAGAAGAAGGAAATGGAATGATACTGAGTAGTGTAAATAAAACAAATTGCTTATGTCTTGCACCAAAAACGAGAATCCATTAACCTGTGCTACCTGTGCTATTAAACCAATGAACAACAATGTAAATCGTGAAGAGAAGTCGTGCATGAAGTTGGAATGAAGGAGTATGGCTCAAGATCAGAGTGCATGGATGGATCTATAATTAAAATGACTGTGTTGCAGCTTGCATAAAAGTAAAAAAAGACTGCGTTTTTTTTGGTGGTTGGTACAGACTGCACCCCAATCTCTAAACAGGGATGGCAGTGAAGTCACTATCAACCTTTTCTTGGAGCTCCACTGAATTACAATCTTCCTATTCTAACCTAAGCAACTGAAAGCAATTTAACCATAAGCTAATCCTACTCAATCTCATTAAATAAATCAAATCAGCAGACTGTGTTCTTGAAGCTCGGTGGGGAGAGCTGTTGGAGCTCGGAGTTAAGGTGGAAATCACGAGGAAGATCATCAAGACTGTGGACAACCTCCCTATGAACCCGCAATGTCACCTTTGCTGTCTCCTTGTCTCTATTTGCGTGGTCTTTTGCTCTCTTTAATGCCAAAAACCTGAAATCATCATGTATTAGCCACATAGATATAATGTCTGCCCTTCTTCCTACAAATAACACGAATATACTAAGAAATGAATGCATAAGTGATAAAAGATGAATGGTTGAGCAAGGTAAGTAGGCCAAATGAGCCCAAATTGTACCAAAAATTGGGGCTCATCAAGTTACATGCCAAGTCATCATTTACAAAGGTAAATCATCCTCCATGAGATAAAATCCATGAACATAGTAAAAAACTGGAGAAATAGGCATCCTGTACAAAATCTGCCCTACGCGTAGTGCCACTAGCCCAACGCGTAGCGCCCCTTTTAGGTCTCTTTTGGAGGCCTTCCAGGAATCAAAATTGAGCTAATGATAGCCCATTGGAAAGGTCTTCAATTCTAATTTCTAAAAAACCTATAATTGTGGCATTTGAAGCTCATTTGACCCCTCAAAACTTGATTCTCCCAAGACTACTTTTGTGTGTCCAAAAAGTGGCAGAAAGGTCATTTTTAAGGTGTTTGTTGACCTTTTGGTGGACCAGTTCTACCCCAAAAGCTTTGAAAATCCATATGGTGCATTTCCTCATCACTCTAAATCCAAAATTACAAACCATTTCTTCATTGAGTTCCCCTAAGAAATGCGCAGCACCGGTGGCGTAGCGCGTTTAGGCAGCTTTCCTATGTGTAGAATTTCAAAATTTGCAAGTGACAAAAATTGCTCCAAACTTGCCCAAAATTGGTGAGAAGCACCATCATCAAGTGTCCTGATGAGCCAAGGAAGCTTCAGAAAGCAACCAAAGCCTATCCTCCTCCTTTCTTCCTTTCAAAGCCCACTTCAGCCTAGCTTTCATCTTCTTGACCCTCATATTTCAAATCTTGTTTCAGGTCCTCTAATGATAGGCCATGTTTCTAATCATCTGGTTGTCTCTATTGGCCTTCTGTAGCAGCTTCTCAAGGTGCAAGTTGACTCTCTCAAGCCAAGTCTCTCTATCATCTTCAATCTCCTTCTTAATAGGAGTTAAAGTGATTTGTGTCTCTTTGCCACTTTGTCCTTTTACCTTGAGCATTTCTAGCTCCATGAGGACTTGTTTGTCACTCAACTGCTTGTTTTCTTGTTCCAAATATGTGATGACATACTTGGCCCTCTCCAAATTGTCCATCAGAGCTTGTACTTGAGCCTCCTTTTCTTGTATGATGATGTCCTTTATGGTTTCTTCGTCTTGAGCCTCTAAGTCAATGATTTCCACTCCATGATGATTATAACGCTACTCCAGCTCATCATGCTCTGTCAAGTCAAAGTCCCTTTCCTTCTCATCATCAAAACTCTCCTTTGACATCTTTTCCTTCCCTTTGTATAGCTACTGCACCTGTACCTATTGTGTTGATGAAGAAGGCAAAGCCCTTTCCACATCCCGTGGAGCTAGCATTTGCCTATGGGTTGATAAAGAAGGCAAGGTCCCTTCCACATCCCATGGAGCAAACACTTGCCTATCAGCTGCAAACAATCTCCTTGTGCCCCTCTGATATGTCATGTAAGTCACGGGCACCTCAGTACTAGTCTCTTTGGCCTCCTCATATTTTTTCACTTGAGAAATGCTAGAAGGCCCCCCTGCTTCTTGAGACACTGGTGGAGGAATTCGAAGACCCCTGAAGATTTCATGAGCAATAAATGCCTCCCAAGAGATGTTGAGGAGACTCAGATGATAAAGCACAATGATATTGATCAGGGAGTAATGATAGAGACTGCTCATCTGCTGAGGGTATGGATTCTTCTGGAAAAAATGAGCCATCTTCTCAATATTCCTGAACAAGAAGTAAGGAAGGTTTAACATCCTTACCCTGGTAAAATGCATGAAGAGCCTGATGTGATAGGTGTACAACCTGGAAAATCTACCCTCACAAGCGAAATACTTCATGATGATTTTCATCATGGGGACATACGTATCTTCAAGAAATCTAAAAGGAAAAAGTCTGTTCACCTCATTTTTGTACCGGGGTTTGATATAAGGCTCATAATAATGTTTATCCAGGTCCTGGACCTTGTACCACTTCTCCCCTACATTCGGAATCCTGGTTGCATTTGAAATGATGGAGGGTGAGACTCTGAATGTTACCCCAGCAAGAGTCACCTTGTTGTCCTGAAGATGAGCTACAAAAAGTCTGGTGAGCTCCGGGTGGTATTGAACTCTCTCTACCTGCTCACAGAACTCATAGTAGCCAAGATATCTTAAACATGTGACAGCCAACTGAGAGGCCACAATTCTCTAAGGTTTGATGGCTCTTCTCTGATAATTTTTCCTCCCTTGTGTGGTTTTCTCTGTTGCCTAGCTCTATCTGCTGAGGTTTCACTACCTGTGTTTTCCTCCTCCTCATAGTCTCAGTCCTCTTTGTCCATGTTTTCAGGGTTGAGGTTTTATGAAGGGAATGAGTGAAACTATTTTAGGAGTGAGGGGATGGGAGATGAGCTTATGGGCTAGAAAATGAATGAGGGAGTAAGAATGATAAAAATGAAAGGGAGGGCTTGTCTTGTTTGAGAAATTTCCCTTTGAGAAGAGGGATAAAGGGATGGGGATGAAATAGAATAGGGATAAAGGGATAAAGGGATAAGGGGATAGGGAAAACGTTTAGAGCTATAGTAATAGGTGATAGGAGGAACAATGAGGGTTTAGGGTTTTAGGCATAAAACTGAGAATTTTAGGTTTTAGGCACTTGCCATAGAAAAATTTAGCTTACAAGTTAAATTGCAAACCAATCAATGTAGTATGGAGGACCACTTACTTGTATGCAGGTAAGAGAGGGAAAATTTGAGGTTTGTATGAAGTTTTGAGGCCTTTCTAGCCCTCCTGCACAACGTGCAGTGCTAGTGCATAGACACATAACGCCACCCTAGAAGTGCAGCACAGTGTAAAATTACACTGTCGAATTTCCCAAACACGCAGCGCCAGGCCTCAACATGCAACACCAAGTTCTTAACGTGCATTGCCACTCTACATGCCTGAAACGCACAACGCTAGTCTACCTATCTGCAATGCCACTCCACCACTGCTCTAGAAGTGCAGTGCCTGCTCTTCTTCGCCCAAAACTCACTCAAGCTTTCCTTTTCTTCTCACTTTTGGACTCCTTGCTTGCCAAATGAGAATAATGAACTTGAAAATGAAATGTGAGAGATTAAATAGGAGTAGATTTTGATTTTTCACTTAAAAAACCCACTTTCTAATGTTTCTTGTCCTTCTTCAAAACTTTGTTTTTAATGCCTTTTGTTGCTTTGTATCTTTTCAGGTGGATAATGCTCAACTTGAATTGATTTTTGCAGTGTTTCTTTATCTTGCAGCAAGGAGAGATACTCTGGTGTGGCTGGGATCATTTATTACATATAGTGATTGAAAATTACATAAGAAATACAAATATACTCAAAATACTCTGTTTTCACCTCAAGAACATGTTTTTGAGGTGATAATTACATTAGGTTAAAAGATAAATATATAGTGATTATGACCTACAAGCCATCATGCTTGACTTATTTATCATCCTCATACCCTTGCTACCCTTTATTTACACTTCTAAATTAGGCTCTTGACCTTGGTGATGAAACCCTAAGACCTAATGAAAACCCTAATGAAAACATGCCCTATGACCTAATGAAAGCATGATTGCAAATTGACCATGAAACCATGATTGAATACAACCTGAAGAAGGGTCGGCAAGTATACTCTATGAGGGAGAAATTAGATTTTCTGAACAGAAGTGTCACACGGAATAAGTCGATCTTGCGGACAAGATAGACCTTCCTAGAATCTAAAGAAGACCTAATGACAAGCAAACCAACCAGACACTATCTTTCTCTAAATATGCTTTGATAAACAATAGTAAACAAGTGTTTTTAGGGCCTACCTTAGGTCCAACGCTAGCTTGTGGATGCCCTCGCTCCTTTGATCCAAATGAGCTCCTTTTCGCGAATCTGCAAACACAAACAAGGCAAACAAATTAAATAGCACCTGAAAAGCCAATTGCATAAAACATATTTAACATGAAAGTCAAGGAGTTCATGAAACAAATAACATAAGATACTTGTTGAGAAAAATGAGTTTGATTGTATTAATTCAAAAGAAGAAGAACTTTACAACCTTTGCCTTGACGCTGTACAAGCTCCTCCCAGGGTCCAGCAAGAAGTCTCCTCTACTTTGACAAGTTTCACTCACTCCCCAATGAAGCCAAAAGGATGTGTGATCTCTCCTCTTAAGCTCAACTAGGAAGTCTCGATTTCACCAGCATTTACCCTAAAAAATGTTCAGCTTCTAACCTCTCCAGCAACCAGCCCAATGCCTGTATTTATAGTGCAATGGAGGGAGGTTACTAGGTCCTCCTTCAAAGGGATAAAGCCCTCCTTCAAAGGGATATCTCCTCTCATCAAGGGATTAGCTCCTTCTCTTTTGGGATGCATGAACCACCTCAGAGCGAAAAATCCACGTCAAAATTCCTTCTAGAACCTCTAGAATTAATCCAAAGTGAGTTTTTTAAGATAAAACTTGCACCTTTTGACTTTCACAGGGGTCCGCACCTACATCGTTAGGGACAGAGCGGGCAGGTCCGCAGTTTTTGTACATAGAAGGTGCGGGACCGCAGGTGACCATGACAGAAAGTGCGGAACCAGAATTACATTGATTTTTAATGTCTTTCTCTCATTTCCAAAGCTTGATTTGAAGAGCTGAGGTTTGAGACTTGCTTAGGAGGACAGTACAAGTGATGATAGACCCATACTGACTGCAAATAATCATGGTGACGATATTTTTGTGTAACAAATTGCCCCCTAAAGTGCGAAGTCTGTAGTAGATGAGGATTTCTTATCATTTAGGAAGAGTGAAGTACTTTATCATTTCGAGGATCATCTTGTGGAGAGCCCAGTTGGAACCTGTAAAAACATTCAATGCAAGATATATATATGAGATCATATCATCACTGAGGTAGGCATTCCCATACTCAGATCAAAACTGACTGGAAAACTAACTACTGCTCTGATCCAGGGTCTTCATTTCTACTTCCCGAAACAGTACGATTCTATCCATGCGAACGAATGTGTTGATGTCAAACATGGTAGAAACCACTTGATTACTAGTCAATGATGTAAACTGTTAACAAGTGTGAGAGAAACCACCAATGATGTCAATGGCTCTCAAAGTACCCAGTACAATCCATGAGATGCGAATAAATGTGTTGATGTCGAACATGTCACGGAATCCTTTGATCAAAAGTCAATGATGTAAACTGTCGTCAAAGGCGAGAAACCTACCATTGATGCATGCAGATCTCAAGGTACTGACGATTTCTAGATCATCTTCCTAGATAATGAGCTGATGTCGATAGAAAGCGATCCGTCGTAGGCAAGCCCACAACACGAAATCATAGATCAAGTTGAAGAAATTTAGTTGCAAGGACTGACTCAGGGATGGTCAAGATGGATGATAGATATTTTGCAGATGAATGGCTTATTGGCAGTGACCTCTTGAACACATAACAACATGACAGATGGCTTGGTGACAATTGACCCAAAGTTAATACCCAGAAAGCGACTGAAGACTTTCAATGTGGTTTGATCAACTGTTAGGCAAAGGATTTCCCAACCCAGGTGAATAAAAGTGTCGTGTTCAAGAGTGGTTACAAATTATGAAAAACAGGCTCATTTTTCTCTTTTCCCCCACCATTTCTGGCAAGTACCTCTTTATTTTTGACAAGCTTGAGGAGGATAACATTTGCTTGATTATAAGCTCATCCTTCAGATGAGTCCAACTTAGTTTAAATTCAAACCCTAAGAAGGAGTGGTTGGTTCTTGTTTGTAATTGAACAGGTCCTTTACTGTGAAATTTTAACGAGTCCAGTAGAGGAGAAACTCGGCGTTTTTCAATTTTAGAGAGTCTGAAAAAACTTAAGAAGACTCCAGGGTTGACCTTTTTCGTAAATTTGTGTCTCCCAAGCCCGAAAAAGTATAAAATAATACTTGAGAGAACTGCTTGATCTTTTACGACCAAGGAGTACTTTTCTTCATTAGTGCCCTTGACCCGAAAAAGTAAAAAAGCGATCAATGACACGTCGTTTTATGACCGATATCGAATTTGAAACAACAAAAATCCGGCAATCTTTTCATGTTTTTACGGTCGGAAAAGAGCTGTAAGTGGACCATATTTTAATTCCGTTTTAATGAGTTCAAAAGAAACACTCGGCGATCTTTTCATGTTTTAGGAGTCAGAAAAGAGCTTAAAGATGACTCTACATGTTTTTTTGTCGAAAATGATAGATTTCGCCTGAATAATCCTTTATTCTGCACAAAAACACAAACATTACTCATACCTGTTTGAAATGGATAAAAATGTCACAAAATACCTTTTCAAAGTGAAACATAAACAAATTTTCAATTTATTTACTCAAAAAACTTATAAAAAGGGCCTTTGTCAATTCATTTTTACCGTTTGAGTTTGGGTGAGAAAATAGTGCTTTTGCTTAGAAAACTTCCCGTGAGGATTGCAGAAAATCCAACCGTCGGAATCGAACGTCGTCTTCTCCAGGTAATCCACATCATCCCACTCTTCATTTTTAATCGTTTAATTTTTTGTTTTAGTCCTTTATTTCATTTTTGGGAGGGTTTTTAGGCGCAAAACCCGTGCGCGGGGGCCCGCAGGTTTACCATTGCAGGCCTGCGGACCCTGACTTTTTCTCTATTGGGAAAAAGCTTGGGGTCTGCACCTTCCATGTAGACAAAGTGCGGCCCCACGCACTGCGTCTAACCTGGAGGGTGCGGTCCCCGCCGCAAGGGTTTTGAACCCAAAAATTCTCAAAAATGGACCACACAAAATATTTTCTAGCATTTTAATTTGTCTTTATACTTGATGCAGAGAGTACATCATGCTAGATTGGCGTGAACGATAGCATGAGGACATGGATGCTGCCACATGGAATCATCAGCCTTCACTTGATGCTTTGAGGGTGTGCGGATTGTATAAATTCTGGGCCATTCCTGGCATGAGGGCTCAGGTGGATTTCTTACAGTGGCTGGTTGACAGATGGAGCATACAGGACCTGTGCTTTTTCATCGGCGGCCACCAGCTCGAAATCGAGCTGGCGGACATATATTTCTTGACTGGTTTGCCTAAGAGAGGCGAAGACTTGACTCTGCACGGGACTAGGCCAGGTGGCCAGTCTGTCGATAGCCTCTAGCTAGAGTACTGCAACAGTCAGGCTAGAGACAAAGGGATAGACATAAAGACCATATCCCGTCCTGAGCTCATGGTGATTGCATTCACTGTCACTAGACTTTGCGAAGCTGCCGCATTACATATTGCCACCGGATCCCATATGTGTATGGCAGTTGATTGTTTTCAAGGCACCATCTTCAATTGGTGCGATGCTGTGTTGGACAATGTGAAAGGCCAACTGACCAGGGCCAAGAACGAACGACTAAAGACCTTTGGTTATGGGGCTTTAGTCGTGAGTTTTGGCCTGGAGAGGGTTCCTATGCTGATCCCACAGCACCTTACTGTTGGAGCTGGGCTTCCTCGAGAGCCCAAACTGATGCGATGGGTCGCAGTCATGGCCCGTCACCGGACGAGAGGACAGAGGTTGCTCGATTCAAACCTGAGTATTTCCAATGGTTGGAAAACCAAGTCTTTTCTATTCAGGACTTCCCTTACGCTGGGATAGATTTTCGTGGTTACCCAGACATGGTTCTTCCACCAGGAGAGTAGTGGGACGAGTCAGGTAAAATCCTTTTCAACATTTTTCTATTTTAATTTTTTGTTATTTTTTCATCGTCTCAAAACTGATAGTAGAAATTTCAAATGCAAATGTGGGTCCACAGTGACCAGCCGCTCTCCGGCCTTATGAGAGGAGGCAACCAGTTGCACCCGCGCCAGCCCCATAGGACGAATCAGCAGAGGTTTTGGCCGAGTTGGAGGGTCATCTCGAGCGCTTGACAGGAGATATTCCTGAAACCACTATAGATGACATTCCTCGTCGACTTCAACGCTATGTGATTGGAGTCCCGGGACCTTTTAGGAGGTTCCTTTGCAAGGTGGCCAGTGCAGTGGTTTCTTATAGAGATCATCACCAGTGATAGGATGATCGCCTATTGTGGTACATATGACATTTTTGTTTTTTGTACTTATCATTTTTGCCGATCATAAGGTGTTTTTCAACCTATGATCGAGGACGATGTATTTTTTGACACACTCCTATATATATATATATATATATATATATATATATATATATCACTATTACCGGTTTATCTTGTAAATAATGTTATGGAATGGTTTTAAATTTACCTGTATGATTATTGCAAATGTCTATTTAACATTCGAGAAGCAATTTCATTTGCTAATGTATTTAAAGACCTTGGAATATGCTGATATTCAATATAATCAAATTCACGTTCCAAGAGATGTACTCTCAAAAATAATCTTAATAACACTGGATTTCTAATGGCATACACTCTATTAAGTTGTAATACAACGAGTTCAGAATCTAACCTCACTATCAAACTCCGAGTCCCAAATGAAATAGATTCAGACAATAACTCAATCACTACACTATACTCGACAATGTTGTTCGTTGTTTGACCGAGGCTTACCCCATGCATAGATACTAACTCGTCAGAGGGCGAATAGATAACCCAAGCTGCGGAAGAGATGTTCCGTGTTTTACGACAAGCACCATCAGCGAAACCAATGTATGTTTGGAGAGGCATCGACATCTGCAATATCACGAGTAAAACCAAGATAAGCAGGAATAATGATGAAAAAAACACTCTCTAAGCTAAGCACACTATTTAAACTAAAACACACTAGCTAGAAAGAAAAAACTATCCTAACTAAAAATCTCCATACCCATTCTTTTAAGCATAATACCTCTTCAAGTAAAGGCCATTTCTGGGTTTACCCAAGGGTCCCCGTCAAAGTCTACCAATTCATAAGCCCCTTTGGCTAGCTTTCGCTTGACAACATAGGGACCATGCCACATAGGATCGAATTTTCCAGCGCCTAATTTATCATTAGCTTGATCATAAACTAAGACTAGATCTCCTTCCGAAAAATTTCGAGGCGTCACATTTCGATCATACTGAGCTTTCATTCGTTTTGCGTGAGTCTCGATCGCCAATGCAGCATCACGTCGATTCTCATCTAATTGAGCCAAGTATAACAAATGCTTTTCCTCTTCGGAAATGGCTGGAAGTAACTCGATGGCCATTTACAGTGATGGGATTTCGCATTCAATGGGTAACACAGCTTCCAAACCATAGACTAGTTGGAAAGGAGTGAACCCTGTTGATGTTTTTACTGAAGTTCGGTATGCCCAAAGCGCTGAAAATAGCATGTTGTGCCAATTCGACCGATGAATCCCAATGATTCGTCGGACCATGATAACTAAAACTTTGTTGATGGATTCAACCAGACCATTCGCTTGTGGATAATAAGGGGTTGAACTATCGTGACGTAAACCAAGCTGGCCTGTAAGTTCGATCATCATAACGTTTCGAAAATGGTGCCCATGATCAGTGATTATCGCTTGTGGGACACCGAACCTATAAATTATATGATTGAACACAAAAATTGTAGCTGTCTTGCCGTCTGCCTCAAATGTAGGCATCGCCTCGGCCCACTTAGTAAAATAATCTACCGCAAGGATGATATACGCATGCCCCCCGGCCGAGTGAGGGTTACATGTAATAAAATCGATACCCCATTTGGAAAAAGGACCAACGGCAATTATAGGGTGGAGTGGAGCAGGTGGAGCGCGCATCTTACGATCAAAAATCTAGCAGTTGTGGCATTTTCGGACCACCGTAATACAATCTTTAAATAAAGATGGCTAGAAGTAGCCAGCGCGCAATATCTTTTGGGCTGTGGCAAACCCAGACATATGACCGCCACACGCTCCAGAGTGACAGTCATTTAGAACCCTTTCAGCTTCCTCGTGAGTTAAGCAATGTCGAAAAATAGAATCCGCCCCACGGCGATAAAGAGTATCTCCAATAATCCTCAATTGTTGGGACTGGAATCGAATTTTTCGACGTTATGACCTTGAAATTTCTGGCCGAAAGGATTGGGTCTGGAGATAAACGATGATATCCCCATACCACAGATCTAAAATGCTGATTAGAAACAAGGATTCATCCGCAATGGGCTCCTCCGCCACAGTTTCCGTGTCAGCACGCGGGAAGTCACACATTAACTCCGCAAAAACGAAAGATTTCTTAGACTTAGATTTCTCAAATTCCAAGTCAAACTCTTGCAGGATAACGATCCATTTAGAGTACTTGCCCCCTAGCAATTGCTTGGTCAAAATGTAGATCATAGGGTTGCAATCCGAAATTACCGTAGTTTTACGTAGTAGAATGTAGTGATGAAAACGTTGGATAGCTTGAACGACTGCCAATGCCAATTTCTCCACATGTGAGTATTTTAGCTCAGTGGGATTTAAAGTTCGACTAAGGTAATATATCACATGTTCAGTTCCTGATTCATCTTCCTGAACTAAGACCATTCCAATGGTGGAATGAGAGGCGGCGAGATACAAGAAGTAATCCTGGTTGTAGTTGGGAGGATGCAACAACGGTGCATGGGTCAACGTGTGTTTGAGTGCATCAAAAGATTTCTGAGCTATCTCATCCCAATAGAATTGAGTGTTTTGCTTCAACAACCGGGTAAAACCCTTTGTAACCTCGGCGTAGTTAGGAATGAATCGTTGTAAAAAGTTTGCTTTCCCCTGCAAACTTTGGAGTTGGCGAAGACTCGAAGGAGGAGGCAATTTGATTATAGCTTCGACTTTTGAGGGATCAACGCGAATGCCAGCTTTCGAAACTACAAACCCCAGCAATCGACCCGTTTCTATACAGAAGACACATTTGTGTGCGTTCAACCGAATTCGATAATGCCTACACCTCATAAAAATTTCTCGTAAATGGACAAGGTGATCAGCTCGATGTAAGGAATGAGCAGGCAAATCATTGAGATACGGTTGCACAATGTGCTTGATGTCATGAAACGCATAAGACATCGCCCTTTGAAAAGTTGCTCCGGAATTCTTAAGCCCAAAAGGTAATTTTCAATAAGCAAATGTCCCCCATGGACAAATGAAAGCCATTTTTGGTTGATCGGCAGGTAGAATGTTGATTTGATTGTATCCGGAAAAACCGTCCATAAAGGAGAATATTTCGCTGCCGGCACAATCATCAATGGTTTGATCGATATAGGGAGTTGGGTAATTGTCCTTTGGACAGGCTCGATTAATGTCCCTATAGTCGATGCATATTCTTATTGTTCCCTGCTTTTTGTTAACCGGAACAATATTTGATACCCAATCCGTTAACGAGATAGGATAAATGAAACCTGCTTTCAATAATTTTTCAACTTCTGCGTTAATTGCAACAACTTTTCGTGGGTGAATCTGACGCAAACGTTGCCAGACGGGTTTAGCGTCTGGGTAAGTCTTGATTTCATGAACAACAATCGCGGGATCAATTCCTGGCATTTCCTCATAGGACCAGGCAAACACGTCGCAGAATTCTTGAAATAAGGCCTTATTTAATTGAATTTCGACATCTGTACACGAGGCACCTATATGAATGTTCTCAACAATTCCGGGCTTAACCAAAATGTCAATAGGAATAGTTCGAGAGATGTTTCCAAAATTTAACTCTGAATCGGGATGTTTCATTGGATTCTGAGGTTCCTTGACATATTCAGTTGTAAAAATTGATGAGAAATCATTTTCAAAACGATCATCCTCAGGGAAAAACGAAGATCTGTGATGGAGATCTTCCCATGGTAAATCATCTACGCATAGGATTTCACGAATTTGCTCATCAGAGTGAACAAGTTCAGAAAACGTAGTTAAATCCGAGGTTGATATGAAAATTGATTCCTCACGGACCACATTCATTAAGTCATTTTCGGTTGAACATGGGTCGGCAAAAGACTACACGGCTTCATAGGCAATTTCATATGGACTCAAAGGCATGGCATTACCAAACAAGTCTATCTCAGATTCAGAAGGGACGATCCAAGGATCATCATAAATAATGGTGTCTGATGTAATCATATGAATGGTTGCAAATGAAGATGATGCGTTGATTGGAGGAAAAGGAAAAGTTCCTAGTAAACTGGCATCTTTAACTAATCCTACTCCAACATCCTTATATGGGATAGTCGTTTTACCAACATGTTGAATAATCTCTGAAGAGGCTAGGTCAGATGAAAAGTAAGCCAGCTGGTCTATTGTTACGATCTTTCCATTGTGTGGAAACTTTATTACTCGAAAGACCGATGAAACGACCGTTGTCATAGCGTAAGACCAAATTCGACCCAAGAGAAGGTTGTAATCTAGAGGGGCATCAACCACCTCCACATCTAGACTAACGGTTTTTCCTTCAACCCCTATAGGCAAATCCTGTAGAATGCCAAAAGGATGAAACCCACGGCCATCGAAGGCCTTTAGAATTGTCGGGGATTGATTTAGCGAAGGAGAACCAAGCGATCTCCAACACTGTATCGACATAATACACGTTGAGGCTCCCTCATCAATTACAGTCCGATGAATAGGCCTGTTTTGGACTATCACTGGAATCTGGAAAGCCATTTGATGAGGCAAACACGGTGTACTATTTTCTAGATCGAAAATTATTAGGTTCGGGTCATGAACATCAACAGCTCCTATCACCGACAAAAGTAATTTACGTTGTGCTGGGCATGATTGCAGCACTTCCAAAGCCGACATTGCTGAGGGTGAAACAGCTAAATCCTCAACAATGTTATAATTCTGAGCCGCTCTCGCATGTGGATTGAAAGCTGACTTTCGAAGTATACCCTTGGCGGGCGGTTTGATTACCAAGTCTGGATTAGGTTTCTCGATCTGTAGTGGATCGGAACCGAGAGCTGAGGTTGATGGATTAGAATGAGAAGATTCTGCTTCTTTACCATCAACAGGACTCTTACTACCATAATCTTGTGATCGAGTCGCAATCCTAACATGGGACATCATCAGTATGGGTTCTTCATTGGCACTCGAGGATGAACCTATCATCTTACTGTCTTGAGCCAGAAAAGGATCCTTCAAAACAGCAGGAGTTTGGGAACCCTTGACAATTTTCGCAACCTCTGCCCGATGAGGGCAGTCTCTTGTAAAATGTTCATCGTCACAAATGAGACAAGGATAACGAGGTTTGCGCTTTTCATCATTAGATTCTGCCTTTTCAGGTTTCTCCTTTGAACTTTTGTCCATTTTATCTTCTTCTTTCCTTTCTTATTCCCACCGGATTTTGATTTGGCTGTAGATGACTCTACAACGTGAATATCAGCGGAAATCTCTGCAGAAGAATCTCCTGTTGGGGAATCAGGCAAAGTTATAATGGGAGAAGAATTCTTGGAAGACTTCTTCTTACTTTTAGTGTTAACCGTGCCAATCATACCATCAGCGGCATGAGATCCCGAAGGAGCTGTAGTGATTTGATTTTGCTGGGGAAGATCGGGGATTTTTTCGTGTAACGTACCCGACTGAGTATAGACCAAGTCAAGGTACTGTGCTTGAGCAATGACTTGCTCCTCAGTAACAACTCTGGCTTTAGCAACATCTTCAGTGATCTTTGGCAACAAAGATTTTACAAACCACTCAGCCAAGATTTGATCCGGAATAAATACCTTCACTAAACAACGTCGACGTCTCCACTCATGAATATGATCTGAAATGTAAGTGGATGTCGATTGTTTTAGCGAAGTTAACAATTCTGTGCCATTGTCATATTGGACTGGCAACTAAAAATGAGTTAAAAACGAGGTAGCCAACTGACTAAAATTATAAAAAGTGCCTCGCAGTAACTCAATGTACCACTTTGCCGCGAGACCAATTAGAGTGCGTTGGAAAAGTCTAAGACAGATTGAATCATCTGTAATGGAGTTAGACGCACACCAGAGGTGGTAAGTCATCACATGGTTCGACGGGTCCTCTCCTAGTTTACCTTTGAACTTGGGAATGTCACTGGGCAACTTATTCGGCATTGGCGACCAAAACGGAAGATAATTAATGGGATCATTCGTTAGGCGCGACAAGTCAGGTAAGTCCAAAGTTGCGATAAACGGTAACTGCCGATTAGGGTCCCTAAAACTCTGGGTCATGAGACCAACCCCAGGAGGAGGATATCCAGGATAACTAGGAATGGGAATGGTGTTCGGGATATTGTATCCTCCCGGAAAACCAGGATTAACCGGACCGTACTGGGGTTGTTGAGGTTGTTGATAAGTGTACCCAGGATACGGTTGATACTGATAGACTGGCCGCTAGACAGCAGGACCGAATTGGTACCATCCCTGGTACGGTTGATAGGTGAATTGTGGTTGACTTGTGACAACCGTACTTAAACCAGGTTGTCCTACAGGCATCTGAACCGAAGTTTGAATCGTAGATCCAGACGGTGGTAAAGATGTCTGAGGAGTAGATACAGGAACAGTAGAAACCAGAGTTGTCGATACTCCAGAAGTAGGTGGGGTAGATTGAACAGATGTTGCGGCAGTTGCAGCAGTCATTTGAGGCGGAGTACGAGGTGTACTAGGCCCAGGCCGAGAAACTACCGAAGGTATAGAAGTTTGAATGTTAGACTGGACTGGTTGCTGGGGTGTACCAGAAACTAAGGGTTGTCCAGTTTGAGATGACAACTGTACACTTGGCTGCAACACCTGTTGGGTTTGCGATGGATCCCACACTATATTCATTCCGGGGTACTGACCCATAACTGGTTGAGAATATTGAGGACCATAACTGGGTTGAGGGTAGGATTGATAATTGAAAGGTACATTTCCCGTTCCTTGAACATACGTTTGACCTTGGGTGGTTGGAAACCTTGGTTCGAGTATTGACCTTGGGGTTGTTACCCTTGAGGCACATACTGATACTGGGGTTGACCTTGAGGTATAAATTGATACTGGGGTTGACCTTGGGGTACATATTGAGTCTGGGGTTGACCTTGAGGAACGTACTGTCCCATAGGTATGTACTGTCCTTGAGGTTGCCCCCCAGATGCAAATTGTGTACCTTGAGGTTGCCCCCCAGGCGTTAATTGAGGTGCCCCCCAGGCGGTAACTGGCCACCTTGAGGTTGAGGATTGGGAATAGAACCTGACATCATAAGAATGTCTTCTACGCTCAACGGCTTAGTACCATTATTTCCAGTTAATAACCCTTGCTCAATGGGTTGAGGAGATGCTCCCGAAAAAGTACCAGAAAGTGACTGATACCCGGAGGGAACAGAAGGACCGCCGTACAAAAAAGATTCGGGCGATTGAGTAAACATGGATGACTGTCCTGCCATATTGACGGGAGTACAAAAACCTCTAGGTGTTGGGTGATAAGGAGCACGAGGTGGTGAAAAACTTAACCCTAAGTTTTCTAGAAAATTAGTCAAAGAAAGATACCAAGAACTACTCCTAGGTGGACTGTAAAAAATTGATTCATGCTCCCTTAGTTCAATAACAGGTTGATTTTCAGGGATAGGGATGCCTACTTCTTCTTCTGGAGCAAGTTCTTCAATAGCAATAAGTCCAGAAGGAAGATCTTGTGTGATTACTCTTTCTACCCTAGGTGAACCAGGACCACTAGAAGTTGGAGAAACAAACCCCGATGTCGGAGTAGCAGCAAATTCACTTTCAAGCTCGGATATTTTGGGTTCTTCACCTATATCACTAGTAGATGAAAAGCTACCAGCGATTTCGGAGACAGACACTGACTGTGGATTATAATTTGCTACTAACGGTTGAAAATCAGGGTGTAGTATCAAAGAAGATTCTCCTTCCTCAGGTGACCCAACTCTACTGTCTCTAGGAGTTACGAGGACTTTCAAGCCTTCAAGCTGGCTTGGTACTTCCTCAGGAGGTTGACCCCGAAGTCTACGAGACCTCCTTAGTAACTCAGCCACGTTTACTAACTCAGGAGACTGGCCCCGAAGTCTACGGGACTGCCTTGGTAATTCAGCCACAGTTAAAGACTTTTAACTAATTCACACGCAAACAAAGTAAAATCTCAATAAAAAACACCTAAAGTCTCTAAAGAACCAAACAAATTTGAATCACACGCCTAAAGAATCTAGGAGATCAAACACACACAAACAGTAACTTTCCGGGCTGAAAACACTAGTTGGTGATGAAATCCAACGTCGCAGAGTTCAATACAGAAATGGCGGTTGGAACAGTTACCCCGACAACCTGCTTAATGAATAGACTGGCACAAGTTCCTCCACTTAACCGTCTCGAGTGAAGAGAACCCCCAGAAAATCCAAGTGAGTCTAGCCGACGTCTGCTCCAGGTACAGTGGGATCTTCCCACCACTGTCACCTCAGGAAGAGTCCTAAAGAATATGGCCACTAAGATTACCAACTGAGACAAATACACCTGGGGGAACAGTCTACGATCCGTTACGCACGTAAGGGCAGAGTAGCAAGCTCAATCCCCTTGAAGGCTCCTTGACATAATCCAAGGTTTACCAACAAGTGACCCCAGACTCCTCGACAATGGTTAATCCGAGGTTTACCGTTTTTAATACGTGAATATCTGGCGTCGTTCCCAATGAGGAAGGATTGATTCCCACACTGGTTCGGACACGATCTCATGCTTCTCCTTTAAGAGGAGCTTTCTCAGAGCATAAATGCAACAATTGAATTTCTTCCCTACCACAAGATACAACTACTTGTTTGTTTTTACTGTCTTGGAGAGTTAATTACTCTCCTACTCCAAGACACTAGCCTAAGCTAAGTTGGTGTATCAGAGCCCTAGAAATAAAAATTTTACTAGGTGAATTTTACTTTAAGCGTTAATTTTAGTGGTTTTTGTTTAAGTCCAAAGGTGCACAGATGAAACTCGTGGTATGAAGACTCGACTCAAAGTCACTAAAAATGCACCTAAGGTGATCTAAACAATCTTTTTCTCTTCGATGAACTTCTAAACTAAGAAAGAGTTTGAGAATGAAAATACTTTGTAAACACAAATCTTTCTCAATTAAACAAATTAAAAGAAGAGCTTTTCCTTTCCAAAGCACTCAAAACGAGACAATTAGTTATTTCACAAAAATTTCCATTTTTCATTTCAAAGCACACAATCACTACAAAAAAACAAACTTTTTTCAAAAGAGATTTTTTATATTTTTTATAAAACACTCAAAACTAATGAAAATGACTAACTTTGAGATCTACAAACTATAAAAACCTATTTGAAGTCAAAGCCTACTAAAAGTCTTTTTTAAGGATGTTTTACTCAGCTAGATGCAAGCTAGGGACTAATTTATGCAGAATCACAAATCAGTCAAGAACAACCAATTTCGTTTTCTTTTTGAAAATGAAAATCCAAACTCTTAAACACAAGCTTTTCGAAGTTTTGTAAAGAGAAAACTCAAAGCGGATTCCTCAAACAAGGGGAGATTTCATAAATGGTCAGACTCATAAGAAGGCTGGTAGACACTAAGGTGATCTGAAGTCCCTACAGCTTCTAAGCTCAGAGCCACTACACAACCAAAATGAAAAACAAACCCAACAAGCAAAACTCCTAGGAATTTCACCTAAAACCCTAACACTAACGAAATCAATCCAAGGAAAGATTTTGACAAGTTATATGCAGGTATGGGCAGTGGATAACAATTTCTAAACACAAACTAAGCTGACTAACAGAGGAAATCTTAGGGTTTTCAAAATTTTGACAGGGTCCGCAGGCCCACAGTTGGCACAGGTGCGGTCCTACTCTGTGCTAAAAGCCAAGCTATGGGTAGGTACGCACTGTGTCAAACAGCTAGGGTGTGGTCCTCTCCCAAAGCTATGAAAAACGAAAAATAACCCTGGATCTACAAACTCTACCCAATTTTACACACAACAAGCCAAAAACAGAAACAAAAATAGAGTTTCTCAGGTCAAAGTAAAAACAAGGAAAACAATCAAGCTCCCACTGTGGTCGCCATTTTGTCACACGAAATAAGTCGATCTTGCGGACAAGATAGACCTTCCTAGAATCTAAAGAAGACCTAATGACAAGCAAACCAACCAGACACTATCTTTCTCTAAATATGCTTTGATAAACAATAGCAAACAAGTGTTTTTAGGGCCTACCTTAGGTCCAACGCTAGCTTGTGGATGCCCTCGCTCCTTCGATCCAAATGAGCTCCTTTTCACAAATCTGCAAACACAAACAAGGCAAACAAATTAAATAGCACCTGAAAAGCCAATTGCATAAAACATATTTAAAATGAAAGTCAAGGAGTTCATGAAACAAATAACATAAGATACTTGTTGAGAAAAATGAGTTTGATTGTATTAATTCAAAAGAAGAAGAACTTTACAACCTTTGCCTTGACGTTGTACAAGCTCCTCCCAGGGTCCAGCAAGAAGTCTCCTCTACTTTGACAAGTTTCACTCACTCCCCAATGAAGCCAAAAAGATGTGTGATCTCTCCTCTTAAGCTCAACTAGGAAGTCTTGATTTCACCAGCATTTACCCTCAAAAATGTTCAGCTTCTAACCTCTCCAACAACCAGCCCAATGCCTGTATTTATAGTGCAATGGAGGGAGGTTACTAGGTCCTCCTTCAAAGGGATAAAGCCCTCCTTCAAAGGGATAGCTCCTCTCATCAAGGGATTAGCTCCTTCTCTTTTGGGATGCATGAACCACCTCAGAGCGAACAATCCACGTCAAAATTCCTTCTAGAAACCTCTAGAATTAACCCAAAGTGAGTTTTTTAAGATAAAACTTGCGCCTTTTGACTTTCACAGGGGTCCGCACCTACACCGTTAGGAACAGAGCGGGCAGGTCCGCAGTTTTTGTACATAGAAGGTGCGGGACTGCAGGTGACCATGAGAGAAAGTGCGGAACCAGAGTTACATTGATTTTTAATGTCTTTCTCTCATTTCCAAAGCTTGATTTGAAGAGCTGAGGTCTAAGACTTGCTTAGGAGGATAGTACAAGTGGTGATAGACCCATACTGACTGCAAATAATCATGGTGACGATATTTTTGTCTAACAAGAAGACAACCATCAGTGGATTAGTTTGACATGACCTAATGAAATGATGTAAAAATTTTAGTATGGGACCCCATAAAATGAAAATGCAAAGAGAAAATTTTGATCCCTGATGGAAGTATGCAGATACTGACACTAACACTTTGAAAGCCCTAGATGGTTTTTGATTGATGTGTTCTATGAGATCCCACATTCATGCTTGGAACATGGCATGAGGGTGAATGGCTAAATAGAGATTTGGCTCAGCCATTCTATGGCCTGGTGGAATGTTGAAGTCCCATCCCGGGTTTGGATTTTGCATCATTAATGAAATGTTATTTCCCCTTGTATTTGTATGATCATTTTGATGGATTATATGTGGTCTATATGATTGTACTTTCATGAGTATTTTCTAATGCTATTATGTTGGTTCTGTATGTGTTTTATGATAGCAAACTTGTGTGCCTATCATTATGTTTTTACTTATAATTGAATGATCAATGTATCTATGACCTAATGGATGGAATGGCAATTGATGTGTTGAGGAATCAATGGTTCTTAGCAATTCTCAGCTAAGTATGAGATCTCTATACTCAGAACTGTGAATTACACTTGTATATTACACATTTGAAATATGTTTAACGAAATGCCTATCATGGCTAGTAGGGGTCCAGTCAAGGTCTTGAACAAGTATTCATTTTAGCACTGTCATTTCCATGTTATTTTACTGATTTGTAGAGATGGTTCAATTATGGGCAATGACCTGGGTTCTGGGCCTGAAAAAGTGGCTCAAATCCCAGAGTTGCTAGCATAGCACTGACAATTTTGGTCTTTGGTCACTGGCAGGAAATCTTGTGAGAGCAACTTTGGGTTTCTATTCACCCTCATGCCTATATCATGGGAGCGACTGAGCTGTAAGTTGTCCAAAATTAGTTCAGTGGGACCCCAAGGCAAGTTGTCTAAAGTATTGGATTGGTTCCTGAGGGTCTTGTAGCTAATGGTCAATGTCTTCATGGTGTGTTTCCATCGGTCCCACTTCCTTAACGTCACTTAGGAGGTTGAATCATATAATAGTGGCCTCTCGTCGCATGTTTAACCCAGCTGGTCGGTTGCTTGGGTAGATGTGGGAGGAGGGTGTTACAGGGGAGTGCCATGAAACATAAGGGAGCACTAGTTTAAATTGCATGGAAATGAATGAATAAGAGTGTGTGATAGGGAGTGTTAACGAGTTCCAAGTGTGCTAAGGAGGGAGTGACAAGGTATTCTAGGCAGTGCCAAGGCATGCTACAATGCTAGGGAAGCATGCCAAGATGTACCAAGTTCAAAGTTGTGCCAATGCGTGCTAAGGAGTATTAGTGAGTGATAGGGAAACACAAGGGAGCACTAGGTCAAAACACATGGAAATGAATGAATAAGAGTGTGTAACAGGGAGTGCAATGAGTTCCATGTGTGTTAAGGAGGGAGTGACATGGTATGCTAGGCAGTGCTAAGGCATGCTAGAGTGCTAGTGTAGCATCTGACCAAGATGTGTCAGGTGCCAGGGTGTGCCAACACGTGCTAGGAAGTGTTACAAAGTGCCATGGAAACACAATGGACCACTAGGTCAAAATAATGCATGGAAATTAATGAATAAGATTTTGGGAGAGGAAGTGTCAGTGAATTCCAGGTGTGTTGAGGGAGTGACAAGATATTCTTTGCAGTGCTAAGGCATGCTAGAGGCCAGGGAAATGATATGGCAAGATGTGCCAAGTGCTAAGGTGTGTCAATGCATGCCAAGGAGTGTTAGGGAGTGCCACAGAAACACAAGGGGGAGCTAGTTTCAAATGCATGGAAATGAATGAATAATATAATGTGACAGGAAGTGTCAGTGGGTTCTAGGTGTGTTAAGGAGGGAGTGACAAGGTATGCTAGGTAGTGCCAAGGAATGCTAGAGTGTCAGGGAGACATGCCAAGATGTGCCAGGTGCCAGGGAGTGTTAGGGAGTGTCATGGAAACATAAGGGAGAACTAGATCAAAATGCATGGAAATGAATGAATAAGAGTGTGATAGGGAGTGTCAGTGAGTTTCAGGTGTGTTAAGGAGGGAGTGACAAGGTTATATGCTAGGCACTTCCAAGGCATGCTAGATTTCCAGGGCATGTCAAGGAGTGCTAGGGAGTGCCAAATCATGTCAAGGAATGTAGTGGGTGCTAACACATGCCACATAGTGCCAAGGGATTGTTAGATGTGCCAGGTACTATGGCATGTCAAGATGTAAACTATGTTGTTCAGTTGTTTTATGGCCACGGTTGGACATGAGCCTTGACATGGTAACTTGTAACTCGTTAAGTTGGATAAGTTGAAATTATACATGAGTAGCCTAATATGAGTTATAGTCAGTTCTTAGGTGAAAAAGGCATAATCTTGTTGTAGTATTTGTAACTCGGTCAAGTTGTTGTAGTCGAGGGAAGACTTGGTTGGGTTACCAAGTCCCAAAAAAAGTAAGGGTAGTTGCAAGGGAATTATACTTAAGGAGTGTCAGGGCGTGCCAAGGAATGAAAAGGCATGCTAACTCATGTCAGACATTGACAATGCATGTTGAGGAATGTTAGGGAGTGTTAGGGCATCACAAGGGATAACTAGGTCAAAATACATGAAAATGAACAAATAAGAGTGTGTGCCAAAGAGTGTCAATGAATTCTAGGTGTCTTAAGGACAAAGTGTGTTAGGAGAAGGTTAGAATAGGAATTTTAGGAGGCAAGCCTATGGTTACAATTATAAGGGGTTGGTCAAAGCAGTTTCAGAAAAAGGGAGACTTTGGGTTGGGCACAACATTGTTTTGCCAATGAATTGGTTGGGTTCCCAAGTCGCAAAAATAGTAAAGCTATCTATGAGGGCATGACAATTAGGGAGTGCCAAGGTGCACCAGGGAATGCTAGGAAGTACTAACACATGCTAGACAGTTCCAAGGCATGTTAAGCATGCTAAGACAAGCCAAATGCTAAGGCATGCCAAGATGTGCCAGGTGCCAAGGTGTGGCGCAAATGCATACTAGGGAGTGTTAGGGCCAAGTGCCAAGGAAACACAAGGGAACACTAGTTTCAAATGCATGGAAATGAAGTGTCAACGAGTTCTAGTTGTGCTAAGGAGGGAGTGACAAGGTATGCTATGCAGTTCCAAGCATGCTAGAGTGTTAGGGAACCATACCGAGATCATGTTCCAAGCGCCAAGGTGTGCCAATGCATGCTAAGGAGTGTTAGGGGGTGCCAAGGAAACATAAGGGAGTAGTACTAGGTCAAAATGCATGGAAATGAATGAATAAGAGTGTGTGACAGGGAGTGTTAGCGAGTTCCAAATGTGCTAAGGAGAGAGTGACATGGTATGCTAGGTTGTGCTAAGTCATGCTAGATTTCTAGGGCGACATGTGACCAAGATGTGCTAGGTGCTAGGGTATGTCAACACGTGCTAGGAAGTGTTAGGGAGTGCCAAGGAAACACAAGGGAGCACTAGGTCAAATTAATGCATGAAAATGAACAAATAAGAGTTTGTGATAGGAAGTGTCAGTGAGTTATAGGTGTGATGAGGGAGTAACAAGGTATGGTAGGTAGTGCTAATGCATGCTAGAGGCCAGGGAAACATGCCTAGGTGTGACAGGTGCTAGGGTGTGCCAATGCATGTCAGGGAGTGTTATGGAGTGCCAAGGAAACAAAAGGGATCACTAGTTTCAAATACATGTAAATGAATGAATAAGAGTGTGTGACAAGGAGTGTTAGTGAGTTATAGATGTGATAAGGAAGGAGTGACAAGACATGTTAAGTAGTGCCAAGGAATGTTAGAGTGCCAGGGAAACATGCCAATATGTGCTAGGTGCCAAGGTGTGTCAATGCGTGCCAGGAAGTGTTAGGGAGTACCATAGAAACACAAGGGAAAACTAGTTCAAAATGCATGGAAATGAATAGATAAGAGTGTGTGATAGGGAGTGTCAGTGAGTTCCAAGTGTTATAAGGAGGGAGTGACAAGGTTATATGCTAGGTAGTTTTGGGGCATGCTAGAGTGTCAGGGCATGTTGGGGAGTGCTAGGGTGTGCTAGAGAGTGAAAAGCATGCTAATAAATGAAGGGGATTCCAGCACACACCACATAGTTGCAAGGGATTGTTAGACGTGCCAGGTGTTATGGAATGTCAAGATGTAAACTGTGTTGCTTAGTTGTTTTGTGGCCATGGTTGGACGTGAGACTTGACTTGGTAACTTGTTATATGGGATGAGTTGGGATTGGACATGAGTAGCCTAAGATGTGTTATAGGTAGTTCTTAGGTGAACAAGGCATATTTTAGTTGCAGTAACTATAACTTGGTTAAGTTGTTGTAGTTGAGGCAGGACTTGGCTGGGTTTCCAAGTCTAAAAAAAAGTAAGGGTAGTTGTGAGGGAATGATAGCTAAGGAGTGTCGGGACATGCCAAGGAATGAAAAGGAATGCTACCACATGGTAGATATTGTCAATGGATGTTGAGGAGTGTTAGGGAGTGTCAGGGAACACAAGGGAGAACTAAGTCAAAATGCTTAGAAATGAACGAATAAGAGTGTGTGCCAAGGAGTGTCAGTGAATTCCAGGTGTCCCAAGGATGAAGTGTTTTAGGAGAAGTTTAGAATAGGAGTTGGATGAGGAAAGCCTATGGTTGTGATAAGGCGTGGAAAAAGCAATTTCAAAGATAAGGGAGTGCCAAGGTGTTCTAGGGAATGTAAGGTTCCCAAGTCGTGGAATAATGTAATGCTAGTTGTGAGGGCATGACTGCCAAGGTATTTTAGGGAGTTCTAGGGCATGTTAAAATGTGCCAGATAGTGTGAAGGCATTTCAAACATGCTAAGATGTGCCAAGTGCTAGGCATGCCAAGATTGCAAGGGTGTGACAATGCATGCCAGGGACTATCAAGGAAACAAAAATGAGAAAGAAGTTAAACTATAAGGAAATGAACACATATTAGGGTTAATAAGTCATCAATTTACCTTTTCCATGAGGGGCATGCTAGGTACAACAACATTAGGTGGCAACAGGTGCCAAGTGCATTCTAAGTGCCAAATCTTCCTCCATTGCTTCTCATCTACTTTCCAATAATTGATCTCAAATCACTTTAATATTAAACCATGCCAAAGCATACCAAGTAATCTCAACGCATGCCAATGCATGCTAGGACTTGACAAGTGCCGACATGAGCCAAGTGCTAATGTGTGTCACAGAGTGTGATTCATGCTATGAAGTTGCAGAACATGTCGAAGAGTGATAAGGTGTGCTAGAGAGTGAAAAAGCATGCTGAGGAGTGTTAGGGAGTACTAGGAAAACACAAGGGAGAACTAGGTCAAAATGCATGGAAGTGAATGAATATGAGGGTGTGTGAGGGAGTGTCAATGAGTGTTAACTATCATGCCAATGAGGGAGTGACAAGGTATACTAAGCATTGGTAAGGCATGCCATGGAATATCAGGGCATGTCAAGAAGTGCTAGAGTGTGCTAGGTAGTTACGGGGTGTGCTAACATGTGCCAAATTGTTCCAAGGCATGCCAAGACCTTCCAAGACATGTCAGGTGCTAAGACAAGCTAGGATGTATAGGGTGCCAGAGTATGCCAATATGCGTCAAGGAGTTTCAAGGCAACAAAAGGAATAACCAAGCTAAAATTCAAGGAAATGAACACATAAGAGGGTTAATGAGACGAGACTTTATCTTTTTCAAAAGGGGCATGCTAGGCACACTAATAATAGGTTCCAGTACATGCCAAGTGCCAATGTGTGCCAAGTGCTAATGTATGTCAATGCAATATTATGCCAAGGTGTTCTAGGGCATGCTAGGGACTATAGGGCATGCCAACACATGTTAGGGGAGTGTTATGATATGTTGGGGCATGCCAACATGTGCTTGGGTGTCCTACTCATGGCAAGATGTTCCAAGACATGCGAGATGCCAAGGAATGTTAGTGTGTGCCAAAGCATGTTAAGGTGTGCCATGAGTGTTGAGGAGTGCTAGGTCTCTCTCATTAATAGAATTGACAGAGCTTGATTATGTATTAAATAATATAGTTCCTACACACACGAGTGGAACCTTATCTAAAGGGAATTTGCTAGATAATAAGCCTAATAGAGATGAATCATGTGTTGACTCATAGGAAAACTATACTCTTATTACTTGAGGGAAATGATACACACTAATTACTTCTTAACAAATTGACTGACTCTAACCACTACGGCCTTGGACACATAATGAAAAGGACTCCATAACAATGGTCTTAAATTGTTATCTTTTGACAAAAAATATAGTAATAGGTACATAGAGTCATCAGAAACTCATTTGAATGATCAATGATGACGAACATTTTTTGACCGTCACCAAAAGTAACCAAAAAGAGCATTGGTGAGGGTCAATAAAAGATCGTCACTAGAAGTGTCACCAAAGAGAGAATTAGTGATGGGCCTTTAACGACCCTCACCAAAAGTGTCACCAAAGAGAGAATTAGTGACGGACCTTTAATGACCCTCACCAAAAGTGTCATTGAAAATGGCTTCGGTGACAAACCTTAAAGTACCATCACTATATACACTTATAACAACACTTTTTTAAAGATCGTCACCATAAGTGACATTGGTGATGGACCTTAAAGGTCCATCATAGGCATGACCCTCACTAATGACCTTTTTTCTTGTAGTGATTTTTGGGTTCGCTCTTTTTCGAGCTTTAATTGAGATATTCTTCTCCTAATTTGGATTTGGAGGTTTTCGCTGCAATTTGGAGCAGAAAACATGTTGTATTCATATGGATAAAATTGCAACCTTCAAGAACTCCAAGGTGTATGGGTATGTTTGAAATGTATTTTTCTGATCTCATTTCTATGATTGTATTGTTAAAATTTCAAAGAATTTAAACTTGTATATCGAATTATGCAGAAGAAGGGAGGGTTATGGTTGACAAGAGTTTATAAATTCAATCATATTTTTTTCATGATTAGCAAGATTGGGCACTCCTATGGAATTATTATCTTCAAGCATTTTGGGAAATTCAATGGTGATGTGGATTGATCAAGAGGTTATGGTTGCTTAAGAAGTTCTCCTATGATTGTGTTGCTTCTTGTGATATATGATTGCGTTGAAAGGTCAAGGATTTGGTTGACTACAATATATTCCCCCACAACTAAGAACACATTTTTTCTCAACTTCTAATGACTTTACATCATTACTATTTCCAATGAACCAAAAACCTTCCTTAGAGGCCAAGAAAACCACATGTTCCTTATACACTCCTTGAATATCACCTTCTATCAATAGATATATAGGGTTCAAGCACACAAGAAGACGTTCAATTTTCTAAACATTAACTCTCAAATTGAAAGAATTGGTTAGGGACAATACACCCATAGCCATGTCCTACTTAGGAGGGCCCTTATAATTGTCCAAAACATGGCAATATTAGCATTTGTACCGCCAATCTTATCACTACTCATAATATTTGACCAATTCAAAAAACCCTTATCTTCACAATGTTTAAAGTATGTGAAAATATTCTTAATCATCTTAAAGATCATGTTATTACATTATCCATAGACCTTTTTCCATAAATCTTCTATTATTTTTTTTTACAAATTAATTAAAAAACTTATGTAATATTTAAACAAGATATAATTATCATTCACTCGCTTTGCAATTTCCTTTCCCACTTAGGCTTATTGTTATAGCTCCAAATCTCACTCTTGACGTTTGTGACACTGCACTCATGGCCTAGGGCAACCCCTCCTTCTAGACCTGGTCCAAATACTTAAAAAACAGTGTTTTACTCCCTATACGCGACATTGCCATGAGCTAAACGCGTGTGTACGCGGGTCTGTGTATACCCAACCTGCATATATGTCTTAAAACACTTAAAAAAAATTAAATCTCCTTAATTTCAGGTGGAGATCACGGGTTTTACCTGTTGATTACCTATTAGTGCCCGTGGCCCAACTGTTCCCAATGAATTCCCAACTAAAAAACTACTTTGGGAGAAGTATAAAAAGGCTTCAATGGGAAGGCCTAAAGGAGGAGAGAAGAGAGAGAAAAATCACTCTGCTGAGATTATCCCTGATCAGGTCTGAAGATCCTTGTGCTTCCAGCACTTCCCCCATTACAGGAAACCCTTTTTTCCTTGAGTTATGATGTCTTTCCATTATTTGAGATATCCTTGAGTGAGGTATGGAAGGAGTTTGTTGAAGGCTTGAGATTGGACGAATCCGGAGGACGGTTCCGCTTGGAGCCTGTGAAAGGGAGACTCAAGTGAAATCATTCCTTACTGTATTTTAGTTATCTATAATAAAAGAAACACTTGTCTTGTTCTTGATATTAATCTTCTTCATGCTTATGATATCAATGTTATGATTTACATATGAATGGTTGTCTCAATTGTATAACTAACTACTTTTCAATATGCTATGAAGTTGATTTCATTATGATGCTTGGTCGATATACTATTATGCTTCCTTGAATTGATTGCTTTGCAGGTTGAAGGATCGAAAGGAACTCCAAGAGGGTTTGGACCCTAGCTAGAACTACCCAAACGAAGGACCCCTAGGTGCACCTCTCTTCGCGTAGTTTGTTTATATTAGTATCATGGCTGTATGGAATTCTTGTTTTTCTTTGTAGATAACCCCCGCTCTGCTAGGGTATTGACCCAAGACCCTAGGGGACTTTTTCCCTCAACAGAATTGGCAACTCCACTAGGGACAAGAATATTGTTGTTCCTAGTTTGGGTTTATTCAAGCCAATCAGGGCTCAACTGTTTATTTACTTGCTGTGACTGAGTAGTCTGTTCCTATAGGAACTTGAACTATAAGTTTCATCAGTTTCTTTAGAATTTTTTTTTGTTTTTTCTTGTGATCTATTATATACGCATCTTGGTTAGGTTACAGTCGCGTATGTATGCAAGTTTCACCATATAAACCCATGTATACACAAGTTTCTGTGGATTGAATAGCGTATACACGCAACTGTGTATTGACATAGTTGCGTATACCCTATAATTTTCAAGATTTTTCAAATATTTTTGTTTCTGAAGATCTGTCTGCTAGTCTGAGTCTTTCCTGAACAACTACTTTTCTTTGTTAGCCTTTATTTTTATAGCAAGTGCATGGTTTCAAACTCTCTCTGGTTTTGGAAAGTGTTGGTCTTGCTTTGTTTTGTTGCAAGCATCATCATTTTTGTTTAAGCACATAAGATTTATTTCTGGGAATCTTGGTTGTTCTAGTCTTCCAGGGTAGAAAGATTGGTCTCAATCTTTGTGGCGAACCTTGTTTTGGTGATCTTTTTGTTTGCATGTCAAAACTGTATCTTTGTGGCCATTTACTTTTCTTGATTTTTGAAAGTTGTTGATTGGCACTTTCTTCAAAGTTGTCTTTCTTGATCTTCTGGTCTTTGTTGCCAAGCTCTTTGTGCTACTTTTTGGTCATTCAAGGCATCTTGAGACACCTATTTTGTTGAGTTTTCGCCCATTTTGAGTTGATAACTTGCAAAGTGTCTTGTTGCCTATTTTTTGGTCTCAAAGTTTTCTATAGCATTTAGGGCACTTTTGAAAAGTCATTTTTGTTTTTGCTTTTGAAGAAAACTTCTTGAAAACTTGGTTTTTTGCTTTCTTTGGCCTTGTTTTGATTTAGTTTCCTTTTTGTGAGTGAAAGTGCATTTTTGTTTGTCTTGAAATTTTCTTTTAGTGTTTGGACGAAAATGAGCATTAGCAACTTATATTCTATCTAAGCATCTTAAGTGGCGAATTAGAATTGATAAACAAGTTACTTTCATTCTTTGATTTAGAGTAGTCTTAAGTTTTGCATCAGCATGTACTCATTGCATTAGGATAAATTTATGCATCTTTTAAGGCATCCATAGTTTTGTTAATTTTTGTGAGTGTGAAGCTTGAGTAAAAGAAAAGAAAAGAAAAATTTATTGTTTTCTTAGAAGTTCCTCAGAACCTAGTAGAAATTTCTTTCATCGAAGAACAAAATGAGTGCATTTGCATATAGTTTGGTTTTTATTAATTCCTTTTGCGTCAAAACACCACAAGTTTCACTTCCACTTATCCCTTGACTTAAGAACATCCCATTTAAAAAAATCACTAATTAAAATACACTAGAACGTTTTTATAATTGTCAATTTAGACACACCAAAAAGTTTTAGGATATTTTAGGGCCTTGGATTAGGCATGTGGAGAGAAAACTCTCCAAGGCCATTTAAACTGTCAAACATAGGGGTCTGAATAGTGAGTGCAAATCCAATGGCATTAGGAAGACCAGGAAAGCTCCGGATCTATGAGTTAAGCATGAGGGTTTTTGAAGATAAGGAAGAGAGATACCCCCTCTCCTACTTCTCGGATCTTACCTCAACACTGTTCCACCTGGTTTCTGACACGAGTTGGTAACCTTAGTTGCTTCTCCTAGGGATCTACATAGGTGGCTACAGAGGGAAATCCCATGGCACCTGAGGTCGACGTTGAATCACTCTTAATGGTACTACTCGAGGGCACCCTTGTGAAGCTTAAGGGCTTGCACTGGCGCAGGCTGTTGTTAGGAGGTCAGCGTAACTTCCTCTATTACCTTCGCTGGTAGGACTGGGCCGTCATTATCCCAAACTATCTTCAAAAGGCCCCTTACTTCACTTTCTTGTATTTTGGTGTCTGGTCCTCATCACCCGAAGCATAAATACTTGAAAGTTGTTTGATTGGCTAACATCTTCTAGGGAATTTTTAGTGTGTGCTTTGTGCTCTTAGTTTGCCTAGCTTTCATTTTTTCTTGAGTCTTTAATTAGATCTTAATGAAAAATTCAAAGTGGCTGATCGATCACCTAGGAGATCTCTAAGACTTCGTGGTATTTCACCACCAAGTTTAGAGCCTTCTCCTAGAAGGCGCAGAGATAATACTACTAGTGGGTTTCATCCCGTGGCAGCTGACGCATCGGGGATTGATCCTCCCCTCGAGGGAATTAGTGTTCAGGATAGGCCTGGTACTTCCACAGAACTAGAGAGGAACACTCCAGTTCTTTCTCGAGTTCTCTTTCAATCGGAAGATAACATAGAGGTAGAAGAACTCCTAGAGTCGTTAGCGGCTCTGAATTCTCCTCTACCTTCTAACCATCCAGATGTATTACAATACGTTGGGACTCTGATGCATAGACTGTCAAGTCCAGGTCATATTACGCACTTACCTTCGATGACCACCACTGGAAGCATGGCTTCTACCACAAGTGCTACAACCATGCAGACTCCAACATCAGTACAAGGGGGAGGAACTATTTCCATCCCCTCTGCATCTTTATTTGGGTCTTTTTCTATCACATCCTTAGTTGGGTCTACCTCCATTCCTTCTACGAGTGGAAATTCCCAAGACAATGCATCTAGTTCTGGATTCTTCCCATTTAGCACCCATTCACACGGTATTCTATTAGTTCCATTTAGTGCCTCCACATCCATGATGGGTGGTTTGGCTTCATTTCATGGTTTTCCTTTTTGAGGTGGTCGTATACCACATTCCAACCCAATGATAGGATCCATGCCTTTTTCTTCTACAGGACAAGGCAACAATCCCTTTCGAGGTTGGACTAACCCTGCAATTAGTGGCATAGGAACTGGTAATCCATTTTTCGGCCAACAAGGGAATAGGCCATACTCCATAGTTAGTTCGTTTCGAAGTATTCCTCCCTTAGCTTCTACTTGGAACCCTTATCAGGAGTTATCGACTCCTTATAATCCTTTAGGAGGAAGCTTCACTGGTTATGGAGGTTTTTCAGCCGGAGTTGGTCAAACTCCGAGTTTTACTGGATCACAAGGTTTACCTTTTAGTTTAGTCGGTTATGCTGGTTACTTCGGGTAGCCTGGTGCCTTCCAAAATCCAGACCAATCTTTTTAGAAATTTGGGAGCTCCGCCCAGTCTGGGTGGAATCCCTAAGGTCCTCCCAGGCTTCCTTTTCTGGCAACGTTAAATTTGCCAGATCTCACGAAATTAACAAACGATCCAATCAAATACAATCTAGCTTGGCCTCCGGTCCCAACCAAACTCCCTTCGGACATTCCAAAGTTTGAGGGGAAAGGCGGTGAAGACCCGAGCGACCATGTAACCACATTCCACTTGTGGTGCTCATCAATCTCCCTTATCGATGACTCGGTTAGGTTAAGTCTTTTTCAATGCACCTTGACTGGCAATGTGGCCAAGTGGTATATAGAGTTTCCATGGGGCAGCTTTACATCTTTCGCCGATTTGGCTAATATTTTCCTAAATCATTTCAGTTACCCATCCATTATGATGTCGGAACTAAACTTCTGGCCAATTTTCGTTAGGACACGACAACTCACATTTCTGGTCATATTCAAGAATGGAGATGGAGAAAGAGGCTCATTAAAGCTGAAATTCCTCCAGAATACCATCTCGAATGGTTTTTGAAATCTTTACAACCTGAAATCTCTAAGGATGTCTCTCTGTCCGGAGTCTATTATGAGGAGCAAGCTATTTTTAGGGCCCAGCAGTTAGAATTGATTTATTCTCAGTTTGGGATTCTACAAAAAAAAATTCCTGATGCTCCTGGGACTAAGGTTGATCTAGCCAAATCGAAGCTAGGTCCCCATGTGGATGGTACCATTGGATCCATAGACACAAATGCGGTGAACCTATTGAGCCAATTGTAGCAGTTGTCTTTACAAACTTCTCCTAACAATCAGGTCACAATGTCTAACCCTTCGTCTTCTCAACCTTCTTTGGTTAATGCCGTCCAATCCTCCAATACCAAAGGAAATCAAAATTCCAATGGGAAAAATAACGGACGAGGTAAGAAAAAGAGTCAAGATGGGAAGACTGACACAAATAAACCTGGAAATAATGTTGCTGGTGGTGGAAATGAGTCTAGAAAGAAAGTCAAGTTTCCATGCAAGCTATGTAGTGGAGACCATTTAACTCATCTCTGCCCAAAAATTCAAGATGCTCAGTGCTTGTTAGGGCAGCAAGGGACTTCTAGTTCTCAAGCTGTGTTAACCAACCCTTTTCCCCAAGGGCAACAGATGCTTGCCGGCACGAATTCAAATCCTAGTACCTCTGTAGAGGGAAACGAGGAAGGGGATAAATCATCAAATGTTTTCATGATGGGTTCCCATGCTAATGTGGCCACACGGTCATGTGATTATGGTGAAGGTGAAACATAAAAGGATAAATCAGTTCCCGAAACTACCAACCCACTTCATATTGAGTGACCCTCTGTCGAGAATATACCTCGAATATCGAAAGGTTCTGCTAAATGTGCGACTATGAACCCTAATGTTAGGGCAGCCCAAAATTACTCCATTGTTGAGGATCTGGCTTAGAGTCCATGTGATATGTCTGCTTTAGAGGTGCTCTAGTTGTGTCCTGCTCAAAGAAGTGCCTTGCTTTCGGCAATGGGGGCAGTGGATCCAAACAATTCTTTAGTTCTCACTTTTAATATGAATAATGTCAAAAAGAGACTTCCTCATCATATGGCTTTCCAGATAAAGTCTACTTACCAGAAAACTAATATTTTTTAGACGGTTATAGATGAGGGAGCTTCCACATGTGTCATGTCTATGTCATGTTGGAAGGTCATTGGATCGCCTTTGGTTGTTCCTTCACCTACCCTCTTGATAGCGTTTGATGGTCATTCTCATAGGCCATACGGGATTATCTCAGCCTTTCCTATATGTGTTGGAGGAAAGGTCATTAATATCGAAGTAGAAGTCATTGATGCTAACCTAGATTACAATCTCCTCTTAGGAAGGAACTGGGTATACAAAATGGATGTCGTTGTTTTGACTCTGTTTCATGTAATTTTCTTTCCTCATGAGGGGAAAATCACGAAGTTTGATCAATTGGATTATTCTCCTGTTGATGCTCGAGCAACTTTAGATTCTACTATTCTGATGGTGGATAACCCCTGTCCGCCTACCGAGAATCTGGGAATCGAGATGTACTCTTGTTTGATGGGTACTTTTGATCTTCCCCTCCTATAGCTAGAATAGATACAATTTCATCCTCCAAGGAACCCTTACGGAAAGAGTTTGTTCAAACTCATTATTTTTCGGATCCTGGAGCCTTATCTCCATTTGTGACCACATCAGATGATGGCAAGGAGGGTGAAATAGAATCTTCCATGTTTGCAGCAGAGCTTAGATGTGAATCTACCAATAACTCTGCAGACAACCATTCTACCCCTTCCTTTGGAGAGAAGTTGGATGGTGATGTGGCTCATACTCGGACCCTTGATTCCACTGCTATGTTGGATTGATCGGATATTGTTTTTCCATCTGACGAAGTGATATTCAATGCAATGACAGCTGTAGATCGACCTTTGGAAGATTTACATCGTCTTCCTTTGCATGAAGTTGAATCCAGGTCCTACAGTCTGACTAGCAATGTTTGTACGGTTCCTTTGGCTCCAACACAGTTATTCACCGAAGGAAGTATATTGATTGGTTTGATAACTGTACCTATAAACATCCTTAGGAGCAAGTTGGCAGAGCCCCATGATCGGCTCTACCTTAAGAAGTACTTTGCTTAGCAGCTAGGCAATGGCTTCTTTGTACATTGTGTATGTTTATACATATCTCATCGGGAGTTTTTTGATATTGACACTTTTTGGTCTACTGTGGCAGGTGTTGATGGATGACTTGGTCTATTTTGGATTCGTCGATGGTGCTATTCGGCACACTCGGAACCTTACTTCCGTAGCTTGGGTAATCTACTATCCAACTGGTCAGTTGATGGTGTCAAGAGGAGGATGCATTGGTCCCGTTTCAAATAATATGGCTGAGTATACTGTCATTATTAATTTACTATCCGAAGAAATTTCTTATGAAATCGATTCGTTGGTAGTCTATCTTGATTCACAATTGATAGTGTCACAATTGAATAACATTTATCGAGTAAGGGATCTATGTTTATATCGCCAGTATTTAAGGGTGAGATTGTTGCAAAGATCATTCACTTACATTAATTATTTTCACATTACAAGATCTCATAATTGGTTATCTAATTCTATCGCTAATCAAGCATTAGACTGGCATATCATTCATTCATCACAATAAAATCAAGCATCAAAAAGTCAAAACTATATATATATATATATATATATATATATATATATATATCATAAAATATCTCAAGTGTACATAAGTGTGTCCAAAATAATATACAAAAATTGGGACTCAAATGCCCATAATCATGTCTAGTACATCTAATGCCCCAGCTCAGGATGAGCGGCTAAGTATGTGACTACTGCTTTGGCCACATGCCTAAGAGTGTGAACCCAGTGTCGTGGCATGCCAACCACATGATGCTGCATGTCTATAGGGAGATCCTCTATAGCCTCCATCGGTACTCGGTGAGTTAGTCTCACCAAGTTTCGCTGAACTGTGTGAAGAAGTTGCTCTGTGTTTACAGCCGCCTCTTCGGCACCTCAGCCATGACGTCCATGCTATGGGAACCCATCTGGTTGTAATGGCCCAATATCTGGAACATGATCATCATATTACTTATTTGAATCCTATCAAAAATATTTTTCAAAATTCATTATTATATTTGAAAAATCATAAAAATCATAAAATAAAAAACATTTGTTACCTATATCACCTCATGTTGCAGTTGGTGGTAAAGCTAGATTAGGATCTCCTCAGAAGTCCAACCTAGCATAAGGGTAGTCATCTACAACAATGATCTGCTACTCCCCCCAGGAGAAGAAGTCATCGTTGAAAGCAGTCCATGGGACTTCCCCACCTCCTAGTCATTTCATCAAGTCAGCCCACCTGCCCATTCGTGGATCTCGTGGGGTGCTGATCGAAACTGGTACTCTAGGACGGAGTGTTGGGACCCTCTCAAAGAAGAAAGAGCACAAAATAGTTCCATACTCAAAGTTTTTGGTCTATCCCTTCTTGATAGAAGTAAGCTGGCTCTTCAGGTTGGCGAGAAGAGGAGTACACCAATCAACGACTGTGGTGAGACAGTCTACCGCCAAGCTCATGGCTAGGCGTGAAGCCTGGTGTAAGGAAGCTGACCCATTCACCTTGGCTATAGTGAACAGGATGATCCTCAATGATAAGCTCCCCACATACTTGATTGGGATTTGACTTCCAACCTTTTTTGGATGACCTAGGCAATATATATGCACGTAGTCCTCAATAGAGAGACTGCCTCATGATCTGCCCGTGGAATGTAATACCTCTCCCCTCCAGGAAAGGCCTGTGATGAAATAAATTTCCTCGACCTCTATCTTAAGTGGCATTTGATCAATCATAACTGATTCATCCTCGATGCTCCAATAGTGAATGAGCATTTCGAGCAGGCGAGTGTTTGCTTTCATGTTTGGCATTTTAAAGAACCTTAGAAAACCACATCCTCTTAAGGCATCCAGGGCATTAGGATCGTTCATAACCTCATCATCCCTAAGGCATGCTCTCTTTCTCTCCAAGTGATTGGCATCCTGAAGAAAAAAAAATCTAGACCGTTAAATTTTTGTTTTGAAGTTTTCGCGGCGTATACGCTTGTCCGTTTCATACACAGTCACGTCTAGGGCTTGCGTATATGCGGGTTGCATATAGCCAACCTGCGTATACACCATGACAAATTTTTTGACAATAATTCAATGGTGAAACTTGAATTAAAAATTCTAAAACCAATCACAATTGAATGCAAGATAAGTTTAAGGGTTACCTGGTGATTTTGGGAAGATTTGAACGGTTGAATTTGGCGAATGGCAATGCTTGCTCCTTTTGCTTCACTCCTTTGCTCTCAAATCAAACGGTGATAATGGTGAGTCAAAAAACTATTTTATAAGCTTTGAAAATGTCAATTTTTTTCAAAACTTGATTTTGTTTTGTCTCATGTAACTTTTAACTTGGGAGCTTGGAATGTCGAGAATGGTTTGATTTTCAGGACATTTTGGATGCTTTTTCGACAATTTCAAGACGGTTCCATGACTGCTGACCTGTCATGGCAGGTATCGTTTTTCACTAGCATATAGGTTAGGGAAGCCATTTTTTCCATTGCATTATGCGTACTAGCCTCCATTTGTCGATACACTTACCATAGGGTCAATCCCATCATGTTATGGTTCGTAAACCATCTTCACTCGCCGATTTTTAAATCATGACACGATGGTAGAGCCATCCTTTACATGGGAATCGTAGTTAGCACCTCACTGAAATTTGTTGCCCGTGCTGCTTCGATCTGACTAGGCTTGGGAGTCCTCTATAGTCCCACCATGACTTATGCACTAAAGACTCATTCCTCTTTGCTTCTTTGCTTCGTTTTGGCCTTATACCCTAGAGGCTCCTTTGTGTTGAGTTATACTACTGCATTGCATTTTGACCGTTTGCACCTTTTGGCCTTGAGCCAACTTCACTTGGACTCATGTTAAGCCAACTTTTGACCATGACGACTGCAAAATCAAACTTGCATTCCCTTGACTTCTGCAACTTGATGCACCTTGACCCGTGGAAGGAACACACCTTTGAGTGTCTTTGACCAGTTTTCACCTCCCTGCATTGAGCATAGGATTGTTCCAATCCCAGGAACTAGATTATCTATTTCACCGACACTCGTTCTTTCCACTGTACTATAGCATTCTTTTATTCTTTTTCCATCTTAAAGAAAAAGACGAAAAAAAATTATATATTCCAAAAAGAATGGGAACGAGACAATATTTCCACTTATTGTTGGCAACTAGACTCAGTCGTGTCGCCCTTGAACAAAGCACTCAAAACAAAGTCTCCTCCATTTGGGCGAGATTTAGTTTGACTTAGGTACACCTTAACCTTGTTATTGAGTCAGTTCTCCCCTGATTGGTTATCTCTTCCAATCATATGGAGGGTTCGTTCGTGCCTCCTGCATGATGAACTTATACGGAGTCATTATATGCTACCACATAGTCACATTGAGTTGTGCTTTTGTTCAAGGGAACTTAGCCTAAGTCAGCCTCTCTGCGGTGTCTCTTGACTCATTTTTCAGTCGGCCATCCCTGGTTTTCATTGTCTTGTCTATCATCACATCAGTTATATTGATCCTTTACTCATGCTCATTTGAGAAGGTCTCCATTGACTTCTTGCTGGCAGGTCTTGTCCTTATCGACAACGACATCTTGCTCTGAGGACAGGCCTAGAGCCACACCCTGGCCCTATTTTCATTATTGATAGGTCACCTTGTGCTCAGCATCGATCAGTATCATGGGTCTTTTACTGAGTGGTTTCCCTTGTGTTCGACATTAGCTTACACTATCACACATTGGGATTCGTGTAATACCTTGGTTTCCATTTGACCCTATTGGTGGATACCTCGCCTCTGTGTCAGCTTTCATTATTGGTTGGTTCAGAGGGTTTCTATCATGCGCTAGACACATCTTGTGTACATCGGAAATGTGCTTCGGTCAGGTTACTACATATTTTTTCATCCGATTCCTTCCACATTATTGGCCTACAGGTTACACTCGTGCTAGATTGATGAAGGATGCCTTAATGCCTTCCTTCTAGCAGATCTCTCCCTATCGAGTACGAGTCATTAGTTTGGGGCAAAGATCTAGAGTCCATTTGGCAGTACCTTGGGGTTTGCAGTCATTAGTGGTAGATCCTTCGCTATCGAAAGTGGGAAACCATCATTTTCTACTGATTGATAGATTCTTATAGGTGTTCGACTCTAGCTCATCTATTCACACTTTTTAGATTGTACTGGGTACCTTGACACTCATTATCATTATCGGTGAGTAGTCTCGCATTTGTTAATGGTATACATCAATGACCGGTAATCAAATGATTTCTCACATGGTCGACTTCAGATCATTTATTCCCATGGTGTATAAATGTACCACGGCAGTCGGTGAAGACCTCAGGTTGCATCAACATTCATTGGTTCACTTGACAGTTGCTCCTATTGCTGCTAGTTGATGCCACTCCACCTTATGTGTTGCAGTCATTCATGGCGACATTCTATATGTTGGCACCTGAGTTTGCAGTGTAGTACCATCTTACTCCATTATGTTCATTTGGTACTTTTGGGATTAGTCTTTGATATTAGTGATCCGCTTCATCCTTCAGCATCATTGACATTCTTATATGTGATATTCAGACATGTACTTGTTCGATCATGATCAGATGATCCATTATGTATTTTTCAGTCTTTTATACTTGTATACTTAGTGGATTCGCTTGTACTTGATATGCAGACATTCTTTAGTTCTCTGAGCATGGGTATGCCCACCTCAGACAGTGTTTCTTTGTGATCTCCTTTTGTGGCTTGGCAGGCTGAACTCTGGTGAAGTCCTTCTCAGTTTTTGACAGGTTTCCTTTCCATGCACTTAATACATTTTGGCCATCATGTACCCCTTCTGACCTCATATATTGGGGGCATCTGTTATAGCTCCAAATATCACTCTTGATGTTTGTGATGCTGCACTCATGGCCTAGGGAAACCCCTCCTTCTAGACCTAGTCCAAATACTTAAAAAACAGTGTTTTACTCCCTATATGCAACATTGCCATGAGCTAAACGCGTGTGTACGTGGGTTTGTGTATACCCAACCTGTGTATATGTCTTAAAACACTTAAAAGAACTAAATCTCCTTAATTTCAGGTGTAGATCATGGCTTTTACCTGTTGATTACCTATTAGTGCCCATGGCCCAACTGTTCCTAACGAATTCCCAACTAAAAAACTACTTTGGGAGAAGTATAAAAAGGCTTCAATGGGAAGGCCTAAAGGAAGAGAGAAGAGAGAGAAAAATCACTCTGCTGAGATTATCCCTGATCAGGTTTGAAGATCCTTGTGCTTCCAGCACTTCCCCCATTATAGGAAACCATTTTTTCCTTGAGTTATGATTTCTTTCCATTAGTTGAGATATCCTTGAGTGAGGTATGGAAGGAGTTTGTTGAAGGCTTGAGATTAGACGAATCCGGAGGACGGTTCTGCTTGGAGCTTGTGAAAGGAAGACTCAGGTGAAATCATTCCTTACTATATTTTAGTTATCTATAATAAAAGAAACACTTGTCTTGTTCCTGATATTAATCTTCTTCATGATTCTGATATCAATGTTATGATTTACATATGAATGGTTGTTTCAATTGTATAACTAACTACTTTTCAATATGCTATGAAGTTCATTTCCTTATGATGCTTGGTCCATACATTGTTATGCTTCCTTGAATTGATTGCTTTGCAGGTTGAAGGATCGAAAGGAACTCCAAGAGGGTTTGGATCCTGGCTGGATCTACCCAAACGAAGGACCCCCAGGTGCACCTCTCTTCATGTAGTTTTTTTATATTAGTATCATGGCTATATGAAATGCTTGTTTTTCTTTGTAGATAACCCCTGCTCTGCTAGGGTATTGACCCAAGACCCTAGGGGACTTTGTCCCTCAACACTTATGTTAGCTTTTACACAAATGAGAGGGGAAAATGAAAAGAATAATATCTTTTTAAATATGAGGGAAATTGAAGAAACTAATATTTTTAATAAAATAAAAGGCCCAAAATGAAGAGCATGTTATAAAAAGGGCAAATGAGAGTTCTCCTAGTTTTGGTCATTTGTATTTTCAAAGCAATTTCCTTTCCCACTTCAACTTATGTTAGCTTTTATAAATTAAGATGTAAAAATGAAATATACATACATACATACCTAAATACATACATACATACATATATATATATATATATATATATATATATATATATATATATATATATATATATAATAAGAGGGATATATTATTTTATTATAAAATAAAAAGCCAGAAATGAAAAGGAAATTGTGAAAAGGCAAATGAGAATGCTCCTCATTTTGGTCATTTGTATTTTTGAAGAAGAAAAATCTCAGAGAGTTTGGAATCCTGTGAGGCTACAGTGTCCAAAAAACCCATTGGGAAAATTAGTTTTGGTGGTGAGAAACCAGCCCTAGGTAGATTGGAGCTAGATTTTGCCATTGAGTGCATTTCTGTGGAAACAAAATTTGACATTGGTGTCACCCTAGCTAGATTGGAGCGAGATTTTGCATTACCATGGAAGCAAAATTTGACATTGGTGATGCCCTAGCTAGATTCGAGCGAGATTTCTGCGTTGTTGTGGAAGCGAAATTTGACATTGGTGCAGATTGGGCAAGATTTGGAACTCACGAAGGTACTAATTTCATGAATTCTTCCACAAATATTTGTGCCATGAGATAAATTTGTAATTGCATGTTTGATGAGCAAAGTTCTAGAGATTTTGGGGTGCAGTTCTCTTTCTATTGGTGGGGTGCAATTCTCTTTCTATTGGTGTCTGAAGTTACGTATGGTAGAATAAAGGTTGAAATGCTTAATCGAGGGTGTTTAGTTCCCAACCATTGCTAAAAAAAATCCTAAGAAAAATAATTAAGTGTTGGCTGGTTCTCAATGACTTGGAGGGCATAATTCTCTGAGAAATATCCAAAATTCATTTCCAAGATTTTACAAGGGTAAAATCCCATCAAGAATGGCACCCAAGTTCATTAAATGAGGCACATTCTCTTGGGTGCACATATACTTTCGATATAAAACTCTCCTTTAACAGGGTTCTATAGCTAAGAAACAGAACTTTTAAAACAATAAATGCACAAGAAAAGTCGTATTGAAGCTTGCGGAGGAGCTTTGACAAACAATGAAACTTTTGGTTGACTCAGACACATTCAATGGGTGTCTCTTTGTTCTGGATCAACTTTCCCATGCGGTTCTATAGCCAAGCAACAGAAATTTTAAAACAATAGCTGCATAGGAAAATTCTTATTGAAGCTGTGGAGGAACTTTGACAAATAGTGAAACTTTTTTTGAATCAGACACATTCAATGAGTGTCTCCTCATTCAAGATCAACTTTCCCACGGGTTTCTATAGCCAAGAAACATAACTTTTAAAACAACAACTGCATAGGAAAAGTCGTATTGAAGTTGTGGAGGAACTTTGACAAATAGTGAAACTTTTTGTTAACTCAGACACATTCAATGAGTGTCTCCTCGTTCAGGATCAACTTTCCCATGATTGTTAGTATCCAACAAAATTGAAGAGTCGACATTCTTATACAAATGAATATACAATAGGTTTCCACGTAGGGTTTAGTCCCTTGCTTTTTGTGGCATTGAAAAATTCCCACGCTTTAAAAGTGTGGCCCTAGCTTACTTCTCCAACAATCATTGCTATGATAATTAGAGCATCACATTCACAACGACATGCTTGCATTTACCAAAGGTACCTATTAAGTTATTAGCCTCTTTATATTTTATTTCCATGCTAAACTAAGGCAGTGTAGCTTGAAACAATAGGAATTCAAACTAGTTGTTTCATGATATGCATTGTATCAAATCCTCTCTTCACCTAGCTTGTTTTCAAGTAATCATCGATAAGGATGCCATAAACATTTTCATTATGCATGTAATTTTTCATTTTCATGACATTGACTGCATAGCATAATCCATTTTTCCATTTTTTGCACAATCTTTAACTAGCATATGGAAACTCTTGGGCTTAGGCAAAAGGCTTCTCTCCTTGATCTCATGGATCAAGTCAAGAGCTTCCTCAATCCTTCTTGTTATATATTAACATTTCAAAAAACAAGCATAAATTTCTTGTTGGAAAAGATGGGAAAACTTCAACATCTCATCTCCAAGAGCTCTAAAAAGTTTTCCTTATTCAGACCAACATCTCACGAGTACCCTATATGCGGGAAAATTCACAATCATATTTTCTAAAAACATCACTGAAGATTTTGCAAGGCTAACTAATGGTTAGCAACAGCTTCGCACCTTCCTGGCTCTGTTTTATTAACAAAAAATAGTAGCAAGAGAACATGTTGCTTCAATCAAAATATATTTTGATTGTGCATTGTGGAGCCTTAGGACTAGTCCAATGTATTCAATTACTATATTTATTTCACGTAAATAATTCCAGCAGTTAAATAATGTAGCAATAACTGAAGCAAATTTAGCTCAAGTATTTTCATTAGTATAACAAAATATTTTAGTCATTGTTTCAATTCCATCATTTCCAGTACTATCTTCAGTACAAATCTTAAGGCCTCCAAAACATGAACTTTTGTTTTTGGTAAGCCACCAGTTAGAAAAGTAATGAGTTGGCTGATATTGCTACTATTTGATTTATGGGTGAAATGGTTTAGTATCTTTGTAGTAATTTATTTCCACTTGGACTACCACTTTTCCAGCAACCCAATAAATATAGGTACATCATCTGCACTTTCAAAACATGAATGGATATCTTCGCTATGATTACATAGGTTCATAATAACATTTTTAGAGTGCTTTTTCACTTTTGAAGATCCAATCTCCAGAATCTGGACTAGAGGAGGTATGCCACCTGCAGCAGTAATTTCCCATTTTCTTTCATCATTTTCATTTGACAACATACAAAGCAAGGCCATTGCACATTCCTGTTGCTATTTGAAGAAAGGGCAAGAAGCAAAATAAAGTGTTCTACTCCTTCCCTGCCTTGAATGGCATGCCACATATTATTTTCACTATTGTAGAGAATTTTAAGAGAACTTATGATTTCCTCTTGAACATCATCTGCAACCCTTATAAGTAAACCCACTAACAAGCACTTGTCTTTTGCATTTTGGAGCTTGCTACTTAAGTAGCTATTTCCATACAAACTAGCAAGGGCTTCTATTGTATGCTCTCAAACTAGAAAAGGTGATCAAGCCTTGAATTACTTAATCAATACTTGTTCAATAAATACATTTTCTAGTGAATTATGTAAAATAGGCTGTGAATTTTTCCCATAAGCATTTATTAGCATATTTTTGGGTAGCGAAGGCTCCGCGTAACATTTTTGGGGCTCAAAGCCCGCAATTTTGGGTGAAGGTATGGTAAAGACTCCGCGAGATGCACGGAGCGCGAAGTGTAATGAGTCTAGTCAAAGGGTTGTCTGCCCAAAAATAATGTAAAATGAGTCGGCTTTTCCATGGTCCGCAGACCATGGAAATGTATAAATAGAGTAAGGCTTTATGGTTAGAAAGTACTTTTTCGTATGTATCTTGGATCTAGAATGTAATGCTTTTATGAAGAAAGAAGTCTTGAAGCATCTGTAAATCCGAGTCAAGGGTGTTGGTGAGTAGATAGAGGCTCTGCAGCTATGTGCATAGAGGCTGGGTAGATTCCACAGCTGTGCGCGCGGACCCCTACAATTGAGTGTGCAAGGTAGATCTGGTTGTATTGGTAGCATAGTTGAATAAAGATAAGTTGGTTCTAAAATACGGTGTTGATTATGAAATATTAGATTTTGAGTTTATATATCTATTTATGGTCTAAGTTTATGCAAATATATAACATTTCTAGGTGCGTGCACTGGTTATCTTTATTAAATGTTTGCTTAAAGACTGTAAGAAGTAGACCTGATCTGTAACAAACTCATTAATAATAAATATTAAGTATTTTCCCTGTTCCGGACCTACGAGGAGCAGAGTAGCACGAAGCTATGGAATGGTTCGCAAACCCTCCAGACCACATCAAGACATCCCAAGGGTGCGGAAACTTGGTTCCAGCACCCTCCCATGCTACCTCCGGTGAGACCTTAGTCAGCGCTCTGCAGGCTGTTGCCGAAAGGTTCGGTAACTGCGAGATTTGTTTGTCTAATAACTCTTTCAAACTTGGTTCAAAGACCAATAAGCCAACACATACCAAGTGTAGTTGAGAGAACATACTTTGGATAGTGGGATACAACCTTCAGTTTTGGAAAGAGTATACAAAATCACCCTTGGCCAATTAACTGCTAGCATCTTCACATCAGTTTTTTGCTCACTTCATCTTTGCTTCAAGGAAGTTTTCCTTGTGGATCTTTTGTGCAACTCCTTGACTTAGGTTATAATTTATTCTATTAGAGAAAAATGAAAAAAATACACAGAATAACATTGAAATATGTTTTTAGATTGCATTAATAACCTCCTAGATTTGTGAAAGTGCTTCTTTCAAACTCAAGAAACATTAAAATTGGCCCAAAGAGCATGCTACAATTTAATTTTCCTGAGAACTTTCATTTCTACATTGCATGAAATGCAATTTCACAAGCTTGATAACATTAAACATTATATTAGCCTCTATGTAAACTTGAAGCACATTGATTTCTACAAATGAAACTGATAAATGGAGCATGGGATATCTAGCACTAAAAGTACCTTTCTTTTTTGGACAATTTTAACTTTTGTAAGGGTGTTTTCTCCATGAAACTAGGCCCCAAAAATGGGGCAACCTAAGTTCCCCATATCAAACATTGAGATGTGGATGGCATGGACTTATTCTGATATTCTTTGCAAGCCCAAATTTATGTATCTCATTTTTGAAGAAGCCTTTGAGTGCAACATTAATTATAATTCTCTTCTGTAATCATTGAACCATTTATTTTTCTTTTCAACAATATTAAAGTACTTTCTTTTTGTGTTGGAAACACCATTCAAAAAATTCTAGAGAGGCATCCCAAGCTATTGGACAAAAAATATTTTACTCAAAGAGATCATAGAGTCTTAATATTACAACTTACATATCAAAATAGCATACAGGAAATGGAAGTTTGTGCAATAGTTCTCACATTTTGATAGCACATTTGACAACCTAGCCTCTCTCTATCATCCCACTCCAGAAAACCTCAGGCTTTCCATCTATATGTAAAGAATACATCAAAAACATATTTTTTCTAAGATTGACCCGAATCCTGTTTTAGGCCATTTCTTGACAAGTTCTGAAGCTTTATTTATCTCACTTTCTCCCAAGTATGCATAAATAAGAGTAGTATAAATAAGGGCATCACCAACAATACCCCTCCAAACATTTTATTGATTGTGTTTTTGTCCCTACTCAGGTTTCCTAACCTCGAATAGTGTTACTATATAAAAACATCTTCAGATAAACCTCTTTCGAAAAAATCATGAAGAAGGTTCAAAGCTTCCTCTTCATTGTGTCGGAAACAATAGCCATCAATTTTCCATGAATAAACACTAAAACTAGGTATAAACCTACAACCATAATTTTAAATAGGACCTTCGTTGCTTCATTTATTTCCCAAACTTTCAAAAGGCATGAATAAAATCCTTGTATTTATACACAAAAAAATATCCCTCTTTGTAACATGTTGTTGTGAAGTTTCTAGGCATTAGCCATGTTACCTCTCTCGCATTATTAATTGATCAACATATCGCATGTGAAGTTCTCAGGTTCAGGACCCTTCTTCTCCATTTCACGCAAAAGGTTATTGGCTTCTTCCAATTTCCCTTCCTCATAGAGCTTATCGAGGAGGAGACTGTATGTAACCATTCCTAACACTAGCCCTTTCATTCTGCAATCTGAAATTCCCAATTATATTATCTTCTCTACAATCACCATCAATCAGGGTAGTATATGTTGCATTATTTGGAAACATATCACCCATTTCGTTCAAAATATTCAATGCATCCCTCAATCTACCTTCTTTACGAAATCCATGTATCAGAGTGTTGTATGTTACAATATCAGGGGAAGAACCTTTGCTTTCAATCTTGGAAAGGAAATTGAATGAATTTTTAGTGTCCCCTTCCTTGTAGTATCCTTGAATGAGCAACAATGTAAGTAACAATATTTGGTAACATGCATTTAGGCATCATTTCCTCTATAAGGTCATTTTCTTTCATCATCTTGCCTCCTTTGGAGAGACCACTAATGAGTGCAATATAAATGACAACCGTGAGTTTGATATAACAGTCCACCATTCCATCAAACAATTTGAAAGCATCGTCCATTTTGGCTTGCTTGGAATATCCATTTATCATAATAGAATACAAGATGGTATTGGAAGGTATGTTTATGGTCCTCATCTATTTGAAAATAGCCTTTGCCTCATGTTACCCCATCAATGCACATTGGCACACATCAAATGGCTTATCATGAATATATTCTAGCACATTGCCAGTCATTGCTAAATGATGAAGTGTTCCATTTTAAATTTCCCAAGCTCATTGTTCCTTCAGTTTTTGATATCTGTGGTGCTCAAAGCAAATCGGAGTAGAGGAGACTACATAAAACCATGCCCTTGGGATTGCAAATTTTCATGAATTAATATTTATTGTTCCACACAACTGATGTTATGACTCCCTTCAACTTGACTATGGAGAATGATCATTCTCACCTCCTTACACCTGTTCCAGAATAAGATAAAACAAAAATTCAAAAGCAGTTGTGTATAATAATGGTGCTAGAGACAATGGATCTTTACGTAATGCACGCTTGAATTATCAGATCTGTAGATAAACTAGTTCCAGGGAAAATACACAGATTTGTTTGATGCAAGATCATTCCACCAAGACACACTCCACTGCCTGATCTCACTTCTCTGATACCATGTTGAAAAACCTTTTCTGATCTACAAATAATTACTTGTGATATTATTTACCATGAGTTTAGCTTATTCAATTTTCATCAAGTAATTATACATTAGAAATTTAACCAATACTATTATAGCTATAGTCTAAGAGATTTTACTTAAAACATAGGAACAATAATATGATAACAAAGGCAAATTTGGCTGTAGCTGCTGCAAATAGAGCTTGCACAGCTGTGATAACATAGGTACAACTCCTTTTCTTCTTGCTTTGTCCTAGTGATTTGGATTTTCTAGCCAAATTTTGGTATTTTGACTTGTACATTTCTTGCTCAAATTTATATATAAACACTATGTTATGTGGTGGTTTATTTTATTTTGGAAAGCCACTGGACATAGTGTCTACTCGGATGTAAACTAGCACATTTGGGAAATCAAAGGGACTTTAGAAAACTCTTACTGAGTGTTATAGGGAAAAGTGTCTACTCAGAACTGCTTATCCCACTAAGGTGTGATAGCTACCTTAGAAACAAACAAAGTAAAGCTACTTTCGTTTTTCCTTTATAAAGTATAGATAGAGAGGAACAAAGAAGACCAACCTCTGTCTTGCGCTAATCTCCTGATTTGATTCCTCTCTTCTTTGATAGTCTTCCGCTACTTGTTCCCTTGCACGCCCAGCTTCACAGAGTACCTGTAAGATCACAGTAGCATATCACTATACAAAGACATGGATCTATCATCATAAACAATCTAGGATCAGATGTAAATTGACCATAAAAATGCAACAAACATAAATGAGACAAGAGTATGGAGGAAAACTTGAATAGCTTTTATTGATAAACAAGAAAAAACCAAGAGGAGTTACAACCAGTTGTTCTGACCCAGCATCAACCTCTTAGCAAGGAAGCCCCTCTTCACCTCATACAAAGCTTAGATCACCCAACAATCTAATGTTTGTCTCAAGAAACCAACAGCAATTCCTTACAATATGCAAAATTCCAACCTCTGGATCTCTGGGATGAGGGATCCATATATAAATATCTGTAATGGAGATGAGTCAGCTTATGATTTGATTAGTGTATTCTCTCTGATAGTTCTTGCTTCCACTTGGAGATTGATGATCTCTTACTCATCCTTGGTCGAATTCAGAGAGGAAAGTGTCACAGGAGAAGTTTCTGGAAGCTTCCATTGCCTCTCCACCTCGCGGAATGACACTGCCATTTGTCATTTCTCGCCCATCGCACCCCATAGAAGGGCTTTTTGAAATGCAACGCACCCTCACAGTGTACTTAGGTGAGATGCAACGCACCTGGCCTGTGGAGCAGCTGAAATGATCCTGTTTTGACCAATTCTGAGCAGTTTTTCATGGAGAACTTCTGGGAGAAGATGTAATCAGTTGACCTTGTTCCTTTAGGGGTTAGAACAACACTTTTAGGGACTTAGAAGCCCTTGGTTTATGGACATTTCATGCTTGGGGTTGTAGGGCCCAAAAATGTCTATAACAGTTTCCCCCTAAAGCATGAGGTCGTTAATCTTTTGATGTCGGGTGAAATGCTTTATTATGAGGATCCAAAGTTCTTTCAAGCTGGGAGGAGACCTGTAATAAGATACAATACAATACATTATCTTCACAATATTTTTCATGATCTAGCTGAGTTGGGCATTCCCATGCTCAGTTTTATAAATTCATTTTCATGTACATAAGACAGACAATCGTCTGAGTGTAGACTGATGATTCTGATAGAGCCATCATCCCTTTGATTGGATGATTATCTATGCAGCAATGATGTACATTTGATGTCTTTATTTTCCTGAATATATATCGCAGCCTGGATGGATGAAACTAGATCTGGGGTCTTCAATCTCATTCGATCTTCACTCGAAGTACAAGTCTATCCATGTGAGAGATGTTCTGAAGTCGAACATGGAAAGACATCGCTTGATTACCAGCCAATAATATAAGCTGTTAACAAGCGCGAGAGGAATCACCGATAATGATAATGACCCTCAAGGTACTGCAGTACAATTCACGTGGTGTGAATAAAGGACTTGGCGTCGAACACCACACAAAATCTTTCGGTCGAAGGTCATTGATGTAAACATGCTGCCGGAAGTGAGAAACTTGCCATTGAGGCATGCAAGCTTCAAAGTACTTAATGGGGTGTTCCTAGATCAACTTCTTGGATAATGGGTTGATGTCGACAAGAATTGATCCATCATAGGAGGGCCTTAATGAATCCCACATCAATGACATGGAACGGAGCAAATGATTTTAATGGAGGTGAAAACGATCTGGTGATATAAGGTTTAGGGTGGCGGTCATGAAAGAATGGAGTATAAATGTATTGTAGTGGGTGAGACACAGGTGAATTCTCTGAATGACTTCTCTTGAACATATCTCTGACACTGACGTGATGGATTGGTAGCATTAACACCAATTGTGGATGGTATGATGGGACCATGGTGATGTGACCGGTGAATGAAACAACCCAACCCGACTTGGATGCGGAGTGAAAGTGTCATGTTCAAGAGCGACTTGCTACCAACAAAGTTTCTTCAAGTTTTCTTCCCAATTTTTCCCCAGTCATTGCTGACCAGTACCTCTTTGTTTTTATCAAGCTTGAGGAGGATAACATATGCTTGTTCTATAATTTTCCCTTCTGGCAAACCCATCGCTATGTTTTAACGAGCCTAGGAATAGTGAAACTCGTTCTCGTCTATAGACAAGTTTGTCGCTATTAAAATTTTAACGAGTTTAATGACAAAGATAACTCGGTCCTTTTCAATTTTAGAGAGTCTGAAAAGGAACGTAAAGGAAACTCCAAAATTCCTTTTTCGTCATCTAATCCCTTAAGTTCGAAAAAGTATAAAACAATACAGAAGGGATGAATTTTCGATACTTTTAACGAACCGAACAAAACAAGCGCTCGATCTTTTTGTGTAATAATCCCTCAGGTCCAAAAAGATTAAAATTTAGAGGAGGGATAGAACTTCCGGTCCCTTTAACGAGCTGGAGAGGCCAATGGCTCGGCAATCTTTTCATATTTTACGAGTCAATTGGAAAGAGCTTAAAGGAGACTCGTCTTTTGAGGAACAAGTGATAAAATGGGTAGCAACTGATTCCAGGTAAGGTTTGGAATTTTCCAATCATGGTAGTGTTACAAGGGTGGCTAACATGATCACTCTTCACAGCTGTTCCTCAAAATGGGTAAACAATCAAATGGAGGTGAATGATCGGCCAATGCAAAAGTGGAGGTGACGGTGCAAACACGACCAAGGCTTTAAAGGTTGAAGTATTACATTCACGATGGTTATTTACCGGAGATTGGTTCATTTTTTAATGAGCTTAAACTATGGGGGAACATGTGCTCATTGCTTATGTTTATTTTTTAACGAGCATGAAGTCCGCACTAAAACTGCTCGATTAATCCAGTCGTGTGATAAGAATGTCTCATATATAAAAATGGAAACTTTTAGAGTTTTGCTCCACATCCTTTCTTTATGCAAGTTAGGAAACGACCAATCCTACGAGTTTAAAGGGTTAGAGGACCTACAAATTTAAAAAATAAATAGTCGCTCTTCGCTTGCATGCCAAAAGGTTTGCATGCCCCCAGGTATAAAACAAAGTTTCAAGGTTACCTCTTCTTCTTTCCGTTAAAACATTTGTTTTACCGGGAGAGGTCTACCTCTTATAGGTTACCAAAGATTGTTCTATTTACGACGTAAACAAAACACTTCTTCGGTGATGTTTATCGAAATAAACAAAGGTGAATGACAATGCCTTCCAACCCACATAACTTTGACAAGAGAATATTATTCTAGTCCAACTCCCTCTTCCAATCTCAGACGGGAGTACGGAGGTCATATACTCTCACGGAAACCTACCCTATACCCGAAGTTTTCCTGCTGAAGCAGACCAGGGTGCATGCCCCCTGGGTTTTATTCATGTCCCCCGGATTACTCGCGCTCATCGGGCGGATGGACTGGAGGTTGAGACATTTATTGCGTGAAAAGACCATTCAGGGATGGTATATGACTATTTGCTCTGTGTGAATGGGGGAATGAAAGCTGGTCTATGAGCTTAACCACTCTTCCTTCATGTGGAAAACACATTACTCTAAAGAGTGAGGAGACAATCGCTCCCATGCAATAAATATAGTCTCGTCCAAGGAGTAGATTATAATCCAGGGGTCCTTGAACTACCATTACATTCATTTGAACAGTTTTTCCTCTCAATGTTATGGGTACATTGGGAAGGATCCCTAACGGTCGACTGGTCCATTTATCAAAGCCTGTTAGATTTCTCATCTCAGGCAAAAGCGATGGCGAACCAAGCGCTTTCCAAGCAGTCGAGGAAAGGATACTCACAGAAGCCCCTTCATCTATGATGGTACCAGCCATAACCATTCTATATATTTGAACAATAATTCGGAATGGTACACTAGCTGGTAAACGGGGTCTGCCTAGTTGATTCCAATCAAAGGAGACAACTAGGTTGCTTGGAGGTGGGACCGAATAGATGGCTGGGTATGACTCTGACGAACTTCCTTCCTGCAGTAAAGGAACGGGTAAATTGCCCCCATGTTCATTGGAGTCTGTGCTTACGAAAAGAATTTGGACGTTGTCATCCTTGTTCTCTTCGGTGACTGTATCATCTGAAGATGGAACCTATAAAGGCAAGATCAGGTCAACTGCCGCCTCGACCTTTTGACTTTCGTCTGGTATGGGTTCAGATGGTTTGTCTTCAATGATAGATGCTTCAGCTGACCACCTGAGCGGGCCAGCCGGATTTTCAACTAGTGACAGACTCGGCAAGAGTTTTTTATATCTAGGGGGAAGTCGTAACGGTGAAACCGGACGATCGTCCAAAACTCTTTTAGCCTCGTCTAAGAAGGGACAATGGTGGATGGCATGATCGCCTTCGCACAGTTTACAAGGAAATCTATGTTTTCCTTTTTGTCCTGGGGCTTCACTTTCACTAGTCAACGGTGTGTTTTCAACATGATCATCAGAGGTTGACGACACCCGGTTGTGCAAACGAGGAGACCAGTCCCTTAAGATCCGAAGGATGCAAGGACAATCTCTATGATATTGGTCTCCTTTGCAAATGACACATGGCGATTTAGGCCTGGTCGGTGCAGTGTGTGGATTTTCGCTAGACGACACTCGTTTGCCCCCATTCGCTTTTGGCTCCTTCTTCTTCTTCTCTTTCTTTTTCTTTTCCTTCTTCTTCTCAGGTACTTGAATTTTGACTTTACCAGCCCCATCAAGTGAAGAGGAAGGAGGAGAAGAAGAATTAGAGGAAGTAGAAGGTTGGTGGGTAACTCTGGACTTGTCTAGTTGCTGACTCGATTGTTCAGGAATTGCGGTGTTCTGAATGACAGAGGTTGAGAAGAGCCATACAGGCAAGCCGATTGTCAGTCCTGGAAGCGACAATGTGGCCATATGGGGCGCACCAACATCTCCCCAAGAGGAGAAGGGACTAGGATTTCCTCCAAGGGGAATTCCTTAGTTGGTGGATTCCATTTCCTCAACCCAAGATCAATGTAGGAAAGGGTAATGAATATTCTGTTTAAAATAAATTTTAGACGCTTTGACACAATTTGTTTTTTCAATTTTTAAGAGTCGAGAAAAAACAAAAGATGACTCTAGTCTCCTTCGATTTTTAATGAGCTTGAAGTAACAAGTGCTCAGATGGACCTTTTCTATTAAAGAGTCTGAAAAGGAACGAAAGGGACTGCTCTGGAAATCTAGGTAGAGGGATTACCAAACCAATCGCAAAACTGCAGGATACGTTTTACGGTACGGCAGTCAATCTTCCCGAATGCTGTGTTCAGTGCATTGTGATCGATAGGGCGGCAGACACGGCTTCCTATGGATAAAGGATTAAGCCTATTGTGGTCTCCCAAAATATACTCGACGGTAAGTGGGAGCACAAGTCCGTAATGGCACTTATCGTCTCAAAGTGGAGGAATCACCCAACCATCAGTGAGAACAACAATTAACAGGCTTTACGACGCCGGAATACGTCTCTAGCCTATACTTCTAAATGTTGTGCGTTAAGTTCCAAAGCGTTGTTAGATTCATTGAATTTATTTTATAGTTGATCTTGTTTATGAAGTTTGCCTTTCAGGTTCACCGCAAGATGTAGATGTAATTCCTAAAATGCAATCTAAGATGATAAAAAATCTTTTTATCTTCTTTGTGCAATGAAAATCCTAGCTACTAAGGAAAGAAAGACAGAATCATTTCACAAAGAGCAAAGAGCACACTCTAAATGCACTTTCCTAAATCAAACCAATCAGACTGTCTAAATGCAAATGCACATGCATGTATTTGTTTTCGACTTTCTTAGTATATGAATGATAAGAAGAAAGTTGATGCACAAATCTGAATTTCTTTTCAAGCGACAAATATTAACAAGTTTCTTTTCGAAATCAAAAATGGAGACGATCACAACACCTTATGATTTTGAAATGAATACTTGTTTTGACACTAGAAAAATTACAAATTCAAACCAAAAACAATAGTAACAGGATAATCGACTATCAACAGCAATAAAACTCTTTCCTACGATTGAAATCGACACTTGCGACAGTTTCAAATCAAAGGATGACAGTACGATTACGCTACTTTTGCAAAGGAGAACTGAAAATGACTCAACAAACACAGAAAAACATTTACAGTTCTTTTGTACAAAGGAGGCAGAATAACAGCAAGGAAAAGGGGTTTCAAACAGACATATACTGATCACAGGCAGCAAAATTCAGGAATAGGACTGGAAAGAATGAATCACAGAAACCAAAACTGCACAAAGCCTAGCCTGATCAGCGCACCTGCAACACAGGGAATTTGAAATGCAGCGCACCTTCTACACTTGGGAAGTGCGCTGAATTTCAGATTCTCAGAACAGTACCTGCGCTGGGCCAAAAACAAGACTTTGCTTGGGTTCTGGGTCACAGTTTGCAGTTTAGTTCATGGGTTTTGGCCGAGAAAAAGGTAATCAGTAATTCAACAATCAGGGGTAGATCTAAGGAGGATCTAAGAGCTATCACAAGGGAAATCAGAGAGTTTGTGAATCAGTTGTTTAAATCATAAATAGATCCCATAGATGGACTGAAGTAGCATTTATCTACTTTGCATTTGCTATGGCAAATGCAGTTCGAATGCTACCTGTAAGTTTATGAAATAGACAACAAGGAAGATAAACAAACAAACTAATTCGTCCCCAGCAGAGTCGCCATTTTTGTTACAGGGAAAAGTGTCTACTCAGAACTGCTTATCCCACTAAGGTGTGATAGCTACCTTAGAAACAAACAAAGTAAAGCTACTTTCATTTTTCCTTTATAAAGTATAGAGAGAGAGGAACAAAGAAGACCAACCTTTGTCTTGCGCTAATCTCCTGATTTGATTCCTCTCTTCTTTGATAGTCTTCCGCTACTTGTTCCCTTGCACGCCCAGCTTCACAGAGTACCTGTAAGATCATAGTAGCATAGCACTATACAAAGACATGGATCTATCATCATAAACAATCTAGGATCATATGTAAATTGACCATACAAATGCAACAAACATAAATGAGACAAGAGTATGGAGGAAAACTTGAATAGCTTTTATTGATAAACAAGAAAAAACCAAGAGGAGTTACAACCAGTTGTTCTGACCCAGCATCAACCTCTCAGCAAGGAAGCCCCTCTTCACCTCATACAAAGCTTAGATCACCCAACAATCTGATGTTTTTCTCAAGAAACCAACAACAATTCCTTACAATATGCAAAATTCCAGCCTCTGGATCTCTGGGATGAGGGATCCATATATAGATATCTGTAATGGAGATGAGTCAGCTTATGATTTGATTAGTGTCTTCTCTCTGATAGTTCTTGCTTCCACTTGGAGATTGATGATCTCTTACTCATCCTTGGTCGAATTCAGAGAGGCAAGTGTCATAGGAGAAGTTTCTGGAAGCTTCCATTGCCTCTCTACCTCGTGGAATGACACTGCCATTTATCATTTCTCGCCCATCGCACCCCATAAAAGGGATTTTTGAAATGCAACGCACCCTCACAGTGTACTTAGGTGAGATGCAATGCACCTGGCCTGTGGAGCAGCTGAAATGATCCTGTTTTGACCAATTCTGAGCAGTTTTTCATGGAGAACTTCTGGGAGAAGCTGTAATCAGTTGACCTTGTTCCTTTAGGGGTTAGAACAACACTTTTAGGGACTTAGAAGCCCTTGGTTTATGGACATTTCATGCTTGGGGTTGTAGGGCCCAAAAATGTCTATAACACTGAGGGTTCTTGGAAAGAGGCATTCGATGGACTTGGTGTGTCTTTACTCCTGATATCAAATCCTGTTATATAGGTACTATTAACACCACATTGTCTATTCAGTTTCTGAGTTAAAACTTTCCATTCTGCATTTGTATATCCTTTATCCATTCTATTTTACATGTTTAACTCTCATTCATATGTTCTTTGTCTGCTAATGGTTTTCTTTATTTCTTACTTGGTATGGAAAAATTAATAATTGAAACTAAACTGTGAAAAATATATAAATCCTAAAAAAAAACCCCTTTAACTACATTTCACCATGATCAAATCCTATGGCTTTTCTAAAATAGGCCTGCAACTTTAACAATAGAAAAGCTAGAGACTCATTGTAGGTTGAACATGGCTTTAAGAATTATATAGCATCAAATCAACACCTCTGAGTAAATGCAGATGCATCTTAACAAAATACTAACATTTTGTTGTACATTAAGTCAATTTCCTTTCAATCTTGGGGTTTGAAACAATTTATTATCCCATTGAGATGAATTTTCTTAAAACCATGCAGTAAATTTTGTCTTATCTATGGCAAAGATTTATACTTTGTTTGACTTAACTTTGTCTCTTCCCATGCTAGTCACTCTTTTAAGGATTCAATTTATCACTGTGGTAATATTTTTTTGATCAGTTGGTTCATATCCTTTTTTATATTTTCTACCTTGTTTAACTCTGACAGTCCTCTCCATAGTACCAGGGTGCACTTAATTAGCAGGTACAACAATAGTGAGGGTGTACCTTTTGCAAGTCCATACAAAAGTAATAATGGCAATAGTTTGTCATGGTTCCTGTGCACATTATAGTATGAGGGAGGTTTTGTTATGTAAGAGAGTAGAGGGTATATTTCTAGTTTTGCTATCCTCAATTAATTTCAGTTTGCATGTTTTTTAAGATTAATCAATTCCCATTTTTCTTCAGTTTATTTTAGTTTGTAGTTTAGATTCAATTCATTTCAGTTCTACATGCATGATCTAATTTTTGGAGGGCACAAAACCCTAGATAATTAGTGTTCTTTTGCATGATAAGGTTCCAATCTTGGTAGGGGGCACAATTTTCAAGGAAGGGGATGCATGCTTCTGTTTTTCTTCGAGTGGAGATACACTTACTTGGCACACTTATCCATGCAGCAAGGGTACACTAGATGATTAAACTTGGGCTAGTATTTGACTGAGTCACCTTGAGTGCTTCATGCATGTGACCAGATACTTTGTATATTTTCTCATCTTCCTATTCTATAAAGGAGATGTAGTGAACACTTCCATGTTGGTTAGAAAGCTTTTGGTTTTGAGGTTTTGCATTGTATTTTCTTTGCTTTGCATTCAATAGAAGATATATGTGATTGAGAGTTTAGATTTGTGTACATGCTCTTATTGTTTTTTAGTAGTGTGTTTTTGTAGATTCTAGTATACCCATCAAGGGATTTAAATTACCTGGGATCTTAGGAATATTATTTTAGTGCAAAATTTACTTGCTATTGTCTGCATTACATGGAATCAGATCACTTTAACTGAAACTAATAGGAAGTTGTGCATGCATAGGATTGCAACTTTTTAGAGGGAGTTGTTGAAGGGTTTCAAGGGTGGGATGCCCGAGTTTTAGCAAGTGAAGCAGATTTCGACTGGTTAAAGGTTGTGGCCCATGGGGTGTGATGTCCCAGTTTTTCTAGGGATTGGAGTGTTATTTTTCATGTTTGCGAAAGGTGGCCTCCACCTATAAGAGGTTGCAGGTTTGATTCTTAGTTCCCAATATGTTTTCATGTTTGTTTAAAGAGTTTTAATCACAATTTTTTAGGGTCTTTAGGATTGTCACATGTTGGAGTGCACTTACAACTCTATTATAGTTCAGGATGAAACAACTCTTGGAAGAGGTTGAATTGTGGTACATAGTGGAGAAGGAGATTTTACTTTCAACAGATACCAAGGAGTTGGCTGAGCATGATTAGAAATTGGTCAAACTAGAATGAATAGTTTTGGATTTGGTGAAGAATCATCTAACCCCTTTCATTGTAGAGAAAACTATTGATAGGGAAATGCATATTACCTTGATTACATTGTATTGGAGAAAGAACATGTCTAGGAGAATTCTCTTAATCAAGAAATTGTCGATTACTTGCATGAGCGACACTACTAAAATGGTTATCTATTTGATAAAGATCAAGAGTTGAGATATCAACGAGCTACACTTGATGACAAGGTAGAAGAGAATGGACTAATTTGGATCAGTTTGAATGGCTTTGGTCCATCTTGGCACCATTTTGTATAGTTTTTATGTGCTTGTGAGAAGCTACCTTCAATCGAAAGTTTTTGGGATGCATTTATCGAGGAGGAAATGAGATTGGATATGGTTTCAGATAGTGATGAGGATGTACCAGAGCTAGCCCTCATTGGGAGGGTGAGGAAAGGAGGGAATAAAATAGGATTTGTGAAGGGTTAGAAGAAAAAGGAAGATTCAAACTCTTCTAACCAACAGAAGAATAATGTGAGCCATATCAAGTGCAAGAAGCATGGCCAATATGCTTCTCAATATCTTGAGAAGTAGGGGAAGGGTAAGCAACAATAACAGTAAAATAGTTTGTAAGAATTGTAGAACCTTCGAGTATGGATGGCCATTATGGTTCTTAGTGTTCTAAGAAGAAAGGGAAGGGTAAGCAATAATATCAATAAAAACAGTTTCCAGGAATTCCAGAAGCTTCAGTTTCATACAAGTCCATTGACAGGTGTGGTACAACCTTTGCCATGGTGTCATGCCTTTCCACCACCACCGTTTCAAGTGTTTATGGTATGTTGAGAAGTGGAGCCTCAAGACATGACAATAAACAAAATAGCTATTTTCAATTGTCCAAATGAGTATACCTCACCACTTCTAGTCAATGTTATCTGCATTTAGGACAAGTAAACATAACACTCTGCATGAAGTACATGATGTTATCTTCCTTTAGGAAAATTTAAATAGAGCACTGCACACCAGAGCCAAGTATATTTAAATTTTACAACACTTGCACACAAAATTAACCTGCATGATTTGGACATTACCTCTTGAATGATCCTTAATAACCTGCAAGCTATTTCTTAGAAGCATATATTTGGATGTTAGTGAATTCATCTTACATATACATTTAGTTAAGGAAAAAATATTACTAGGAGTCATCAAGGCCAACTATATGGTTGAAGATATATTTCTTGGCCTTGATTACTCCTAGTAATATTGATTATGTATTGGAGTTTCTAAAATACATAAGAATTATATATGGTGTATTGGAATTTGAAAAATACATAGGATGTCACAAGTAATCCTAATAATCAACTTCCCTAATGACTAGGAGGCCTTAAAACTCCACTAGTGGTTTTCGCACTAAATGTGGGTATCATTTATTGATAAAAGTGGGATCTCAGGGAGACTTGTGTGGAAGTTGTTTGTAAAGAGAAACCAAATTTAGAATTAAAACTTTTTCACAAGTTCACTCTAACGAAACTAAACAAGTTTCTCTTTATGATTTCAAGATAGCCCAGGACACCCCTACAGATTGGTAATTACTAATTGTACATTTTAGTCTCATTGGCATTTTTTTGTCATTTGTTGGATATGAATAAAATTACCTTTCTCTGCTTACTGCAAATTAAAATTTTTAAACAACTGTAGTTTGATATGAATGCTCTAAAGGAAGGTATCCGTGTGGTGGAACCTACTATGATTTTCTCTTAAATAAGATAAATGATCACCAATGAATTCCTTTTCCAGAACTTAGTTCTCCTACAACTGCAGTCCTTCCTTTGAGAGAGTATATGTTGTCCTATTAAGTTCTCTTAACAAATGAGAGGTTCTAATAATCTGGAACTGCCTAGAGAGATCTCTCATCTAAGTAGCTAAGGGAGATAAGGAAATATCCTGAATCTGACCTTGTGCATTCATCCAATTAACATCCAGTGTTGAGTGCCCAAAGACCTATAGATGACCAATATCCTTGTCAAAGGAAGATGTTAATAAGGAAAATAGAGCCTTCAACTTTGCCAAGTTATTTTTATATTTGTCCATGTTTTCCTTAGTTTGGAAATAGTGAGTGTCACAACAATAAAGCAAAAACGCATGACTACAAATCTGATTAGAGTCTTGGCAAGCAATTCTACATGTAATAAATTTTTTGTTTGAGTTTCACATGTATTGCTTTTAAGTTATCAAACTGTAGTGTTATCAAAGGACAATAGATACATGTGTTGATGATAATTGTCACAATTGTAAGATATTCAACAATAAAAGTTTAAAACCATTTTTATGTGGACTGTGTTCATTTAGTATCACTTGTGTTATTATTTTCCATCAGATAGAGTCATCTTGGTCTTGTTGCTATAGTTTACCTCTTTCAGAATCTTGACAAAGATGGCTTATTTAAACTTTCATGCTCACATATATCTAAAGTTAATAGCCAATCAACTTGCGAGTTGTAGGATGGTATAATGAATCAGTTCTCTCTCAAGGAGGCCACATAGTTATGTTAATGACAAGGTTATCATGCTTCAGTCAACGAGCAAGTTCAATATGCCACAGGGTTCAGATATGAGCCTTCCAAATAATAATAACCAAGTCTGCATAGTTACTGCAGCTTTCACCAACAGGAATATACTATAATTTTACTGCAACAATGACCTTCAAGGAGGCCAAGAGATTGTGTAAAATGACCATCGAGTGCCAAGTGTTGACTAATCAAACCTTCCTATGCTCAGATTATCAATAACCTTGTTTTAGGGATACCTCCAACATAACCATAATATTTCTCTTGGGATCAATATGATCCTTCTTTAAATTTTCTCTTACACAATCCCTCGGCCTTATTCCTACAACAAGTTAGATGATTCGATCCTTCAAGCAAGGCATCATAGTGACTTGACCCTATCGCAAAAAATTTCTATCTTCAAAGTGAAATATCCTTCCAAAACCAGAGGCACTGATAGAGAGAATAGGTGTTGAACAGTTGATACTAATCAATGATCATGGTGATCATGCTTAGAATTTGATGGAGGAATTTTAGATTCCGGGACCCTTCTAAAATATGTTTTGGTCTAGGATTTGGTACTCTTGATCGATGTCCAGGACTGTAACTTCTTAGGAAAGAATCTCAGCTTCAAAAGTAATGATAGAATGAATGCAAGCCTATACTTGTTATCTGAAGTATTCAATATATCTTAGATAGATATATCTTGCACTTGATCAGTCCTCTAGAGATGAGAATAGTATTTCAAACAGAGATCTGTAGAGGATTGACCTTACCTCCAGGGATCATAGAAAATATCTCTACATAAGCTTACGATGATGGTACAGTCTTAAGGTTGATGAGTAAGACTGTTATAGAGTACAAGAACATACCTTGTTGACTTCAAACTTTTGCCTATGATATTTGAATATCTTTAGGATTGGTGCCCATGTTTATTGATTAGGGCTTCAATAAGGCCTTGAGAAATAACCCAGATTTGAACTCTAACTCGATTTACCATAGAGAGATGGAGGTATCAATGAAATTATTTAGTGATTGCAATCTCTTTAAGCTTGGGCGTGTCCTCACCTAAGCTCTGATACCATGTTATTTTCAGTTAACATGTTATTTGTTTAGGTTAGATACTTCATTCAACCATATGCCCATTAATCCATTTACCAATCACATTAGACATTATATAATAGTAACTGACGAAATAACATAAATGATAGATGAATAAGACAAGTCAAGATAGAAAGACACGAGAATATGGCTCAAGCCATGGAAAAACCCCAAGATGGGGAAAACCCTCAATCAAATCTTCTTATTATTATCATCAGATGTTCAATAGAGAAAGAGAGAGTAAAATGATATAAAATAACTTGCCAATATGAAGATCAGGCATCACTTCTCTTAGATCCATTCAATCCTATAATCTGGGTAGTTTGTTCATAGAAGATAAATCATGTTATACAAGATCGATCTGGTTAGGGCAAAAATAGTCCATTGCTTTCTAAGTTGACTGACCCAAAAATCCTCCTTTCTACTGTGACCTTCCTTATTTCACATGATGCTCCCTTTGGTTGGCTTACGGAGTTGGTTTATGACCACATTAAGGTCACCATTGATATTATCTTTTTGGTTCTGGATTAGGGTTTCTGAAGCATGTTGCTCCAACCATTGAATTCTGTAAACAGTGTGGACTTTTTCTTCTTACAAGGGCTCTATTATTTGTAGTAGTCCTAGCATGCTTTTAAGTTTCCATTTCATCCTCAACAAACACCTGAATACTATCATATAAGGTCAACGACTTTCTATTGTATTTCAACTTCTTGGGTAAGTGATTCAAGGCCTGTGGTTAAGCTGTGAGAATATCTTCTAGCTATAGCCAAACTACAGGAAGAAGTCCCATATGAAACAAGTCACAACCCATATATAAGATTTTTGTTAGCCATAGCAAAGCACAACTTCCAAACTGGGACCTGTTATGACAAACCCCTAACCAAAATAGTCCCAACAATAACTAGAATTTATCCTCCTTAATCTTCGTTGCCACAAAGATATCTTTTTCTTTTGATTGATGTGTACCAAATGAGAGAGAATTCTCCTCTATATATACAATTCAGTGGAGTTGAGGGGACGTGACTTTTGATCTTCTTAAGTCAACATATAGTTGAGGATGACCTCAATAATTTACTTGAGAGAAACATAAATTCAAAATTCCACTTCTACTTATCCAAATTTGACGATCTTTAGATACATTTTGATCCTTTAGAAAAGAGGAATTCAATGCCACAATTATATTCCCCAAAGGAGCTGTTCAAAGTGGAATTTTGCCATTATTTCCATTTAAAAAAAAATAACCATTAATATTTTTTTCTAGCATTTTGGGCTGAATTCAAAATAATATACTAAAAAGTGTCACTTCAATGTCTAGAAACTAGGATATTTAAATGTGAGATATATACTCTACATCAATGGGTTATCTCCTTTTCAAATCTAAGTTTTTTTAGGCTACATGTTAATTGTTTGAACTTTGAACTTTGAAGAAATTCTTGAATGGACTTCATAAATACTTGAATGAATGGAATTCATAAGGTAGTGGTACCATAAATTGTGTTATTTCAAATATTTGACTTCCATATTTTCACAAAATACAATGTCCTTAATAAATACTTATATGTATAGATACTTATGTTTAGGATTATATGTGTTGGAGCAGTTCTTTTATGTTTTACTATAATCTTGATGTTGACAAGCTTTAGCTGATTTTTTTCATCAATTTCTCATAGAATATGCAAAAGGAAATTATTCTCAAAATGTGGCAAAAATTACATTTCTCCTTATTTCCTTTTTTATTGTTTATGTCAGGATAATCATGTTGTAGGAATGAGTTATCCTACAGTCTGTTTCAATTTGTGGATTATTTTTTCCTCCCATTTTTTTACAAGGATGTAGATTTCATTTTCATGTTGATGGTTTTTTCATGTATCTTATCTAGCCCCAAATGATGGTAATGTAGTGGATATTGAGAAGTAGTCATGGACATAGACTCTATTAGAGGTTAATGTTACAATACCACTTCCACCTGGTATCATAAAAAGTTTAACGGTCTGTGGCATAAAGAAGAGTTATTTAACGACAGTGTCGAAAGGGCAACCTCATGTCTTAGTTGTAAGTCATTTATTCGCGTTTCGTATCTATAAGTCATCTGTTTTATTTTGAGCTTTATCACATGAATTATTTCACTAATCCAATATGCATGGTCTGTATTTCTCACTCGATGTTAGTTACTTGACATGGTTGATATAACATTCAATTCTAGGCCACTTTTATTTTAAGTCATAGATTTTATTAATTAAAAGGATGTTCATATTTTGATTGGTTTACTTGCAGCTTGATTTAAAAAAGTTTTGTAAATTCCACGTGGCTACTATTTTTTTAGGGTGAGCTCTTTGCACCAGTAAGGTTAGATGATTCCTAGAACATAGGTATACAACAAGTGCATCTTTGGCCTTTGTTGTGTATCTGTTATTCTTTATATCATTGCTAGATGGTTAATGATTGATTTAAAACAAAGGATGGGAAGGTCCTACCAATTCTCTTGACAAAAAAAATCAAATGGAGTGGTAGAATTGTGTTTTAAAAGGTGAGCTAGAAATCAACACTTGAAAGGTAGAACTTGATAATAACAAGCTATCTGATATGGATCTAGAGACACAATAGACCATGGAAAAAAATGATGGTATTGTTGAGACTTACCTGCAAATAAGCTCTAACTATTAGACCACTGGCCAAATTTCAGTGATCTGCAATGACAATAGTGACTCTAGCTTTATTTGTATGAAAGTGACTTTGGCCATTGTCCTGTTCATTTCCTATGAGTGGTTTTTAATTTCTAACCCCGACTAGTTTGTTGTTAAACTAATTAAAGCTTTGATGACAAACATATAGTTTTCAAAGCTCTTTTCTAAATCTGTTTTCTTGAGCAAATTTGTCTTTTTACTTTAGGTACTATAAATTGCTACCATGTGACATATGCTATGATATAATTTCCTGGATAAATAGACAGAAGTGTTGTACAACATAATCTTTTTTAAATCTAAAGAAACAAAATTTCCAAATACAAATTTTATTAATTAAGAACATCTCTTAGACTTGTTAGCTAACTTATGATTATATTTCAGCAGGGGATTTTGTGTACGCTGATATTGTGTTGTCTCTTTGGTTTTTTCCATTTAAAAATTGTTAATAAGGAATGTGTTCTTGAGTCGCAGACACACATATTATTCTACTATCGACATGGATATCCATGGTTTTCAGGCATGGCAACAAAAACACAGATGTCAGTGGGATCTCCAAAGTCCGTGTTGGATGAATTTAATACTAGTGATGATTTTGATTCCTTGTCAGATAAAGAATGTCACAAGTCAAATTCAAATAAACAGAAGCAGCTCAAGAATGAAGGTGAAGCTATTGCTTTCTGTCCAAGTCAATTTCTTTTATTTGTTGGTTGTTGTCATGTTTTGAGTGTGGACTTGTGAAATTCCAAATTGCATGTTGGTTTATGTAAAGGGGATATATATATATATATATATATATATATATATATATATATATATATATATATATATATATATATATATATATATATATATATATATATATATATATATATATATATATATATATATATATAGTTTTATCATATGTCATTCATGGTTTCCAGAGATCCATGTTACATTTTCACATAAGTTTAGATATCATTCAGATATCTAAACACAAAACAACAACAACATTGAGATTTTTCTTTCACTCAACCTATAACATGTTGCATCTGTCTTCATCAATGTTCTTCTTCCATATGCTATCCACTTATGACATTTCCTTTGCAATATTTGGTGCATTTGCTAGTTATAGGTCATTTATAGATTATAAATGTCTTCAGAGTTTCACTTCTAATTGAGTATTCAACTGAACATATTGATTCTCTTATACATAATTATTTTTCCCTCCACCAACTTTTCATAACTTCCATAACCATTAGGTAGGGGCCTGCAGCTTCGACGTTGCTTTGCTTGTTTAGTAAAATATTGTCGAGACTTTAATTTATTGAAAGTTGTAGTATTTAAAATTTATGAAGCTTCAAGGTCTAATTTTTAAAAGTCTAATTCTTTAAAGGGTGCTAGCTCAATGGAAGAGCACCTGCTTTATAAGCAGGATGTGGTGTCAATTCCATCATGCCCTGACATCCATATGGAATGGCGACGATAAATTTTTGGTGAGGGAGGCTCTTTTGACCATCACCAATGAGCTCTGGTGACATTTTTTGACCCTCACCAAAATATGAAATGGTGATGGTCAACGAATGCCACCATATATATGCATCAATAGTGACGACCCTCAAAGGTCCGTAACCATAAATCGTTGTTGTTGATATGAAATGGTGACGGTCGTTGTTCATCATTATAGTCATTATTCGTGACGGACCTTGAATGTCACCAGAACACCTATACTTCTGGCAATGCGGCTTTTGGTGATAGTCAACGAACATCACCATATATATGCACCAACAGTGATGACCATGAAAGATCCATCACAAGGAATCATTGTTGTTCATATGAAATGGTGACAGTCACTATCCATCATTATAATCAATATTAGTGACAGACCTTGAATGTCACCATAACAGCTATGCTTTTGGCGACGCCACCTTTGGTGATGTTCAATTTTTGGTGACGGAGCCTATGGTCTGTCACCATTTCTCATATGAAATGGTGACTGTCACTATCTATCATTATAAATCATTATTGGTGATGGACTTTGAATGTCACTACAACACCTATACTTTTGGCGACACCACATTTGGTGACGTTCAGTTTTTTGTGATGGAGACTATGGTCCGTCACCATTGCTCATATGAAATGGTGACGGTCACTATTCGTCATTATAAATCATTATTGGTGACAGACTATGAATGTCACTACAACACCTATACTTTTGGCAATGCCACCTTTGGTGACGTTCAGTTTTTGGTGACGAAGGATCTTTTGACCATCACCAATGAGCTTATGGTGACATTTTTCACTCCTCACCAATGTCCTTTTTTCTTGTAGTGTTTCTATGGGCATATATAACCACCTATAAAAATTTGAATGGACAGACACTGTTTAGATTGCTCTATGGATAAGAAGCCATGATGCCGATGGAGTACATCATGCCAAGTTTAAGAATTGCTGCAGTTATAGATATGGTTGATTGGGATACCATGGAAGAATGCCTCACACAAATAGTTGAGTTGGAAGAAAGTCACTTCTTGGTTGGTTTTCATTAGCAGGTGCAGAAGGATCGTGAAAATGCATGGCATGATCACCATATTAAGAAGCACACCTTTAAGAGTGGAGATTTGTTATTGTTGTATGACAGTAAGTTCAAGAAGTTTTCAGGAAAGTTCTAAATGCATTGGATGGGTCCCTATATTGTCAAGGAAATTATGGATGGAGGCATGATTCATCTCTTAAAACTGAACAGGGAACTTTTTCCAAGAAGGGTCAATGGAAGCTAGATAAAGTTGTACAAGGGTGATCCCACCCCTACACAATGACTATATGGAGGTAGGATAGTCTTAGTACTCCAGGTAATTGCAAGGAAGTGCAAGACTATAAAATACACTGCTAGAAGGATAGTTGGACAAAGTAAATGGGTTTCACAACAAATCGAGGAAAGGCATAGGGGGGAGCTGTGACGAAGGAGCTTCACTACAATGGTGGGTCCCATGCAACCTAGCCAAAAAGTGACCATTGGAAGAACTGTAGTTGATTGGATGGTGATTTTTCCGTTAAATGGAGTGGGGGGATAGCATTTAATGGGAGTATCTTTGGAACTTTTCTGCCAAACACGCATTAATGATAGGGATCTAGAGGGAACAGATGAATCTGAGTTTAAATTGGGCTATAAATACAACATCCCGCTCCACATTTGAACAATTTACTTCCTGAGAAGTTGCCTTGAGCTGTTACGATTTAGTTTGTGCCAAGAGAATTTTTGTATGTCTAAAGAGGATTGGGAAATACTTTGAGAGAAGATTTCACAGCCAGGATTCAGGAATTTAACTGATTGGTAGCGCGAAATATTCCTGGAGAGAATGAATGCAACCCGCCCTAAGCCTATCTAACTTGTGCCTAGAAATTTTCCTTCTACAATGCCTAGGTCACCGAGACCTAAACCATCTGCCTCCGTGGTAGGAAAAAAGAAGCATAAAAAGCCCCAGCAAGCCCCCATGTGTCAACTGCTATGAAAAATTCCAATAGAGGTCAGAAAAAGGGGAAAGATGGATAGAACCAAGCAGCTAACGGAATTCCTAGACTTAGACAAAGAAGATCTACCGTGGGTATTGGAGAAATTGATGAATATGAAGCCATGCCAATTACTCGACTACTGCCTGCCACCAAGGAAATCCACCACCAAAGTTACTAAGGACCCAGATTTGGTGAAGGTCATGGTCTCCACACCGTTGCTGCCAGAGAACGTGCCTTTTTAGGGCAATTTGTTGGCCCAAATCTCGTATTTGAGGATGGAGGACTGGGACCTAGGGGATCACATGAAGTTCCTACAGTTGGAACCGAGAAAATACTTGAAGAAGGTATTCTATGAGGAGTCTGATGTTACATGACTCGAATCAATGAAATGGGTGGTTGATGTTGAGCATGCGGGGTTGCTTAATATGTTGTGGGTGCCACATTTTAATCGCAACACCATTAACATGGTTTGTGTGCGTCAATTATTGATGTTGTTTCATGATGGGTGCCTTTGGTTGGGAGGGTCCATCCCACTCACTAATATGTTAATCCATAAAATTACATTGTTTCCATATCAAGGAGTGGACCCTACGGATGCTTTCATAGGAAAATAGTAGGAGAAGAAGTTGGTAGACCAGATGAAGAGTGACTTCAAGATAGTGAAGAAGTCATGCATTTATGTGATTAGTTCCATAGGAGATGGTGTGGTGTAGTTCGCTGCACAGATATTAACCGGGAAGATTATGAGGAAGTGTCGCGTGGATGAAATGTCAGCACTAGTAGTATATATGGTTGTACAGTGCACCAAAGGAGTCCAATATTATTGGGCTCAGTATCTATGTCATGAATTCTTGGAGGATTGCAGAGAGGCCCAATATGAGGGAAAATCATTCCACTATGCGTGGAATCTTTTGCTAATCGTGCTGGTGGCATGGTGGATGCCGGAGGGAAGCCAATTCCTACATAATGATTCAGATCTATGCGAGGCTAAAAGGTTCACCTCACTTTGGGCAATGAGGACCCTTAGCATATTATGGAGACAAATATATTTTGGGTCTTGTTTGAATCGGAGTTGAGGATGGTGATTAACCAGTGCCCACGGTTATCACCAAGCTTACATGCCCAATATATGAATATTGCATATTTCAAGGAAGATTTCCATAATTTGTCTATCCATGTGAAGAAATATGCCACAGGCACATGGCACAAGCTGGCATACTTGGTTACTGAACCGATTGGCTCACGCAAACTGATGCAGGTGTAGGAACCCATAAGGCTGTCCAAGGAGAGGCAGAGAAGACAACAGCTACAACAGCAACAAAAAAATATAAGAAGAAGTAAGCTCAAAAGGCTTTCATGAAGGAGAAGGTTGCGACAAAAGAAAAGGTCGCGCAACAGAAAGAAGCTACTACAAAGGAAAGGGAAGCACTAAAAGAGAAGGTCTCTTCCAAAATACATAATCACCAAAGGAGAGAGCTGCCACCATGCCACAGGCCACCATCGACCTCGATGAGTCTAAAACAGAGTGCACCAATATAGAGGAAGAGATAGATGGTGAAGAATAAGGGGGTGTAGGCTTGGAGTCCCCCTTCATTGTCAAAAAGAGGCAGAAGTGGAGCTCCATGGGACCACGCAAGAAGCAAAAGTATGACAAATTGGTGAGAATGATAGCTTTGGTCCTCACAGAGGGGGACCGAGATGAGATTGGTGATGTGTTCTGTGATTCAATGGAGACTATTTGGAGCCACTTTGAGGACTAGTACCATCAGACACTGGACAAGGTGCACCAGGGCCTGAAGGAATTATAGGTCCAGATAGGGGTTATTCAAGTGAGCACGGGATAGGCAAGCCTGAAGAAAGAAAGTGAGACAGCCTTAGCAGCAGAGCTCACCACAAACCTCCATGCAATGCAGTTACCCAAAGGGATCACTGGATGTTGAGACTTCAGAAGACAGGGTGTGACTCTTGCACATGAAGGATTTGAGTCTGAACCTATGGGCACTCCCTATTCAGACACTACATGAGTTGCATCAAGGGGTATCAAATGAGATTAGAGTTTGGGAACAATGAGAATTACTAGTCATCAGTGAAGTCAAGAACAACAACTAACAGATGTCTGAGGAAAAAGCACAAGCACTTAAGGAACACGAAGAAGTCATTACCCATAGTCAGAAGCAATTGCACGAACCTGTAATGAGATGCCCAAACCTTAGATTCTAGAAGAAGTGACCTTCACAGAAAAGATCCAAAAATTAGATTTCATGGTAAAGGAATCAAAGGAGGAAATTGGTAAGGTTCTCTTTGAGTTGCAACTTCAGATATCTGAGCTCCAATTTATGTTGCAACCAACCACTCCTCCAGAAGAAAGAGAGTAGCGCGGGGTTACTATTAAAGAAGAGATGACTACACTAGAAGCTGCAATCAAGGATTGAACACCATTGTTTTAACAGACCATGGAACTCTGGACCTTGATGCGGGAGAATCCCACTTTGTAGAAAATCAAAGCAGATATACAAGAAAAGCAAAGGTAGATTGATGAAATTAGAGCTACAATGTGGACCTTAGCACCCATGAAAAGGTTCACCAGATTGGCTGAGGGGAAGTTCATCCAGATTGAAATTGATGATCTGCATCGAAAGGCATTGATCATATCTTAAAGGATGAAGCCTTGGGTAGATAAGGCCAACTAGTTGACATAGACAGTGCAGAGAAAGATGAAGGCTATGTAGCATACACAAAGAACCATGGGCCTTGCAGTCAAAGGTCCTACAATAGAGAAATTGGTTGAGGAGGTTCGTCAGGCCGCTGTGCAGGAAACAATAGATGTTCAAGCATTGAATATAGTGTTCAACGGTCTATAGGAAAAGATCGAGGCAACACCATCAGAGTGACTCAAGATGATTCACGACTTTGTGTTGGGGTCCTGTTGGGACAAGGTCCCTCGGGGTGAATTTTGTAAACAGTTTTGTTATTATTTTAAAGTCTCTGCATTTTGAGGAGCGAAGCATGTAGGTCGATAGGATTCAAAGGGGATTTAGGAAGGTCAAATCCCCTTAGTTTGTTATAATGTAAGTTTTTTTGCTACCCACACATGGTTCGCGGACCATGGTATTGTAATAGAAGATGATATAAAAAGGAGTCATAGAGAGTCATAAGGATATAAAATAAGTGAGTGAGTGAATGATCTAAGTAAGAGAAGTTTGTTTTATGTACTTAGGTGAAGGGGAAGGCTCTTGCAGCTATGTGCGCGGAGACCTTGGCAAGTTCACAACTGGGTGTGCGAGCCCTTGTAGCTGTGTGAGCAGGGTAGGAAGAGTCTGTAATAGATGGTATAAGCATAATAAAGGAAGTTTTGAAGCATTATATATGTATCTGTGTGTTATTCTTTACTTTTGAAATTATTGTATGTTCGCTCTATTTATTGCAACTATCCTAAAAAGTACTTAATGGATGTGCGAAAGTGGTAGATCTAGTAGTTTACTTGAGGTTCTGAATGTTTAGAATAGTTAGTGAAGATTTTGGATCTGTTATCTGTTAATTACTATAATTTTCAGGTTTCAAGAGTTAGGGTTTGTGAAGGCTATAATAAATCCCTAAAAGTAATAGAAACACATCACATAGTCCTTTGGATGCAGAAACTTGGTTCTAGCATCCCCCACCACTACCTCGGGTGAGACTACAACCTACACTATGAGGTTGTTGCCAAAAGGTGTTATCGGGATAAGTGTCTATTCAGAACGACTCTATCCCACTAAGGTGTGACAGTTACCTCAGAAACAAACAGAGAAAACTACTTTTGTGTTCTTCTTTATGAACTATAAACAAAGAGGAATAGGATGAACCAACCTGTGTCTTGCGCTGGTCCTTTGATCCAATCTCTCTCTTCTTTGACAGTTTCCAGCTACCTGCTTCCTTACTTGCCCAGCTTCACCAAGTTCCTGTAAGATCACAGAAGAAGAAAACTACACAAAGACATGGATTTATATTGATAAATAGCTTAGGATCAGATTTAAGCTAAACATACAAATGTAACAAACATCAATGATACACAAGCATGTAGGAGAAACTCAAATAGTTTTATTGATATAGCAAGAAGTTCCAGGAGGAGTTACAACTGATGATTCCTGATCCAGCATCAACCTCCCAGCGAAGAAGCCCCTCTTCACCTCCAACAAAGCATAAATCACCCAATACTCTGATATCTATCTCAAAACCAACAGCAATTCTCTGCAATGTACAAAATTCCAGCCTCTGGATCTCTGGGATGAGGGATCCATATATAGATGTATGCAAGGAGTATGAGTCAGCTTATGATTTGACTAGTGTCTTCTCTCTATCAGTTCTTGCTTCCACTTGGAGACTGAGAGCCTCTTACTCATCCTTGGTCGAATTCAGTGAGGCAAGTGTCATTGGAGAAGATTCTGGAAGCTTCCATTGTCTCTCCACCTCGTGGAATGACCCTGCCACTTGTCATTTCCTGCTCAACGCACCCTGGTAGTGCATTTAGGTGCGTTGCAATGCACCTAGCTAGTGGACTTGGGTGCTATGCAACGCACTTGGCTAGTGGAGCAGCTGAAATGATCCTGATTTGACTGATTCTGAGAAGTTTCTGGTGGAGAACTTCTGGGAGAAGCTGTAATTTGTTGACCTTGTTCCTTTAGGAGTTAGAACAACACTTTTGGGGACTTAGGAGCCCTTGGTTTATGGACATTTCATGCTTAGAGCTGTAAGGCACAAAAATGTCTATAACAGTTGCCCCCTAAAGTATGAGGCCGTTTATCGGGTGAAATGCTTTATTAGGAGGATCCGAAGTTCTTTCAATGCTGGGAGGAGACCTGTAATAAGATACAATACAATACATTATCTTCATACTATTTTCATGATCTAGCTGAGGCAGGCATTCCCATGCTCAGCTTTATAAATTCATTTTCATGTACATAGGACAGACAATTGTCTGATGGCAGACTGATGATTCTGATAGAGTCATCATCCTTTTGGTAGGATGATTATCTGTGCTGCAATGTTGTACATTTCAATGTCTTTATTTTCCTGAATATATATCGCATCCCGGATGGATGAAACTAGATCCGGGGTCTTCAATCTCGTCCGATCTTCACTCGAAGTACAAGTCTATCCATGCGAGAAGTGTCTTGAAGTCGAACATGGAAAGACATCGCTTGATTACCAGTCAATGATGTAAACTGTTAACAAGCGCGAGAGGAATCACCGATAATGATAATGACCCTCAAGGTACTGCAGTACAATTCATGTGGTGTGAATAAAGGACTTGGCGTCGAACACCACGCAAAATCTTTCGGTCGAAGGTCATTGGTGTATACCTGTTGCCGGAAGTGAGAAACTTGCCATTGAGGCATGCAAGCTTCAAAGTACTGAATGGGGTGTTCCTAAATCAACTTCTTGGATAATGAGCTGATGTCGACAAGAAGTGATCCATCAAAGGAGGGCCTTAATGAATCCCACATCAATGACACGGAACGGAGCAAATGATTTTGATGGAGGTGAAAACGATCTGATGATATATGGTTCAGGATGGCGGTCATGAAAGAATGAAGTATAATGTATGGTAGTGGATGGGACACAGGTGACTTCTCTGGATGACTTCTCTTGAACATGTCGGCGACAATTATGTGATGGATTGGTAGCATTTACCCCAAATGTGGATGGTATGGCGTGACCATGGTGATGTGACCGGTGAATGAAACAACCCAACCTGACTCGGGCACGGAGTGGAAGTGTCATGTTCAAGAGCGACTTGCTACCAATAAAGATTCTTTGAGTTTTCTTCCCAATTTTTCCCTAGTCATTGCTGACCAGTACCTCTTTATTTTTTTCAAGCTTGAGGAGGATAACATATGCTTGTTCTATAATTTACCCTTCGGGCAAACCCATCGCTATGTTTTAACGAGCCTAGCGATAGTGAAACTCGTTCTCGTATAAAGACAAGTCTGTCGCTATTAATGTTTTTAACGAGTCTAACGACAAAGATAACTCGGTCCTTTTCACTTTTAGAGAGTCTGAAAAGGTACGTAAAGATAACTCCAAAATTCCTTTTTCGTCATCTAATCCCTTAAGTCCGAAAAAGTATAAAACAATACAGAAGGGATGAATTTTCAATTAGCTTTAACGAGCCGAACAAAACAAGCGCTCGATCTTTTTGTGCAATAATCCCTCAGGTCCAAAAAGATTCTAGAGGAGGGATAACACTTCCGGTCGCTTTAACGAGCTGGAAGGCCAAAACTCGACAATCTTTTCATATTTTACGAGTCAGTTGAAAAGAGCTTAAATAAGACTCGTCTTTTGAGGAACGAGTGATAAAATGGGTAGCAGCTGATTCCAGGTACGGTTTGGAATTTTCCAATCACGGCAGTGTCACAAGGATGGCTAGTGATATCACTCTTCGCAGCTGTTCCTCAAAATGGGTAAACAATCAAACGGAGGTGAATGATCGGCCAATGGAAAAGTGGAGGTGATGGTGAAAACACGACCAAGGCTTTAATGGCTAAAATGTTACATTCACGATGGTTATTTACCGAGGAATAGTTCATTTTTTAACGAGCTTAAATGCAGGTGGAAACATTTGCTCATATCTTATGTTTATTTTTTAACGAGCTTTAACTATGTGCTAAAACTGCTCGATTAGATGGTCTTGTTTTGATTTTTACCATAATGCCTCCAACCGAAGGTGTTCAACTGATGCGACACAGTACTTCTTGTGATGAAGGAACAGTTGACCAAGATAAAGAACGGGAGGTTGAAGAACTTTGGGTACGGTTCTATTCTGACCGCCTTTGCCTTGGAGAAGATACCACTAATGCAGCCGCAGTACATTGCACTCGACTTACCTTCTCCTACTGAACCACGTATGCAGAGATGGGTTGACCATATGTCTAGGCATGCTGGCCAATCTCAGATTTCATTTTCTGATACCTTCTTCAGGTGGTTTGATCGTCAGGAGATGGTTTATGCCGAGTATCCATATGCTGGCATGGACTTCCGGGGTGATCCAGATTTAGTACTGCCGGACATCGAGCAGTGGGGTGCTATTGGTAAAATCTCTGACCATATTGTTGTTTGCTGTTTTTGTTTATAATGTCCTTGTGCTTTATTCTATCAAGACTCTGATCAAACTCATGTGTACATGCAGATGTTGGTCCTGTTCGTCCAGTAGTTCGCCTGAGAGTACCAGCTGTTGCCCCAGCAGGAGAGGCCGCCGGAAGGGCTATTCTTCGCGACCTCGATGCGGCCGAGACTCTCACAGCTTTGTAGGAGCAGGTTGAGGGCCTCATTCTTGGTATACCAGATGTGAGGACTGACGAGCTACCTTTGCGGTTACAGCGGCATACTACTACGCATACTGGTTACTACTACGCATAGTAACGCTTGAGGTACAACCCATTACGAGGTTGCGCCAGTGGAATTCCGTCATAATCCATTAACTCGTAGGCTCCCTTTGCTAACACCCGCTTAACAATATAGGGGCCCATCCATAAAGATTTAAATTTACCTGCTCCCAATTTGTCGGATTCTTGGTCGTAAAGCAAGACCAAGTCACCTTCTGAGAAGACACGGGGTTTGACATTTTTGTCGAACTGCGCCTTAACTCATTTCTTATGGGATTCATTAGCCAACGCGGCGTCACGACGGGTTTCATCCAATTGGATTAATTCAAAGAAACGAGCCTCTTCTTCTGAAGTTCCGGGGAGGAGATCAATTGGGAGTTTGAGAGACGAGATTTCACACTGGACTGGTAAGACTGCTTCCAGGCCATATACCAGTTGGAAGGGTGTGAACCCGGTTGCATTCCTTACCGATGTTCGATAAGCCCACAAAGCTGAGTACAGGATTAGGTGCCATCTTCTTTTGTGAACTCCGATCATCCTTTGTAGCATGTGTTTCAGGACCTTGTTGATCGCTTCAACTTGTCCGTTGGCCCGTGGATAATATGGAGTAGAGCTGTCGTGAGACAACCCTAGTTTGGCAGCTAATTCAACCATCATGTGATTGCAAAAATGCGATCCATGATCTGTGACTATAGCCTGTGGTACGCCGAATCTGGCGACTACATGATTGAAAAAGAAGAGGGCAGCTATTTCACCAGTATTATCTAATGTAGGCATCGCCTCGACCCATTTGGTAAAATAGTCGACTGCGACTATGATATACCCATGCCCCCCGGTCGAGGTGGGGTTACATGTCATGAAATTGATGCCCCATTTGGAAAATGGCCCAACAGCAACTATTGGCTGTAGAGGCGCGGGTGGTCTTCTGGTTTTGCTATCAAAAATTTGACAAGCATGGCAACTTCTGACTGCGGTTATGCAATCTTTGAACATTGTTGGCCAGAAGTATCCTGCTCGTAAGATTTTTTGTGCTGTAGCATATCCAGATTGATGCCCCCCACACACGCTTGAATGACACTCATTCAGGACTTTTTCGGCCTCCTCATGGGTGAGGCACCTTCTTAGAACTGTATCAATACCACGACGGTAAAGTGTATCACCGACGATCATGTAGTCTTTTGCTTGGTATCGTATACGCTTTTGTTCAGAGTGGGTGGTGTTTGGCCTAAATTTTTGGGTTTGGAGATAAATGATTATATCCCCATACCACTCATTGCGTGTAGATATCAGAAACAAACTTTCATCCACGATTGATTCTTCAGACGTTTCATCGTTGGACGACGATGGGAAATCGCATAATAATTCTGCGAAAACTAGAGCCTTCTTTGACTTGGATTTTACAAATTCCAGATCAAACTCTTGAAGGATTGCTATCCATTTTGAATATTTGCCCCCCAGCAACTGTCGCGACAATATATAAGTCATGGGGTTGCAATCTGACAGAATGGTAGTCTTCCGAAAGAGGACATAGTGTCGAAATCTTTGTATCGCTTGAACAGCTGCAAGCGCTAGTTTTTCAACATAAGAATATTTTCTTTCTGTATCATTTAAGTTCTTACTTAAATAATAAATAGGATGTTCAATTCCATCGATTTCTTGAACTAAAACCATTGCGATGGTTGTATCTGTTGCAGCCAGATACAGGTTAAAATCTCTTTGATAATGAGGGGCGTACATTAATGATGCTTTCATTAGGGAATCTTTTAAAGCATCAAAGGAAGCTTGCGCAACCTGATCCCAGACAAAGGGTACTTCCTTTTTCAAGAGACGAGTATAACCTTTAGCAAGTTCAACGTAATTTGGAATGAACCTCCTCAGAAAGTTTGCTTTCCCTTGGAGTTTCTGAATCTAAAGCAAATTCGAAGGTGGAGGCAAATTTATGATTGCCTGGACCTTACACGGGTCGAGACGAATCCTATCCTTGGAGACTACAAAGCCAAGAAAACGACTAGAACTGACGCAAAATACACATTTGTGTGGATTGAGTCGTATCTTGTAGTGTCGGCAACGTAGAAATATCGCTCTTAGATGCTGCAGATGATCAGTCCGCTTTCACGAATGAGCCGGAAGGTCGTCGAGGTATGGTTGAACAATTTTTTTGATGTCATGGAAGGCATAATTCATTGCCCTCTGAAACGTCGCCCCTGCGTTCTTTAAACCAAAGGGTAATTTTCGATATGCGAATGTGCCCCACGGACAAATAAATGCAGTCTTTGACTAGTCTTGTGGGTGGATATTTATTTGATTATACCCGGAAAATCCATCCATGAATGAAAAGATTTCGCATCCGGTGCATTCATCAATTATCTGGTCAATGAAGGGTGTAGGGTAGTTGTCTTTTGGACAAGCTTGATTTACATCCCTATAATCGACGCACACTCTAATTGTCCCCTGTTTTTTTATAACAGGGACAATATTCGATACCCAATCGGTTAGAGGAACTGGGTAGATGAAACCAGCATGGAGAAGTTTTTCAACTTCTGCCTTAATGGCAGTAGCTTTCTTGGGGTGCACCTGCCTTAGCCGTTGTCGTACTAGTTTGACATCTGGATACATCTTAATTTCGTGTTCAACGATACTCGAGTCTATGCCTGGCATTTCACTGTATGACCAAGCAAAGACATCTCTGAATTCGCGAAAAAGAGCGCTATATATCTCCAGTTCTGAAGGAGAACAACATTTACCGACATAAATATTCTCTACAACATCTGTTTTGGTCGAGATATTTATGGCTATAGTCTCTTCAATGTTGGATAAGTTTCGCTCTGAGTCCACCGTATTTACAGTATTTGATAGAAAATCGACTACTGAAGGATGGTAAAGGTCATTTTCAGTATCTTCTTCATAATCCGGAAGAAGAGAACGATGGTGGGAATCATTCCATGGTGCTCCTTCAATTACCATAGCTTGGAGAATTCCTTCGTCGGTGTCATGCACTTGCGACCAAGGATTTGAAGGAGTACCATATTCTCTAGACCTATCTATCCAAACGCTTGATGAGCGTTGATTTGGGTTTGCCTCCCATGCTAGAAACATTGATTGCTATAATATTTCTATTGGGCTCGGGGGCAAAACCATCACATGATCCATGTTGATATCGTTTTTTGAGATCTTTGTGGAAGATATCATGTTGCAGGTTCCTATCGACGCTACTTCCGCCAGATTGATTGGAGGTGGAAGAGTGAAAGTTCCCATTAGTATAGGATCTTTTAGTAGGCCTAATCCGATATTCTGAAGCGAATGGGGGCTTCCATGGATCATGGGAATGCTTCCTGTAACTTGAGAACCATTGGGGAAGAAGTTTTGTTGATCGACGATTGTAATCCCTCCCTGAAAGGGAAATGCAATCTTTCTAAAATAGGTCGACACAACAGCTGCCATGGCATATATCCATGGTCGTCCCAGTAGGATGTTGTAATCAAGATTCCCATCGATGACTTCAACATCTATTTCTACTGTTTTCCCTCCTAGTTCAACTTTCAAGTTATTTAGGATACCGTATGGGGTATATGTCCTTCCGTCGAATGCTTTTAATGTCGTCGCAGACCGCGACAAGGTTGGAGATCCTAAAGTTTTCCAGCAACTCATCGACATAATACATGTAGATGCCCCCTCATCAATAATTGTTCGGTGAACAGTTTTGTTGAGGGCTTTCACTTGAACAAGGAAAGCTAGTTGAGCCGGTAACTGAGGATCGTATCCTTTGTGGTCGAAGGATACAAGATTGGAATCCTTTGGATCGATCCCACAAATGGCCGATAATAAAGCCTGTCTTTGGGATGGGAAATTTTGTAGTACTTCAAGAGTCGACATAGCGGATGGCGATTGGGCCAAATCTTCCACTATGTTATAATGCTGCGCCGCTCTAGCGCGGGGATTAAATGTCGACTTGTGTACTACTTCCTTTGGCGGCTTTATTGTCAATTCGGGGATGGTGGGTGGTACAACTTCTGTCGAAGTTGTTGTCGAACTACTTGGTTGATCTTTATCCTTGTTGTTCGACAGCTGAGGATTCCCGTAATCTTTGTTCCTTGTCGAAATCAAAGCATCATTCTGCTGTTTTGAAATCGACAACATTAGCACTTGAGACGGGGAAGCATTTCCACTTTCAACCAGATTTGTTCCTGGATTTGGAAATGGATCAGTTAACACTGCTGAGGGTTTCAAACTTTTAAAGAATCTCTTAAGCTCAGCTTTGTATGGACATTCTCTCGTCCAATGATCCTCATCGCATATATGACACCCTGCAGGGGGTTTCCTATTTCCAGGAGGGTTTGAAGAAGATTTTTTAGGAGATGACTCATCCTGTTTCTTCTTCTTCCCTTTGCCTTTCTTCTTGCTTCCTGGTTGTTTGGTTTCTTTGCCCTTATCTGTCGACACGGCATTTACTTCCGAAGCAAGAAGTTCGTCTTTTGCATTTTGACCTGAAATCTTACGGGCCTTCTTAGATGTATCCTTTGTCGATTTCGTGTCTGTTGTGCTGATCACGCCATCGCCGGCATGAGAGTCATTGTTCGATTTAGGAGGAGGAGGAATTGAGAATTCCGGTCTAGGGGCATCAGGTATTTTGTCGTAGAGCATGCCGGACTAAGTGTAAATTAAGTCCAGATATTGTGCACGAGCAATCACTTGCTCTTTCGTTACGACTCCCCCCTTTGCCACATCTTCCGTGATGGAAGGCAGTAATGACTTGATAAACCATTCAACTAATAGCTGATCGGGAACGTACGTTTTTACCATCCTACGGTGACATCGCCACTCATGTATATGATCAAATATGTGAGTGGCTGTTGTCTGTTTGAAGTTGGTAAGCAGTTATGTTCCCATTTCATACCTTATTGGTAATTGAAAATGGGTTAAAAAGGTTGTGGCTAAGGTGCTGAAGTTGTCGAACGAAGCTCTAGGCAATTCAATGTACCATTTTGCCGCTGGACCCATTAACGTCCTCTGAAAGAGGCGAAGTCTTATCGAATCATCATTTAGGGTGTTTGATGAACACCATAGATGAAAGGTCATCACGTGATTCGATGGATCTTCACCCGGATTTCCATTAAATTTAGGAATATCTGATGGAAGTTTATGCGGAATCGCTGGCCACCAAGGGGCGTAAGCAATTGGATCGTTCGTTAACCGGTTTAAATCAGGGAACTCTAAAGTTGCCACGAATGGTAACTGTTGATTCAGATTAGGTGAAGCATACCCAGGATACGATGGAATCGCCTGAGCAGTTGGTCTTTGCATACCGGCATAATGCATTTGATGCTGGTATGTTTGGTAAGGTTGGTGGACTTGACCATTATAAAATGGTTGATTTTGACCGTTTTGAATGTACGGCTGTCCATTGTTCGCAAAGATCTACTGCTCAGCACCTTGGTATACTTGTTGGAATTGTGGTTGTTGGTATCGCACCAGCCACGGTTGTGAAGCCATGTGCTGTTGCCCGATACTAACCGTTTGACGAAGGTGAGGGGTAATTGTACCCGTCTGGGCCTGTGTCGCCCCACTAGTCGGCGATTGTGGTTGAGTCGCAGGGTCAAGGGGCTGTTTCATTACAACTTGAGAAACCTGAGGTTGACATACAACAGGCAGCGCTTGAACTTGCGACACTGTCACAATAGCTGGCGTAGTCGGGATGTTCGACATAGGTACGCATTGTTGCATTGAATACACAACTCTTGGTTGTTGAGGTAGTATAGGTACCCAACCACTTGAGGTAATTCCAGTATAACCTGAATGCTGTTGTGAACTCCCATATGGATATCCTCCCAGAGGGGATAATGAAAGGGCATACTGCCCCCCATACGGTGGTAATCCAGAACTCAAGGGAATTGTTTGCCCTTGGGGACCGGACAGCCCAAATTGACCTCCAAATGGATCAATTTGTTGAGACTCAACATAAGAGTTTCCGGATATTATTCCGGATGAACAAACAGGAACGGACCAGACTGTCGAAATAGCCCCTGGGTGGGCTCCTTCTAGCGGTTGTGAGCTAGTCGAGACAGATGGTATGACGGTGAACATTGTCGGAGTGACAGCATGGAGTTCTGTCGTCGCTGTGTCAGAAGACACAGTCCTAGATGCTGACGGTTGTTCAGACATTTGTAGTCTATCCAAAATATTACCTAGCGATTGTACAGGAACTTCCGCTGGTGGTAGACTAACTTCTGATGTCGAAGGATATAGAGTGATCCCGACTCAAAGTGCGTTGGAGTACTTGTTTGAGGATCTTCTATGATTTCTTCTATTGCAATCAGACCAGGTGGAAGGGGAAGACCGTCAGGTCCGTAAAATATTTCTGGTGCCGAAGAAGCAGCGACAGATGTTTGAAGAGTAAGACTCTCTGAACCGGTTATAGATGGAACTGATTCAGTAACACAAGTGTTTATTCTCAAACTAGGATCAGTACCACTGTCCTTCTGTGGCTGTTGAACTCCTTCTGTTGAGGCAGGGATTCCAGAAATGTTTGGAGTAACCGGAGTCTCTGATGTCGTTGGAACACTTGTTCTAACTTTGATAGGAGATTTGGATCCGGTTAAACGAGTTCGCTTTGTCCGTACTGTTTTCACTTCCGGAGACAAAGACGGTTGACTCGTAAGCCTCCGCGAACGACGGGGTTTCAATTGACTTTCTTCCACGATTGAGGATTACTCGATCAACTAAAATAAAAGGGAAAGTATGTTTCCGTATTAAATGAATTTTAGACGCTTTTGACACAACTTGTTTTTTCAGTTTTTAAGAGTCGAGAAAAAACAAAAGATGACTCTAGTCTCCTTCGATTTTTAATGCGCCTGAAGTGACAAGTGCTCAGATGGATCTTTTCCGTTAAGGAGTCTGAAAAGGAACGAAAGGGACTGCTCTGGAGGTCTAGGTAGAGGGAGTACCAAACCAATCGCAAAACTGCAGAATACTTTTTATGGTACGGCAGTCAATCTTCCCGAATGCTGTGTTCAGTGCATTGCGATCAGTAGGGCGGCCGACACGGCTTCCTATGGATAAAAGGTTTTAAGCCTATAGGGGTCTCCCAATATATACTCGACGGTACGTGGGAGCACAAGTCCGTACTGGCACTTATCGTCTCAAAGTGGAGGAATCACCCAACCATCAGTGAGGACAACATTTACCAGGCTTTACGACACCGGAATACGTCTCTAGCCTAGACCTCTAAATGTTGTGCATTAAGTTCCAAAGCGTTGTTAAGTTCATTGAGTTTATTTTAAGTTGATCTTTCTTATGAAGTTTGCCTTTTGGGATCACCACGAGATGTAGATGTAATTCCTAAAATGCAATCTAAAGATGATAAACAAACTTTTATCTCTTTTCAGCAATGAAAATCCTAGCTACTAAGGGAAAAGAAAGACACAATCTTTTCGCAAAGAGCAAAGAGCACACTGTAAATGCACTTTTCCTAAATCAAGCCAAACAGACTGCCAATATGCAAATGCACATGCATGTGTTTTGTTTTTCACTTTCTTAATATTGATGCCTAAAAAGAAAGTTGTTGTACAAATCTGAATTCGCTTTTAAGTGAAAACACGAACAAGCTTCTTTTCGAAATCAAAAGGTAGAGATGATTACGACACTTTATGATTTTGAAATAAATACTCGTTTCAACACTAGAAAGTCACAAATTTAGACCAAAGGCAAAAGTAAAAGCATAATCGACTGTCAACAGCAAATAAACTTTCTCCTATGATCAAAATTGACACTTGCGACAGTTCTGAATCAAAGGACGACAATATGACTATTCTACTTTTGCAATGGAAAACTGTAAATGACGTAACATACACACAAAAACATCTACAGTTTCTTTTATACAACTGAGGCGGAATTACAGCAAGGAAAAGGGGTTTTTAAACAGACACATACACTGATCACAGGCTGCAAAAATCAGAGACAAAACTGAAACAAATGAAGCAAAGAACCTCAGCTGCACAAGGCTAGACTAATCAGCGCACCTGTTACACAAAGAAACTGGATTGCAACGCAAGTTGCCCTCTCGGGAACTGCGCTGAAATGCAGGAACTCTTCACAGTACCTGCGCTGGGGCAGAAACGAGAATTCTATCTGGGTTTTGGATCACAGTTTGCAGTTTAATATATGGTTTTTGGCCGAGTAAAAGCAATCAGTAATGCACAATCAGAGGGTAGATTTAAAGAAGGTCAAAGAGCTATCACAAAGGGCAATCAAATCATTTGTGAATCAGCTGTTCAAATCATAAACAGATCCAGTGAATGGATTGAAGCAGCAGATGTCTACTTTGCATTTGTTAATGGAAAATGCAGTTCGATTTGCTACTTCTAAGTTTATGAAACAAACAACAAGAGAAACACAAACAAACCAACTAGACAATCGTCCCCGGCGGAGTCGGCATTTTGTTATCGAGATAAGTGTCTATTCAGAACGACTCTATCCCACTAAGGTGTGACAGTTACCTCAGAAACAAACAGAGAAAACTACTTTTGTATTCTTCTTTATGAACTATAAACAAAGAGGAATAGGATGAACCAACCTGTGTCTTGCGCTGGTCCTTTGATCCAATCTCTCTCTTCTTTGACAGTTTCCAGCTACTTGCTTCCTTACTTGCCCAGCTTCACCAAGTTCCTGTAAGATCACAGAAGAAGAAAACTACACAAAGACATGGATTTATATTGATAAATAGCTTAGGATCAGATTTAAGCTAAACATACAAATGTAACAAACATCAATGATACACAAGCATGTAGGAGAAACTCAAATAGTTTTATTGATATAACAAGAAGTTCCAGGAGGAGTTACAACCGATGATTCCTGATCCAGCATCAACCTCCCAGCGAAGAAGCCCCTCTTCACCTCCAACAAAGCATAAATCACCCAATACTCTGATATCTATCTCAAAACCAACAGCAATTCTCTGCAATGTACAAAATTCTAGCCTCTGGATCTCTGGGATGAGGGATCCATATATAGATGTATGCAAGGAGTATGAGTCAGCTTATGTTTTGACTAGTGTCTTCTCTCTGTCAGTTCTTGCTTCCACTTGGAGACTGAGAGCCTCTTACTCATCCCTGGTCGAATTCAGTGAGGCAAGTGTCATTGGAGAAGATTCTAGAAGCTTCCATTGTCTCTCCACCTCGTGGAATGACTATGCCACTTGTCATTTCCCGTTGCAACGCACCTAGCTAGTGGACTTGGGTGCTATGCAACACACTTGGCTAGTGGAGTAGCTGAAATGATACTGATTTGACTAATTCTGAGCAGTTTCTGGTGGAGAACTTCTGGGAGAAGCTGTAATTTGTTGACCTTGTTCCTTTAGGAGTTAGAACAACACTTTTGGGGACTTAGGAGCCCTTGGTTTATGGAAATTTCATGCTTAGAGCTATAAGGCACAAAAATGTCTATAACAAAAGGGATGGTATTGTAGGGTTTTGTTGGTTAGCACAGGTAGCTCTGAACCTGGGTCCAAGTCCCCTCAAGCCAACACCTCCTTGGTATATATAGGCATCTAAAGGGTCACAATATAATCATAGCCTACATAACAATAATAATGTAAGGGCACAACAATAACAATAGTGAGCTTCTATTGGGCACAACAATAATAATATGGGGGATACATGGGCACAACAATAACAATGAGGGGGCTACAATAATAATAACAATAAGGGGGCTACACTGGTATTATAGGGACCTAACATGACCCTCTCCTTAAAAAAAAAAATTTCCTCAACACTTGAATAGTTATGGATGATTTTGTATAAAATGTTCATCCCCCCATGTGGAATATTCAGTGATCAAGTTCTTCTACTTAATGAGATACTCTGAAATTGATCGATTTTGTAGTTGTAGGGTTCTTTTTTCCATGACTGGTTCATGATCCAATATGATTTTTCCTTCCTCATCATGTTATGAAAATATTGTTTGAACTAGGAGTTTGTCACCAATAACCTTCATTAAGAATGAAACATGGAAAGAAGGGCGTACTCGGGAAGATGTAGGCACCTCTAATTTGTATGCCATACTACCAATATTTTGCAACACCTTGTAAGGACCATAGTACTTCAGTAATAATTTATTATCCTTCTTAGCTTGATTTAGGGGCATCTATTTTTATGGTTGTAGCCGTAAAAATACCTAGTCACCTACATCAAAACTTATTTCCCTGCGATGCTAATATGCCTATTGCTTCATTCGATTCTAGGCCAGAGTGAGTTTATCCTTTAATATTTTGAGAACTTGTTGTCGATGCTCGATGTGATCTTCCACTACTTTAAACTTAAAATTTTCTCTTAAAGATGATGTGATGGGCAGTGGATCATATCCATTAGGTTCCATAAATGGGTTCATTTTTTTGCAGTATGGAAGGAAGTGTTATACCACCATTCAACCAAAGATAACAACTTGACCCATTGTGTTTTTTATCATATACAAAGTAATGAAGATATCCTTCCAAAAAGTTGGTCATGTCGACAATTCTATAAATCCATCAACCAAGGGGTATCCCTGATGTTAACTCCCAGTTAGACCGCACACCATTTGGAATAGGATCCCCATCGAGAGTATCAACTTGACTAACATATATTCTTATAGGTTTTCCTTGGCTTAAGTTGTCAACAAGATAGAGAAGTGCGTATGTACCTTTCCAAAAAGAAAGTAAGTATGTCTGGTGAATTTTCGGTTGTAGGTGTACTAAGGTTCTTCCAATATAGAGAGAGGAAAAATGAACCTCTAAGAGAGAGGTAATAGTACCACCCTATTAAAGGTGAACACAAGAGAAAAGACAATCGCCTAACATCAAGCATAATAGTCTAGACAGATGTGATGATTGTTAGAATCATCACAACAAATTTTCAATAAGATAAGCACTAAAATAATTGAAATAGTTCAACTACTTTAGTAGAGGTGAAAGAAAACTTGAATCATAAACATTCACAGAATAGTCTTATAAATATTCACAATCCATGCAAGAAAATTTTCTGTCCATCAGGCTTCAAGTACTAAGTAAAAATCCAAAAATACATGAATAAACAAACATCACTAGCTCCAATAGTGGAGCTTTGGAGCCACAAATTTCTCCCCAAAAGTACTGACTCTGTCCCTCAGAAAACTTATGGGAGAATCCAAGGTGAAAATTCCTTTGCTTGTACAATGACGGTGTATATATAACAAATGGGATGATCCTTCACCTCCCTTGTGACTCTTGGACTACCCTCATGACTCTTTGACTTCTCTATGACTTTTCAACTCTTACATGACTCTTCATATTTTGGGCATGACTCTTGGACCTCCACTTTACAATACATTTTCCAATATTGAATTTACATAATCCACAAAATGATGTGGCACATGATGATTCATGACATGACATGACATGACACTATTGAAATGGAATGCATGATGACATGGAAATGTCAAGCTAGCCTTTGTTTCTACTTTCTTTGATAAAATATGTATCCAATACTTCATCTTCATAAGAGATATGCTTTTTTCTTTATATCCCCCCTCCAAAGTGTTGTGAATCAATATGTAGTCTTCATGCGGTCCTCATCTTCAATCTTCTATTATATTTTTGTGTTCCTTTTCCTTCTCACCTAATGATCATAGTATATCCTCAACTCCTTAGGTATCTTCTAGCATGGTGTCCTTCTCCATATCCTTTATCATCATCCTGTCATGACAATAGAATACCTGCGACTGTAATCCTCTCATGACAATATGACATCAGTTTGATAAGCCCCTAATCTAAGATGCTTCATGAATCACTTGTCAAGGCTGGAACTTGTGACTGGTTGAATTACTAACTCAAGGATTTCAAATTTCTAGAGGCCACAGTCTATTACCAAGGCTTGAGACTATGCAATGCGCAGCTTAGGATGGCTAGGGTCAAAGGATTGCACAATTGAGGGACTAAAGAGCTTAGGCTAGATGCTTGAGTGTTGAGAGTGTACAATGCATAGTTATGGAGTCCTAGGTAGAAGGGCTACATAGTTGAGGGACTCATGGGCTTAGACCATAGGCTTGAGGCTTGAGACTGTGCAGTGCACAATTTTGAAGGCTTGGGATGAGTGACTATGCAGTTAAGGAACCCAAGAGGTAAAGCTTGATGCTTGAAGTTTCCCAATGCATATTTCAGATAGGAGAACAAGCTAGGAGATTGTGTAGTCGAGGGGTTGAAGGCCCCAAGCTTGAGGCATGAAGTTGCCTGATTCACAACTTTGAAGGGACAGAATCCAAGTGATTGTGCAGCTTCACAGTTCAAGATTCAAGGCTAAGGCTTGATGCTTGAGAAGGTTCAATGCACAAAGAAGGCTGGATGGAGGCAAGGATTGCACAGTTTTGGAGCTCAGGGGTTGCACTTGAGCACAGTGATTGTGTAGTACACAGTTCTGGAAGGAAGAAATTATGCATTACAGAGTACCAAGAGGCAAGGTCGTTTCTTGAGGACTAAGGCTATTCATTGGGCAATCTAGGAGGGCTGAATGAGGTTGAGAGGCTCAATGGGGGAGTTTTCCCATTTTTGACTAAGTGTTGGATCAATGAGAGAAATTTGAATAAAAGAAAGACCTTAACATGATCACGCACTTAGTTCACTTTACGAAAAAACACAAAACACTCAAAAAACATGGAAAACAGTCTTTCCTCAATGCGACAACATTGCAAAAACTCACTTTAAGTGTGACACTAAAGATACACTTTGCGAAGATAGTGACGACACTTATGTGACAATGATTAAAATTTTTGGAATGAGTGTGATACATGTTTACATGATAATATCAACACATTAACACAAATATTACCTCTTGAAACAAACCAAAACTACTTTTATACGATGTGTTACGCCTTCCATGCTAAAATATGACATTTTCTATATGTAAAGAAAAGTGTGAACGATGTTTGCGATATGCGAAAGATGGTGAAATAAACACATGCTATAGAAAACATAATATGAAAATGACACTAATTAAGGTGAAGGAAATCAAAAGAGATGGTAAAAAATATGAAAGAGATGCTCACAAAAACAAAGGTGCACAAAAGCGATAGTTTGAAAAATCACCAAATAAAAGTTCAAACGCAGCTAGAAGTGAGAAACTATTAATAAAAATGTGCACTAATTGTCGACATGAATTTAAAATTACATAGGAACTATCTTGATGGATTGTGCTAGACCTGTTCAAGCTTGCGTGAAGGAATTTGCTCACGAATTCATTATGGACTGAGCATGTGTGAGAAGGGGACTTCTACACTTGCAATCTCTGAATGGAGCTCAAAGACGTAAGAAATTATCAACTGACCAAGAAGTGACTATAGAATGATCAATCCTAAGGTCCAAAATAAGCTCCAAAATTCAAGTATAGGAAAAATGTTGGAGGGTGTTTTCCCAATAACAACACTTGGCAACACACTACTAGAACTACAATTTCTCTACCTTGGTCAAACATTTCATGCAAGATTTAGATTCTTAGGGAGTATGATTCATCATGGAGATTACTTTTGTTTCCCGACTTACCCGGTGCATAAAAATAGTCCTCTATGTCCTTTCTCGGTTGAACACAAAGATAGGTCTAGCCATATTGCAATGTTTCGAATTGGGAGAAGGGTAATGAGTTTCATGAGCTATAGATATTCAAAGTATATTTTTTCATCTCTAGTGTTGCTCCGCTATCAGCAGGCCTAGATAGTACCCCAATAGAGTCACTTCGGGAAAAAAAAATTGCTTCATTTCTAGCAAGCTTGGACAATACCTCAGTGAAGTTTCTTGCTTCACCTCCCTATGTAGGAATCCTTTCTCTTCTTTCACACTTTATTTATTTTATATAGAATTGTGCATCGACACTTATTTATTTCATGGGCGAAAGAGGGATCCCAAATTATTGAGATCATAAGAGGTTGTCCCTTCAAGGAAGTATATATGAAACCTCTAATATTGTTTTCTCGTTAATATTTTCCCCTTGTCCTTCTCTACTAATTGGATTAGCATGAAAAAAACTAAAACATAAAGAACCAAGTGAAGACGAAATGTTTCCCAAATAAACACAGAGATCATGGTTCAACACATATATTTCCTTATGAAAGGATCATATTTTCCTCAATAACATCATCGACCAAAAGGCATAACCAATATGGAGAAGAAGGAATGAATGTTAGCCAAATTTTTCATTGTCACAAAGCCCTTTTCTATTTTGCCACATTGTCTTTCTATCCCAAATGGGACACCCTTCATGCAAAGTCTTATTAATAGAACATAAAAGAAAAGACACAACACAACAATAAAGAGAAACCAAAGAAAAAGAAAAAGGAGGCTAAACCAGAACATGATGAAAGACAAAAGTAAGGAAACACAAGAACAAGTTCAGGATGAGTGCAAGAAGGGGGAAAGTAGAATGCAACTGGTCCTACTCCTAACCTAAACATATGGAAGGTTAGGGTAAAGTGTAATGAAATTTCCAATGAAGACAGCATATTCGCTCCCAACCTGCATAGACATAGATATGATTGATTAAAACTGATATAAAACAATGTGTAACATAAAGATAAAAGCTTGAATAATTTGCACAATAAATTGAAGGTATTTCTTATCAGTAGAAATATGTGCCATAGTCATTACTTCTACCCAACTTGCAATATTACCTTCTCAATGAAAATTATAAATATACAAACCTTGAAATCTTCTTGTGAATGCACCTTCATATGTTTCATCCTTCTTATCAAGCATAAGAAAAGACTAAAACTTGTTATTAGAAAAAGGGCTTGCCAAGTAAGATGCTTCTAGGTGTAGAAAATCTGTGATATATTAACCCGATAATGAAATATAAATCAAAGCATAATACTATAACCTACTTCTACTATCAATTTGCAGAAGCTTAAAGATCAAGCTAAACAACATAACCAGAAGAAGAAGAATGAATGGCACAATACACATGAAAATACCTTGGGGAAAGCCTCAGCTAAAAACCCCACACTATTGTATTATAATACACAGTGGAAATACATAGGAATTATACAAAGCCTTAGCTCTCGCAGCTAGCCAGTTCTCAGTACAATCCTCATAGATGCTGACAGGAAATCTTGGCTTCTCTCCAGCCTTCCTCTCTTCCCTCCAAGCTCATATTTCCTTATGTTGTTCCTTGTGGATGATTCTCCTATTACCAAGTGGAGAACCCACCTTCAAAATTGTGCAATCCTCAAGGATGAATCCTTGGCTGCATGCATGAGTTTTCTCCATGAGAAAACACATGCAACTAATAGTACATTACCCTGGAGAATTAATCTCAACTGGGTCTTTCTCAAAATAGACATGCATGAGTTTCTGATGAGGGAATCTTCAGTTAACTGGAGTAGCACTAGTTGAGTGCATTAATGCATCAACTGATTGTTAACTCACTATTTGTTCCTCAAATAGTTTGGAACTAATTTAACTGGACTTAACTTAGTAAACTGAGTTAACTAATTACAACTCAAATATAACTCAATCTTATCTCCTTAATTTAAGGGATAACTCTTGCATGAATTCAGAAAGACTTCTAACTTGAATTTCTCCAACTAATTAATTTAAAATAAATTAATTAATTACTTCCAAGTAGCTGTTAAGACTAAATTCAATTTTAGTTCACAATTTAATTCAAGGAAAAATTAAATTGGAATATTCTTGTTTCCATATTTCACCACTCCCTCTCAACAAGAAATGGATTATCTGCCACCCCGATCCTGTCTCTATGGAACTCGAATTTACACTTTGACAATGCCTTTGTCAAAATGTCAGCATATTTCTTCTCTGTCAAAATATACTACAACAACGTGATCCTCCTCGCTACACAATCTCTGAGATGATGATATCGGATATTGATGTGCTTGGACCTATCATGAAATACTAGATCCTCAAAGAGTTTGATACAACTTTGATTATCACAATAGATCACAGTTGGATCCATCCTTTGATTAAACAAACCAACTAGGATTTTCCACATCCAAATGGCCTCACATGCTGCATGACTTGCAGCCATGTATTCTGCCTCTGCCGAGCTGAGTGTAACCAACCTCTGTTTCCTGTTGTACCAAGAAACTGTCGTTGACCCAAGGTTGAAAATCCCTCCTGATGTGCTCTTCTGATTTGATGGACTCCCTGCCTAATTTTCATCAGTGAAGCCATATAGCTTCACTCCCTATGGTCCGTCTATACCATAATCCATCCTGAGATGTGCCTCTAAGGTATCTCAATACATGCTTTTCTGCCTTCCAAAACATCTTGGTAGGCTGAACCATCGATTGACTCAGTTGGTTCACCGCATAGCACAAATCTGGTCATGTTTTCAATAAGTACATCAGTGAACCCACAAGGTGCTTATACATAGTAGCCTCTACCACTTCTCTTGAAGTAGCAACCTCCTTCCTCCAGTTACCTACTAGAGGAGTCTGCATGGTCTTGCACTTCTCCATGTGGAATCTCCTGAGTATCTCGTTGGCATACTTTCCCTGAGACACAAACAACTCCCCATCCTTCTACCACACTTCCATGCCAAGGAAGTAATGCATGAGACCCATGTCTTTCATCTCAAATTATTTTGCAAGGTAATTGTTGCAAGAAACGATCAACTGATCATCACTAGTCAATATGAGATCATCAAAATAAAGTATGATGATCAACAACTTACCTTTCACCACGATGTGGTACAGGTTCACATCCACTTCACTCTTTATGAAGCATAACCCAGTGAAGTAGTTGTCTATCTTGGTGTACCAAGCATGAGGTGCTTGCTTCAGCCCGTATAATGCTCTCTTGAGTTGGCACACATGCAACTCATGGTGGAAGGTCTCAAAACCTTCCGGCTACTCTATGTACACCTCTTCCTCAATCTGGCCATTGAGGAATGCATTCTTCACATCCATTTGATGGATCTTCCAACCCATCTGTGCTAATAGTGACAAAATAGATCTAATAGATGAGTACCTTGTGACAGGAGCAAAACTCTCATCATAGTCAATCCCTTGACCTGTGAAAAGCCACAGGCAACAAATCTTGCCTTATGCTTCTCCGCACTACCATCAGTAGCTTTCTTTACCTTGTAAAGCTAATGGGAACTCACAACTGACTTGTTCTCTAGTCTCAGAACCATGTCCCAAACACTGTTACGAACTATGGAGTCATACTCCTCCACCATAACATAAACCCAAATTGGCTACTGCACTGCTTCCTCAAAGGAAGATGGCTCGGTCTCAACACATTCCCCAGCAAGGGCCATGTATCCAATGTACCTCCAAGGTGACCTCCTTTGTCTATGCTGAGAGATGGTGCTCCCGCATTCTCTCTCATATCCTCTAAAAATCTGTCAGCTTCTCTTGTGCACTTTCGTCCATCTCTGGAAGACTCTGCTTGAGTGGATGTCTCCACTCCTGGAACCTTTGCATGTGGCTGCAACGCATCAGTCTGAGGCTCCTCCTCCTTAGGAACCAACAGTTCCTCCACAGCCTATAGTTGGAGCTCCCTCTCAAGGGAAACCCGCATGGCCTTCTGCTCATCAAACTTGAGATCTCTGCAAACCACTATCCTTCGACTAGTAGGCAAGTACACCTGATAGTTGTGAGGTGTATCAGTGTACCCCATAAATATCCTCAACTCTGCTATTGGCTCAAGCTTCTTCCATGCATCCTTTGTCACATGGAAATATACCGATGAGCCAAAGATCCTGAAGTGACCCACATTTGGTCTCTTACAAGAGAAAGCTTCCTTTGGTGTCTTCATCCCAAGTATGTGATGCGGACTTATATTCTGCAAATAGACCACTGTGTTGGATACCTCAGCCCACAAGTGAAGTGGTAGGCCTTGGTCATGCAAAATTTTCCGTGCTACCCCTACAATATTTCTATTCTTCCTCTCGACCACCCCATTCTGTTGTGGGTTATGAGCCGCCGTCAACTCTCGTTTAATTCCTTTCGCTGCACAGAAGTCCTTAAACTCTTGAGAGACATATTCTCCACCATTGTTGCTTCTCAAGGCCTTGATCTTCTTCCCTGACTCTTTCTTTACCAAATATTTGAACTCACAAAACTTTGTGAAGGTTTGGTCCTTCTTCTGCATGAAATAAATCCAGCATTTACGAGAATAGTCATCAATGAAAATCACATAATACCTTTGCTTCGTTGTGGATGCCGTCGAGAATTGTCCACACAAATCAGTATGAACTCACTCTAAGATAGCCTCTGCTCGACTATCTCGATCATGAAAGGAAGACTTGGTGTACTTTTCCAAGGTATAACCTTTTCATGTGTCAACTTGCTCAAGTTTACCTTTGGGAAGTCCTGTAGATATCTGCTGCATTATCTTCAAAGTCCCATGATGCAAATGGCCCAACCGCCTATGCCACAATTTACCAATGTCTTGGCTTTGCACCAATTATGCTTTCATACTCAATGCTGCAAAATCATCTAGCTCTAGTTTATATAGATTCTTCACTCAAATCCCTAACCTCTTGGTCTAACCTATGGCTATGTGTCTTAGGAACGCCTTTCCTTTACTGAAGACAACATCGTAGCCTTTCTCCTCCAACATCATGACCGGTACCAAGTTATTTTTCAGTTTGGCAGGCACATATATCACATCTTTCAAGGTGAGAGGAGCTCCATGCTCCCTCTGAAAAGCAACTGTGCCCACTCCTGAAACACTATACCTTCCATAATCACCCATCTCTATGTGCATCTTGAGGTATTTCTCCTCCAAGGCACTGAATAAATTTTTATCACCGGTCATGTGGAATGAGGCTCCACTGTCAAGATATCAGACACAACACATCATCAATGACACCATGCATGCGATGAGGGTAAAGTCCATTCGAACTGAGAGGATAATTCTTCACCTTTTGATCCTTCCGAGGATCCCTTCTTGGACTTATTTGATGGGAAATTAGTCGCATAATGTCCCATATTGTGACAATTAAAGCATCTTACTTTAGACATGTCACCTTTCTTCCCTCCACGAGAATAATTCGATTTGAAATGGGAAGCCTTCCCCTTCCCTTTCCTTTCCTTACTTGCTAAGGCCAAATTTTCTTCATCTTCATTCTTGGATGAAGAAACATCTCCTGTGCTCCTTATAATCTCCTCCTACATAAGATCCGACCATAGTCATTCCCAATTTGGTAGTTTATCCCTTCCATTCACAGGTTCCTAGTAGCTATTCCAACTCTTTCGAAGGCCAAGGAGAGTGAGGCTCACCATATCATCATCGGTAGTATTTATTCCCACACTGCCAAGCTCATCTCTGTAGGTGGAGAGCTTGTTCAGATATGTGGAAATAGTATCACCCTTCTCCATCTTGATTCTTCGAAGCTTATCCTTGAGTGCCAATTTCCTTTGGTTGCTATTGTTCTGGTAGAGGTCCTTAAATGTCTTCTACATTGAAAATGGAGTATCCTCCCATGGCAACTCGAGACAATATGGTCTCGAACTCCCTCAAGGATGACCTGTCTCGCCTTCACCACACACTTCTTCCAATCATCCAACTCTTGTGCATTAGTTGAAGCTGGCTTTGGGATTTCTTAATCAATGAACTCCTTCAAGCCATTGTCTTATAATACAACCTCCATTCTATCTTTCCATGCTATGTAATTCGAGCTACCTTCCAAGGCATACTCGAGTCTCAAGCCATAGAATTCCATTGGCCAACCTTGAAGTATAATATGAATTCGATTTGCACCTACAACCCCAAACTTCAAACTTCGAATTCTCTTCTTAGTATACTATTCATAGCTCTGATACAATGCATAAAATTTGTGATAGATTAACCCAATAATGCAATATAAATCAAAGAATAATACTATAACCTACTTCTATTATCAATTTGTAGAAGCTTAAAGATCAAGTTGAAAAACATAACCAGAAGAAGAAGAATCAATGGCACAATACACATGAAAATACTTTGGGGAAAGCCTCAACTAAAAACCCCACACTATTGTATTATCATACATGGTGGAAATACATAGGAATTATACAAAGCCTTAGCTCTCACAGCTAGCCAACTCTCAGTACAATCCTCACAGATGCTCACAAGCAATCTTAGCTTCTCTCTAGCCTTCCTCTCTACCCTCCAAGCTCTTATTTCCTCGCATTGTTCCTTGTGCATGATTCTCCTATTACCAAGTGGAGAACCCACCTTCAAAACTACGCAATCCTCAGTGATGAATCCTTGACTGCATGCATGAGTTTTCTCCATGAGAAAACACATGCAACTGATAGTACACTATCTTTGGGCATTAATCTCAACTGGGTCTTTCTTAGAATAGACATGCACGAGTTTCTGATGAGGGAATTTTCAGTTAACTAGAGTAGCACTAGTCGAGTGCATTAATGCGTCAACTGAATGTTAACTCACTATTAGTTCCTCAAACAGTTTGGAACTAATTTAACTGGACTTAACTCAGTAAACTAAGTTAACTAATTACAACTCAAATATAACTCAACCTTATCTCCTTAATTTAAGTGATAACTCTTGCATGACTTGATAAAGACTTCTAACTTGAATTTCTCCAACTAATTAATTTAAAATAAATTAATTAATTATTTCCAAGTAGTTGTTAAGACTAAATTTGATTTTAATTCACAATTTAATTCAAGGACAAATTAAATTGGAATATTCTTGTTGCCATATTTCAACATTAGGAAATCATAGATTGGATCATGAAATTCAAAACAATCATCTTGAAAACCTTGAAATCCTTAAAGAGATGAATTTTCAATTAAATGCATGGTATCAAGATGAGAATCTTGTGAGGGAAAATGAATCTAATCATATTCAAAGGGCATGTCAAAATAGTGAGGGCCTAACATAACCATCAATGAATGTTGAAGCACCTAAAAGGCTTAACAAGTATCTGAATAATGAGATAATCTATAAATATTAATCAATGTGTTAACAGTACTAGACTCGCCAACATTTAGGGGATCACCCTGATATGAAGTCCCAACTAGACCTCACACCATTTGGTGTGGGAGTCCCATCCGATATGATGGCCTGATTGACATTATCTTAAGCATTTGCCTCAAATCTTGCTTGTCAACACAAGAGAGTGGTCTACTTTGTCTTTGAGAAGGGAGGTTCCCATGCCTGGTGAGTGTAAGTGTCTCTTGTGTCAATGGTTCCTTCACTATAGAGGGAGAGGGCAAGATTGAGTCCCAAATCTATTGGGAGAAGTCTCAACTCTACTAGGAACACTCAACACAACAGGACGTGCACAACTTCCAGTGGAGCAATCCACACAGATGCGGAAGTCACAACACACAAGGGAAGATACCACGTATAACACTAAGCGGATTAGTCCACACGAGCACAACGGTTGTTACAACAAGTTTTATGTGAAAGGTATGTCTAATGTCTAGGAAGGTAGCCACTGTGGAGCACCTGGAAGCTATGCTTTTGACTAGCAATCTAGTGGTTTTTCAATAATAGTTGTAACCTTTTCTGCATTATGAGTTCAAAGAAGATAAAGGGTTTTGATAAAATGTGCAACAATCGATAGAGGAAGCTTAAGTGCTAATGATTGACGTTTTCTATGCAGGAAGACGTGAAAACAAAGAATCGGCGATTGAAAGCAAGAAGCACAGGGAAAATAACTACTGTCCCGCCAACAGGGAATTGGATGCGGACAAGATCAAGTAAAATTAGAGCCGAATAGCCCAGAGAAAGAAAGCGGGATACTGAGACGGAGAACGCAAGAAGGGAAAGAGAAGAATCGAATGATTAGCGAATCCCTCAGGATCTTTGATCCTGAGGGTTCGCTGCTTTAAGTTATCTTTCGATTATCTAGATACCTCCGTCATTTCTGTTATATAAAGGCACCACGCCATTGAACGGGGGAGGACTGTCTTTGTAATTTTCAATTCCAGAACCAACTGTAATTATTGAGTCTCTTTGAGACCTGACTTTGTTATACTTTCGTTGATGCAATCAATATAAAAGACTTGGTGTTCATTTCGTCTCTGCATCTGGAGTAACCTCAGGCAGTGTTCCATTGGTAGCCAAGGGCCCAGCTCCGAAGGACACTTGCTTTTGTACTATTATACTGTGTGGTTTGTTTATTTCCATTATTTCAGTAATCTGATACCTCTTCTATACGATATGCTATGTTTCGTTATAACTGACATCTAAATGAGTTCTTTTATCTCATGTCTCTGCATCGCATAAGTGGATCCATTCGAATTACGTCTTTCAGCTATTTCTGTAGCGGAATGTTTGTATGAATATTATTGCTATCAGATCCATGTGAAATAGTATTTGCAAGTCTCGAAAGCAATATTACCTCGTTCAGGAACATAGTCATATCATCCATTATTCTCAGATTGCTGTAGTAGTAGCGAACATGTACATACGGTTGAGGATTTTTGTTCCATTATTGCTATTCCATTTATTATTGCTGTTCCATTTACTCTTACTGTTCCATTTCCTTACTGCTGTTCCATTTCTTTACTGCTGTTCCATTTCCAGATTGTTGTTCCATTTTACTTTTCGCTGCTTGATTTACCTGCCTTTGTTGTTTTAGTGTGAGAGTAGGCCTAAGGCTGTCGTGAGCCTCAGCAAGACGCTGCTTAGCCCCAGACCTATAAGTCCATGCTCTAATTTCCTTTCTTTATCAGTTTCTAAAGGGATAGGTTATTGTTTCCATACCCTTGACTGATCAACTGCCTTGCGTGATTTTATCTTTTGGGTTAGTTTCGTTACAGCTTAGCATCTGTTTCCTTTCAGACCATTAGGACACTATACTACCGAGCATTACTCGGACAAACAGCCTCGGATTGAGTTACTCCTTGCAATAACAAAACGTTCCCGGATTGACTTATTAATGTAGGATAATTAGCGGTGTGAGAGACCCTAGTTACAACTCTACATTTTGGCGCCGTTGCCGGGGAGGAGTAATAGCCATTTGCCCTTTACAGAGTAGTGCGCAAATCTACTAGGGGGGATTTGGATTTTAAAAACGGAAGGTAAGAACCTACGTACGGAGCACGTAAAAGCCCTGCTCCACCGTCCGCTCTCTTAGTAGAATTGCTGGTTGATAGGATTTAGTAGTTCTTAGAGTGCATGACTAAGCAGAAAAAGTTAGAAAAGAATACCAAAACCCCAGCCAAACCTGAGAAAGCCAAAGGACCGGTGACCCTTGGCCGAACGACCTTCATAGACGAAATCTACAAGAAAACTGAATCTCAGCCGTCAGTAGGCCTCAGAAAGACTTATTTTAAGCAGCCTACCAATTCCCTTTAGGCTACAACGTCACCATCTGGAGCCTACGCTGAGGTGCAGAGTCAGACTGTTGAACAGGACCTCCAAGAAATTGAAAATCCTGTGTCTGAACGGCTGCAAGAAGGGAACTTAAGCAACCTTTGTGAAGGAGAGGGGGAAACAGGGGAAATAGAGGAACCGAAATCTCCCTCCAGGATAATCCAGCTGTTGAACAACCCAGATAAGGGAAGCGCAGCCAGAGTTAATACTGAAAGCACCCCATTCCTTCAGATAGAAATCCCTGATAAGGGAAGTGTCATCAAGACAGCCCCTGCCAAGGCCGCCCCTTCTCAACCTAGGAACACCCTCCTAGAAATCCCGGAAGGTTACTGGCACATCTTCGATCCCATGGCGCAGAATCAGCCAAATGCCCAAACTTCTACATTGCAATATCCTATAGTAGATTCTGCTGCGAATGCCCCCATGAAGGCAATTCCTCTTCAACACATCCCAACGTTTCACGGACTCACATCAGAGGACCCTGATGCATTCTTATTTGAATTCGATGTGTTATGTAGAGGGTATGATTACACCACTGATCCTTAGAAATTAAAGCTGTTTCCCTCTACCTTGAAGGGAGCAGCTCTGAGATGGTTTATGGGTCTAGGCGGTGGAGTCATAAACAATTGGGAGCAAATGAAAGAGTCCTTTCTCAAGAAATATTAGGATTACTGTAGGTCAAGGGAACTGAAAGATGAAATCTTCCAAATGATGGCCAGACCAAATGAAACTCTAGAGGAATATGTAGAACGCTTCCAGTATAACTTACAGAGATCCCCTTATGCATCATTACCTCTGCCTGACAATGTGTTGAAAACTGCATTAATTAGAGGTATGAAAGAACAGTGGATCGAAACGTTGAATATCATGGGAAAAGGAGATATTTACCAAGAGAATTTTGCCGATATCATTAATTTATGTATTAGGAGTTCAAGGGGTAGCACAAGGATAAAACCAACAGAATATGATAGGTTTGTTAGAGATAACAAAATATCAACAGAAGGGGTAACACGGGTAGAACTTGGGAATTTACTAGAAAATTTTAAAACTGATATCCTAGGGACATTAACTACTCAACTTGATATTGTGCAGGCTAAACAAAAGCAAATGGAGGCAGAGCAAAATCTGGCAATTTTTTGCCCCCGATGCAGAAAAAAACACAGCCACAAAGAATGTCCGCTAGATACAGTTCAAGCCTGTGCCATCTGTACGAAAGACCACCTTACTGAAAGCTGCCCCTCACTTCCTGGATTGAAGGCTGTATACAAAGAAGCAGAAGAAGAATCAGAACCAGCATACTTTGTTAACCAACGTCGCCAATGGCAACCGAGGCAATCAGGTATGTTTTTGGATCCAGCTTCTTCTTTTCAACCTCCACAATACAATGCTCAGCAATATGGTATGTGGCAAAATCAACCTACACCCCCAGTCCCGAATTGGTCATCACAGCCATTTCCTTCTCCAAATCCATGGATGAATCAGACAAACCAATTCGGATGGCCAAATTTTCCCTACACCCCACCATATTGGCAGAACAATTCATACCCTCCGCAATGGATTCCCCCCACATCACAAGGTTCACCCTGGCAGACCAATTGGCCAAGATCGACATATCAGTCAACAGGAACCATTCCACTCCCTCAACCAACTCTGCCAGCCTTACAACAAAACCCCCAGTCTAATTTAAGGCCACAACTCCCAACCCAACCCAACCCTAATCCTAATAATCGACCAGTCCAATCCATCCAAATCATAGACACATCAGAAACTGGACTTGACTTAAGGGAGTGTAATGACCTTCAGTTACGATCTGGACGTGTCATAGAAACAGAGGGAGACAAAATAGGTCACATTGAAGATCAGTTACCAATAGAACAACCGCTACAACAAAAGGATGTAAATAAGGAACAGACCCATCAACAAACAAATACATCCTCTCCTCCTTTCCCGGAACGATTAGTCATACCGCGACCAGTGCAACATCCAGACTTTGACATTCTGGGAGAGTTACAAAACCTGTATATAAAAATCCCATTCCTCCAGGCCATTCAAGATATTCCCATATACGCAAAGACTATAAAAGAACTGTGCATAAAAAAATCAAGGAGGAATATAACTACTAACCCTAGAGTCCAAGTAGTTGGAACTTTATCCGACCTGTTATCAGGAAAAGAGACACCTATCAAATACGAAGATCCCGGGAACCCAATTGTAACTGTCCAAATCTATGGTCAAACCCTGCCTAATGCTTTAGTCGACTTGGGAGCTGCAATCAATATTTTGACAACTTCCACCTGCCAAAAGCTTGGCATCACATCGGTAGAACCTACTTCTACTTTGTTAGAATTGGCAGATCGATTTGTGGTTCGACCCGAAGGTACTCTATATGATGTCATGGTTTCCGTAGATTCCTGGGAGTATCCAACCGATTTCCTGGTAATTAATCCAAAAACCCGACTAGATGGACATCCACTAATATTAGGAAGACCTTGGCTTGCTACTGCCGATGCCTACATTGGTTGCCGGCAGGGAAACATGACTATAACTAAAGGACCAGATGTTAAAAATCTCGTTCTATATCCTCCAGCACAGCCAAGCCTGCCAATGATCAAAACCAATCCGTATCCTGTGGCATACCTTACTAACAATATCAGAGCCCCATTAACTGTACAGAAGGCTTTAGATTTTAAAGATCAGATAGAAGATGATGCTATCAATAACTTCATCAGTCAAACCGAATCTAGCTCTCACACACAGTGTTTTATGATAGAGGCAACATTTGATAGTGAGCTAGAAGAAGACGCCTTAAAAGATCCACATGACCAAACAATACCAGTAACTGTTGTTGCCAATAGTAAAGTAGTGGAAATCGAACCTGGTAAGACTCTAAATATTAACGTCAACCTGACACCAGATCAAGAAACGAAGCTTGTTACTCTGTTACAAAAATATAAGGGAGCATTTGCGTGGGATTACCCTGACATGAAGGGGATTGATCCTCAATTATGCACCCACCACATCTATATAGAGAAGGATGCAAGACCTGTTCGCTAGCCACAAAGAAGATTCAACCCCCATCTAAAAGAAATAGTAAAAGCCGAACTTCAAAAACTTTTAGATGTTAATTTTATTTACCCCATCTCCGACAGTAAGTGGGTCTCTCCCTTAGTGATGGTACCCAAGAAAAATGGGAAATGGAGGATCTGCGTGGATTACAGGGAGTTAAATAAGGCCACACAGAAGGATCACTTTCCCCTCCCATTTATAGATCAAGTACTGGACACTTTAGCAGGAAAGAAATTTTTCTCTTTCCTGGATGGCTTCAGCGGATATAACCAAATCCAAATCGCCCCTGAAGATCAGGATAAAACTACCTTTACTTGCCCTTGGGGAACGTTCGCCTATCGAGTACTACCCTTCGGCCTATGCAATGCCCCTGCTACATTTCAAAGAGCTGTTCTTAGCATCTTTGCAGACCTAATAAATGACGGACTTGAGGTGTATATGGATGACTTTACACCGTATGGAGATGATTTTGACCCAGCTCTGGATACCCTGGAGAAAGTCCTACAACGTTGTATCGCTACCAGACTTTGCCTGAGCCACGAAAAGTGTTACATGATGATGACAGAAGGGCTCATTCTAGGGCACTACATCTCAGCAGCTGGCATCCAGGTAGACCCGGCTAAAATTCAGATTCTTTTGCTCATCCCTACTCCCACTACTCAAACAGAGGTACGCAGTTTCCTTGGATTTTCTGGGTATTACAGACAATTTATAGAACATTACTCACGTATTGCTGCACCTCTATATGCTTTGACTGGCAATGTTGATTTCTTGTGGACAGAAAAATGCGACCAGGCTTTTAAGGAATTGAAGAACCTGTTATCAACAGCTCCAGTCCTTCGAGGACCCAACTGGAATTTTCCATTTCAAATCTCAACTGATGCCTCGGACACAGAAATTGGTGCAGTCCTGGGACAAGAAGAGGATAAGAAGCCATATGCTATTTACTATATCAGCAAAAATTTATCCTCTGCCGAACTTAATTATACTGTTACTGAAAAGGAATTCCTGGCTGTAATACATGCTGTTAACAAATTTAGACATTATATTACAGGCTATCCTGTTGTGTTATATACAGATCATTCTGCTATTAAGTATTTGGCAAATAAACCTGTTACGAATGCTAGAATAACCAGGTGGTTGATCTTATTGCAGGAGTTCAACATCACAATTAAGGATCGACCTGGCAAGGAGAACCCTATAGCTGATTTCCTCTCACGGATGCCGAAAGCAGTCGAAACAGCAGCAGTAGACGATCAATTCCCTGACGAGCACCTTTTTGCTGTTGCTGTTCGAACACCCTGGTATGCCGATGTCGCCAATTACCTCGCAGTCGGTAAGTTACCAAAACACTTAACCCCTCAGGAACGCAAGCAGATCGTTCAGAAAAGCACTCACTTTTCATGGATTGGAGGCCATTTGTTCCATACAGGGGCAGACATGCAAATCAGAAGGTGTATTCGAGAAGACGAAATCTTCGACATTCTAAAAGCTTTCCATGACGGGCCATGCAGGGGACATTTCGCTGAAAAAAGAACAGCACATAAAGTATTGCAGATCGGATACTATTGGCCTACAATCTTCAAGGATGCGAAAAAGTTTGCACAAGCCTGTGACAGCTGCCAGCGAGCATGGATAACCTGGCCAAGCTAATGAAATGCCTCTGAGACCACAATTGGTCATTGAGCCATTCGAACGATGGGCTCTGGACTTCGTTGGGCCCATCAATCCATCATCAAATCAGAGGACATACATTCTGGTGGCAACAGACTATGTTACTAAATGGGTCGAGGCCAAATCATTACCTAGGGCTACAGAAGACTCTGTGATACAATTCCTGTTCCATTTGTTTGTACGTTATGGACTTCCGAGAGAATTAATCACCGATGGTGGACCACAATTTGTTGGAAATAAATTAGCTGCAACACTTAACAATTACCATGTCCAACATAAGATTACTACCCCATACCATCCGCAGGCAAATGGGCAAGTAGAAAGTAGAAATAAGGTAATAGAATCAATTTTAACAAAAACCATTGCATCGCATCGGCGAGATTGGGCCGCTCGACTACCTGAGGCGCTGTGGGCCTACAGAACCACATGGAGAAGCACTACAGGCTATTCACCCTATCAATTAGTGTTTGGAAAGCAGCCAATTTTCCCCATAGAATTCGAAATCCGAATGCTACGAACTGCACAGGAAGTCGGCCTAGATCTGAGTGAGGCACAAATCAACCGATTACAGCAAATTAATGAATTAGACGAAATCAGGCTCTCTGCATTACAGAATACAGCATTGATTCAACAGCAGCGGGCTAAATGGCACGATGCGCTGATCAAGAATAAAGTCTTTCATGAAGGAGACTAGGCTCTGTTATACGACTCTCGGTTTCAGGATTTCCCAGGGAAACTCCAGACTCGATGGCTAGGACCATACGAAATCCAGAAGGTACACGAGAATGGGACCGTTACCTTGGTCACAATTGACGGTTCTGGATATGCATTCAAAGTAAATGGCCACCGAGTTCGCCTTTATCGAAAGCCACTCACTCGGGAATCCTTCTGTCAACAGCTGCGACAAGATACTGATATGAAAATTTTAGGAGAGGAAGCGCAATCTTCCTCACCTAGAGCTTAAGAAATTCATTTTATAACTTGTACATAGCGTCTTGTATATATGTTTCCTTGATTTTTTTCCAAGTGTTCTTGCCGTTCCTTTGTGAAAAGGAATAGCACCGGTGTTTTTGTTGTTCCTTTGCGAAAAGGAACAGCACTTGCGTGTTCTTGCTGTTCCTTTGCGAAAAGGAACAGCATTGGTGTGTTTTTGCTGTTCCTTTGCGAAAAGGAACAACACTTGCGTGTTTTTTCTGTTCCCTAGCGAAAAGGAATAGCACTGGTGTGTCTTGCTGCTCCTTTGCGAAAAGGAACAACATTTGTGTGTCTTGCTGTTCCTTTGCGAAAAGGAACAGAACCTGTGTGGTTGCTGTTCCTTTGCGAAAAGGAACAGCACTTGGATGATTTGCTGTTCCTTTGCGAAAAGGAACAGCACTTGAGCGTGTTTGCTGTTCCTTTCTCAAAAGGAACAGCATTTGCGATTTTCAGTGGCTCCTCTCAAAGAAATGGTATCCTACGAATGCCATTGTCATGTTTTCGTCCTTATGGAGGATGCTTTGTGACCATGGTTTCCTCAATCTTTTAGATACAACAATGAACTTATGCCGTCAACATAAACCATGAGATACCGAAATCAGCACATCATAAATCGCTATCACTATGAAGCCAGTATGTATAAAAGAACAGGAGGAAGGACGTGAACTTTTAATCTTCACTGTTATTTTCATTTACCGGTACCATTGTTATTGGTGATCTTTATTTCCCTAAAATCTTCTACGTGGGAGTAAGAACGAATGATTTATATCTATCTGTTGAGATCGTAAGACTTCTTCCACCATTCCCCGCTCTTAAGGAGTGCGGAACCACCCTGATGTGAAAATAAACAAGAAAGATGCTCTGCAAAAGAAAACAAAAACAAAATATGAAAGTTGTCAAATGCAGGATAGGAGGTCTCATTCAGAGCCGGCCTACCATGATCATAAGGGTGGAAGCGAAGTGGCATTCCCATAATGGCCACCACACCAGGGATATGGTCCAAAAATAAATTAACAAGCAAATCTTGGAACAGGAGGTCTCATCGCGAGCCGGCCTGACCACGTTTCGCGCCTACCTTGTGAATGGCATTATGACTATCTGGTCACCAAGCCAGCATAATGGCCTACATTTTGACAAAGCACTCTTCAAAATATACACAAAGGATCATGGTTCCGGAGGGTGAGATAAACAACTCTGCCAAGGTTATGAACACCTGTTGGCAGCAGAGCTCTGTTAATGGCATCGAAGTCGTAATATTTACACCAACAGGTATGATATTAAAATCTTTCTGTCTCTTATATCCTTCGCATGTATCATATGTCACACCCCGATATATTTATCGCATGAACATTACCACCAATCATGGCAACAGAACTGACAATGACTACTGGAGACTTCGTACAGTTGACAGACATCCAATCCCCCGGTTCCTCATTATATCACGCAGGCTTATATAAAACGCGATCCACCTTTTTGCCTCGGTTTCGGCATTTCATTGTTCTTTTACAACATGGCATACTTTCATATGATGTACTTGATGATTGCACTCCCGACTGGCTGCTGCTCCTCTCTTTGACGGCTGAGGGCAGCCTATCAGATCGCGGGGTGGGGGGAAGTAACCTCATTACTCCATGGATTACATGGCTGCATACCATTCGGGCAAAATAATGTACAAGGAAATGGCATGATTTAACGGTATGATGCTTCCATCTCACGGAGACTGCCGTCCACGATCTCTTCTTTTTGTTGCATGCCCTGTGTAGTCCTTTCCTAAATTGGCATCGATCATCCTTTTTGCGTCGTAAATACCGCAAACAGTTGCTGTTCTATTTCTGAGTCCATTTCTAAGTTGAATCATGGGCGGAAGGACGGTCCGGAGCGAACCTCACAAGCTGACAGTCTCCGATGCTGCTCGCAAAATCCTGGAAAATGCAGGATGGTTGAATTATTTCAACCGCCTGCAAGAATCAAACGAAGCAGTAGCATTGGAATTCCTGCAGAATTTTCAGGAAAACTACTCCGTAGTAGGAGGAAAGCGGATAGAGGTTACAGAGGATATTATCGCGGAAGTCTCAGGATTACCAGCTGTTGGACCCAAATGGGGGCCGAAGAAGGAGAGATTACAGAAAGCTATGGAAATTTTCCAGGACGAGGGCCAAAGCTTGACAGTCAAAGGGAAAGGAGTTCTGCCGGCAGCACTAGGGGAACCCTGGACCGAGCTAGCGAGGACAGTACAAAGCTATATCACCTGCAAAGGGAGAAAAGACGTGGTAAGACCTCGTCATCTGAAACTCTTAGCTGTTTTAAAAGGAAAATGTTCTGTAAATCTCCCTGCACTTTTAAATTCGTTATTGCATGGCGCGGCCCAAAGCTTGAAAAAGGCCCAGCACATAGAAACAGTCGTTAGCCACCATGGGCTGATTCGGTTAATAGTAAGCCACGGTCTCACTCAACAGCAAAGCTCTTGGGAGGAATTGGTCGCAATAGTCGAAGGGGGATCGGTTGTACCACCCCCAAAACCTGAACAATCCTCTGGCACGCCGGAACGATTAGAGAAACGCAAGAAGTCAGCAGCAGAGAGACATGCCGCTTCAAAATGGAAGCAACCTCCCGATACGCTAGAGCAACCAGAGAAACCTGCAGAACCTACTGATACTCCAGACCAACTTGAGAGGCCAAGGAAGTCAGCTCGACTGGCCCAGATACGAGGAAGGTTGGAAAGAATTCAGGGAACAACAGCCCAGCCAATTGAAATTGCGGATGAACCTCCAGAATCAGAGGGAAGACCCTCCGAAGGAAATGATGAGCAATCGGAGGCCGAGACTGACCAGCCGGAAGGAGAAATTGAAAAAGGACATGAACCCTCTGAGGGAGAAGAGGCCACCAAACAGGGCAATCAGGAAGAAGAAATTGCACAGCCAGGGGGTAGCCCGTTGCAAGACCCTCCGAGGAGGAATTGGCAGTAGTTCTGGCCAATATGGGAGAATATGGCCAGGACTCCAGCACAGGAGGTGTCCCTGACGGTCCCACAGAAAGAGAATTACCCGAGGAAATGCATGCAGAAGAGGCAGGAGGAGAAAACCTGCCTGGCTATGATAATGAAATGGAAGATAACAGTCTTGGACAATCTGTCCCCAGGATGCCGGAAGAAATCACAGAAGACGCAAGCCTGAAAACCAAACCCTCTGCCGAAACAATGGAAATTGCGAAATTGAGAAAGAAGCAGCAGAGGTTGCTGGGCACTATAGCCAGACTCCGGCAGCAAATTCGAATGCTGAAAGCCAGTCTGAGGATACAAAAGACTGCAGGGAAAAGAAAGAGGACCACGGCAGCAAGAACCCCAAGGACAAGAATTCGCTTTGATGGACGAAACCCCATCAGGAGACCTACTGCCGAGGAACAGTCTGCTGTTCCAAATAATAATGAGGAACAGGGTGCTGTTCCAAATGATATGGAGGAACAAACTGTTGTTCCAAATAGCGCGGAGGGACAGACTGCTGTTCCATCTGGCCTTGAAGAATGAATGGATGTTCTAATGGAACAACAAGAGGCTCCGATGGCAGGAAGGCCACAGCAACCCTTCGTTCGCATTAAAAAGGAAACAGAAAACAAAGAAGTCCAAACAGAAGCACCACCCTCGGGCGTAATTCGGGTCTGAAACTCAAAGCAACGTAATAAGAAGGTCCAGGTTAAACTCCCAGCCTCTACGGCTGTGTGGAAGAAGGACCCAAAAACCAGAACCTTGCATAAAATGATGAAGGAAGCCCAGCAGGAAGCCGAGCAATTGCGAGAATAGACAGTCCCCAAGGAAAGATACGAAGAGCTCCAACAGCAACTTCGAGACATCAGTCAGTCCGAGAGCCAGGCCTTTGAAGGATGGCAGAAGGAGCAGGAAAAGGTTGCTAAGGTAACTCGTCGATTAGATAGTGTTGTTAAGCAGATGGACACCGTGTGTTCCTTATATAATGATGTTTTGACTTGTAGGGCCCCTGCTAAAAATTATGCTTTATTTTTGCTTGAACGATATCTGAGATTAAAAATAAAAGCCGTTAGGGCAGGAGCACCTATCCACATCAACACTGTTAATGATTTTATAGACTGTTGCAAGCACTATGGAGTTAGAGTTCAGAGGTTATTATGCGAGTTTTACCTGCACAATCTTGTGCTAGACCAGGAAACTGATTTAAATCCTAGCCCTTTTGTTGGTGATGTACAATTCCAAGCCTTCATCTCATTTGGGGTTAATCAGGTGAAATGGCTCAGAGCTTATAACACCTTTCAGAGACAAGAAAATAGCCTAGACTTGTGGATACGAGCTGAACCTAGAGACCCAGTGACGCTATGGAGAAAGCATAGGAGTCTCATAAGGACCCCAGGAGTCATTGAGATAATAGGGCCCATGCACGAAGACTTGATCCAAAACGGTCTGGAATATTTCCTGACTATTAAAGATCTTGCCCTCGATGCTGCAAAATTTCGATACCGGACTTCTAGTCCAAGCATCCAGCTCAGGGAACCATTCAAATATGAGAATTTTGAGCTGGCTTCTAGCCGGTTGAACCTTTATGGGGAACGGATTCTGCAAGCAGGGCCATCCTGGTTAGGGTATCGATTTCACAGTCCAATTATTTGGCACCCCGCACCCGGATATCAGGCCTTATATGAGATGCCTGCAGATCAAATAGACCAGTTCTTTGATCATCTAGTTGCTCATCACGGTTGCCGGCCTCCTCACGAGATCCCTTCTCTGGCCTATTCTCTCACCGCCTTGCATCTCAACTACAATGTTTTCATGAGGCCATGAAACAGGGTAAGCAGGGGGGTGTGTGGAGCACCTGGAAGGTATGCTTTTGACTAGCAATCTAGTGGTTTTTCAATAATAGTTGTAACCTTTTCTGCATTATGAGTTCAAAGAAGATAAAGGGTTTTGATAAAATGTGCAACAATCGATAAAGGAAGCTTAAGTGCTAATGATTGACGTTTTCTATGCAGGAAGACGTGAAAACAAAGAATCGGCGATTGAAAGCAAGAAGCACAGGGAAAATAACTACTGTCCTGCCAATAGGGAACCGGATGCAGACAAGATCAAGTAAAATTAGAGCCGAATAGCCCAGAGAAAGAAAGCGGGATACTGAGACGGAGAACGCAAGAAGGGAAAGAGAAGAATCGAACGATTAGCGAATCCCTCAGGATCTTTGATCCTGAGGGTTCGCTGCTTTAAGTTATCTTTTGATTATCTAGATACCTCCGTCATTTCTGTTATATAAAGGCACCACGCCATTGAACGGGGGAGGACTGTCTTTGTAATTTTCAATTCCAGAACCAACTGTAATTATTGAGTCTCTTTGAGACCTGACTTTGTTATACTTTCGTTGATGCAATCAATATAAAAGACTTGGTGTTCATTTCGTCTCTGCATCTGGAGTAACCTCAGGCAGTGTTCCATTAGTGGCCAAGGGCACAGCTCCGAAGGACACTTGCTTTTGTACTATTATACTGTGTGGTTTGTTTATTTCCATTATTTCAGTAATCTGATACCTCTTCTATACGATATGCTATGTTTTGTTATAACTGACATCTAAATGAGTTCTTTTATCTCATGTCTCTGCATTGCATAAGTGGATCCATTCGAATTACGTCTTTCAGCTATTTCTGTAGCGGAATGTTTGTATGAATATTATTGCTATCAGATCCATGTGAAATAGTATTTGCAAGACTCGAAAGCAATATTACCTCGTTCAAGAACATAGTCATATCATCCATTATTCTCAGATTGCTGTAGTAGTAGCGAACGTGTACATACGGTTGAGGATTGTTGTTCCATTATTGCTGTTCCATTTATTATTGTTGTTCCATTTAGTCTTGTTGTTCCATTTCCTTACTGTTGTTCCATTTCTTTACTGTTGTTCCATTTCCAGATTGCTGTTCCATTTTACTTTTCGCTGCTTGATTTACCTGCCTTTGTTGTTTTAGTGTGAGAGCAGGCCTAAGGCTGTCGTGAGCCTCAGCAAGACGCTGCTTAGCCCCAGACCTATAAGTCCATGCTCTGATTTCCTTTCTTTATCAGTTTCTAAAGGGATAGGTTATTGTTTCCATACCCTTGACTGATCAACTGCCTTGCGTGATTTTATCTTTTGGGTTAGTTTCGTTACGGCTTAGCATCTGTTTCCTTTCAGACCATTAGAGAGACCCTAGTTACAGCTCTACAGCAACCATGGGTGAGACAATGTTAACAACATATACAACACATTTACACTAATAGATTATGTATTACAACAAGTGAAATAGTTCAAATGTGAAACACTGGTTAAAGCATCATGCATCACAATTTTTTTATATTAGTCTTACAACAATTACAATACATGTGTGAAAATGTGCTAGCCTATTAGCAGGCTTCTGAATTAAGCGAAATTTCCAAGACACATCGTTACACCATACATCACTAACCCCATGAGAGGGGCATTGGAGCCACTACTTACTCCTCAAAGAAAATATTACAGACTCTCTTGGCTATGTGGGAGGAGAAGAGGTGAAAATTCCATTGCATGTACAAATGAGCGGGTATTTATAGCCAAGGGTGAAACTAACCCTTGTGGTTGTTCGACTACCCTCATGACTGTTTGACTTCCATGGCTTTTTGACTTTACATGACTCTTTTTACAACAACTCGGTCTCTTGGACTTCCACGTTACATTACGTTGATAGATAGTGTGGCCCACAATAGAGATGTGGACAACATGACTCATGACATGACTCGACATGACAGTGCTGGTACATTCATGTTGCTGCTAGTGTGCATGTCGAGCTGTAGTGCTGCTGGGTGATGGATGTCCTCATGGTGTGTCACAACTTCACCTCTACATGGAAAAGTGTGCGGAGTCATCGATGGTTGTTGGTTCACTTGATTTTGCTTTGGCACATTTCTCCTTGCTTATATGTTGGAAGGCTTGACTGGTTGGCCTGTTTGCAAAAGATGCATGTTTATTTATTCATCTGTCCATGAGAACATCTTGCATGTTTTCTCAATCATCCATCCATGAACACATCTTTTCATGATCGTCTGTTCACAAGAAAATTTCTTTGCATGCATTGTTTATTCATCCATTGATGAACCTGTCCTTTTGCATGTGCTCCCCCTCATTCATCCCATTCGTCATTGAGCCATGTTTGTTTGTGTACCTATTCCCGAAATCATTCATGACAGGATGACATCAAATCCAAAAACCTCCTAGCCTACCATGCTACATGATCATTTCAGATGCAGGTGACTGGGAGAGGCAACAAGGTTGCAAGGCGGGATGGAGGCTCCAAGCATTGCTGATGAAAACTACGCAAGAGTCATTAGGTGATGTAGATGGGCAAGCCGGATCGACAGTCACTGTCAGCGAGGTCTAGCCTAGCTAGAGGACAAAATTGCATAGTTTTTTAGGGGAACACTTCGGGCTACAGGAAGGCTGGGCAGGAAAAATCGGCACAGTTTTTAGAACGAGTGGGCAGCGGGGCTTGGCAGCAAAAACTACACAATTTTTTAGAGGAACAGGTCGGGCTGCAAGGAGGCTTGGTAGACATAAATTGTGCAATGTTTTGAAGGAACTAGCTGGGAGCTTGGAATCCAAAACTAAACAATTCTTGGAGGGAACTGGAAGCTGGCTACTGGGTCACTAGTAGCAGAAACTACATAATTCTGGAGGGGAACTAGCAATCAGCTGATGGGAGTTGGGTAGTAGAAACTACACAATTCCTGGAGGGAATTGGCAGTCTATTGTTGGGAGTTGTTGTCAAGAGAAATTGCTCTGATGTTGGAAGGATGGCTTGCTGATCATCTCTAAGCAATTTTTGAGGTAAGCGTACTACTGGGCAATAGAGGGTCTGCTCATGAAAACTGTGCAATTTTATGGATGAGTAGCTAGTCGACTGTCGAGAGGGTTGGTTGGAAAAATTGCACAATTTCCAGAGAGAGTCAGGGACGGGCACTAGGTGTCTGTCCAGCCTATCTGTGCAATTTTCTCAATCAATAGAGCAGGCAATGCTTACAACCTCTGTGCAATTTTTCAAGGGAATCAGCCCCAGGATGGCTGCCGGGTCAAACTCTTTGTTTACCATCATGGAGGCTGATTGATTTACTTGCAAGCAGCGCAACTTGGAATGAATTTCTTTAGTTCCCTTGCATTGTTCTGGGTGGCAGTCACTCAAGTCGATGGCAGGGTGAAACGACTGTCAGAGGGGAGTTCGGTTGTTAGAACTTCAACATAATGACTATGTATGTGAACGAGTGAAAGATTCATATGTGATCTTACAACACACACTTGCATGACTCGACGATGAGACGAATCAAACCATCTAGACACATATGTACAACATGACTGACCGATGGTGTAGGCAACAAGTGCAACACTTGTGATTGATCATTGGTCGACCATGATGATGCTTACACGATGATGAATGTGACTCCTTGTGTGAATGTGACATATGTTTTCATAGCTAAAACAACAAGTACACATGAAGCGAAGATTTTGAGCATAACTAGAACATGGTCACAAGCATGAATTTGACATCAACATGCAAGACATGGTGAAATGAACAAGAAAGACAAATGTGAAGACTCACATGAGCTCACAGAGTGAACCTAAGTGTGTGCAGTCATCAAGTGAAGCTCTCAAGGGAGGCTCCGAAATTGGGTGCATGCCAAAATTTTGGAGGGTGGCTGTAGCTGCTACAACACTTGGTGACACACTTGTAGAATTCCAGCTTCTCTATTTTGGTTCATTGTTGGCCTAGTGGGTCCTAACCTAGGTTTATAGTTAGTTGCGCCAAACAAATCCCTACACTACTAGCCCTTTTGGCATCAATCCGTGGAGCACAGATTGAAGTCTCACCCGAAATAGTATGGGGGGATGATGGAACCAAGTTTCGCACCCAGAGATCAGTGTGATGTCATTTTATGCCCTAAATTTTCCTTCACGTAGATCAATAAGACTTTGTGGCTTATCGATATAACTCCCTTTAATCAACCTCTAGACCTCCGCAAAGGTCTACGAATGTATTTTGTGAACCTTGAACAGGCTAATCAGCTACTTACACACATCAAAGATTACTCTTAATCCAACAATTACACAGATCGGCTTAAGTTTTTGATAAATTCAACATACAACAAGATAATCTTCACATAACATCCAACATAAATTGCATTCATATAACAATGTTGGAAATAATACTGAGAGGGGGGGTGAATCAGTATTATCAGATCAATCAAACTTTTCAATGCTCAGAAACATATACGCTACTTCAGTTAAGTGAAACAGTGTGTACACGCTACTGTGACTAAGTAAAACAGCGTATAAGAAGAAAACTCACAATTTAGTTAGCTTATTCTTCAGTTAAGTGCATCAGGACATTATTCACCACATTAACAGTAAACATGTGCAGTATAACAGAACAGATCAAAAGCCACACACATGAACACCAAGATATAAGGTGGAAACCCAATGTGGGTGAAAACCACCTGCTGCAAGTTGTCTCTATCTTTCTTTAATATGAAACTTCAGTTTACAATCTTTTGTACTGGTGCAGCCTTATACCAGTACGCAGGCTACAACCTGCAGAAGGCTACAACCTTCTCTCATTCTCCAAACTTCCTTGGAAGGGAGCTCCAACCCCCTTTGCTCTTGTACTAGCCAAGATACTAGTACGTAGGTGCTGACCTACAATCTTCTTTCTTTCAGGTATCACTTTTCATACATTTTCAGACTTGGATATTCCTGAAGCACAACATTACAATCTGAAGACCACAATTCATCCAATTTCCACAACAGATCATTGAAGCATAAAACAACCAAACTTTGAATCACTGAACCACTGAACCCTGTCAATCACCAGTTACCAGAACACAGAGCAGACTACAGAACTCTGCAGTAACAGTCAGACCCTACTGTAAACCCAAAATCAAGCTTCAAAAGATATACGCTACTTTAATGAGCAAAACCCGCGTATACACGCGCTTTTACCGAAGCCAACCTGCGTACAGATCTAAAAATAAACTTTCTCAATTTGCAGCTGTGCCAGACATTAGTTAGACCCAGAACATAATATTGCGACAATATGCAGATCTAGAAATACGCATAATCAACCATATCATGATAGTGCATTTCAAACCATTAGATCCCGATCTATCCTTAGATCTAGTCTTCCATCAACCGATGTGATCTCTCCTTGGCTTAGATCAAGCAACCCAGAACCTGCATATCAGATCTCTTTCTCTCTTAGATATTCAAGCCTTGTCGAAAGATGATTTTGCCTAATGATCTTCTTCTCCTTATATAGTCTTAGGCCTAGCTCAATACCAAGAGCCAAAACCATAGTAACACAATACCATCAACTTCAAAACTAGGGATCGACACGCCCGTCGAGACACAATGGTCCGAAATCATAGGCACAACTTCCAAGGACTAACCACCATGGACCAAAGATACTTTTCCACATACACGCGCTTTTTATGAATCCACTAGCATGTACACGCGACTTGGGCTTAACGAACTTGCGTATATGAACTTCCTTGGCATGCTGTACTAAGATCTGTCTTCTGATTAAGTTGCCATCACCTATACCAACCTCTGAGCACCTGTACCATCCTCTGAGTGAGTTGCCATCAAGGACAACACTTGAATCATAATGCCAACAATCTCCCCCTTTGGACTTGATGGCAACCACCACACCAAGTCACTCTCCCCCTTTGACATCAAGGGCAAAGGGCTGTGCTCCCCCTGAGGACATGCTGATACCTCTGCTTGGCTGTGCTGACTCGTGCTCCCCCTGACAGTAGGCCAGATCTGCAAAAGATGTTCTTCAACAAGAACCAAGACTTATACACCATAAGGGACCTTCCTATCACCAAAAGACTCAATACATACATCCATACTCCCTACCAAGAGGGGACATATCAGAAACAACCAATTATATTACAGCATTCATCCCAGGCATAGTGGGGAAACCAACATAGGCCGTTACATGACCTTGACATCATAAAAGAGATATGACAAGAGAGATACATGACATAGAGACAACAGATCTAGACCAAGACTTAGGAAAGGCACCAGCAGCATCTGATAAACATCTTGTTAGATCAGCAACCAGAATTTCTTTCTGAGCTCCTTCTCCTGAAACCAACAACCAAAACATCTGAATGCCAACAATGCTTTATGAGACTTTTAAGCTGCTCCCCCTGAACCTGTGCCTGTTGCACTCCCTGAAACTGTGCCTGAAGAAGTCTGACATTCCCATTGCTGTTCAGAACTTCAGAGTTTTCCCTTGCTGTTCAGAACTTCATATACGCGATTTCTCCTGTATAAAACAGCGTATGTACGCGGATATTATTTCTGCAACAAGCGTCCAACATACACGCGACTTACCCAGCAGGAATCCGCGTATATACGCGCATATCCCTTCCGTAACCTGCGTATACCAACAAACTTCAACAACAGGATGAAGTATCAACTACTCCCAGCTTTTGTCTGAGATATTCAAAAGTTTCCCTGGGCAGTGGCTTTGTGAGAATATCAGCAACTTGCTCCTTAGAAGGAACATACTCCAACTTGACCTTCTGCTCAAGCACTTGTTCCCGAAGAAAATGGTACTTGATTGGTATGTGCTTGGTCTTTGAGTGCATGACTGGATTCTTTGAAATGCTGATTGCACTTGTATTATCACATAAGATAGAGACAGGTGGAGTGCAAGTGATTTGAAAGTCCTGCAAGGTCTGCATCATCCAAAGAAGTTGTGTGCAACAAGATGCCGCAGCCACATATTCTGCTTCAGCTGTAGATAAGGCAATCGAACTTTGTTTCTTGCTGAACCAAGATACTAATCTGGAACCCATGAAGAAAGCACCTCCACTTGTGCTTTTCCTATCATCCACACTTCCAGCCCAATCTGCATCTGTGTAAGCATGAAGAGTGAGATCTGTATTTCTAGGATACCATAAGCCATAGTTTTGGGTCCCTTGAAGATATTTGAAGATTCTTTTGACTGCCTGAAGATGAGTTTCCTTTGGGTTGGCTTGAAATCTTCCAACCATTCCTACTGCATGTGTAATATCTGGTCGAGTACCTGTCAAATAAAGCAAACTCCCAATCATGGATCTATAAGTGGGTTGGTGAACTGCTGCTGATTCATCATTTGCACTGAGGCTGCATCCTGTAACCATGGGTGTACATACTGGCTTTGACTCTTCCATGCCATACTTCTTCAAGATCTGCTTGAGGTATTTGGTTTGAGACAAGAAGATACCTCCTTCATTTTGTTGGATTTGCAATCCAAGAAAATATGTCAATTCTCCAAGAAGTGACATTTCGAATTCTTTCTGCATAACCAAGGCAAAGTTTTGACTCATAGTCTCTTCATTGCTGCCAAAAATAATATCATCTACATAAACAACAAGAATTAGCAATTTGTTATTTTCAACTTTTATATAGAGATTGCTATCTGCTGATCCTTTTGAAAAGCCTTGTTGGTGAAGATATTTGTCCAACCGATAGTACCAAGCCCTTGGAGCTTGTTTGAGCCCATAGAGTGCCTTTTTCAATCTGCATACAAGGTTTGGATCATTCCCAAGAATGAAACCATCTGGCTGCTCAATATATACTTCTTCTTCTAAGTCTCCATTCAGGAAGGCTGATTTCACGTCCATTTGAAATACCTTGAAGTTTTGAAAGCTTGAGAGAGCAAGGAACATTCGGATGGCCTCTAGTCTTGCCACAGGAGCAAAGGTCTCTTCAAAATCTATTCCTTCTTGTTGTGCATACCCTTTACAAACAAGTCTGGCCTTGTTTCTAATTACTTCTCCATTTTCATTTAATTTATTCTTGAAGACCCATTTTGTTCCTATTACATTCTTATCTTTTGGTCTAGGAACTAATTCCCAAGTGTTGTTCTTTTCGATTTGCTCAAGTTCTTCATCCATTGCTTTGACCCAACATTCATCTTTGCATGCTTCTTTCACATTTTGTGGTTCAATGGAGGAGAGTAGAGCCAAGTAGCTTGAAGCTTCTGCAAGTGTCCTTCTTGTTTGTACTCCTGCTTCTTTCTGCCCCACAATCTGAGTTTCTGGATGATTCTTTTGGACATATCTGGATGGAGTCTTCTCTTCTATTCTTGTCTGCTCCTCTGGTTCTTCTTGAGATTCTTCTTCTTCTTGAGGTTCTTCTTCTTCATTATTTCGCCTTTGAGAGTAACCTTCATCTTCTTCAATGTCTTCATGATGAACTTGCCTAGGAATATATCCCTTCTCATCAACCACTATATCAATACTGTCAACAATTCTGCCAAGTCTTTTATTGTAGCACTTGTATGCTTTGCTATGTGGAGAATAACCAAGAAGAATGCCCTCATCTGCTCTAGGTTCAAGTTTGCCAAGTTGCTCATCAGTATTCTTAATATAACATTTGCTCCCAAAGATTTTGAAATGCTTCACGGAAGGAGTTTTACCACTCCAAAGCTCATGAGGTGTTTGAGTGCTGTTTACTCGGACATTTGTTTTGTTAAGAATGATAACAGCAGCATGTGCAGCTTCACCCCAGAAGGTTGCAGGAGTACCTGATTCATCGAGCATAGCACGAGCCATTTGTTGGATAGTTCTGTTCATTCTTTCCACAACCCCATTTTGCTGAGGAGTTCTAGCTGTAGAGAATTCTCTTCTTATCCCATGTTCATCGCAGAAATCGAAAAATTCATTTGATGTGAACTCCCCACCTCTGTCAGATCTGAGGCACTTAATTTTGTGTCCTGATTCATTTTCAGCCAATGCTTTGAAGGATTTGAATTTTTCGAATGCTTCATCTTTGTGCTTCATAAGCCCTAACCAAGCAAACCTTGAGAAATCATCAATGAATAATATCAGATATTCTTCTCCTCGAGGTGTCCTTTTCCTAAATGGACCACATACATCTGTATGGACTAGCTCAAGAGGCAAGCTAGCTGATCCTTCCTTCTCTGGAAAGTTAGTTCTGGTTTGCTTTCCAAACTGACAAGATTTGCATATGGTGTTGTCTGGAATTTTGATATCTGGAAGATCGCGAACTGCCTGATATTTGCATGCTTTCCTTATTTGAGAGAAGCTTAGATGTCCCAATCTTCGATGCCATAACCAGTGCTCTTCATCCTTGCTAAGATAGCATTGTTGTTGTCCTTCTTCAAATATGTACAGATTATTTGGAGTTCTTTTGCCTTTGAGAACTGTTTTACCTGTATCAAGATCACGAACAAGACATCCATTCGATCTGAAAATAACCTCGGTTTTTTGATCACACATCTGGCTGACACTTAGTAGATTATGCTTCAATCCATCAACATACAAAACATTTCCAGCCTTGACCTTTTCTTTCAAAGGAGCAATACCTTTTCCTTTTATAGTTGCAGGAGTATCATTTCCAAAAGAAACTTTCTTTCCCTTTTCTAAAGTAGAATAAGATTCAAGTTTTTCTTTATCACCTGTCATATGTTTCGAACATCCACTGTCAATGTACCATAGATTTTCCTGTCCTTCTGCATAAAAAGCTATCCCACATCTTTCTGTCTGAGGTTCCTTTATTCTCCATTTTTTGGTGCTCGTGGCTTGTTCCTTTTTCTCCTGAAACCTGCTCCTGCATTCAGATTCTTTATGACCAAAATTATTGCAAATAGAACATTCAACTTCATTTTCAAGAACCGAAAAGTTGTTATAGGTCCTCTTTGTAATCCCTGTCATACTTCTTTGTTTTTGAGCTTCCCTAGTCATGATTGTTTTATATGCAACACATTGAGCTGCTTTGTGACCAAAGTTATGGCAAGAAAAGCATTGTCCATTGAAGAAGCTTCTGCGGTTATTGAATCTACCAGCCAACTGATTGTAATTTCTATTTTCATCTATTCTTGTGCCAAACTGAGAAGATTTTACCTGTGGTTGGTTGTAGCTTTTGTTCACCTTTAAGAAGGATTGTCCCTGATAGTTTCTGTTTGTAATTCGTCCCTGCTTTACCTGATTATCTTCATTGTTCTTCTGCTCATTTCTTCTTGCTGCATCAAGATAACTTTTTGAGGTGGATGCTTGAGAGGTTTCTCCATTATAGCCCAAACCTGTCTTGTTTAGAGGAGACCGCTGCACATTGATAATCTCATCCAAAGTTTCAGATCCTTTGACAAACTTAAGATTAATAGCTTTTGTTTTCTCAATTTCTTTTCTGAGACCAACAATTTCACTTTCTAGTTTTTCAAGATGTTTTTCCTTTTCATCAATTTGAAATTGCAAAGTATCAATGATCACACTCTTTTCTTCTATGCATCTCTTGAGTCTAGTAATTTCATTATAGAGTTATCCACATCTACAGCATCCTCATAATCATCATCTTCAAATGCCATTAATAGCTTATATTTATTACCTTGTTCATCTTCATCATTGTTTGATAAGCCATCACTATCTTCATGGGTGTAGTAGCTTTTCTTATTTGCACTTTGTTTCTTATTCCATCTAGCAGGTTCTTTTCCTTTATCCTTATTAGGACATTTTGCAGCATAATGACCTACTCTTCCACAAGCAAAGCATTTGAAAGGTAGCTTACCTCTGAACCTTCCAGCACCCCTTTGAAGATTTCTGACAAAATTTGATTCTTCTTCCTCTTCTTCTGGAACATGGCTTGCCTCATAGTAATCTTCTTTTCCTGATGCCTTAAAAGCAGCTTCCCTTCTGTCTGATGGACCTCCCTTTCTCATTTCATAAGCAGTTAGAATTCCATGTAGCTGAGACATAGTGAGAACTTTGAGATTTTCCTTTTCTTCTATTGCAGATACTTTAGATTCAAACTTGGGGGATAATGATCTTAGAATCTTTTGAACTACTATAGTCTCTTTTACTTCTTCACCCAAATTTTTCATACAATTGACAATCTCATCTACCCGAAGAAAATAATTAGCCACACTTTCATCATTATACATCTTGAGAGTCTCATATTGAATCCTGAGAGTTTGAAGTTTAGCTTGCTTTACCTGTTCATCTCCTTCATAGCTAGTGATCATTTTGTCCCATATCTCTTTTGCTGATTTGAAGTGCATGACCTTCATGAATTCTGTTTGGGATATACTTCCTAATAGAGTACTGACTGCTTTTGCATTTGTTTCATATGTCTTTTTCTCAGCTGGATCTGTAGGAGTAGCTGAAGGAAAAGCATAGCCTGTTTCTACAATGTTCCAAACTTCTGTACCAAGAGATTGAAGATATGCAGTAACTCTTACCTTCCAATAATTGAAATTTGTTCCATCAAAAACCGGTGGCCTGATTGATGCTTCTTTCTCGTAGTTGCTCATGATGAATGATCTACCTTCAAGCGATCAAGCTTCTCTGAAGGACCTGCTCTGATACCAATTGTTGGAAATAATACTGAGAGGGGGGGTGAATCAGTATTATCAGATCAATCAAACTTTTCAATGCTCAGAAACATATACGCTACTTCAGTTAAGTGAAACAGCGTGTACACGCTACTGTGACTAAGTAAAACAGCGTATAAGAAGAAAACTCACAATTTAGTTAGCTTATTCTTCAGTTAAGTGCATCAGGACATTATTCACCACATTAACAGTAAACATGTGCAGTATAACAGAACAGATCAAAAGCCACACACATGAACACCAAGATATAAGGTGGAAACCCAATGTGGGTGAAAACCACCTGCTGCAAGTTGTCTCTATCTTTCTTTAATATGAAACTTCAGTTTACAATCCTTTGTACTGGTGCAGCCTTATACCAGTACGCAGGCTACAACCTGCAGAAGGCTACAACCTTCTCTCGTTCTCCAAACTTCCTTGGAAGGGAGCTCCAACCCCCTTTGCTCTTGTACTAGCCAAGATACTAGTACGTAGGTGCTGACCTACAATCTTCTTTCTTTCAGGTATCACTTTTCATACATTTTCAGACTTGGATATTCCTGAAGCACAACATTACAATCTGAAGACCACAATTCATTCAATTTCCACAACAGATCATTGAAGCATAAAACAACCAAACTTTGAATCACTGAACCACTGAACCCTGTCAATCACCAGTTACCAGAACACAGAGCAGACTACAGAACTCTGCAGTAACAGTCAGACCCTACTGTAAACCCAAAATCAAGCTTCAAAAGATATACGCTACTTTAATGAGCAAAACCCGCGTATACACGCGCTTTTACCGAAGCCAACCTGCGTACAGATCTAAAAATAAACTTTCTCAATTTGCAGCTGTGCCAAACATTAGTTAGACCCAGAACATAATATTGCGACAATATGCAGATCTAGAAATACGCATAATCAACCATATCATGATAGTGCATTTCAAACCATTAGATCCCGATCTATCCTTAGATCTAGTCTTCCATCAACCGATGTGATCTCTCCTTGGCTTAGATCAAGCAACCCAGAACCTGCATATCAGATCTCTTTCTCTCTTAGATATTCAAGCCTTGTCGAAAGATGATTTTGCCTAATGATCTTCTTCTCCTTATATAGTCTTAGGCCTAGCTCAATACCAAGAGCCAAAACCATAGTAACACAATACCATCAACTTCAAAACTAGGGATCGACACGCCCGTCGAGACACAATGGTCCGAAATCATAGGCACAACTTCCAAGGACTAACCACCATGGACCAAAGATACTTTTCCACATACACGCGCTTTTTATGAATCCAGCTAGCGTGTACACGCGACTTGGGCTTAACGAACTTGCGTATATGAACTTCCTTGGCATGCTGTACTAAGATCTGTCTTCTGATTAAGTTGCCATCACCTGTACCAACCTCTGAGCACCTGTACCATCCTCTGAGTGAGTTGCCATCAAGGACAACACTTGAATCATAATGCCAACAAACAACATAAATCATGTAAAGTCATGCATTAGTACATTATTATTTCATAAACCCATCACAAAATAAAGCACATTCATATAAACAGAAGTAAAGAGATAAACACGAGTATTTCTGCAACAATCTTCTTTATTAATATTCATTTCATCTTACAGACTCAAACTTCCCTGTGCACTTAGCTGCATGGGTCTGCACACTCAGCTGTGGACTCTACTCTAGGCCTCTGCACACACAGCTGCAGAGCCTTTCTTCCTACTCTTCTCCACTAACTCTCTAGACTTCTCCCATCTACTGACCCATTACATGCATCTTCATATTCTATTACTTTCCTTAGACATCCCAAGACACACTTATTTATACAATCCCATGGTCCGCGGACCATGGGTAGATCCTCAAAAAGTTGACTTGACTTACATAAAGAAGGGTAAAACCCTTTATGATTCTTTAACTAACTACGCACTCCGTGACCACAATTTGAGGAGACTTTACATCTTTATACAAAAAAACTTGGCCTTTTTCCCCAAAACCTGGGCTTTTGCCCTAAAATTAACCCTAGGGGACCCTATCCCAACAAGCCCCCAACACAAAGATCGTAACTAGCCCTCGAGTCACTTGGCTGGTGTGGAGATCTTACTGTGAATATCCCCCAGCTCCACTAATGCAATTACTACCTCAACTGTGCTCTGCGTGCCTGCCTGCTTGATCTATTCCACCAGCTACTCTGTGGCTGGTCCTACACTATCTTGCTTGATTTTCTACTACGTACTCTGCAAGTTCACCAAATTCTCCTGAATATTGGTGGAGATAATATATACCTCATTCAACCAGGGCCCTAATCTAGTCATAAGAATGACCTCTTTCTTCTGCATTGATTACACCTGTGTAAGTAGCTGTTTCGCCTCCTGTAGCTTGGTGAGGCGTTGTGCTGTAGCAACAGTATGCGTTGTCACCCTCACTTCATCATATTGCTGCTGGAGCTCACGGACATTTTTATTTAAGACCTGTAGGGTGGGGTCTTCCTATAGGGTCATGACTACCTCCATAGCTTGCTCAAATAGCGCAGTGCATTCCACCACCGCGACATCCACCGTCGCGACTCCATCATTCACAGTTGCTTCGCATTGTTCCCTTCTCGCTGGCGGGGTTGAAGGCTATGACTTGAGCTCTAGTTCTGTTATCTTCAGGTTTAGTTCAAACTAGACTCTAGCCACCTCTCCCTTGGCGTCACGCACACCCATAGCAAGTTTTATGATCTTTTCTTACCAATGGTGCGTCCTCCAGGATATGCAGTTCCGGCACTATTTTGCATGCTTCTGGCACTATGGTTGTTAGCTGAGTGCTCTCCATCTGTGTTGTTTCCTTTGCCTTTAGCACCTCTATCTTTTCATTAAACATATGCTCATTGTTCACTCTATGTTCACTTATGAGGCTTAATGTGCGCTACTCCCAGGCTCTAATCTCTGCTGTCACACCTACCGCAAGCTTGTGAAGCTACTAATTGGGGAGCACAGCCAGGTTGAGGTTGATATTCTTCAAAGAACTTGTGATGACCCTGTCATCGGCTACCTCCATGCTCAAGGATCCATCTGGTAGTGCGACTACCTAGAGATCCAGTGATTGAACCATCTATGCTGCTTAAGTAGTCCCCGGTGCCAAACTTGTTGATGGAATGCTGATCTACCCTATGCCTACCTCAATCCTACTTGTCTAAATCTATAGCTTGCGTAAATCCTTCTAGATGGTACTTAGTGCCTACTAGTGTTGCTATTCGAACTATTGAAACAATTCTGCTGTGGTATCACACACCTTGTCGCCTATTTTGTCCATGTCATCGTCTGTTAGAGTAATCGGATCCAACGACAGCTTTGTCACCTTTGATTTCTTATGTGACCCTTCCTTTCCTTGTTCCCTATACCTTTTGATCTGGAAGGGATTGCTCTGTACTTCCTGACCACCGTCGCTCTAATTTGACTGCCCCTCCTTTGTTTGGGGTGAAGGAGACTTACCATTGTGCTCGGAGTCGTGCTCTTCTTGTTTGTCCGGCTTCTTTCGGTGTGCTCCACTTCCACCTGGGCCTTCTCCTCAACCTCTTTTCTATGCTTCTTAGCCAACTGCTAGACCTTCTCCTTTGCTACTTATTTCTTCTTCTTTTTTGTGTATTTTCCGGTTCCCGTAGCCAGATCAGACAGAGTGTGTCAATATGGCGGCCAACGCTTGATGACCTACTGAATAATGTCATCTGTAGTGAGGTAGGGCAAGTCAAACCATTTTTTTTGCGGATCCTTCCGTGCTCGGATGTATACATGGTGGAAGTCAGCTTTAAACTCCGCGTTCTCTGAAAGTCGTTCAAATATGGTTGGTGACAACCGTGGCTTCTGGTTGATGGCCATGCAAATTCTCGCCTCCATCAACACCCAAAAGACTTTGGTCTCTGTAACGCGCGTGACATCCTTTGTTGCCCAGAGGGATGAAAACTGTGCAACCTCCAATAAATATTTCTCCACGGGAGGAAACTGACTATCCTCTGGCAGATCCCAAGCGATGATCATAATGGAGAGAAACAACCACGAATAGTGGAATGTTTTACTCTCATCCTGTGCCTCTCAACAATTTGCAAGGAACTCGCTACAAAGGTAGCATGACCAATTGAACTGCACGCCCTCCACGCACTGTGCAGCTAGTGAAATAATTGGTGCCAAAACCTCATCCGCACGACATTTTCTCATGATTTTTCTAGCAAGGATCTACGTAGCAATTTTTACCACGGGGTCAGTGATTGAGGTAATAGAGTACCCGTGCGGCTTCTTCACGAGCTTGAATTTGTCCTTCATTTTCTCTGCGAGGTCACGCTCGCTCGTCTTTCCACCAAACTCCTTGGCTAGATTCAACCCTAAGTGCGGCAACAACATGATCCATTGGATCAACATGTTAATGATAGGGATCAGCGCGCTCAGCCATAAGCATCTGTCATGTACCAAGGTTAGCAACTACTTGATAAAAATAAGGTTGATATTGGAGCAGTGGTAGTGGGGTACCCACAATAGGTTCAACAACCCTAACTGATTCACTCCCGAATCCACTCCACTGGCTCCAACGTAGTGACACTTGATTCTTTGTAAAATACCCTCTTCATATAGTTATCTATTTCCAAGTCAGGCAACCTCTCATGGTCCGCGAGATCCTAGTCTTCCAGCTTGAGATGGGGAATATGCAGCAAGCGCAGGCCTTCAAAAGTGATGTTCTGCGGCAACAGGGGTGTATTGAGGAGGAATTTTCCTACATCTGGGTCCTTAGGGACCTTTACTTTCCCTTGGATGGAGGGATATAATCCGGAAACTTGGATATAGGATCCACCCCCTCAATGTCTATGTCCTCCGTGCCCACTTCAGCCTCCAAATCCACCACTTTTCCCTTGTCCTTCGCCAATTTTTTTTACTTCTTCCGGGCCTGGGTAGCAGCGTGCTTCCTCAGTGACTTGTAAACCTCATGGGCTTCTTCTTCTTGTCCTTCTTAGGTTTGGGCACTTTTCTCACTAGTGTAGGCTTTGACCTAAGTGACCTCAGTGCCGTAGGCACAACATTTGGAGCCTCCTTGCTCATTACCTCTGGAGAAACTCCCTTAGAGGTGACAACTCCTCCAATACTAATAGTCTCTCCTGGTCTGAACATTGTGTGGAGAATAAACCGCTTGGTATCCTTGGGTAACTTATCAAATACAGAACTAGAAACTAAATTAGTGAAAACCTGAGGATTCATAAACAACCGATAGCTCAACACATAAATTATAAAGATGCAAAGTGTTTTTTGCTAGAAAGCCACACGTAATTTATAGGTGAATTCAAATTCAAATTTGACTGTTCACTCCAAAATCCGTCCATAAATGCTAAATTGGCGATAGATTTCCAAATATTTCACTCTTAAATTTAGCCTTAAATGTCGTCCTCCACTCCTCTTAACTGTCTCCTGGCTGTCAAATCATGAACAATGACTGTAATGGTCACTTTCAGGTTGTACTACATGATCTCTCCCCCTATAGCACAGCTCCCTTCACACTTCTCCTAGTACTGCGACATCATCCTATTTCGTGCAACCCCCCTGTCGCGTAGCTCTACAAACCGGGTAGTGTAGTTTATAGTCTCACACCTCCTTGCAGGTGCCTGGAGTGCTAAGACTGTGCCACTATCATGTAGTCATTGGGTGAGATCCCGGTGTATAGATTCAATCGGCTTCCATTTACCCTTCTCAGAAATGGATCTCTATTCAACTTCGTGAGCTGAACTGCTCCACCATCTGTAATCTCTTTGATAACATATGGCCCCAGCCAGTGCATATGAAATTTTCCTAGAAGCTTATCAAACTTACTGTCATATAATAAAAACAAATCATTTACCTTGAAGGTGAGCAGTTTGATGTGCCGATCATGCCAAGATTTTTCACGTTCCTTCTGAACCTGCTAATGGACTAAATTAGGAACGATATACTCCATAGGCATGGCAGCTTCCATGCCATAAACCAACCTAAAAGGTGTCTGACCAGTAAGCTTTTTACAAGTAGTTCAATAAGCCCATAACACTACTAGTACGCACACTCCCAATCATTCCACTGTGTGTTGGAAACCTTCATCATCACATTCTCCAATATCTTATTGAAATCCTCAACTGTTCCATTGGCCTGAGGATGATATGGAGTACTCTTCTGATGGTAAACCTAGAACGCATATGTCAGCGCACTGATCATTTCATTGAGAAAATGCATATTGTGATCACTCATCAGTACCTTTTGGAAACCAACCTAGTCAACACATATTCGAATAGAAATTTCACTGTCGTTGCCCGTGTACAGTCCTTCACAAGTTTTTCCTCCACCCATCTAGTCAAATATTCGGTCACGGTGAAGATATACCATGCACCTATTTTCTTGCCTAGAGGCTGAATTGGTCCCACAAAATCAATTTCCCATTTCTCAAATGGCTGCAACGACACCTGCAGATTCAAAGGAAGTTCATCCCTCCACAATGACCTCCCCATTCTTTGATATGCATCATATTCCCTACAATAGGACTTAGAATCCTTATGCAACGCCGACCACCACAACCCAGAGTGCAAAATATTATATGTTGTTGCTTTTCCTGCATAATTCCCTCCCGCAGCACCTCCATGAGCTTCAACAAGGATACTATTTCATTCAAAATCAGGCACATAACATCAAAGTATCTCATCTAATCCCATCTTATACAAATTCCCTGCAATTACAGAGAAATCTCCCGTGTGCACCACCAATTCTTTCTTCTGTTGACTGGTGTATCCTTCTGGAGCCATTCATGTGCTCAAGAAATGGATAATATATGCAAAGTGATTATCCGCTATGCACACTGTGAAGAGTTGTGTGTCAGGAAACCCTTCCTCCAAATTAGTAGGCTCTTCTCCCGTTTCAATGCGTGACGAGTGGTCTAGCCCTACATTCAATTTCCCTGGCTTCACAATTACCTTGAAATCATATTGTTGAAACAATAGTGGCCATCTGCATATTCCCCCCCGGCAACACATGCTTATTAACTAGATATTTTAATGTAGAATGGTCTGTGTACATCTTGAAATGTCCACTTAGCAGGTAATGACTGAACTTCTGGAGTGCGTACACCATAGCCAAGCCTTCGTGCTTTGTCCTCGAATAATTATTTTCAACCTTAGACAACTTCCTGCTTGCAAACGCTATAGGATGATCCAGTTCTTCTTTTGTTTCTGGGAAAACTAGTGTCTTTTCTATTTATTAGTCCCAATAAGATGGGTAGCTATCTTAGAAACAAACAATCAAAGCAATTTGCGATTTCCTTTATGTATGATAGATAAGAGAGAAGCAAAGGGGACTAACCTGGATCTTCCACTTGGCTCCTTACTTGATTTCTCTCTCCCTTGATAGAGTTTGCAACTCCTCTCCTACTTGTCCTGCTTTAGAGAATACCTATAAAGTCAAAGTAACAAAACACCATCAAAGCATCTCGGTCTATAATATCGTAAATAATGCAGAATCAGAAATACATTGACCATACAATTGCATTCACAAATAACAAGATTCACAAATACACGATTATATGGAGGAAAACTCAAAGAACTTTATTAATAGTAGAAGAGAGGATTACAACCCAGTTGTCTGATCTAGCATCATCCTCCTAGCATCAAAGCCCTCTTCACCTCATGAAAAGCAAGATCACCCAACAATACAATGTCTCTTCTCACAGATAAACCAACAACACTTCCTTACAAATTACAAAATTCCATCCTCTAGATCTCTCATATGAGGGATCCATTTATAGATGTCTTGCAAGCGTGTGAGTCAGCTCTGGGTTTTTTATTAGTGTCATTCCAGTGATAGTTCTTGGTTCCACTTGGAGATTTCATTGATCTCTTACTCATTCCTGGACGAATTCAAAGAGGCAAGTGTCATGGGAGAAGTTTCTAAAAGATTCCATGAGCTTCCACTTAGCAAATTGTCTCTGCCATTTGTCCATTCTCGCCCATAGCACCCTACAGAAGGCCTCTTTAGTATGCATCGAACCTGGCTAGTGTAGTATCCAGTCTGCATCACACCTTGACCATGGAGCAATCAGTATGGTCCAGTTTTGGCCAGTTCTGAGTGGTTTTTCAGGTGGAACTTCTGGGAAATGATGTAATCAATTGACCATGATCCTTTAGGGTATGAAACAACACTTTTAGGAGTTAAAGAGCACTTGGTTTATGGACATATAATATTGGGGTTGCAGTGCCCAAATATGTCTATAACAATTTCCCCCTAAAGCATGAAGTCATAAATCTTTTGATGTCGGGTGAAATGCTTTATCATGAGGATCTGAGGTATTTGAACTGGAAGGTGACCTGTATAAGATACAATACAATACATCATCATCATATTATTTTCATGATCTAGCTGAGGCGGGCATTCCCATGCTCAATTTTATAAATTCATTTTCATGTACATAGGACAGACAATTGTCTGTTGTTGCAGACTGGTGATTCTTCACATGAAGAGTCATCTTCCCTGACTTAGATGACTATCTGTGTAGCTTTTGTGTACACTTGATGTCTTTATTTTCCTGAATATATCACATCCCAGATGGATGAAACTAGATCCGGGGTCTTCAAACTCGTTCAATCTTCGCCCGATGTACAAGTCGATCCATGTGAAAATATGTTCTGAAGTCGAACATGGAAAGACATCGCCTGATTACCAGCCAATAATGTAAGTTGTTAACAGGCATGAGAGGAGTCACCGATAATGATAATGGCCCTCAAGGTACTACAGTAAAATTCAGGTGGTGTGAATATGTGAGACGTTGTCGAACACCATGCAAAATCTTTTGGTCGAAGGCCACTGATGTAAACCTGTCGCCGGAAGTGAGAAGCTTGCCATTGAGGAATGCAAGCTTCAAAGTATTAGAAGGGTTTTTTCTAAGTCAACTTCTTGGATAATGAGTTGATGTCGACAAGAAGTGACCCGTCGTAGGAGGGACTTGATGTATCCCACATCTATGACAAGAAACGAAGCAAATGATTTTTCTGGAGGTGAAAACAATCAGGTGATACAAAGTTCAGGAATGGTGGTCATGAAAAATGGAGGGTGAAGGTATTGCAGTGGATGAGGCGTTGGCTAGATGGTGAATTCTTTGAATGACTTCTCTTGAACATGTCAGCGACACTGAGATGGATTGGTAGCATTAACCCCAAAAGATGGATGGTACGAAGGACCAATGGTGATATGACCGGTGAATGGAATAACCTAACTTGACTCAATCATGGTGATGGAGTGAAAGTGTCATGTTCAAGAGTGACCTGCTACCAATAAAATTCTTCAAGTTTTCTTCCCTTTTTTCCCCAGTCATTACTGACCAGTACCTATTTATTTTTGTCAAGCTTGAGGAGGATGACATATGCTTGTTCTATAATTTTCCCTTTGGGAAAACCTGTAGCTATGTTTTAGAAAGCCTAGCGACAGTGAAACTCGTTCTTATCTGGATGGACAAGTTTGTCACTATTGTTTTAACGAGTTTAATTACAAAGATAACTCGGTCCTTTTCATGTTTAGAGAGTTTGAAAAGAGACGAAAAGGAAACTCCAGCAGTCCTTTTTCATAGCATAATCCCTTAAGTCTGAAAAAGTATAAAATAATACGAAAGGGATGACTTTTCGATTGCTTTAGCGAGCCTAAAAAGACAAGCGCTTGATCTTTTTGTTTGATAATCCCTCAGGTCTAAAAATATTAAAATGTATAGGAGGGATGGCGCTTCCCATTACTTTAACGAGCTGGAAAGGCCAATAGCTCGACAATCTTTTTATATTTAACGAGTCTAAAAAGAGTTTAAAAGAGACTCGTTTTTTGAGGAATGAGTGGTGTTTTGGGGTAGCAATAGGTTCCGGGTAAGCTTGGAACTTCTCAAAACATGGTGATGTGAAGAGGGTGGCTAATAGGACCACTCGTCGCAACTGTTCCTCAAAAGGGTAAACAATCAAGTGGAAGCATATGATCGGCCAAAAGAATGGAGGTGACGGTAGGAACACAACCAAGGTTCAAAAGGATGATAGCAGGGCAATTACAAAGGTTATTTACCGAGGGTAGATTCATTTTTTAATGAGCTTGAACCAAGAGAAACTATGCTCATAGGCGGGTTTATTTTTTAATGAGCTTGAACCTTGCGGAAACATTGCTCATAGGTGGGTTTATTTTTTAACAAGCTTGAACCTTGCAGAAACATTTCTCATACTAGTCGTTTAAAGATGTATTCATTGGTAGGTTTGTCTTTTAGTGATAACATATGCTCATTGCCTTTTTATGTAGGCTAGAAATTACCAAACTACAAAGCTAACTACACTAAAGCTAGGGAACTACTGAGGTTAGGTAGGATAGTTCTGTCTTTTGTCTAGACAAAACACTTTGTTTGCTTCGTTCGTGCGCTGCAAACAAAGGTGAATGGTGGATCAGACCAATCATCTAACATAAGAAGTTGAAATAAAAAGCTAAAAAGCTAAAAACGCTAAAAAGCTAAGAAATGAAATTGGTCATTTTTTGCTTACATAAAAAGGTTAGCATGCTCCTAGGTATTAAGAAAAGGAGAGTTTCCAGGTAACCATATGGAAGTCACTGCAATTAGGCAGGATTGTTTCTACCAGTGGTTAGACAAAAAACACTTCCTTGGCTTTGTCTATTGAAATAGGCAAAGGTGAATGGTGTGAGCTTCCAATCACATAACTTGTCGGGAAACCTATCTTTTTCAACTGGGTTTGCCTGCTGAAGCAGACCAGGGTGCATGCCCCCTAAGCTTTGTTACATTCACCAAACTACTTGCGGTAATTAGGTGGATGAAATGAAGGTTGAAGAGACATTCTCGACACAAAGAGACCATTTAGGGATGTTGTTTGACTTGTAGCTATGTTTGAACTGGGAAATGAAAGTTGGTCGATAAGCTGTACCAGTTTGCCTTCATGCGGAAAGCACATCACTTGAAAGAGTATGGAAACAATAGCTTCCATGCTATATATATAGTCATGTCCAAGAAGCAGACTGTAATCTAATGGTCCCTGGACTACCATCATGTTCAACTGGTTTTCCTTTTCAAAGTTATGGAAACTTTGGAAGGATCCCTAACGATTGACTGGTTCCTTTGTTAAAGCGTGAAAAATGATGTGTGACAAGCGCAACTGATGGTGAACCAAGCACTTTCCAAGCAGTTGAGGAAAGGATACTCACTGAAGCCCCTTCATCTATGATAGTGCCAAACACAATCATTTTGTAAACTTGTACTATGATCTGGAATGGTACATTAGATGGAAGGCGGGGTCTTGCTAGTTGATTCCAATCAAAGGAAATGACTAGACTGCTCGGAGGAGGTACCGGATAAACGGCTGGATGAACCTCATGAACTGGGGGGCTTTCCTCCTATTGTAAAGGAACGGGTGGATTGCCCCCAAGTTCATCAGACTCTGTATTGACAAAAATAATTTGAACGGTGTCATTCTCATTCTCTTTGGAAATTGTATCATCTGAAGGTGGACCTTCTGAAGGCAAGACTGGGTCGACTGCCATCTCGACCTGTTGACTTTGGTCTGGTATGGACTCAGAAGGTTCACTTTCAATGATAGGTGTTTCGACTGACAATTGAGTTATGCCAGTCGGGTTTTCAACTAGTGATGGACTTGGTGAGAGTTTCTTGTATCCAAGTGGAAGTTGTTGCAGTGAAGCAGGACGGTTATCCAAGACACTTTTGGCTTCGTCCAAAAAAGGACAATGGTGAAGAGCATGATTACCTTCACATAACCTACATGGAAATATGACCTTTCCTTTCTATCCATTGACTTCATTTTCACTAGTTGATGGTGTGCTGTCAACCTGATTGCCAGAGGTTGATGACACCGAATGGTGCGAACGGGGAGACCATTCTCTCAAGATCCGCAGAATGCAAGGACAATCTTGATGAAGGTGGTCTCCCTTGAAAATTATGCATGGAGATCTGTGCTTGGAAAGTTCAGTGTGCGGATTTTCACCGGATGATGCATGGTTGCCCCCTTGCTTAACTGACTTCTTCTTCTTCTTTTCCTTCCCTTTCTTCTTCTTCTCAGCTACTTGGTTTTTAGTATCACTAGTTTCACCAAGCGAAGAGGAAGAAGGGGAGGGAGAAACAAGTGAAGTAGAAGGTGAAGGGACAACTTCAGTATCATCTGGTTGCTGATTTGATTGCTGAGGAATCACGGTGTTTTGAACGACAGAGGTCGAGAATAGCCATCTTGGCAGGCCAATTATGATTCTTGGAAGGGACAATGTGGCCATATACGGAGCACCAATATCTCCCCAAGAAGAGAAAGGACTAGGATTCCCCCCAAGAGGAATTCCTTGATTGGTGGACTCCATTATCTCAACTGAATATCAATGAAGGAACAGGGATGTTATTCCGATTTAAATAAATTTTAAAAGACGCTTTGACACAACTTTTCTTTTTCAATTTTTAAGAGTCGAGAAAAAGCTAAAGACAACTCTACTCACCTTCGATTTTTAATGAGCCTGAAGTGACAAGTGCTCAGATGGACCTTTTCTTTTAAGGAGTCGAAAAGGAATGAAAGTGACTACTCTGGAAATCTAGATAGAGGGATTACCAAACCAATCGCAAAACTGCAAAATACACCTTGGTGATAAATTAAAGAGAAATTAACAAGGAATTATGTACGGTAGTCAATCTTCCCAAACATTGTGTTCAGTGCATTGTGATTGATAGGGTGGAAGACACGGTTTCCTATGGATAAAGGATATCAGCCTATTGTGGTCTCCCAATATATACTCGACGGTACGGGGAGCACAAGTCTGTACTAGCACTTGTCGTATCAAAAAGGAGGAATCATCGAACCTTCAATGAAAATGATAGTTACCATATTTTACGTTGTCAGAACACGTCTCTAGCCTAAACTTCTAGATGTGTTGCGTTAGGTTCCAAAGCATTTTTATGTTCATTGAGATTTATTTTAGAGTTGATCTTGTTTAGAAGTTTTTCTTTCAAGGTTCACCATGTGATGTAGATGTAAAATTCCTAAATATGCAATCTAAAATGATAAACAGTCATTTATTTTCTTTTAGCAATGAAAATCCTAGCTACTAAGGAAAGAAGATTACGATTCTTTCAACATAGAGCAAAGAGAAAACACTAAATGCACTTTCCTAAATCATTTTCTGCATACAGTCTAAATGCAAATGCAAATGCATGTATTTGTTTTTTGTTTCCTTAATGTGAGAATGCCAAAAAGGAAAACTAAGTATAGATCTGAACTATTTTCTTCAAAGCGACATTTCGACAATTTCTTTTCAAAATGAAAGGAAGACTAAATGACACTTTTCGATTTCGAATAGAAAACTACTTTCGACACTTCAAATATTAACAATTCAAATCAAATACATGACAAAAAGTACAATCGACTATCTAGAGGAGGAAGACTTTACGACACTCTTCTTTTTGACTCAAAATGACAGTTACGACACTTTTTTGCATCAAAACGATAGTTCAATTTAAGCTACTTTTTGATGAAGGATTGTAAATGATGGACAAATACATAAAAACATTTACTAATCCTAATCAATGGAGGCTGAAATATGTAAAGGAAGGAGGCTTCAACAATGAGATACTGATCATAAGCAGCAACACAATCAAACAGAGCTGAAAACAAGGACAAAAACCAAATTTCAAAGAGAGAAATGAGATCACTCAGTCATTGCACCTGTGCTTCTCAGAAACAGGGATGCATCTCACCTGCTACACACGAGAGGTGTGATGCATACTGGTTTCTAGTTACAGACAGTGCGATGGGCCAGGGAGCAAAACTGAGTTGGGTTTTTGGTCAAATTTGCAGCTGAGTTCAGGGATTTAGGCTGAGCTATTATGAACAGTAAAGAACAAAGTACAGGGGTATGATCTTAGGAGGTTATTGAGCTACCACAAGGGTGCTTAGAATGCTTGTAAGTCAGATGTTCAGTTCATAAACCAACCCAAAGATTGACTGAAGCAGCATTCATCTACTTTGCAATTGCATAGCAAGAGCAGTTTGAAGGCTATCTGGCTAACTTTAGGCTCCGTCTATAGTTTATAAAGCAAACAACAATAACAAACAAATAAACTATTCGCTCCCCAGTGGAGTCGCCATTTTGTTTCAGGGAAAACTAGTGTCTTTTTGATCTGCTGGTCCCACTGAGATGGGTAGCTATCTTAGAAACAAACAATCAAAGAAATTTGCGATTTCCTTTATGTATGATAGATAAGAGAGAAGCAAAGGGGACCAACCTGGATCTTCCACTTGGCTCCTTGCTTAATTTCTCTCTCCGTTGATAGAGTTTGCAACTCCTCTCCTACTTGTCCCGCTTTAGAGAATACCTATAGAGTCAAAGTAAAAAAAACACCATCAAAGCATCTCGGTCTATAATATCATAAACAATGCAGAATCAGAAATACATTGACCATACAATTGCATTCACAAATAACATTCAAAAATACACGATTATATGGAGGAAAACTCAAAGAACTTAATTAAGAGTAGAAGAGAGGATTACAACCTAGCTGTCTGATCCAGCATCATCCTCCCAGCATCAAAACCCTCTTCACCTCATGAAAAGTAAGAACACCCAACAATACAATGTCTCTTCTCACAAATAAACCAAAAGCACTTCCTTACAAATTACAAAATTCCAGCCTCTAGATCTCTCAGATGAGGGATCCATTTATAGATGTCTTGCAAGGGTGTGAGTCAGATCTAGGTTTTTGATTAGTGTCATTCCACTGATATTTCTTGGTTCCACTTGGAGATTTCATTGATCTCTTACTCATTCCTGGGCGAATTTAGAGAGGCAAGTGTCATGGGAGAAATTTCTATAAGATTCCATGAGCTTCCACTTAGCAAACTATCTCTACCATTTGTCCATTCTCGCTCATCGCACCCTACAGAAGGCCTCTTCAGTATGCATCGCACGTGGCTAGTAGCCAGTATGCATCACACCTTGACCATGGAGCAGTCAGTATGGTCCAGTTTTGGCCAGTTCTTAGTGGTTTTTCAGGTGGAACTTCTGGGAAATGATGTAATCAGTTGACCATGATCCTTTAGGGTACGAAACAACACTTTTAGGGGTTAAAGAACCCTTGTTTTATGGACATATAAGATTGGGGTTGCAGTGCCCAAATATGTCTATAACACCTTCGCCAACCAGTGTCAGCACTACTCCTAGCACAATACACGAGGCATCCACATGCATATGAAATTCCTTCTTCCAATCAGCGAAGACTAGAATTGACGCAGTGACCATTTTCTCCTTCAGTACATCTAGGTTGCATTGACATTCTTCATCCCAATAGAATGTAGCGTCCTTCTTCAGTAGCTTTTCCATAGGCATGGTAATCTGAGCATAAATTTTGATGAACTTCCGATAGTACCCAGTGTGGCCCAGTGTTACGCGCAGTTGTTTAAGACTTCTTGGTGCCTCCAAATTAATTATTATTGTGATCTTAGTAGGGTCCACCATAAGTCCTTTCCTGCATACCACATGACCTAGCAAGATTCTAAAAGGGATGCAAAACAAGCATTTCTTCAAGTTTAGCGCAATCTGATACCTTCGACATGTATCCAAAATCAAGTGCAAACTGGCTACATGGCGCTTTACTAGCCCAAACACGGTCCAATCATCAAAATATACTTCCATGATTTTTTGAATGAATTCCTTGAATGCCACAATGGCTACACGTGAGAATATCGTTGACACATTCTTAAGTCCAAAAGGCATCACTGTATACTAGAAACATCCCCACTCCGTCACGAAGGTGGTCTTACTCCTGTCTTCTGGTGCAATCTTAATCTGATGGTATCCAGAGAATCCATTAGTGAATGAGTATCCGTCCTGCCATCCAACATTATCCAATACTTCATCTATGAATGGAGTTGGAAAAGGATCATGAACAAAAGCATCGTTAAGCTTCCTGAGATTTACGCAAATCTTTATTTCATCCTTTTTCTTCTTTTCTTGAACTACTATTCGACTCACACAATTAGATTCCTCGACCAGTTCAATAATACCTACTGTAAGCATCTTGTCCAACTCCAAGTGGACCTTTTCCTTGTATTTCGGATTAAGGCAATATGGCCTTTTCTTAACGGGCTTCGCGTCTGGTCTCAAGTTATTTTCATCACTCCCAAATCACCTATGATTCCTTTTAATTCCAAAAATTTTGTAGGGAACAAATCCTGATATTCGCAGAGAAACTCAGCAACTTTATGTACTGTTGCATCATCCCAGTAATCTCCAATCTTCGCAAATTTCGGCTCTACGACTATGCCGATGTTCACTTGTCTATTCTTCAATGGTGCAGCAAGTCTAGATTCTCTAGCTGCGGTCCCTCAACTTCACAGTGGCCTTCAACCTCAAGGATGTTAATATTCCTTGGATCCTCATCATCTTCTTCAGCAGTCACATTATAGCACTCCAACGCATGGTGCAGCTGGGTGCTCCAATATGGTTGAATCAATTATAAAGGATTCTATGGTATTCTAAAGATTGTTGCCTTAACCTCCTACAGCGCTTTGTCGAGTATTTCGAACCCATCCTCAAAGCTGAAGGTCATAAAAAATCCTTCTCTTAATATGTCCCATTCTGTGGTACCATGGCAGAGCTCTGTTTCCAAGTACCAATTCATAGGAATGATGTCCAAAGTGTGACAGAAAATATGCACGCACTCTGGTTGTGGCTTTGTTCCATAAACCTTAGTCAATTTTGCTAAATGATCGCATAGACCATTTCTTCCATCATATTTTTTAGTTAGCCAAACTTTCGGGTGACCAAACTACAATCACATCATTCTTTTGTACTCATGCCATTCATCAAAACTATCTTTATCCTTACCCAACCACCATGCAGGCGTAGGGCACAACACCAAATACAGTGCTTGGAAGCGATGCTTCTCCAGTACTTTCCTTTCAAATGCATCCAATAACTTATCTACATTGTTGGGCGCGGGATCCCCCAAGGCAAGTTTTGTGGCTTAAAGCCTAGATTTTGACTAAATCTGATGTAAAGGCTTCGTGTTTTATGGGAGCAGAGCTTAAACTTGTAAATGAGTCATAGGGTTGTCTGCCCTCATTTTTGTAAATGTAGTGTCGACTTTAGAGATCTACCCATGGTCCACGGACCATGGGATTGTATAAATAGAGTGAGGCTCTAAGTTGTAAATAACCAAAGGATAGTCAGGAATGAAGGATGAAGAATTGAGTCTTATCTAAGTGTCAAGTTGAGTCTTTGGGTTGTAGAGTAGGAGAAGGCTCTGCAGCTAAGTGCACAAAGGCCTAGTAGTGCGCAGTTAAGTGCACGGACCCCTGCAGTTGAGTGCGCAGGGCAAGGCGAGTCTGTAACCTTTGGAGAAGTAATAAAGAGAAGTTTTACATCATTTCTGTGTATCTTTTTCCTGTTTTTTACATTGAATGTATTGGATAGAAATTGTATTTCTATTTCTTATATGATGTGTGAACGCATATGAATGTGTTGATAAAGTGAACATAAGATTAAGTGTCTGTTTACGCGAAGATAACTAACTGTTATAAGAAGATAAGTAAGATCCATGTATAACTTGGGGAAGTAGCACAGATGGATGCTAGGGCAGTACAAAATCACCTCATCCCATAGTTAAGGTTGTACGAAGATGATTATAACAGATCTCGAAGGTCTTGCAAGTCAACACAACGCGTGAAGTGACCTACGCGAAGGTATTCACAGTTGGACTAAACCGACCCCTCAGACATCTCAAGGGTGCGAAAACTTGGTTCTAACATCCCCCCATACTGCTTTGGGTCAGACCTCAGTCCCCGCTCCGTAGGCTGTTGCCAAAAGGGCCAGTAGTATAGGGATTTGTTTGGCTAATTAACTCCGAACCTGGGTCAGGCCCACTCAAGCCAACAAATGGTTCCGTTGCTAGGATTGGAATTTTCATAGAGATGTCTGATGTCATATCATTGGAATCCAACTACGAAGGAAATTCAAGGTTGGTTGGACAGAAGAATTCATGAGTTCGTGACACAGGAGAATAGGAATCCGTGACTGGCAAAAGAAGAGTGGTTAGACTACTACATGTACACAAAGATCGACGAAATATTCTTCACATCTTTCCCTACTGATCTGTACGAGTGGATCGTGAAGCTAGCAGATAGCTAAGGAAGGTGGAAAGTTGACAATCCTATTGTGTGGACCCTAGAGTTTGTGTGCATATTGAAAGCATTGGAGAATAAGATTGCGCACGTTGTTGATCACTAGCTCGATCGAATTATAGGAGGATTCATTACTGTGTTCGCGTTAGATACTTCAGCCAGCTATAGCGAAGAGGAGCAATGCTTTCTCAAAGGACGACAAGGTAAGTACGTAAAGTATCTGAATACTTGGATTAAAATGGTATTGTGTGAAAACAGGGTTATGCAATTACCTTGATGTCCGGAGCTACGCGAAGTGGAAAAACCTATAGAAACAAAGGAAGTAAGGGACTAGAGAATAACCCTTTGATTTCACCTCTGCGAGGGGATGAGGAAGAGCTCACGAAGGTCTCACTATGAAGTGCGATCCATTTGATAAGGCAAAGGATTCTGCACATACCACCCCCACCCACACTGCCACCAATTTCATCGCCTTCACCTTCATCTTCACCCGTACCACCTCCACCGCCACCACGAGTCAATATGGCAAGCCCGATAAAGTTGCCTATGTTCAAGGGAGTAGAAAATGAAGATTCAGACCAGTTTTGGTTCATGATAAGAGCCGTATGGGAAGCACAGGGAGTTATAGAAGATAATATAAAGAAAGAAATGTTGGTGAATGCTTTGCAGGATGACACGCTGACCTGGTATATTAAGCATTCTAATGAAAATTTGAATGTGGGAATCGCGGATATCCAAATTGCGCTAAACAAAGAATTTAGCAGGCTGCAGTTAGAAGCGCAGTCGATTATTGGATTCAAAGAGATCACAATGATACTAGGCAAGACTCCTTGGGAGCTGGATCAGAGACTAAAGTGTATGATTCGTAAGGCTAATATGACTTTGACAGATGGACAACACCGCGAATGGTTTGTAGCATCTCTAATGCCGCATTTGAGGAATGCGTTGTCACAATAGAGGTTAACGAATCAGGAAAAGGCCTTCGAGATCGCGATGAGGCTGCATGAAACCCTGATGAAAAATCCTAACTTGGGAGTTTAGTAGATCCACGCATAGTTTAAAAACTTATGCCTTGAGATGTAGAGTCTGAAACAGGACATGACAGCCCAACCAGAAGTGCGCGAAGAGGTGTGGTGCATAAAATGCAAGGGTCAGGGTCATGATAAGGACCACTACCCTATGTTGGCGAATTACCTCATGGGAGGAGGACCGATGCCATTAACGTGGGAAGCACAAGCAGGACCTAGCGTGACACTTGCTTTGTGGTGCACGATTTTTCAAATAGGAGGAAAGCATGCTACGGACAACTACCATTTGTTACAAAAGTACACATAGAATTCGTAACAGTTGTTCTGTAATTTTTGTAGATCGGTTGGACACGATGAGCACACTTGTAGAATCTATGAGCCGATGATGGATAGAACTCCCACCTATAGAGTTCAGGCCAAAACACGGACCCTAGACCAGAGCGTAGGAGTGGCGTGAACCAGATTTCAGGGGTGCGGACGAGGCCGAGGTGGAGGAGGACCTGGAAGAGGTCGCTGACAACTGATATGCTACAATTGCAGAGGGCCAAGAAATTATGCCTATGATTGTACGAAACCAACACGTCCATCATGTCTGTATTGTACCTTTTTTTATCATGAGACGAAAGATTATCCTACGTTGATAGCTAGGATATGCGACAAGGGAGCGCTACCATCTCCCCCGACTCGGAACCTGTAGATGATGAGGTCTGAGCTGCCCAAGGAAGATCCAAATGTGAACATTTTGCTCTTAAGTGGAATCGCGATGGGAGATGATAAAGGAAAATAGCTCAAAGATAATACTTGGGTTTGCAAGGCTCCGATGAAAGAGGTAGAGTTTGATTTGGAGAGTGCTAAGGAAACCTTCATGGAAGCTAAGAAGAGCTACAGTGATGCCTCCACTTCAGAAAGAAAAGATAGACTGAAGCTAGAAATGGACCCATCTATGCTTACGACATTCCTAAAAACATGCATGAAGCTACTGCATGATAGTAAGGCTATAAAAGGATTGCAGGAACTCATTAACAGATGTGCTGGGATTGCGCCAGAAGAACTACAAGTAGTCCAGAAGATTGGAAAACACAAGACTAGGATAGAGAGAGAAATGAGGCTAACCATGTAGATTGGAGAATATGAGATGGACCCATTAATTCTGGATTTAAGATCAGACACGAATGTTTTGCTAAAGTAGACATGGGAGCGCATGGGGAGGGCTACATTGTAATGGTCTCCTATTCAACTGCGAATGGAAAACCAATAGAAGATAATACCCATGGGATGATTGTAGGGAATCACTGTGGATGTTGAGGGATCAATAACGCTAGCAAACTTTGAAGTGATAGAGATTGTTGATGACAACAATCCCTACCCCATGCTCTTAGGAATTGATTGGGCCACTGACATGAATGGGGTGATTAATCTGAAGAAGTGCAAGATGATTTTTGAGAATAAGTCTCTGCGTGTAGTTATACCCTTAGACCCTGCTGAGGGATCGCGCTAAACCGAGCCGGTGCGCGACTATGAAAGTGACGATGATTCGGACTACATCTACAAAATAACCGTGTGAGAGGAAGATGGGTTAAATCCCACTGCAGACAGATGGATCTCATGGGAGCGTGAAAGCTCCTGTACTTCAGATTCGGATGAGGAGATAGAACGATGGCAAAACCGGTTACATGAGGTAACCGCACGTAATTGTAACATGATGACAAGGTCACTACATTGTGTATCGATAGAAGTGAGATATCTGCCTACGTATGATGGTTTAGGTGAGGTATATGCTTTCTTGGACAGATTCGAAAGGGAGGTGCCAAGAAAAGCAACATTTCCAGGCCTTGATTTGGGTACTGCACGCTATGCTCACAAGGTGGTTGGGTACGCACCGAGGAAGCTTTGAGGACTGGCGCGAATGTAGGAGAATTATGCGCACATGGTATGGGAAACCTATAGTTTGATTGGAAGATAAATAAAATGGATGGTATGGTCCGTGCACACATCTGTCTAGGTGGGTATAGACATATGGTAAACAACCTGTGTGGATACACATGAACTGCGCGTTGGGAAATACGGTCAATAAGCTTCTGTTGGGTGGGGGGGGGGAATGCACGAATGGTTCCTCAAGTTGGAATGATAGAGTGTGGAGAGAACGAGCATGCATAATGTTATCCACGTGGAAGCATTTAACGAGATGTGCAAAGTGTTGAGCTAGGTATATAATGCGCAGCAAAGTGATTGGGACCTATGCATACTAACAATTTTATTGGCTTATAGGGTGATGTGCAAGAAACTGACGGGACAAATGCCTTCTAGGCTGGCCTATGGAGTGAACACTGTAATGCTGATGGAGTCTATCATGGCTAGTTCGCGCATAACAACACCCACGGATATGACGGATCGCAGAGCCTTGGAAGAATGTATCATGTAGCTGGATGAAGAAGAACGCTTGGGACCTGATGAAGAGATCCAGCAATGTGATCTTAGGCTCCAAGAACTGATGAAAGAAAAAGTTCGGTCAATGGAAAAGAGCGCCATGACGTAAGAAGAAGTCAAGAAGCTTGAGGAAGGAATAAAGAAGGACTTTCTTGATAAAAAAGGTCATGGTGATAAGATAGGATGCGTACGGTTTTGTTGACAAGTTTAGGAGCTACCACCGAGAGTTGATCAATTTGATGCCTTGGATTAGGCTGTATATTACTAAAGGGATCACCAAAAGTGACTTGATGCAGATAGTAAAGTTAAAAGGTAGACTTTTCCCAGAAAAAGTGATTGATGGTCGGTTGAAGCCATGTTGTTATACAACAAAATGACCCCCTCATCAGCTTAGAGGGGAAAGACATGATAGCTGAAGTAAAGACCAAGATGACAACCCTTGTTTCCACACTAATGCTCACTAAACACTAACATCAAGCTTTATAAAGCATGTTGTCAGTGTTTAGCCAGCATTAGTGTGGAAACAAGGCTTATGATCTTGGTCTTTACTTTAGCTATCATGTCTTTCCCCTCTAAGCTGATGAGGGGGTCATTTTGTTGTATAACACTTGGGGTAGAAGTCCAAAGCTGAGTGCATAGATCCCTATAGCTATGTGCATAGAGGCCTGGGGTAGAAGTCCGCAGATGAGTGAACGGACCCCAAAAACTGTGTGTGCAGGGTGGTTAGAGTCTGTAAAGAATATTTGAAGCATCAATAAAGAGAATCATTCTGGAATTATCTATATATGATATATTTTACTTCTATAATAAATGCATATGATTATGTTATGATGAATGTTGAGTTTATGTTTTAATGTTGTATTGATGCTTGAATCCACATGTTTTGCTTTGTTATATGAACGCAAGTAAGAATATTTGTTTACGTGAAGATCATCTTAATTCATATTGAGGTTATCAGATACTTAAGCTAATCTGGGTAAATACATAAGTAAGAGTAATTACAGAGGTGCGTAAGTGTCTGATTTTCCTATCTAGGGTATGTAAAGGACAGTCGTAGACCTTCGCGAAGGTTTAGAAGATGACTAAGAGGAGTATCAGGGCTTATCGACCTATGAAAAGGAAGGTTTAGGGTATAAAACGAAATCACTACCATCTTTGGGTGTGGAAACTTGGTTCCTGCATCCCTCCATACTGCTTTGGGTGACACTGAGACTTTAGTCTGCGCTCCGCAGATTGATGTCGAAAGGGCTAGTAGTGTAGGGGTTTTCTTGGCTAATTAATGGTTAACCTTGGTCAAGGCCCATCAAGCCAACAAATGGTTCTGTTGCCAGGACCGGGATCTGCATAAAGAGATTTGTGATGTCACATCACTGGAATCCAACTAAGAAAGAGATCAAAGACTATTTGGATAGAAAGATCCACAAATTTGCAGTGCAAGAGAACAAGAATCGCAATTGATGAAAGAAAATTGGTTGGATAGATATCTATACACAGAGACACACGAAATCTTCTTATGTTCCTTCCCTGTCGAATTAAATGAGTGGATCGCAAAATTGGCAGACGACCAAGGAAGGTGGAGTCTCGACAATCCAATAGTTTGGACCCCAGAGTTAGTGCAGATATTGGAATCCTCCGAAGATAAGATTGCACACGTTGTCGATTATTGTCTTGATCGTATCATAGGAGTTTTTGTGACAGAGTTTGTGGTTGATACTTTGGTTAGTTACAACGATGCTTCTTCAAGGGACCACGAGGTAAGTATTTAAGGTCTTTAAATACTTGGATTAAAATGATCTTGGCTTGCTGGGCCTGACCCAAGTTCAGAAGTGATTTAGCCAAACAAATCCCGAAAGTACTGGCCCTTTCAGCAACAGCCCGCGGAGAACAGACTGAGGTCTCACCCGAGGTAGTAAGGGAGGGTGCTAGAACTAGGTTTCCGCACCCTAGGGATGTCTTGATGAGGTCTAGAAAGGTCACGGACCAATCCTGCGTGCTTGCACTGTTCCGCGTAGCCATTTCACCTTCACGTAGCTCTGTATAGAGCACAAAGGGGCACTGTCTAGATCCTTTATCCTTACTATGTTATTATTATAGATCTGGATTAATTTCATGGGCCCATTAGCCTTATCAATTATTCAAAATTCATAACAAGTGTGTGCAATCATAAACTGTAAAGAGATCCATAAGAATATAACAGAAGCATAAACACATAGATCTATGAATAGATGCACAATATTTCAGAATCAACTTATCTTTTATTAAACTTATGTTCCATTACAATCCCAACTCCGCCCTGCGCACTCAGCTACAGGGGTCCGTGCACATAGCTGCGGACTCTACCAGGCCTTTGCACACTTAGCTGCAGAGCCTCTTTCTACTACTACAGCCCAAGACTCAGACTTATAGACTCAGAATGAAATCTTTCTTCAAAAACTGATCACACTTAAGATCAAGACTTTAACTCCCTTCTACACTTAGAGCCTTACTCTATTTATACATTCCCATGGTCTGCGGACCGTGGGTAGGCCGACACATTCTATATTAAATTACAATATTTTAGGGTGAACAACCCTAGACTCTCGCGCTCCGCACCCACATTTCGCGGGGTCTTTACATTACTTTTGACCATAATTTATGCTACAAGCCCCAAAAATCCTCTATGGGGGGATCTGCTACCCAATAGGCCCCCAACACAATCATCGTGATTTGTCTTGAGTCACTCGGCTGGTGCGGTGATCTTTGCTCGGAGTCCATCCAGCAACCTTTGTGCTTCGCAGAAATCTACCACACATTCCTCCACTATCTACTGTATCAATTGTGCGTGAATCTCTGATGCATCGTTATCAAAGGCACCCTCTTGCCTTTGCTCATATGTATCTTGCACTGGGCCAGCTTCCCCTCGATCATGGCGGTGACTGTGAATGCTTCCTTGAGCCAAGGCTGGATGCATTCTTTAAGCACTTCTTCTTTCTGACACGCGGCTTCCACCTATGCCTTTAGAGACTGGGCCTCCCTCATCTTCGCTAGCCACTGAGTAAGGGTGACCGTCTGCGTGGTCCCCCGGACATTGTCATAGGCCTGCTGCAACTCCTGCGCTTTTGTCTCTAACCGTTGTAGCGTTGGGCATTCCTACAGTGAAGTGAGGGTTACGAGTGACTAATCTAACAAGCTTGTGCAATCCTATATGATGTGCTCTATTACTTCCAACCCTGATTGAATGGCATGGTCCCGCTGCTCTCTGATTTCTGGTGGTGTAGAGGATTGCACCTTCAGCCTCAGCTTCGTGATCTACAAGTTGAGGTCCAACTTGATCCTTGTTGCTTCCTCCTTTGCCTCGCTGAATCCACTGGCCAGTTTGTGGATCCGTATACCTACTGGTAAATCTGCTACAATCTCTAACTCGGGGATGTGAGGACATGCTTCCTCGACAATTTGCTCCAATTTCTGAGATTGTGCTATCGCTTCATTGCGTTGGAGGCTCAGCTACTCGATGTTGATTCATTGTTCACTGAGCATTTGTACTATGTCCCCTTCCCTAGCGCAGAGCTTTGTCGTCGCTCCATCTTGCAGCTGGTATAATATCTCTCACGGAAGGGCAGCCAAGTTTAGTCCAAGTCCCTTGAGCCGACCTACCGCGACTCTGTCCTCTGTGTTGTCCGTTGTCAGTGCTCCTTCCGGCAACGCAACGGTATTATCCATTTTGGCTGGTAGCAACTACTCAGTTGTTGATGTACCCATAGCCCCGTAGGCAGCTACCATTCCCTGCTATGGGGGCTGCACCTGAAGTTCCTAGAGTTGCGTCCTGAGTGCCCCCAACACATTCTATTGCTCCTGCATTGACTCCTAGAGCACCTCCCTGTTGACTTCACAAACGGTGTCACCAATGTTGTATAGGTCATCCTCGGTCAGTGTAATTGGCTCCCCATCCAACTTGGAAGCCTTGGTATTCTTCCGTGGCCCTGTTCATTTTGTCACATGTAGCCATTTCAATTATGTAGAGGTGGTGCTTGTGTCCACGCCTTCCATCGTATCATCTGTCCCATGCCCTGTGGTCAAGTTCGGGCCTCTCTCTTCCTATGTCGTAGCGGCCCCTACTACTACTGTCTTTTCTGTGGCGGCCTTCGCTACTTCCTGGGATGCTCGTACTTCTTCAACTAGTTATTCGTTCTGCTTTTGTTGTGCTACCATCTTGGTAGCAGCCGTCTATTTTCCAATCATCATGCACCACTAGATTTGGTACATGCCATTCTGGTGGCCATGTGTCGAGCACCACAAAAACAACGTCATCTATTCTGATGAAGGGGAGTTTGGTCCACTTCTGCTTTGGATCCTTCTGCACCTTGATATACACATTGTGCATATCTGCTTTAAAGTCTGCAAAGCTCTTCAGACTGTCATATACCAAGGTGCATAGGTGCGGCCATTTGTTGATCCACAGTCGTACGCTCGCCTCCATCAATACCCATAAGATCTTGGTTTCTTGGATTCGCGTGGCATCCTTCGTCGCCCATAGTGACGCGTATTTTGCTGCCTCTGGCCAATCTTGGTCAAGGGGAGGAAACTGACTATCCTTAGGCAATTCACCTGTAACCAACAAGATGGATAAGAGCAACCACGCATAGTGGAAGGTCTTACCCTACTCTTGGGCCTCCCTGCAGTTCATCAGGAACTCATCGCAGAGGAATTGTGCCCAGTTGAATCGTACCCCTTCTGCGCATTTCTCGGCAAACGCGATGACTGTTGTTGGTACCTCATTGCCACGACATTTTCTCATCACCATTCCTACCAACAACTGGGTAGCGACGTAGACCCCTTTGTTCTAAATAGTAGTAATAATGTAACCCTTCTGCTTTTTCTCCAACTTATATTCCTTTTTCATGGCCTCCGCAATCGCCAAGTCTCCACTTGTGCCAGCTATTTTCGCGGGGTCCCTTCCTATATAGGGAAGCCGAGAAATCCTATGAATGAGCTTTGCCATGATGGAAATGGGCTCCTCCAGCCACAAGTACCCATCATGCACCAGGAAAAGTAGTTGCCTGATGACAAATATCGTGATTGGGGCCTGATGAAAGTGTGGAATTGATAGGAGGTGGAGTAGCCTAGCCTCCTCCACCCCGCGTAGCCATGTCCATGGCTGTAGTGTTTTAACCGCCCCCTCCGTTCTTTGTTCCATCAGCTGGCTAGTTTCCAAATGAGGGAACTTCTCACTATCCGTGAGGTCCCAGTCTTCAAACTTCATAGTGGGTACACGGCCCACAGCCAAACCTTCAAACAGAACTCGCTCAGGGAGGAATGGAGTGTTGAGTGTGCTTTTAACGACATCCAAATATTTAGGTACCTTTACCCTCCCTTTCTGTCGAGGGACATACTTGGGCAAATTTGCTGTGGCGCACACTGGCTGGATGTCTTCTTCCATCTCTTCTACAAAGGTCTGAGGATCCTCCTCCTCATCATCGCTCTCAATATTAACCATTTTTCCCTTTTCTTCCATCGACAGTTTGTCGAACCGCAGATTTCGTGGAGACATTGGACCGGTCCTGCTGCTTGAGGGTCCTTTTTAGGCTTCGGCGTCAGGGGTGATTTAGGGATTTCTGGTGCATCCCCTACCGGTGGTATAGAACTCTACATGGCTCCCTTGGTTGTTGACATTATTCTGATCAGGGAACCCTGTGTCTCCTTTGGCAATGCTTCAAACCACGAACTTGCTCTTATAACCTCCAAATTTGTCAGGTTCATGCCCGCTTGATAATGTAACAACGTAATTCACAAAATGCCAAGGGTTGTTCGGTGGAGGGCCACCTGTGATTTACAGGCCCTTTTGAATTCAAATTCGACCGTTCCCCCTAGATTTGGCTCATTAATGTGAGACTGGCGACAGATAGTCCCAAATCTAGCTCTGACTTTGTGTCTTAATTTCTCGTCGTCCACTCCTTATTGTCTTAAATTAGCCATCTTGTCATGAATAGTGACACCAAGGGTCACTTTCCAGCCTATCCGTGCAACACTGCAGTCCCTTGTGCGCGAACGTGCCCTGTGCATCATACTGATCCTACACGCAACTTCCGTGTCACGCGGCTCCCATATAGACTTGTTTATAGTCCCGCACTCTCTTTCAAATGCTTGAAGCACTGAGACTATGCTTCCTATGGATAGTCAAGTGGTTGCACTACTAGTGTGAGGCTTCAAGTCACCTTTCAATCCAGTCCACGGGCCTCCCTTAGTTACCCTCGCGCCCATCAATGCCTCGCGTTCTTCCTTATGTGATGCGCTTCCTTGATGACTTTGTCTGATAAGGTGTGGTCCCAGCCATGGTATTAAAGCCAAAAACTCTCATCGATAATCTTCTAGTGCGGTGGTAGGGTTGCCCATACGTGGCCCCGTCCTTCTGTTAATGCATAATGCTTGCGAGATTTTGGTTTCCAACTTTCTAATATCCTCATCCATTAATATGCTTTCCTGCTTTAGTCACACCCAATCTTCTTCGAGTTCGTGAAGCTCAAGGTTCCATCACTGAATGGCTTCTTGAATCTACATATGTTCATCCTCGTGCGGCTGCATAATCTCTTCGCTCTGGTCCCTGTGCGCTATCACAATTATAGGAGTGATTGCGTGAGGATTCTTTCCCAAATCTATGACCTGGACTCTGCCCCTTTTCTTTGAAACCATTTCCATGCTTAGGTTCTTGCACAAGGCCCTATAGGCCCATCAGACCACTGTCATGCGCAGGTCCCAATTAGTTCGTCCCATCTGGTAGACTATGTTCATGATTCCACATAGTTTTTTGAAGGCTCCAACATGGAATTTTTATCGCTTTTCCTGTTGTCGCGTCGGGTTCTGATTTTTGATCCATAGTCTGGGATGTGCTTGCATAGCACACATCTGCACCCATCGACACAGGTGGGCACGTAGACTGCTTTGTCCTGGTTGCCTAGCTCGCATTCGACATTGGGGACTTCCAAATCGTAAGCACATTCGTCTTCTACATTCGTGCCAGTTCCCCATAGTCTTCTGATGTGTACTCCACCATCACGGGGGTGTCGCACATAATGCCCATTCCAGTGCATCGTACCATTACTATTCCGGTACTGCATTTTCAAATTTGTCTAAGAATTCATCCACTCCTGTTACCCCATCATATGTTGGCAGATCCCTTGCTTCGGTCGTCACGCACCGCAGTGATCTAATCATCATGTTGCAATTAAGTGTTGTCACTTCGTGCAACCGATTCTGCTAGCGTTCTATCTCTTCATATGAATCTGAAGTAGAGGAACTGTCATGCTCCCATGAGATTCTCCCATCTGTAGTCGGGTTTACCCGATCCTGGTCTTGCGTTGTCATATGGTAAATGCAATCCAACTCATAAGCGTTGTCATCATCCAGGACAGGATCAGTGTAGCGTGCTCCTTCGGCTAGATCTAGCTAAACAACTATGCGTAGAGACCTTTTCTCAAATATCATCTTCCGCTTCTTCAGGTTGATGGCTCCATTCATATCAGTGGCCCAGTCAATTCCTAGCAATGCAGGGTAAGGGTTGTTTTCATCCACAATCTCTATTACCTTAAAGTCCGTCTGCATGCTTGTGCCTTCAATATCCACTGTTACCCCTTGCAACCTTCCCATGGGTAAGAGATTTTGTTAGTTCACCATTCGTAATTGAATAGGGGACCTCTGCAATGTGGGCTTGCCCATGCGTTCCCATGTATGCTTTGGTAACACATTTGCGCCCGAGCCCAGGTATAGAATTACCTGATCCATTTCATATTCGCCAATCTACGCCGTCAATCTCATTTCTCTCCCAGTGCACAATGCATGTTTTCCCAGCTTCCAGACTACACGCAATTCCCCTGACCCTGCACACTTAGTTATCAACTCCTGTAATCCATTAACCACCTTATTATCACATAACAATTTCATGCATGTCTCTAAAAAGGTAGTTAGCATAGAAGGATCCATCCCTGTCTCTGGTTGATCCTTACTACCTGGAGTACAAGCCTCCGTGAACCTCTTCTTGGCTTCCGTAAACGTCTCCTTTGCACATTCCAAGTAAAACTTAGGTTCCTTTGTAGGAGCCTTGCGAAGCCACATATCTTCCTCAGGCTGCTTCCCCTTGTCTTCCCCTATGGTCACGCCACTTCTGAGCATCACATTCACGTTGGGGTCTTCTTCATGTGGTTCAAACCTCATCATTTGGATATTCTGAGTCGGAGTAGGTTGTAATACCCCTTTCTCACGCATTTGTGCGATCAACGTAGGATAATCTATCATTTCATGATCAAAATGGGAACATTACGAACAAGATATTATGGTTGGGTTGGTACAATCGTGAGCGTAGTGCCCTGGTCCTCCACAATTGTAACAGATTAACTATCCTCGGCCCCTTCCTAGCCCCATTCCTCCTCGTCCTCGACCTCGGCCCTGAAATCCAGTGCATGCCATCCCCGTGGCTAGGTCGAGGCCTCGCATTTCCGTCTGCATTCTATATGCTGGGGTCCGCTCCATCATTAACTTGTAGTTGCGACAAGTATGCTCGTCGTGGCCCACTGATCTACAAAAATTGCAAAATAGATGTTGGGGAGTCTGTGTATACTTCTGCAACAAATGAAAGTTGTCTGTCATGTGCTTTCCTCCTATCTGACAGATCGCACACCATAGTGCGGGTGCCGCACTTGGCCTTGCCTGTGCCTATTGTCTCAATGGCATTGGCCCCCCTCTTGCCAAGTAGTTCACGAATACTGGTTAATGGTCTTTGTCATGGCCCTGGCCTTTGCATTTTATGCACCACACTTCTTCACATGCCTCTGGCCATGGTGCCCTATCTTGCTTCAAACTCTGCATCTCCAAGCATAGGTTCTGCAGTTGCACGTGTATCTATTCGACTCCCAATCCTAGATCCTATATTGGTTTTTCATGCAACCTAATTGCCATTTCCAATGCTTCTACCTGGGTCAAAAGCTTCTGTTATGACAACGCCATCCTCAGGTGTGGTGTCAAAGATGCCACAAAACACTTGCAGTGCTGCACATCTGTTAGCGTCATATTAGCCTCCTCAATCGTACTCTTCAGTCTCTGATATAGATCCCAGGGGGTCTCGCTTGGAAGCATTGCGATCTCTTTAGACTCGATGATTGACTGTGTCTCTAATTTCGGCCAGCTAAATTCTCTATTCAGCACATTCTGGATCTCTGCTATTCCTGCATTTGGGTGATCATTCGAGTGCTTGATATACCAAGTCAGCGCGCGATCCTGCAACGTGCTCACCAATGTGGTCTTCTTAATGTTGTCATCCATGACCCCTTGTGCTTCCCACAATGCTCTTACCACAAACCAGAACTGGTCTGGATCCTCTTCCCTACTCCTCTAAATATGGATAGCTTGAACGCGCTCACCATGCTGAACTATCGGGGTGGTGGAGGTGGGGTGGGTGAAGATGGAGGTGAAGTGGGTGAATATGGAGGTGAATTAGGTGAAGTGGGTGAAGGCATAAGTGGAGGTGATAACTACAGAATGAGCTACCTTATCAAACTGACCACACTTCTTGGGGAAACCCGAGCGCGCTCTTCCTCACTTGCTCACAAGGTAAAATTAAAGGAATATTTCCTAACCCTTCAATATCTTTGTAGATCTTTCCGCTCTGTGTCGTTCCAGACATTAATGTATTTTCATAACCCTCTTTTCACATAACAACATCTTAATCCAGGTATTCAGGGATTTGATATACCTACCTCATGGTCCCTTGAGAAAACATTGTTCTGCTTCGGTATAGCTCACAGTCGTGTCTACCGCAAACTCAGTGATAAATCCCCCTATTATCCGATCGAGCCAATGGTCCACAACCCCCATGATCTTATCTTCTGATACCTCTAGTCTATGCACTAACTCCAGAGTCCACACTATCGGCTGATTGAGCTTATACCTTCCCTAGCTATCGGCTAACCTCGCGATCCAATCATACAACTCTGAAGAGAAGGACGCGAAGAAGATCTCATGGATTTTCGTATATATGTAGCGATCCAACTACCTGCTCTCAGATATCTGCGGAGTTCTGTTTTCCTGTGTCATGGACTCATGAAGCTTCTGATCCAACCAATCTTCAATTTCCTTCTTCATAGGGTTCTAGTGTTCCAATATCAGACATCCCTTAGGCAGATCCCAGTCCCGTCAATGGAACCATTTGTTGGCTTGTTGGGGCTTGACCCAGGTTCAGAAGTGATTTAGCCAAACAAATCCCGAAACTACCTACCCTTTCAACAATAGTCCATGGAGCACGGACTGAGGTCTCACCTAAGGTAGTAAGGGAGGGTGTTGGAACTAGGTTTCTACACCCTAGGGATGTCTTGATGAGGTTTGGAAAGGTAGCGAACCAATCCTATGCGCTTGCACTGTTCCGCGTAGCCGTCCAACCTTTGTGTAGCTCTGTACAGAGCGCGAAGAGGTGATGTCTAGATCCCTTATCCTTACTATGTTATTATTATAGATCTGACTTAATTTTGTGGGCCCATTAGCCTTATCAATTGTTCAACATTCATAACAAGTGTGCGCAATCATAAACTGTAAAGAGATGCATAAGAATATAACAGAAGCATAAACACATAGATCTATGAATAAATGCACAATATTTTAGAATCAACTTATCTTTTATTAAACTTATGTTCTGTTACAATCCCAACTCCACCCTGTGTACTCAACTGCAGGGGTCCACGCACACAGCTGCGGACTCTACCAGGCCTCTGCGCACTCAGATGTAGAGCCTATTTCTACTACTACAACCCAAGACTCAGACTTATAGACTCAGAATGAAATCTTTCTTCAAAAACCCATCACACTTAAGATCAAGACTTAAAATCCTTTCTACACTTAGAGCCTCGCTCTATTTATACATTCCCATGGTCTACGAACCATGGGTAGGCTGACACTTTCTATATTAAATTACAATATTTTAGGGCAGACAACCCTAAACTCTCGCGCTCTGTGCCCGCATTTTTCAGGGTCTTTACATTACTTTTGACCAAAATTCAGGCTACAAGCCCAAAAATTCGCTATGGGGGGATCCGCTGCCCAACAGTTATGCAACTACCTTGATGTTTAGAGCTACACGAAGTGGAAACATGTTTAGGGATAGAGGGAAAACAAGCCTTGAATATAGTCCACTGATTGGACATCCTCTTAGTGATGACAAGGAACAACACAGGCTTCTCCACAGAGCGTTGTTCAATTGATAAGACAAGGGTTCCCACGAATACCCCATCCATCCACACCACCTCCATATTGACCTCCACTGCATATGCCTTCGCCCACACCACCACCACCTCCGCCACCGTCCAATATGGCAAATTTAGTAAAATTTCTTATGTTCAACGAGTCGAGAGCTGAGGACCCGAACCAATTTTGGTTCATCGCAAAGGCTGTATGGGAATCTCAGGGTATTATAGATGGTTAGATGAAGAAATAAATGTTGGTTACTGCTTTCCAGGAACACGCACTAACATGGTACATAAAGTACTACACTGATAACCCAATGGCTTCATTAGCCGATATTCAGACCGCAGTGAATAAGGAGTTCAGTAGGCCTAAATCTGAAGCTCAATCAATTGTGGGATTCAAGAAGATCATGATGAAACTTGGGGAGACACCCTGGGATTTGGATCAAAGGTTGAAGTGCACAATCTGTGAAGCTAACATGAATCTTATAGATGGGAAGCACTGCGAATGGTTTGTGGCTTCACTCTTGCCTCATTTGAGGCTTTATTTATTGCAACAAAAGATTGGGACCCAGGAGGAAGCCCTGGAGACTAAAATGAGATTGCATGAGATGCTATTGCATGATGCTAATTTGGGAGTTCAGCATATTCATGCACAATTTCACAACCTGTGCCTAGAATTTTAGAGTCTAAAGAAAGATAGAGAAGTTCAGCTAGAGGTGCGCAAAGAAATTTGGTGCCTGAAATGCAAAAGCGAAGGGCATGACAAAGATCATTGTCCACTCTTTGCGAATTATGTTGTATCAGGGGGGCTGATGCCTCTGAGGCTGGAAGCTCAAGCAAGGCCAAGTACAAGGCCTGTGCTATGGTCTGCTATCTGTCAAGTAGCTAGAAAACATGTCACAAACAATTTCCATTTGCAGCAGAAATTTGTAAATACACCGCGACAGCTCTTCTGCAACTTCTATCAATCAGTGGGTCATGATGAGCATAATTTGCGTATCTATGAGCTAATGATGGATAGAATGCCCACATATAGGGTGCAGGTAGAAACTTGGCCTTCGGACCAAGGCGCTGGGGAGGCACGAGGCGAAAATCAGGGGCGCGGACGAGGCTGAGGTGGAGGAGGACCTGCTAGAGATCGAGGACAGGTTATTTGTTACAATTGTGGAGGATCGAGACACTATGCGTGAGAGTGCATGAACCCAACACGTCTTTCATGTTGATATTATACTCAGTTTGACCATGTGATAGAGGATTGCCCTATATTATTAGCTAAGATACACAAAAAGGGGGCGCAACCTCAGCAAGCAACTCAAAACCTACAGATGATGAGAGTTGAGCCTCGTGAAGAGGATCCTAAAGTAAATATTGTGTTGCGGAGTGGAATGAAAACTGGAAAAGATAAGGGGAAGTAGCCTAAAGAAAGTGAATGGGTAAAAAGGAGACTGGGTTTGATCTAGAGTGTGCAAGGGAAACGTTTTTGGAAGCAAAGAAAAGCTTCGCTGAGGCCTCTACCTCAAGAAGTCAGGATAAGCCAACTGAAGAGATGGACCTTTCCATGCTTACTACTTTCTTGGAGACCTGTATGAAGCTACCGCATGATAGCAACGTTGTGAAAGGACGGCAGGAGCTGATAAACAAATGCGCTAGAAAATAAAATGCTCTTGATGGACACGTGTAGTCAGGAAGATTGGTAAGCATAAGGCAAGAACAGGGCGTGAGATGAGTCTCACTGCACAAACAGGAGAATATGAGATGGATCAAGTTATTCTGAATCTAGGGTTGGACGTGAATTTCTTTCCTAAATAGACATGGGAGAGGATGGGGAGACATGTGCTGCAGTGGTCTCCGATTTAGTTAAGAATGGAAAATCAGTAGAAACTCATCCCCATGGGAATATTGCAAGGAGTGATAGTTGATATTGAGGGCGCCAGCGCATTGGCTGATTTTGAAGCGATAGATATTGTGGATGACAACAATCCTTACCCTTCGCTCCTTGGGATCGATTGGGCTACTTACATGAATGGGGTAATCAATTTGAAGAAGCAGAATATGATATTTGAGAAGAAAGCCCTCCTTGTAGTAGTGCCACTCGACCCTATAGAAGGACCGCGCTATACTAAACCAATCCATGATTATGAAAGCGATGATGATTTGGACTAGATTTATAAGATAATGGTGTGAGATCAGGATTGTGTGAATCTGATAGTAGATGGACGCATTGCCTGGGACCATGAAAGTTCATGCACATCAAATTTAGATGAGGAGTTGGAGTACCAGCAAAACCCACTACATGAAGTATCTATGCGGTGTTGTAATATGATGACCAAGTCACTATGCTGTGTATCATCAGAGGTAATAAGTCTACCTTATTATCATGATTTAACTAATGTCGATAAATTTTTGGATGCATTCGACAGGGAAGTTCCAGAGAAGCATCACTTCTAGGCCTTGGATTAGGCACTGCATGCCACACCTAGGAGATGGTGGGGTATGCACAAAGATAGTTTTGATGATTGGCACATGTACAGAAAGATGATGAGATTACATTTTGGTCACCCGCAAGTTCGGCTGATAGAGAAATATGATGGAAGGGATGATCTATGCAATCACCTAGCCAAATGGACTAAGGTTTATGGAGCAGAGCCTCAGCCTGAATGGGTGCATCTGTTTTGTCATACTTTGGATGTAATACTGATGAATTGGTACTTGGAAATAGAGCTCCACCATGGCACTGAAGAATGGGATGTTTTGCAACAGGGGTTCTTGATGATGTTTAGCTTTGAGGATGGATTTGAATGTATTGATGAAGCATTGGAGGAACTCAAGGCAACGATCTTCAAAATAATGGAGGATCCTTTGGAATTAATTCAACTGGATTGGACCACCCCACTGCACAACGTTTTGGAGTGCTACAATGTGACTGCCAAAGAAGAGGATGAGGATTTGAGGAACATTAATATCCCAGAGACTGAAGGTCGCCGGGAAGTTGAAGGATCGAAAATTGAAAATCCAGATATCACTACGCCGTTAAAAACTAGACATGTGAACATTGGGATAGAGACGGAGCCAAAATTTGCAAAGATTGGGGACTATTGGGATAATGCAACAATAGATAAGGTCATTGAATTTCTCCGCGAGTATCAAGACTTGTTCCGTACGTATTTTTCATATTTGAAAGGGATAGTAGGGGACCTGGGAGTTATGAAAATTACATTGAAACTGGATGTGAAGCCGATCAAGAAAAGACCTTATCACCTCAACCCCAAGTATAAATAAAAGGTCCATTTAGAATTGGATAAAATTCTTGCAACAGGTATTATTGAACTGGTTGAAGAATCTGACTGGGTGAGCCCAATAGTAGTTCAGGAAAAGAAGTAGAAGGATGAAATAAGGATATGCATAGATCTCAGGAAGTTGAATGAAACATGCGTACATGATCCCTTTCAAATTCTGTTCGCTGACGAAGTGTTGGATAATGTAGGAGGACATGAAGCATATTCATTCACTGATTGGGTTCTCGAGGTACCATCAGATCAAGATCGTTCCTGAGGATAGAAGTAAGACAACCTTCGCCACTGAGTGGGGGTGTTTTTAGTATATTATAACGCCTTTTGGACTGAAGAACATACCGACGATCTTTTCACACGTAGTCATCACGACGTTTAAGGACTTCATTCACAAGTTTTTGGAGGTATAATTTGACGATTGGACGGTGTTTGGGCTAGTGAAATGCCATGTAGCCAGCCTATGATTGATGTTGGATACATGCCAGAGTGATCCATTAATGAAAAAGGTATTATAGACTATGTGTGAATTCACTTATGTTACTTGATGCAACGAATCAAAAATATTGCGAAAACATAAACACATAAGCAAAATGAAAACACATTTAAACACATCAACACAGCCAAATTTAATAAAGGAGTTCACCAGAATTTCTGGCTACATCTCCTGGTCCTTTTGCTTCCAATGTTGACCTCTTTATTTTGTCTTCAAAATGTTGTTACAGGTATGATCTCGAAAATAGAGTCTCAAATTAGAAAATAGACATCACCACTACGTCCAACTCGAAATTTCGAGTCAAACGAGTATAAACTCGACCATATTTGGCCACAGTGACCTCCAGACCCCCTGGAAAGTCAAAAACCACCTCTATACCTGCAAAAACCACCTATGCCTGTGAGAACACCACTCTCTGCAATTAAAATCCGCTTTCGGGATGCGCGTTGTGGTATGGTGGGTTCGGCACTTGCGTAAACTTAAATATAAGTTGGGTAGCTTGAATACCAAGATCCACCGCTTGGTATATTGGTTATTGAACTTGTGTTAAGGTGTTGGTATATATAAGAGGAGGTCAGTGAGTCGAAACCCCCGCCCGACACTCTGGCATTTTACATGGCAAATATATGGTTATATATATATCGCAATATATATGTTACGATATAATATATGACATATGACTTGTATGGTGGGCACATATATTCATATGGTTTACAACTATGGTGATTGGTCTAGCGGTTATTATATACACCAAATGTTAAGGGACTGGTGGTCGTGGGGTCAACCCCGACGTTCGGCCCTTTTTTGGTGGTTAACACCTATCCACCATAAATGCCATATCTACATCATTACAAACAAGTGATACATAGATCATCTGGTGAGTAGAATCTGGTGAAGTCTTAGCCTTTCTGGGAGGTCAGGGGTTTGATCCTCCCTGACCCCCAAAATTTTGGGATTCATGCCAACATTAGGCAAATCTGGGCTGCCACGTGTCAACAGTGGATTAGCCCATGTGAACCAATCAAAAACTGCCATGTCACCTTCTCTACGTCATCCAAGACATATGGCACATTCCCAGGATGACACGTGTCCTGCTGATGTAAGCATTGACTATAGACCTGTTGACTTTGACTTTCCTTTGACTTTTGACTTTTCCTCTTTTTCCCTAGTTGGCCTTGAACTTTGACTAGCCTTAACTTCTTCATTCAAACTCGGATTTACGCATTGTTCACACCATTGGAATCATATCAACGAGCACTTCGATTTGATTCAACTTTCAACTAAATTTGAAGAATTTGATCTGAAGGTAAAACTGAATCCATTTTGGATCACTCCTCCACACTAGAAGCTTTTGGACCACCAAAAGTTGGTTTTAGTTGTTGAGTAAGTGAGGATAAACTTCCTTCACTTTCCAATCTCTATCCATCATGCTTTACTTGGATTTGTACCTTTGAGTCCAACTCAAAGATACTCAACATTTCCCCATCACAAAGTCCTTATCCTCCTATCAAGAACTGTGTTCTCCTATAGATCATTGACATACTTGGGCAGAAGATCTTCAATGGAAGGTAGCTGACCTTTCTCTTCGAGATCTTAAATTAATGAAGGCTCATACAATTGCAAGTTTTCAACATTTACGACAGAATAGATCTGCATATAAGCTAGTAGATCTAGGTGGAAAGCATTTTCACCAATTTTATCAAGTATTTTGAAAGGACCATATCTAATTGGTTTCAACTTTTTACCTTCCCCTTGTAGTTTTTCTTTGCTGATGTACAACCAGACTTGATCACCAACTTGAAAACTATGCTCAACTCGATGCTTGTCAAGTCACGCCTTATACTTTGTTTGACTTCTTTCCAGCTGTTCCTGTACTTCCTGGATTTTTTCAATGAACTTGGTCACTTTGTTCACATCATTGTGTCCATCAACTACTATGTCTTTACCAAAGACAAAATCCAAGGGACACTTTGGTGTAAAACCAAAACAAGTCTCAAAAGAAGATCTTTGAGTAGAAGAATGTTTTGCATTGTTGTAAGCATGTTGCACATAACACAAATGCTCATCCCAAAGTTTGGGATGCTTCCTGCAATATCCTCGAAGCAACTGTATCACTGTCCTGTTGACCACTTCTGTCTGACCATCTATTTTTGGATGAAATTCCATGCTCTTCTTTAACTTTGTGTCCATTAACTCTCATAGACTTGACCAAAATTTCCCAACAAATCGAGAATCTCGATCGGATACAATAGAAGTGGGTAACCCAAAATGAACCCATACGTTTTGAAAGAACAACTTTGCAGTTTGCTTAGTTGTGGCCTATTTATTACATGGTGTCAAAATACACATTTTTCTGAACCTATCCACAACTACATAGAAATAATCATGACTCTTTCTAGACTTTGGCAATCCCCCAACAAAATCCATGGAAACACTTTCCCAATGACGAGAAGGAATTGGAAATGGAGTATACAAGCCTAATTTTCTATTACTTGGCTTGATTATAGCACACATAGTACATCCTTTAATATATCTAGAAACTATCTCATTCATTCGTGCCCAATAACACGATCTTTGTAATTGTGCAACTATTTTACTTACACCAAAATGACCTGATATGGGAGAAGTATGTGCTTCTCGAATTATATTAACTCTTTCAGTTTGTGGAATGCATAACTTTCCCAAATGATATAAGAGTTTGTCCTTTATGTAATAATCCAGTTCTTCTACCCACTTTCCATGACTTAAAGTTGCATATAGATCCTTAAAATCTGTGTCTTGAGCATATTGTTCAATGTAACTTTCATGAATTACTGAATTATGCTTAAGTATCGTCAATGCATTTATGATTGGTCTTGATAACATATCTGCAACCTTATTATGTATGCCCGTATATCTGATAACAAGATGAAATTGTTGTAGAAAACCCATGCACCTGTAATGTCATGATTGTTGCAATTTAGTTTGTGAGTGTAAATATTGAAGTGGTTGATGATCTGTGTGTATAATTGTTTGTTTACCCATTATGTAGTGTTTACACTTTTTAACACTCTGAACTAATGCATATAATTCCTTATCATATGTTGGATAATTAACTACTGCTGATGTGAATGTCTTAGAATGAAAGCATATAGGCTTTCTGTGCTGCATCAACACTTCCCCCATGGCATATTCACTTGCATCTGTCTCGATCTCAAATGGATGCTAAAGATCTGGCAGTGCTACTACTGGAGCTGTACTGATTGTAGGAATTTACAGGGTAAGTTCCTCAGATAGAACACCAAAGGACACCGCTCACAAACAGATCACAGATCAATACACCAGTACTTTTGACGTGGTTAAAACTCTCAAAGAGGGAAACAGTCCACGGCCTGAGCCAATGCATCCACTTCAGGCAATTTATTAATAAAAGAATGAAAATTTACATAAGCTTCTCTCATGGATGGTTAACCTACAAATGGCCCTCCATGATCTTTAAATAGAGATCATGGACCAATCGGGTGTTAAGCCACGGATCAAGTGTCGGTAATACCGAGGAGAGAATGAACCGTCGGATTGTAAGTTACAAAATGTACATAGTAAAGAAACACACTTTACCTAACTCTATACTAGACCAAGTTATACTTAACTATTTCCTATGTGTCGGAATATCCTAACATCCCCCCTTAAGAACAACTTGGGATAGGATTGAAGGATTTACAAATATGACACAATAGGAGAAGGAAGGAGGCACTAGAGCCTATCCCCCCTTAGTGACAACTTCCTGAACTCCAACCATAAATCGAAGTTTAGTGAACTTCGCCTCTGTGAGAGCCTTTGTAAAGATGTCTGCAACTTGATCATCTGTTGAACAATATTGCACTTCAAGAACATGGTCGTGAATGAGCTTTTTGATGAAGTGCATGTGCAGTTCAATGTGTTTGCTGCACTGATGTTGGACTGGACCTTTGCATAGTTGAATGGCACTTTGATTATCACACCAAAGTGTAGTTGGATGTTGCTGCTGAAAGCCAAACTCTGACAGGATCTAATGAAGCCACAAGGCTTCCTTACTAGCTTCTACGGCACCACGATACTCTGCTTCTGCTGAAGAAAGAGAAATGGCACCTTGTTTCTTGCAAGCCCATGTAATAGGTCCTGAACCAAGAGTGAACACATAACCTGTAGTAGACTTCCGATTATCAGGGTCACCAGCCCAATCGGAATCAGTGAAACCAACCAATAGAGGAGATGCTTCGGCACTGTAATGAATCCCAAACTGAACTGTACCTCGAACATAACGAAGTATTCTTTTAGCTGCTTTCCAATGACTTTCACGTGGGTTTTGCATAAACCGAGCAACAAGGCCAACAACAAAGGAAAGGTTAGGACGAGTATGGGTTAGATACAAAACTTTTCCTACAAGTTGACGGTATAAGGTAGCATCAACTTCAGGAGAATTACAAGTGACTGAAAGTTTGACTCCAGACTGAAAGGGAGAAGGGACTGGCTTACAGTCTTCCATGTGAAAATGGCGTAGAATATCACAGGCATACTTGTACTGGGAAAGGGAAATACCTTCCTTGGATTGCAAGACTTGAAGACCAAGAAAATAATGTAAGTGTCCTAAGTCTGTCATTTCAAACTTCCTTTTAAGGCTAGTCTTCACATGGTTTATAAGGTTGGGATCACTACCATTCAAGATAAGATCATCAACATAAAGAACAAGAATGATAAGAGACTTGCCCACTTTCTTGGTGTAGACAGTATTGTCAGAATGACACCTAGAAAAGCCATTTTCTAAAAGAAAGTTATCCATTTTGGCATACCAAGCTCGAGGAGCTTGCTTGAGACCATAAAGGGATTTCTTAAGCCAACATACAAGGCTGGAGTCTATTTGTATAAAGTCAATAGGTTATTCCATATAGATTTCTTCATGCAAGTCCCCATGCAAGAAGGCGGATTTAACATCCATCTGATGGACTTCCCATTTGAAAGAGGCAGCAAGGGAAAGAACAAGGCGGATAGAGTTCATTTTGGCAACAGGGGAGAAGGTTACAGTATAGTCAATGCCTTCAAGTTGTGAAAAACCCTTAGCAACAAGACGAGCTTTATGTTTATCAACTTTCCCATCTGGTCCATACTTGGTTCTGTAAACCCATTTGCATCTAACAAGTTTTCGTCCCTTTGGTAGAGGAACAAGATCCCATGTATCATTTGCCAATAATGAATGATATTCTTCATTCATAGCTGCTTCCCAATCTGGATGGCCTGAAGCTTCTGCAAAGGTGTCAGGATCATAATTCACTGAAGCTTGAGCCAGTAAAGAAGAGGCTCTATCAAACTGAGAACGTGTACGTCGCTGATCTGTAGGATCACCGGAAAGATCACCTGCTGCATCCCGAGTAGCACAGACCCATTTTGGAAGCTGAGGAGCTAAAGGAGGATCCTGAGAAGGTGGGGGAGGATTTTCATCCTCGCTTTCATCATCTGAAGAAGAAATATTTTCAAAAGTAGAAGAGATAGGGAGAGGTGGCACATCTGCCGAACTAGGCTCGTAGGCCAATATATTTTCAGCAAACTTTACATCTCTTCTAATGATAACATTTTTGGACTTAAGTGGAATAAGTCTATATCCTTTGACATCTTCATAATATCCAACAAAAATACATTTTTCACTCTTAGGTTCTAAAGCTTTATGTTTCTCATCTGGAATATGGGCCCATGCTTCACTTCCAAAAACACGAAAGTGACTTACATCTGGTTTAATTGAGCTCCATGCTTCTTCTGGAGTGATATTCTTTAAAACCTTAGTAGGAGTGTGATTTATTATGTAATTTGCACAGTTAATTGCTTCTGCCCAATAATTAAGACTAAGTCCTTTAGATTGAAGCATACAATTAGCCATTTCCTTTAAGGTGCGATTCTTCCTTTCAGCTACACCATTTTGTTGTGGAGTATATGGAACAGTATTTTGCATTTGAATTCCATTCTCAATGCAAAAGTTGATGAATTCGTTGTTAACATATTCTCCGCCATTATCAGATCTTAGCTTAAGAATTTGATGTCCAAATTATTTTTCAACAAAGGCCTTAAAGGCCACAGAATGAAACAACTGGAAGTGGACCACATAAATCACTATGCACGAGTTGTAAAGGGGCTGAGGCGTGCCAAGAGGCACGTTTTTCAAAACTGTCCCGATGATGTTTTCCGAGTACACATTCGGAACAAACACCATCGCTGCAAGATACCATTGGAAGACCTGTCACCATATTTCTTTACCTAGATTCTGAAGAGAGTGATAGTTTAAGTGACCAAATCGCTCATGCCAAAGTTTGCTCACTTCATCATTATGAGCAACAAATATCGAGGGAAGATTTGATGACCCAAAGTTGTGAAACTTATACAACCTTGTAGAATCATCAGCAATGCCAGTAGCTAAAATCTGTCTAGGATCTCTTAGGTCCTTAATTACAACATCGTGAGGTGAAAATTCAACGATTTTACCTTCACCTGAATGAATTATCTGATATACAGATAGAAGGTTGCAGGATAAGGTTGGAACACATAATACATCATTAAAATGACCATTGTCTATATGAAAAGTTCCAGTCCCTACAACACTAAGAGATCTATCATCACCAACATATATATTTTTGGTGTTACAATCATTTAAAGAAGAAAACATGGCTTTGTTTTTGGCCATGTGATAAGAAGCTCCAGAATCAATGAGCCACTCATGAGAATGAGAAGAAGAAGATACATTTAGTGCATAGCCAGACCGAGATGCTTGACAACCACATGCAGAAAGTGCCATTCCTGAAGATGAAGTTGAGGTTGAAGAGTGCTCCAAATGGATGTTATGCTTCTTCGTTGCTGCTTCCAAGGCTTCCATCTTCTTAAAGCATTTGAATTCTAAGTGGCCATCTCGATTACAAAAGTTGCAATGTCTATCAGTCTTCTTCCCTTTGTTTTTATTTGTCTTATCATTTTGTTGAAATGATTTTTCATTTTGAGGCTAAAATTGCTTAGGACCCTTGTTTGGTTTAGGACCATTCCTTTTAGGATACAACTTCTTAGGATTCTTTGGATTTGGTTGCTGCTGGGCGGCTAACGCTTTCTTAGAAGAGTTTCCAAGATTAAGAAGACCAAGGTGTAAGAGTTTTTCTTGTTCTCTTATTAAAGAATCACAAAAAGAATCAAAGGAAGGGGACTTGTAGTCTTGTCCTTGAGAAATGAAGGCTTCTCTTGTAGAATGAAAGGTGGAAACAAACACAGAGTAGGCTGGTTCCAACTTAGTAAGAATGGAATAGATAAGGTTACTATCTTCTTTCTTAACCTTAACACCTTCCAAGAGAAGTCTAAGGGTCTTGAACTTGGACAAAAAATCTTCAATGCAAGAAAAATTATTGGGGTCCAATGTAAGCAACTCATTTTCAAGTTGATGGGCTCTAAGTTCATTTTTTATTCCAAAAACTTTAGTAATATGTTTCAATGCTTCATCAGGAGTATCAAGTTCTGCAATATGGAATCTAAGATTTGGAGAAATAGACATCCATATCAATCCACGTGCTTGATCTTGCCTATTTTCCCATTTAGCTGCCTTATCTTCATCTTTCGGTTTGGTTTCTTGGCCTGAGGCTATTCTGTAGAGACCTTTACTTCTAAGTAAATCCACAATGTAGGACCACCATTGGAAGTAGTTGGTGTTGTCAAGAATAACTTGGCATGGACTTTCCATTTTAATAGAAATTGAAGCTATAGATGCTGAAACTAAGTGTTCCAATGGAAAGACTTGGCATGGAATTTCCATTTTAATAGAAACTAAAGCTATAGATGCTGAAACTAAGTGTTCCAATGGAAAGATCTCGAAAAATTAGGCTGTTTAAAAAAAAACGGTTCTGAAAACGACTTCCAGATGAAGAAGTTATGGCTTTTTGAAGAAAATTTGATGAAGATGCCGACGAAGTACGGGAATGTGCGGAAATGAAAAATCCGCCCCCACAAAAAGGAGACTTGAACTCAAGACCTCTACTCTCATAAATTAGCTTTGGACCAAGTGAGCTATACAAAAAAATTCAGAGAGAGAGAGAGAGAGAGAGAGCGCGGGGGGGGGGGGGGGGGGTTGAAGCTTTGGGTTGCGTGCTTGCTTTGAGAAAGCTCTTTTTCCCTACAAAACAAAAAACACAAAACCCAACATGGACATACAAAAAAAAAATGAACCTTATGGCTTGAAGTTAGCTTTAGCTGGAAAATAAATATTTTCCTCAATGTTTCTGATTTTCTGAGATCACACTAAGGCGCAGCGGAAAAGAGCATACGCATGAGAAAAATCCTTCCTTTCTGTTTCTGATTTGCCCAGATCGCATAGAGTCATGGGGCAAAGAGCATACGCAGAAATGAAAGGTATAGATTTGGTAATAAAAAAAGGCTAAATAAACCGAAACCAAAATAAACAGAGAGAAAATAACTGTAAACTGCAAATAAACACTGTATACCTCCAGATCTTAAAAATGACGCAGCTAGGTCTACCAGAAACCTTTTCGCATGAAACGAAAGGGGTTCCTCACTGGAACAGATGCTCCCAACACAACAGAGCAGTCCTCTCAGCCCGAAAGTAGTTAGAAATAGTAGATCTAGGAAACGGTAGTCGGATGCAGTTCTACCGGCTTCAGATTTGGATCACCAACGGACGCGGCCCTCAACTTGGCTCTGATACCATGTAGGAATTTACAGGGTAAGTTCCTCAGACAGAACACCAAAGGACACTGCTCACAAATAGATCACAGATCAATACACTAGTACTTTTGACGTGGTTAAAACCCTCAAAGAGGGAAACAGTCCACGGCCTGAGCCAACGTGGCCACTTCAGGAAATTTATTAATAAAAGAATGAAAATTTACATAAGCTTCTCTCATTAACGGTTAACGTACAAATGACCCTCCATGCTCTTTAAATAGAGATCATGGACCAATCGAGTGTTAAGCCACGGATCAAGTGTCGGTAATACCGAGGAGAGAATGAACCGTCGGATCACTACATATCGTCACCGTCGAATTGCAAGTTACAAAATGTACATAGTAAAGAAACACACTTTACCTAACTCTATACTAGACCAAGTTATACTTAACTATTTCCTATGTGTCGGAATATCCTAACACTGATCCTTTCTTTCAATGTGTCGAAGGCTTTCTACTATTTGCCTCCCCACTGAACACGTGTTTCGCACTTGTCAAAGCATGTAAAGGAGCTGCAATCAAAGAAAAGTTAGCAATAAACTTTCTCCAATATTGCACTGCCCCTAAGAAACTTCTAACTTCTGTAGCAGTATTGGGCTTAGGCCAATTTACAATGACTTCAACCTTAGAGGGATATATTTATTCAATTCACCACCCCCTACAATACAACCCAAACAATTTAAAGATGTTCTGACAACTTCACATTTTGGCAGTTTTACATAGATATTTTCTCTTTTCAAAACATATAAAATCTGCTTTACATGCTTAACATGTTCATCCCATGTTCTACTGAAAACAAGAATGTCATCTAAATAGACTATTACAAAATTATCAATGAATGGCCTAAATACATCATTCATGACTTGCATGAATGTAGCTGGAGCGTTAGTTAAGCCAAAGGGCATAACCATCCATTCATAGAGTCCTTGCTTCGTTTTGAAAGCAGTTTTCCATACATCCTATTCTACAACTCTGATTTGATGGTAGCCGCTTCGCAAGTCCAATTTAGAGAAGTAAACTACATCTTTTAACTGATCTAACAAATCATAAATACGAGGAAGAGGATAACGATTCTTTATTGTGATTTTGTTTAATGCTCTAAAATCAATGCGCATTCTGCACGAACCATCTTTCTTTTGCACTAACACAGTAAGTGATCTGCATGGTGATGTGCTTGGTCGAATAAACCCTTGATCGAGCAACTCCTGTACCTGCTTCCTTATCTTTGCATTCTCTAGAGCTGATAACCTATACATTCCAATGTTAGGTAGTGGAGCATCTTGCTGCAAATAAATCTCATGTTCTATCTCTCGCTTAGGTGGAAGCCCTTTAGGCTCTTGAAACAAAATATCATAATCAGAAACAACTTTAACTAGATTTGCTTTCTATTTAAGATTACAGCCTTGGAATGCATTAGTTTTATCAATATCCTTTGATTTTACAATCATAAGTAAAAATTGTTTGCTTGCATTTACAATTCTTTTCATCTATCCTGAATTTATGAGAGAGAAATTTTCTTTGAGTTTATGAGCCCTTACAATATATTCAATTCCATCCTTAGTGAGTTGATACTTATTTCAGTTCGATAGAAAATAGCATTTCTATCGTAAAAGTATGGACTTCCTAATACAATTCCACATATATCCAATGGGACTATGTCTAACTCAACCTCATCTACAAACTTTGACCCAATAGCAAGATGAAGTTTACATTGTTTCGTAACTTGTAGCTTAGTTTTATCACACACTCAACCTAATGGATATGGCTTTTTATGAGGTTTTGCTTCTAGACCCAACTTCTTTACAATTGCTTCAGAAATCAAATTAACTTGTGACCCACTATCAAATAAAGTATCAATTTTATTATGCTTGGAAATGACTCTTATGTGAAATAGCTCATTTCTTTTCTTCTCATCATTATCATTATCGACATAATGCGAAGAAGTACTTGTAGATGCTTTAGAATCTTTACCTTTTATACCTGTAGCTGTAATCGTTGTCTCATCACCTAAATCTGATCCCAAGTTCTTTTGAATAGTAGCAACATTCTTTCGCTCTTTACCCCCAAACTTCTTAGGCTTCAATTATAGATGCAAAGACCAGCAGTGTGCCACATCGTGTCCTTCCTTCTTACAATGAGTGCATGAAGGTTTATCTTTCTTCATGTTGTATGATTTCTTCTCCTTCCACTTAAGTTTCTTCTTTCCTTTATTCTTGCTTTCAATAGGTTTGGATGATTTCCCAACAACTTGGGTTACATTTTTACCTCTAGCTTCTAGATGAGTTGCTTGAACAGATACATCATCTAAGCTAGTTGGATTAAACATAAGTATGGTATGCCTCAAATAACTATGAAGACCACCTATGTATTTCAACAATGTCTCTAGTGAGTCCAATGATATGCCTAATGTTAAAGCTCTCTTACGGAATTCCTGACTATAACTTTGAACACTTTGACCTTTTAATTGATGTAGTGTTTTCCAACTCATCATTGCTTGTTGCATATAAGCCAATGGATAAAATTGCTTTTTAATAGCAGAAAATAATCCATTCCAAGTTGAAATGATTTTACCATGCTTTTGGAGATTTGCTTGTGTCTTGCCTTCCCACCATACAAGTGTGGTTCCTCCAAGTCGAAGACTAGCAAGCTGGATCTTCTTTGTTTCTGAAAATCAACTTTTTTCACCTTGATATATACATCAATTTTCCTTATCCAATTATCAAGCTTTTCAACATTAAGTTCTCCATCATAAATTGGCAAATCAAAATTTACATATAATTTGATCAAAGAGGCTTTATTTTTCTTCTTCTTAGAAGAACTAGTTTTATGAGAAGAAGACGATGATGATGATGATGATCCTGATGATGGAGGAGATGGAGGAGGATTTTCTCCTTTTCCTTTATCTTTTTTATCTGGAGGAGTAAAAATAAAAGGTTCCTCAGCTCATTTGTTTGGTTTAGGTGATGAAGGGCCTTCACCTTTACCCTTTTTAAACTCATGATACATCTCTTACACCATGGCACACATCATCATGAAACTATCCAAGAATTGGGATTCTGACCCAATTGGAGTTTCATCTGCCATCCTTTTTTGTGAAAAGAGCCTTCCAATCTCTGGATTCACCACAACAAGATCTCCTTTGCCTCGTTTGAGCCTCAACCTAGTAAGCATCCAAATCTTCACACAAACTTGTCAAACCTTAAAAACCTTGCTTCTCTAATACCGCTTGATCCATTAATGAAAAAGGTATTATAGATTATGTGTGAATTCGCTTATGTTACTTAATGTAATAGATCGAAAAGATTGTGAATAACATAAACACATAAGAAAATTGAAAACACATTTAAACACATCCACATAGCTAAATTTAACAAAGGAGTTCACCATACTTTCTGCCTACGTCTCCTGGTCCTTTCGCTTCTAGTGCTGACCTCTTTATTTTGTCTTCAAAATTCTGTTACAGGTATGAGCTGGAAAATAGAGTCTCAAATCAGAAAATGGACATCACCACTGCATCCAGCTCGAAATTTCGAGTCAAACGAGTATAAAATCGACCATATTTGACCACAATGACCTCCAGACCCCTTGGAAAGTCAAAAACCACCTTTGTACCTACAAAAACCACCTCTGCGCGTGAGAAAACCACTCTCTGTAATTAAAAACCGCTTTCGGGACGACCCTATGGTATGGCAAGTTCGACACCTACATACACTTAAATATAAGTTGGGTGGCTTGAATTCCAAGCTCCACCACTTGGTATATTGGTTATCGAACTTGTGTTAAGGCATTGTGTTATAGACATTTTTGTGCCTTACAGCATTGAGCATGAAATGTCCATAATCGAAGGGATCCAAAGTCCCTAAACATGTTGTTCCTACCCCTAGAGGAACAAGGCTAACAAACCACAGCAATTCACAGAAGTTCTCCACCAGAAACTGCTCAAAAACAAGTCAATTCAGGATCATTTCAGTGGCTACACTAGCTGTTTGCGCTGAATGTCAAAGCCAACACTGGCTACCTGCGTTGAATGTCAAAGGGAACACTGGCTACCTGCGCTGAACGAGAATGGACATGTGGCAGGCTCATTTCTCAAGGTGTCAAAACCCAGGAAGCTTCCAAAATGACACTTGCCTCAGGGAATTCGACTGGTGATGAGTAAGAGGTTCCAAATCTCCAAGTGGAAGCAAGAACCTCCAAGTGGACTCAAGAAATGACAGAGGGAGAGGACACTAGTCAGATCTCAAGCTGACTCATCCTCTCTCCAAACATCTATATATGGATCTCTCCTCCATGAGATCTAGAGGCTGGAATTTTGTTATTGCAAAGAATTGCTGTTGGTTTGAGATTGGAATCATTGGGTGCTTAATGCTTTGAAGGGGGTGAAGATAGGAATTCCATTTGCTGGGAAGGAGATGCTGGATTGGAGCCCTCTGGGTTGTATCTCTTCCTGAACCTTGTTATTCATCAATAAAGCTATCTTGATTTCTCCTATATGCTGATGTATTTTTGATGTATGATTGCATTAGTGTATTTGGTTTATTTCTAATCCTAAACTAGTTATGAATGTGAATATCTGTCTTTGTGTAGTGTTCTTCTCTTGTCGCAAGTAGCTGTTCTCTTGTGATCTCGCAGGAACCTGTTGAAGTTGGACAAGTGAGAAGGCAAGTAGCTGTGAACTCCCAAAGAGAAGAGAGACCAAATCGAGGGACAAACGGAAGACACCGGTAAGTCTATTGATCTCTCTTCTTTCACATTTCATAAAGGAAGAAACCAGAATAGCTGTCTCTGTTTGTTGCTAAGGCACTGTCACACCTTAGGTGGATAGGATCGTCCTGCATAGGCATTTTTCCCCACAACAAATTGGCGACTCCGCTGGGGAGATCTGTTTAGTCATTTTATTTTTGTTTCTATCATTGTTGGCTTCATGGACTTGACAACAACAATCGAACTGCATCTGCTATTCCCAGATGCAAAGTAGACAGTTGCTGCTTTGATCCAATCACTGGACTTGTCTATGATCTGAACAATGGACTCACAAATGATTTGATGATCCTTTGTGATAGATCTTAGTACCCCCTCAAAGCATCCCTTTGATTGTACCTTGCTTGTTGCTTTTATTTGGCCTAAAACAGTGAATTAAATAGCAATCTGTGACCCAGAACCTGTGGGAAACGAGAGTTTCTCCTTCAGCGCAGACCCAGTGAAGGGATTCTGCATTTCAACGTAGGTCCCGTGAAGGCTACCTGCGCTGAATGTCAAAACCCCTGTGTTGAGGTTGCGCTGAACCAGTTTGGCCTTGTGCAGCTGGGGTTCTCTGCTCTGTTTTGCCTTGTTTTGATCTCTGTTTTTTGTAGCCTGTAACCAGCATAGGTACCAGTCTGATAACTCCTTTTCTTTGCTTAGATTCCGCCTCCTTTTGTACAAAAAGACTGTGAGTGTTTTTATGTGTTTGTGGCGTCATTTACGGTTTTCCTTTGCATGAGTGAAATAATCATCCTGTAGCCCTTGATTCAGATCTGTTGATTGTGATCTTAGGAGAGAGTTCATTGGCTGTTTGCAGTTGATTATACATTTACTCTTGCTTATTGGTTTGAATTTGTCTCTTTTAAGTGTCGAAACAAGTATTCATTTCGAAAATCGTTAAGTGTTGTAATCTCTTCTACCCTCTCTGATTTCGAAAAAGTAAACTTGTTTGTATTTGTCATTTAAAAGCAAATTCAAAGTTGTACAAAAAGCTTTCTGTGTAGGCATCAATACTAAGAAAGCGGAAAACAAACACCTGCATTGTGCATTTGCATCTTGATAGTTTGCATGTTGGATTTAGGAAAAGTGCATTAGAGTGTGCTGATTGCTCTTTGAGAAAAGATGGTGTCTTTCTTTTCCCTTAGTAGCTAGGATTTTCAAAGTTGAAAAGATATAAAGCTTGCTTATCATCTTTAGACTGCATTTAGGAATTGTATCATACATCTCGTGGTGAACCTTGAAAGGCAAACTTCTAAAAAGATCAACCTAAAATAAATTGAATGAACTTAACAATGCTTTGCAACATAACGCACAACATAGAGGTCTAGGCTAGAGACGTGTTCCGGCGTCGTTAAGCCTGGTGACTGTCGATCTCGTGGATGGTGGGTGATTCCTCCTGAGGGACGATAACGCCAGTACGGATTGTGCTCCCACGTACCATCGCGTATATATTGGGAGACCCCTATAGGCATAAAACCTTTATCCTTAGGAAGTCGTGTCGGCCGCCCTACTGATCGCAATGCACTGAACACAGCATTCAGGAAGATCGACCGCCCGTACCCTAAAAAGTATTCTGCGGTTTTGCGAAAAGTTTGGCACACCCTCTGCCTAGAACTCCAGAGCAGTTCCTTTTGGCCTTTTTCAGACTCTGTAACAGAAAAAGTCCATCCGAGCATTTGTCACTTCGAGCTCGTTAAAACATCGAAGGAGACTAGAGTCATCTTTAGCTTTTTCTCGACTCTTTAAAAGTGAAAAAGCAAGTTGTGTCTAAAAGCGTCTAAATAATTCATTTAATTCAGAAACACACTTCCCCTTTTGTATTTTGGTTGATCGAGTAATCCGCAATCGTGGAAGAAAGTCAATTGAAACCCCGTCGTTTTCGGAGGCTTACGAGTCAACCGTCTTTGTCTCCGGAATGGAAAACAGTACAGACAAAGCGAACTCGTTTAACCGGTTCGAAATCTCCTATCAAAGTTAGGACAAGTGTTCCAACAACATCTGAGATTCGGGTTACTCCAAACATTTATGGAAACCCTGCCTCTATAGAAGAAGTTCAACAGCCACAGAGGGACAGTAACACTGATCCTAGTCTGGGGGAAAATACTTGCGTTACTGAACCAGTTCCATCTGTAACCGGTTCAGAGAGTCTTGCTCCTCAAACAACTGTCGCTGTCGATTCAACCCTTTCTTCGGCACCAGAAATATTTTACGGACCTGACGGTCTTCCTCTTCCACCTGGTTTGATTGCGATAGAGGAAATTGTAGAGGATCTGTAAGCAAGTACTCCAACACATTTTGGAGTAGGGGTCACTCTATTTCCTTCGTCAGAAGTTAGTCTACCACAAGTGGAAGTTCCTGTAGAATCGCTAGGCAATCTATTGGATAGACTCAAAATGTCTGAACAACCGTCAACATCTAGGACTGTGTCGAACAACACAGCGACTGCAGAAGCCCCTGCCATCACTCCGACAATGTTTGCCGGCATACCATCTGTCCCGACTAGCTCACAACCGCTAGAAGGAGTCCACCAAGGGACTATTTCGACAGTGTGGTCCGTTCCAGTTTGTTCATCCGGAATAATATCCGGCAACTCTTATGTTGAGACTCGCCAGATTGATCCATTTGGAGGTCAATTTGGGCAATCCAGTCCCCAAGGACAAACAATCCCCTTGAGTTCCGGATTGCTACCGTATGGGGGGCAGTATGCCCTTTCATTACCCCCTCCGGGAGGGTACCCATACGGGAGTTCACAACAGTATTCAGGTTATACTGGGGTTACATCAAGTGGTTGGGTACCTATGCTAACTCAACAACCAAGGGTTGTATATTCTATGCAACAATGTGTACCTATGACGAACATCCCGACCACACGAGCTATTGTAACAGTGTCACAAGTTCAAGCGATGCCTGTTGTATGTCAGCCTCAGATTTCTCAGGTTGTAATGCAACAGCCCCTTGACCCTGTGACACAACCACAATCGCCAACTGGTGGGGCGACACAGGTCCAAACGGGTACAATTACCCCACACCTTGGTCCAACGGTTAGTATAGCACAACAGAACATGGCTTCACAACCGTGGCTGGTGCAATACCAACCACCACAATTCTAGCAAGTGTACCAAGGTTCTGAGCAGCAGATCTTTGCGAACAGTGGACAACCGTATATTCAAAACGGTCAAAACCAACCGCTTTACAGTGGTCAAGTCCACCAACCATATCAGTCATACCAACATCAATTACATTATGCTGGTATGCAAAGGCCCACTGCTCAGGCGATTCCATCGTACCCTGGGTATGCTTCACCTAACCTGAATCAACAGTTACCATTCGTGGCAACTTTAGAGTTACCCGATTTACACCGGTTAACCAACGATCCAATTGCTTACGCCCCTTGGTGGCCAGCGATTCCTCACAAACTTCCATCTGACATTCCTAAATTCAATGGAAATCCAGGTGAAGACCCATCGAATCACGTGATGAATTTTCATCTGTGGTGTTCATCAAACACCCTAAATGATGATTCGATAAGGCTTCGCCTTTTCCAGAGGACGTTAACGGGTCCAGCGGCAACATGGTATATTGAATTACCTAGAGCCTCGTTTGACAATTTCAGCTCCCTAGCCACGACTTTCTTAACCCATTTTCAATTACCGATAAGGTATGAAACGGGAACAGAAATCTTAACCAACTTCAAGAAGACAACGGCCACTCATATATCAGATCATATACATGAGTGGCGTCGTCGTTGTAGGATGGTGAAAACATACGTTCCCGATCAGCTGTTAGCTGAATGGTTTATAAAGTCGTTACTTCCTGCTATAACAGAAGATGTGGCAAAGGGGGGAGTCGTAACAGAGGAGCAAGTTATTGCTCGTGCACAATATCTAGACTTAGTTTATACTCAGTCTGGCACGCTCTACGAAAAAATACCTGACGCCCCCAGACCAGAATTCTCAATTCCTCCTCCTCCTAAATCAAATAGTGACTCTCATGCCGGCGATGGTGTGATTGGAACAGCAAACGCGAAATCGACAAAGGCTTCGTCTAAGAAAGCCCGTAAGAATTCGGATCAAAATGCAAAAGATGAAATTCTTGCTTCAGAAGTAAATGTCGTATCAGCAGATAAAGGCAAAGAAACCAAACAACCAGGGAGCAAGAAGAAGCAAAACAAAGGGAAGAAGAAGAAACAGGGTGAGTCATCTCCTGAAAAAACCTCTTCAAACCCTCCTGGAAATAGGAAATATCCATGTCAGATATGCGATGAGGATCACTGGACAAGGGATTGTCCATATAAAGCTGAGCTTAAAAGGTTCTTCAAAAGTTCGCAAACCTCAGCTGTGTTAACTGATCCGTTTCCCAATCCAGGTCAAAATCTGGTTGATAATGGAAATGCTTCCCCGTCGCAAGTGCTCATGTTGTCGGTTTCAAAACAGCAAAATGATGCTTTGATTTCGACAAGGAACAAAGATTACGGGAATCCGCAGCTGTCGAACGACAAAGGTAAAGATCAACCAAGTAGTTCGACAACAACTTCGACAGAAGTTGTACCACCCATCATTCCTGAATTAACAATAAAACCGCCAAAGGGATTAGTACACAAGTCGACATTTAATCCTCGCGTCAGAGCGGCGCAACATTATAACATAGTGGAAGATTTGGCCCAATCGCCATCCGCTATGTCGACTCTTGAAGTACTACAAAATTGCCCATCCCAAAGGCAGGCTTTGTTATCGGCTATTGGTGGGGTTGATCCTAAGGATTCCAATCTTGTATCCTTCAATCACAAAGGATACGATCCTCAGTTACCAGCTCAACTAGCTTTCCTTATTCAAGTGAAAGCCCTCAACAAAACTGTCCACCGAACAATTATTGATGAGGGGGCATCTACATGTATTATGTCGATGAGTTGCTGGAAAACTTTAGGGTCTTCGACCTTGTCGCGATCTTCGACGACATTGAAAGCATTCGACGGAAGGACCTATACCCCGTGCGGTATCCTTAATAACTTGAAGGTTGAACTGGGAGGAAAAACAGTAGAAATAGATGTTGAAGTCATCGATGGGAATCTTGACTACAACATCCTACTGGGAAGACCGTGGATATATGCCATGGCAGCTGTAGTGTCGACTTATTTTAGGAAGATTGCATTCCCTTTTCAAGGAGGGATTACGATCGTCGACCAACAAGACTTCCTCCCTAATGGTTCACAAGTTACAGGAAGCATTCCCATGATCCATGGAAGCAACCACTCGCTTCAAGACATCGGAGTAGGCCTACTGAAAGACCCCACATTAATGGGAACTTTCGCACTTCCACCTCCAATCTATATAGGAGAAGTAGCGTTGGTAAGAGCCTGCAACATGATATCTTCCACGAAGATCTCAGAAGACGATATCGACATGGATCATGCAATGGTTTTGCCCCCAAGCCCTATAGAAATATTGTAGCAATCAATGTTTCGGGCATGGGAGGCGAACCCAAGTCAACGCTCGTCAAGCTTTTGGGTAGATAGGTCTAGAGAATATGGTACCCCATTAGATCCTTGGTTGAAAGTGCATGGGACTGACGAAGGAATCCTACAATCAATGTTGATTGAAGGGGCACCATGGAATGATTACCACCATCGTTCCCTTCTTCCGGAATATGAAGAAGATACTCAGCATGACCTTTACCACCCTTCAGTTTTTGAATTCCTATCAAATACTGTAAATACGGTGGATTCCGAGCGAAACTTATCCAATATTGAAGAGACTATAGCCATAAATATCTCGACTAAAACAAATGTTGTAGAGAATATTTATGTCGGCAAAGGATGTTCTCCTTCAGAACTGGAAATATATAATGCTCTCTTTCGCGAGTTCAGAGATGTCTTTGCTTGGTCATATGATGAAATGCCAGGCATTGACTCGAGTATCGTTGAACATGAAATTAAAATGTATCCTGATGTCAAACCAGTAAGACAATGGCTTCGGCAGGTGCACCCCAAGAAAGCCGCTGCCATTAAAGCAGAAGTTGAAAAGCTCCTCCATGCTGGTTTCATCTTGTTATAGACAATTTTGTGCCTTACAGCAACAAGCATGAATTGTCAATAATCCAAGGGATCCAAAGTTCCCTAAACATGATGTTCCTACCCCTAGAGGAACAAGGTCAGCAAACCAACAGCTCTCAGATCAGTTCTCCACCTGAAAACACTCAAAAACAAGCAATCCTGAAATCAAAGCAGGTGCTCCACTAGGTTTCTGCGCTGAAACTCAGTTGCTCCATGGTGCACCTGCGTTGCAAAGCAAGTGGGACAAAGGCCACCTGCGCTGAGCGGGATGGGACAAGTGGCACACTGAGTCATTGCTCTGGAATCTTCCAAAAATGACACTTGGATCAGGTATTTCGCCTTGTGATGAGTCAAAGGCTCTGTTTCTCCAAGTGGAAGCAAGGTTCTCCAAGTGGACTCAAGAACTGAAGATCAACTAAAGATTAACTGAAGAGAGAGAGGACACAAGGCAGCTACACATCAGTTGCAAGCTGACTCATCCTTTCTCAATTCATCTATATATTGAGCTCTCTCCTATGAGCTCAAGAGGCTGGAATTTGGTGCAAAGTAATGATATGCTGTTGGTTTCACTATAGAGCTATTGGGTGATTGTTTGAGAGAGGTGAAGAGGAGAAATTCTTTCTGCTGGGAGGTGTTGCTGGATTGGAGCCTTCAATGGTTGTAATACTCTCAGAACCTTTACTTCTTCATTAATAAAAGCTATTGAGGTTCTTCTATGTGCTCTTGTTTCAATAATATATTGTGATAATTGCATGTTTGGTTTACACTAATCCTTGAACCAGTTATGATTGCATGCTTCTTGTAGTTTCCTTCTTTGTTATTTTGCAGGATCTCATTGTAGCTGGGCTAGCAAAAGAGCAAGGAGCTGGGAGCAAGCAGCCAAAGAGAAGAGTTTGGATTCGACATTAAGCGCAAGGCAACGGTTAGTGCATTTCTCCATTCTCTTTTGCTTTCATAAAGAAGTAAACCTTAAGTAGTTTGTTTTACAGTTGTTGCTAAGGTACTATCACCCTTAGAGTGGGATAGGGTCATCCGAGTCGGATACTTTTCCCTACAACAAACTGGCGACTCCACTGGGGATCGTATCCGTTTGATTGTGTTTGTAGTATTTTGCTATTCATTTCCTGAACAAAAGAGTACCAAATCGAAAAGCTTTTGACTATATCAAAAGCGAAGTAGAGGGCAGCTACTCTAGCTCATTTCTGAGCAAGTTCATGATTTGAAGAGCTGATCTACAAGGATCCTTGTAAGCTCTTAGTGATAGCTTTTCACCTTCCTAATCATCCCTTTGAGTGTGCTTGACTGATTGTCTCTGATTTGAGCAAAAACTGTGCATTTGTGAGAAAATTATGACCCGGAAACTGTGAAAACGCAAGTTTCGTTTTCCAAAGCAGGTAGTACACAGGCTACCTGCTTTGCAACGCAGGTCCCGAAGGGGCTACCTGCGCTGAGAGCCAGATTGGCTGTGCAGCACCTGCGTTGGCCCAAATTTGCCTAGTGCATTTGGGGTTTCCTCACTTTCTCTTGCCTGTTTTCACTTAGATTTTGCTGCTAGGTGTCAGTCTTGTACCTGTTCTGAAACCAATATTACTTGCCATCATTCTGCCTCTGTTATATAACGAAATTGTACTTGTTCTTTGTATTTCTTACTCATTTACAATTTCCCATAACGAAGAGTAAACTAGTCTTGCTTTTGGCCTCTTAGATCTGAACCTGTGTTAGGCATTTTGCTGGTCTAAAGAGTTAGCTTGTTTGCTGTCCATAGCTGATTAGTCATTTTACTTTCGTCAGTATGGTTTGATTTCATATATTTCCAGTGATTAAGCAAGTGAATCTTAAGGTGTCTTTTGATTTTGGACAACTTGTTTGTTTTCGCTCTAAATTGAAATCAAAGTTATATAACCACTTTCTTTTTGTAACCCATCCACATTAAGAAAGGGAAAAGAAAATACATGCATTGTGCATTTTGCATTTGACTGTTTGCTTGACGATTTAGAAAAATTTTGCATTTAGTGTGTGCTCTATGATCTGTGAGAAAAGATTTGCCTTTCTCTTCCCTCAGTAGTTAAGGTTTTCAAAGTTGAAAGATTGAAAAGTTTGCTTCTCATCTTAGACTGCATTCAGGAATTTGTTATATACATCTCGTGGTGATCCTTAAAGGCAAACTGCTAAGCAAGATCAACATTAAAATAAATCCAATTTACATAACAACGCTTTGTAACATAACGCAAACACATAGAGGTCTAGGTAGAGACGTGTTCCGGCGTCGTTAAGCATAGTGACTGTCGATCTCTACGAAGGTGGGTGATTCCTCCTGAGAGTCGGTGGCACTAATACGGACTTGTGCTCCCACGTACCGTCGAGTATATATTGGGAGACCCCTATAGGCAATTATCCTTTATCCATAGGAAGCCGTGTCGGCCGCCCTACTGATCGCGATGCAGTGAACACAACATTCACGAATATCGACCACCCGTACCGTAAAACGTATTCTGTGGTTTCGCGAAAAGTTTGGCACACCCTCTGCCTAGAACTCCAGAGAAGTTTCTTTTGGCCTTTTTCAAACTCTATAACTGAAAAAGTCCATCCGAGCATTTGTCACTTCGGGCTCGTTAAAACATCGAAGGCGACTAGAGTCATCTTTAGCTTTTTCTCGACTCTTAAAACATGAAAAAGCAAGTTTGTGTCTAAAAGCGTCGTTAATAAAATTTATTTTAAACGGAACATAATCACCTGTTATTCCCACGTTGATCTTTCAGTTGAAAAGTATGGAGCCCACCAACCAAGGAAGTAACCTTGGTGGAAGTCCAAATCCCTTCTCCTCTTGGGGAGATGTTGGTGCGCCTCATATGGCCACATTGTCACTTCCAGGATTGACAATCGGCCTACCTGTATGGCTCTTTTCAACTAATGTAGTTCAGATCGCCACTAATCCTGAGCAGTCGAATCAACAGTCAGACCAGTCTAGAACTACCCACCAGCCTTCCACTTCTTACAATTCTTCCTCTGATCCTTCATCTTCACAAGGTAGAGCCGGCAAAAGTCAGCCTCCCATGGAGAAGAAGGAAAAGAAGAAAAGAGAAAAGAAGCAGAAGGGGCCTATGGCGAAGGCGACTGGGGGCAAGCAAAAGACAGCTGACAAAAACCCACACACTGCACCGACCGGGCCTAAATCGCCATGTGTCATTTGCAAAGGAACCCACTTCCATCGTGATTGTCCTTGTATTCCCCGGATACTAAGGGACTGGTCCCCAAGGTTGCACAATCCGGTAGCATCAACCTCTGGTAGTCATGTTGATTGCAGTCCGTCAACTAGCGAGAGTGAAGGACGAAGAGGGAGACCAAGATCACCCTGTATGTTGTGTGAAGGCGATCATGCCATCCACCGATGTCCATTCTTAGATGAGGCAAAGAGAGTTTTGGAAGATCGTCCGGTTTCACCGTTACGACTTCCTCCTGGATACCAAAAACTCGTGCCTAATCCCTCGATAGTTGAAAATCCAGCTGACCCGCTCAAGTGGTCGGCTGAAGTGTCAGTCATTGAGAATGAACCTACTGAATCCAGACCAGACGAAAGTCTAAAGGTCGAAATGGCAGTTGACCCGGTTCTTCCTTCAGAGGTTTCATCCTCTAATGACTCCGTCATTGAAGATCCATCTTCAAATGACACCCTCACTGAAGAGGATAAGGATGACACCGTCCATATTCTTTTCATCAACACAGACTCTGATGAGCATCAGGGCAATGCGCCCATTCCTTTATCGCAGGAAGGAACATCGTCAGGGTCGTATCCGGCCGTATATTCGGTCCCACCACCAAGCAACCTAGTCGTATCCTTTGATTGGAATCAACTAGGCAGACCCCGGTTACCGGCCAGTATCCCATTCAGAATCATAGTCCAAATCTACAGAATGGTGATGGCTGGAACTATCATTGATGAAGGGGCATCTGTGAGTATCCTTTCCTCTATTGCTTGGAAAGCACTGGGTTGCCCAGCGCTTTTACCTGAGATGAGAAATCTATCAGGTTTTGATAAAGGAACCAGTCACCCGTTAGGGATTCTCCCCAATGTTCCAGTTACATTGAAAGGGAAGACAGTTCATATGAACATCATGGTCGTCCAGGGACCCTTGGTTTATAACTTACTCCTTGGACGAGACTATATATATTGCATGGAGGCGATAGTGTCCTCCCTCTTCGGAGTCATGTGTTTTCCGCACGAAGGAAGAATGGTCAAGCTCGTAGACCAACTTTCATTTCCAGGATCACGCATCGCAAATAGTCAAATACCATCCCTTAACGGTTTATTCACTCAAGGAATGCCACCACCCCCGGTTCTACTTCCCGATGAATGCGAGTAATTCGGAAAGAAAGAACTGGGACCCAGGGGGCATGCACCCTGGCCTGCCTTGGGCAGAGAAAACCTTGGGTATAAAGTTAATTTCCGCAGAAGAATGGACTAGTCCGTACCCCGTCCGAAAAAGGAAGAGAGGGTTGTTCTAGGATAAAATTCTTTTGTCAAAGTTATGTGAAGCGGAAGAATCGCTCCCTTTGTCTAAAAAAGTAGGCTCTCCTAAGGAGGAGATCCACTTGTGGCAGCAAGTAGCCACCATCTTTGAATGTCAAGCCTCACCCATTAAAACAATATGTTTTGAAGGATAAGTAGGGGCAGTCTCCAAAGAAAGAGATGAAATTGCTGAAACAAGTAGTCACCATCCTTAGCAACCTAATGATAGACATCGCCGAAAAGAGAGTTTAGTTTGCGGCAGCAAACAAAACCATTTTTCGGATAATAAGTAAGAGGACCTCTCCTCCGTAACATCAATGTTTTATCTGTTGCGATCTTGCAAAAATTATAAAGTGAACTGATGGGAAGACAAGTACCGTCGGCACCGAAAAATAACGAGAAGACAAGTATCGTTAAAAATATAGCAAGACGACAAGTAGAAAAACAAAGGTGGGACAAAGGAGAAGAAGAGCCTTGAAATTATACTTTATACCTGGGGGCATGCGAACCTTTTGGAGTGCAAGCACGGGACGACTATTTATTTTTTTAAATTTTTAGGTCCTCCCTTTAAACCTGTAGGTCTAACCCATTAAACTCGTAGGATTAGCCGTTTCCAGCTTGCATAAAGAAAGGATGAAAGGCAAAAGTTAAAACCTGCCAAATTGGAGTAATTAGTGAGGTATTGCTCCTTAAATAAGATTACCTCACCTAAGGCATTCCTTGTATTAAGACTGGTATAAATTGAGCAGTTTTAGCAATGTTCATGCTCGTTAAAAAATAAACGCAAGAATTGAGCAGTTTTAGCAATGTTCATGCTCGTTAAAAAATAAACACAAGAATTGAGCAGTTTTAGAAGAGTTCATGCTCGTTAAAAAATAAACATAAATTGTGAGCAATCTTTCCCTAGCAGTTCAAGCTCACTCAGAAAAAATGAACCGGTAAATAACCATTGAGAAAAGTAACCTTTGAAAGCCATATTAAAAGCCCTTGGTCGTGTTTATATGCCATCACCTCCATCCGTTCATTTTGGCCAATCGTTCATCTCCATATGTGTGTTTACCCATTTTGAGGAACAGCTGCGAAGAGTGATTTCACTTAGCCATCCTTGTGACACTGCCGTGATTGGAAAATTCCAACCTATACCTGGAATCTGCTGATATCCCTGTTTATCACTCGTTCCTCAAAAGACGAGTCTTCTTTGATCTTTTTTCACTGACTCGTAAAATATGAAAAGATTGCCGAGTTTTGGCCTTCCAGCTCGTTAAAAGGACCGGAAGAGCTATCCCTCCTCTAGATTTTAATCTTTTTGGACCTGAGGGATTATTGCACAAAAAGATCGAGCGCTTGTTTTGTTCGGCTCGTTAAAGAAATCGAAAATTCATCCCTTCTGTATGGTTTTATACTTTTTCGGACTTAAGGGATTAGAAGACGAAAAAGGAATTTTGGAGTTAACTTTTCGTACCTTTTCAGACTCTCTAAAAATGAAAAGGACCGAGTTTTCCTTGTCGTTAGACTCGTTAAAATGATTAAATAGCGACAAACTTGTCTTTAGACGAGAACGAGTTTCCCTATCGCTAGGCTCGTTAAAACATAGCGATGGGCTTGCCCGAAGGGCAGGTTATAGAACAAGCATATGTTATCCTCCTCAAGCTTGACAAAAATAAAGAGGTACTGGTCAGCAATGACTGGGGAAAAATTGGGAGAACCTCACAGCATTAATGGTAGCAAGTCGCTCTTGAACATGACACTTTGTCCTCCGTATCACATCGGGTTGGGTTGTTTCATTCACCGGTCTCATAACCATGGTCCTCGCCACACCATCCTCAATTGGGGTAATGCTACCAATCCATCACATCAGTGTCGTTATATGTTCAAGAGATGTGGTTCTGCAAAGAGTCAACCGTGTCCCATCCACTGCCATACATTGTCCTTCATCCATTTCATGACCGCCACCCTGAATCATACATCACAGTTTGTTTTCACCTCATCACAATCACTAGCTCCGTTCTGTGTCACTGATGTGGGATTCATTAAGGCCCTCCTTTGACGGATCACTCCTTGTCGACATCAGCTCATTATCCAAGGAGTTGATCTAGGAACAACCCCTTCAGTACTTTGAAGCTTGCATGCCTCAATGGCAAGTTTCTCACTTCCGGCGACAGGTATACATCAATGACCTTCGACCAGAAGATTTTGCATGGTGGTCGACGCCAAGTCCTTTATTCCCACCATGTGAATTGTACTGCCGTACCTTGAGGGTCATCATCCTTATCGGTGATCCCTCTCGCGCTTGTTAACGGTTTACATCATTGACCGGTAATCAAGCGATGTCTTTCCATGTTCGACTTCAAAAAATTCTCACATGGATCGACTTGTACATCGAGTGAAGATCGGAAGAGATTGAAGACCCCGGATCTAGTTTCATCCATCCGGGCTGCGATATATATTCAGGACATAAAGACATTTGATATGTACATCATTACAGCAGATGATCATCCTTCTCAAAGGATGATAATTTCAGCAGAGGATTATCAGTCTACAATCAGACGATCGTCTGTTCTATGTACCAAAATGTATTTATAAAGCTGAGCATGGGAATGCCCGCCTCAGCTAGATCATGAAAATGTATGAAAAATAATGTATTGTATTGTATCTTATTACAGGACACTTCTCAGCAGATTGAATGAACTTCGGATCCTCTCAATAAAGCATTTCACCCGATAAACGACCTCATACTTTAGGGGGCATCTGTTATAGACAATTTTGTGCCTTACAGCAACAAGCATGAATTGTCAATAATCCAAGGGATCCAAAGTTCCCTAAACATGATGTTCCTACCCCTAGAGGAACAAGGTCAGCAAACCAACAGCTCTCAGATCAGTTCTCCACCTGAAAACACTCAAAAACAAGCAATCCTGAAATCAAAGCAGGTGCTCCACTAGGTTTCTGCGCTGAAACTCAGTTGCTCCATGGTGTACCTGCGTTGCAAAGCAAGTGGGACAAAGGCCACCTGCGCTGAGCGGGATGGGACAAGTGGCACACTGAGTCATTGCTCTGGAATCTTCCAAAAATGACACTTGGATCAGGTATTTCGCCTTGTGATGAGTCAGAGGCCCTGTTTCTCCAAGTGGAAGCAAGGTTCTCCAAGTGGACTCAAGAACTGAAGATCAACTAAAGATTAACTGAAGAGAGAGAGGACACAAGGCAGCTACACATCAGTTGCAAGCTGACTCATCCTTTCTCAATTCATCTATATATTGAGCTCTCTCCTATGAGCTCAAGAGGCTGGAATTTGGTGCAAAGTAATGATATGCTGTTGGTTTCACTATAGAGCTATTGGGTGATTGTTTGAGAGAGGTGAAGAGGAGAAATTCTTTCTGCTGGGAGGTGTTGCTGGATTGGAGCCTTCAATGGTTGTAATACTCTCAGAACCTTTACTTCTTCATTAATAAAAGCTATTGAGGTTCTTCTATGTGCTCTTGTTTCAATAATATATTGTGATAATTGCATGTTTGGTTTACACTAATCCTTGAACCAGTTATGATTGCATGCTTCTTGTAGTTTCCTTCTTTGTTATTTTGCAGGATCTCATTGTAGCTGGGCTAGCAAAAGAGCAAGGAGCTGGGAGCAAGCAGCCAAAGAGAAGAGTTTGGATTCGACATTAAGCGCAAGGCAACGGTTAGTGCATTTCTCCATTCTCTTTTGCTTTCATAAAGAAGTAAACCTTAAGTAGTTTGTTTTACAGTTGTTGCTAAGGTACTATCACCCTTAGAGTGGGATAGGGTCATCCGAGTCGGATACTTTTCCCTACAACACATCTACCTGGTTCCTCTAACCGATTGGGTATCGAATATTGTCCCTGTTATGAAGAAACAAGGGACAATTAGAGTGTGTGTTGATTATAGGGATGTAAACCAAGCTTGTCTGAAGGACAACTACCCTACACCCTTCATCGACCAGATAATTGATGAATGCGCTGGATGTGAAATCTTTTCATTCATGGATGGATTTTCCGGGTATAATCAAATAAATATCCGCCCACAGGACCAGTCAAAGACTGCATTCATTTGTCCATGGGGCACATTCGCTTATCGAAAATTACCCTTTGGTTTAAAGAACGCAGGGGCGACGTTTCAGAGGGCAATGAATTATGCCTTCCATGACATCAAGAACATCGTTCAACCATATCTCGACGACCTTCCGGCTCATTCGCGAAAGCGGACTGATCATCTGCAGCATTTAAGAGCGATATTTCTACGTTGCCGACACTACAAGATAAGACTCAATCCGCACAAATGTGTGTTTTGCATCGGTTCTGGTCGTTTACTTGGCTTTGTAGTCTCTAAGGATGGGATTCGGCTCGACCCTTGCAAGGTTCAGGCAATCATTAATTTGCCTCCACCTTCAAATTTGCTTCAGATTCAAAAACTCCAAGGAAAAGCAAACTTTCTGAGGAGGTTCATTCCAAATTACGCAGAACTTGCTAAAGGTTATACTCGTCTTTTGAAAAAGGATGTACCTTTTGTCTGGGATCAGGTGGCGCAAGCTTCCTTTGATGCTCTGAAAGATTCTCTAGTAAAAGAATCATTAATGTATGCCCTGGACTATCAAAGAGATTTTAACCTGTATCTGGCTGCAGCAAATACAACCATTGCGATGGTTTTAGTTCAAGAAGTCGATGGAATTGAACATCCTATATATTATTTAAGTAAAAACTTGAATGATACAGAAAGCAAATATTCTTATGTTGAAAAGCTAGCACTCGCTGCTGTTCAAGCGATACAAAGATTTCGACATTATGTCCTCTTTCGGAAAACTACCATTTTATCAGATTGCAACCCCATGACTTATATATTGTCGCGACAGTTGCTGGGGGGCAAATATTCAAAATGGATAGCGATCCTTCAAGATTTTGATCTGGAATTTGTAAAATCCAAATCAAAGAAAGCTTAGTTTTCGCAGAATTATTGTGCGATCTCCCATCGTCGTCCAACGATGAAACATCAGAAGAGTCAATCGTGGACGAAAGTTTGTTTCTGATATCTGCAAGCAATGAGTGGTATGGAGATATAATAATTTATCTCCAAACCCAAAAATTCAGGCCTGACACCTCTCACTCAGAACAAAAACGTATACGATACCAAGCGAAAGACTACATGATCGTCGGTAATACGCTTTACCGTCGTGGTATCGATACAGTTCTGAGGAGGTGCCTCACCCATGAAGAGGCCGAAAAAGCCCTGAATGAGTGTCATTTAGGTGCGTGTGGGGGGCATCAATCTGGATATGCTACAGCACAGAAAATCTTACGAGCAGGATACTTCTGGCCAACCATGTTCAAAGATTGCATAACCGCAGTCAGAAGTTGCCACGCTTGTCAAATTTTCGATAGCAAAACCAGAAGACCACCCGCACCTTTACAGCCAATAGTTGTTGTTGGGCCTTTCGCCAAATGGGGCATCGATTTCATGACATGTAACCCCACCTCAACCGGGGGGCATGGGTATATTATAGTCGCTGTTGACTATTTTACCAAATGGGCCGAGGCGATGCCTACATTAGATAACACTGGTGAAACAGCTGCCCTTTTCTTTTTCAATCATGTAGTCGCCAGGTTCGGCGTACCACAGGCCATAGTTACAGATCATGGGTCGCATTTTCGCAATCACATGATGGTTGAATTAGCTGCCAAGCTAGGGCTATCTCACGACAGCTCTACCCCGTATTATCCGCAAGCCAACGGAAAAGTTGAAGCAATCAACAAGGTCCTGAAGCGTATGTTGCAAAGGATGATCGGGGTTCACAAAAGAAGATGGCACCTAATCCTGTACTCAGCCTTGTGGGCTTACCGAACATCGGTAAAGAACGCGACCGGGTTCACACCTTTCCAATTGGTGTATGGCCTGGAAGCAGTCTTGCCAATCCAGTGTGAAATCTCGTCTCTTAAACTCGCAATTGATCTCCTCCCAGGAACTTCGGAAGAAGAGGCTCGTTTCTTGGAATTAATCCAATTGGATGAAACCCGTCGTGATGCCGCTTTGTCTAACGAAGCCCATAAGAAACGAGTCAAGGCGCAGTTCGACAAAAATGTCAAACCCCGTGTCTTCTCAGAAGGTGACTTGGTCTTGCTTTATGACCAAGAATCCGATAAATTGGGAGCAGGTAAATTTAATTCTTTATGGATGGGCCCCTATATTGTTAAACGAGTGTTAGCAAAAGGAGCCTACGAGTTAATGGATTATGATGGAATTCCACTGGCGCAACCCCGTAATGGGTTGTACCTCAAGCGTTACTATGCTTAAATAGTAACCTGTATGCTTTTGTTGTATTTTTTTTTTCGCTAAAGTGTTCATTTTGGTCGAGTAATCCACCTTTTTACATTTATTGTAGATGTCAAACCTTCTGGAGACATGTGTTGGATATGCTGACGGAGCGAGTCGTAGTTCGCGGAACCTGTCCTCCGCAGCCTGGGCCATTTTTGATCCAAGCGGCGAGTTAGTAAGTTTCAGAGGTGTGTGTATTGGGCAATCAACGAATAACATCGCTGAGTATAGCGCGTTGATAGAACTACTCTCTAATGCCATCACCCATGGTATACGCCGACTAATCGTCAGGCTAGACTCACAACTCGTAATACTACAACTCAACGGTATATATTCCATTCGCAATCTAGCTATTTATCGCATGTTCCTAAGGGTTAAGATTTTGGAAAGACAATTTGATTTAATTCAATACTAGCATATTTCCAGAAACTTAAACACATTAACCGACTCATTAGCAAACTATGTGTTAGATAGACATTTGCGACATTTATAAAAAGAGACACATCATCAATGTTGTACATATGGATCACATAACTCAACCAGAATAAACCCCGAAAATCAAAATATATATATAAAGTGTTTATCGTTCATACATAATGTTCTGTAACCAAGACAAAAATCGGTCGTATGACCCAAAAACTCAAAAATTCTAGGGGGCACCCTAGTCTAGTGATGCTCATGATAGCACGTCACGGCCTGTGCAATCATGCGTAAGAGACGAGTCCATCGTCTAGGCACACCAGTAGTATGCCGCTGCAACTGTAAAGGTAACTCATCAATCCTCACATCGGGAATGCCGAGAGTAAGGCTCTCAACCTGCTCCTGCATAGCTGTAAGGGTCTCGGCCACGTCAAGGTCGCGGAGGATAACCCTCCCAGCAGTCTCCCCTGCTGGGGCAGCGACTGGCACTCTCGGGTGAACTTCTGGACGAACAGGACCAACATTTGCATGCACACATGAGTTTGATTAAAGTCTTGATAGAATAAAGCACAAGGACATTATAAATGAGAACAGTAAACAGTAATATGGTCGAAGATTTTACCAATAGCGCCCCACTATTCGCCATCCGGCAGTACCAAGTCCGGATCACCTCGGAAATCCATACCAACATATGGATACTCGGAATAGACCATCTCCTGACGCTCGAACCACCTGAAGAAGGTATCAGTGAAAGAAATCTGAGATTGACCAGCATGCCTAGACATGTGATCAACCCATCTCTGCATGCGTGGCTCGGTAGGAGAAGGCAAGTCGAGTGCGATATACTGAGGCTGCATCAGTGGTATTTTCTCCAAGGCAAAGCCAGTCAGAATAGAACCAAATCCAAAGTTCTTCAACTTCCCGTCCTTTACCTTGTTCAACTGACTTTTCATCTGAAGAAGTACTGCATCACACTGGTTGAATATTTTCGGTTGGAGACACTCCAAGGCGTGCTGCACATAAGACCTGTTGGCAACATGAAGAGATGCGCTACCGGCCATCCTACCAATAGTATACAGAATGGACCTGAGAGACCTGTCAGTAATCTCACGGATAACAACCTTGCCGTCTCTACTCGGCTGGGATCCCTCCCTGCAATACTGGTGGACATAATCTCTCACGGAGTCATTCCCTCGGGCCGAACCTGACAAAGAAATGGGGGCACCCTGCCTCGACAAACCAGTCAAGAAGTAAATGTCCACCACGGTCAAAGGGATGGATTTGCTCCTGATCTGAAATACTTGGTTGATAGGATCCCAAGCATCAAGCATATACTGCAGTAGAGAGATCTGTGCTCTCATACTAGAGATACGAAAGAACTTCAGTAGGCCACAGTTCCGCAGCGCGTTCACCGTGACAGGGTCATGGAGGGCAATCATGTCCTCTTCTTCATGTTCTCGTTCTCACCATGTAAGGGTCATTTTGCTCAAGAATCCCTGCAAAACAAACAAGAGAAAGAGTAAGATCCTGGATTTGATGAGAAACTGGCAAAATTTTCATCAAAAACTGTGCAACAAAACTGTTTTTCTATGCTCAACGCAACTGGCTAGTGTCCCACCTGCGTTGAAGGTCAAACTGCCTTCATGCAGCTTGACATTCAACGCAGGTTTCGAATGGACTGCCTGCGCTGATGGCAGAGCGCCCTAGCAAAACCCCAGGGGCTCAGGAGAACAGGAAAACAAGCACAGAATGGAAAAAGGAAACCATGAAAAGAAAGAGCTAGGGTTTAGCTCCTACCTAGTCCAGACGGCGCCGAAAACCGTCCGCAGAATCTCCCGGAATCAGCTGATGAAAATCAAGGGGGAAGAGGCACCTCCAAAGCTCCAACAAACCAAGTTCAAATGAAATGGTAAAATGAGAGGTAAAAACACCTTTTAATTGCTTTTTACGTAGTTCAAAGCAAAATATTAGGGTTATAATCTCATTTTCAAGCAAATGTTATTCATTTCTAACTAGTTTGATGCAGCAATTGAGAATACAGTACTATCTTTGAAAAGGGCAAAGCTAGTTATGGTAAAAATAAAAAATTTGACCATATAAATTCGAGCAGTTTTAGCACAAAGTTCATGCTCGTTAAAAAATAAACGCAAGATCCGAGCAGTTTTAGCGCATAGTTCATGCTCGTTAAAAAATAAACATAAGATCGAGCAAATGTTTACGCCCGCGTTTAAGCTCGTTAAAAAATGAACTATCCCGGTAAATAACCACTGTGAATGTAATATCATCAGCCATTAAAGCCTTGGTCGTGTTTGCACCGTCACCTCCACTTTTCATTTGGCCGATTGTTCACCTCCATATGATTGTTTACCCATTTTGAGGAACATCTGCGAAGAGTGATTTCACCTAGCCATCCTTGTGACACTGCCGTGATTGGAAAATTCCAACCTGTACTTGGAATCAGCTGCTAACCCTGTTTATCACTCGTTCCTCAAAAGACGAGTCTTCCTTAAGCTCTTTTCAGCTGACTCGTAAAATATGAAAAGATTGCCGAGTCCTTGGCCTTCCAGCTCGTTAAAGGGACAGGAAGTGCTATCCCTCCTCTAGATTTTAATCTTTTTGGACCTGAGGGATTATTGCACAAAAAGATCGAGCGCTTGTTTTATTCGGCTCGTTAAAACTATCGAAAACTCATCCCTTCTGTATTGTTTTATACTTTTTCGGACTTAAGGGATTAGATGACAAAAAAGGACTGTTGGAGTTAACTTTATGTACCTTTTCAGACTCTCTAAAAATGAAAAGGACCGAGTTATCTTTGTCGTTAGACTCGTTAAAATCATTAAATAGCGACAAACTTGTCTTTAGACGAGAACGAGTTTCACTATCGCTAGGCTCGTTAAAACATAGCGATGGTCTTGCCCAAAGGGCAGGTTATAGAACAAGCATATGTTATCCTCCTCAAGCTTGACAAAAATAAAGAGGTACTGGTCAGCAATGACTGGGGAAAAATTGGGAGAAACTAAAGAAAACTTTGATGGTAGCAAGTCGCTCTTGAACATGACACTTTTCCTCCGTACCACAATCGGGTTGGGTTGTTTCATTCACCGGTCATATCCATGGTCTCGCCGTACCATCCATATTTGGGGTAATTCTACCGATCCATCATATCAGTTTCGCCATATGTTCAAGAGAAGTCGTTCAGAAAAGTCAACCGTGTCCCATCCACTGCCATACATTATCCTTCGTCCTTTCATGACCGCCACCCTGAATCATATGTCACAGATCGTTTTCACCTCCATTTAAATCATTAGCTTCGTTCCGTGTCACTGATGTGGGATTCATTAAGGCCCTCCTTTGACGGATCGCTTCTTGTCGACATCAGCTCATTATCCAAGAAGTTGATCTAGGAACAACCCCTTCAATACTTTGAAGCTTGCATGCCTCAATGGAAAGTTTCTCACTTCCGGCGACAGGTATACATCAACTACCTTCGACCGAAAGATTTTGCGTGGTGTTCGACGCCAAGTCCTTTATTCACACCACGTGAATTGTACTGCAGTACCTTGAGGGTCATTATCATTATCGGTGATTCCTCTCGCGCTTGTTAACGGTTTACATCATTGACCGGTAATCAAGCGATGTCTTTCCATGTTCGACTTCAGAACATTTCTCACATGGATCGACTTGTACTTAGAGTGAAGATCGAACGAGTTTGAAGACCCCGGATCTAGTTTCATCCATCCGGGCTGCGATATATATTCAGGAAAGATAAAGACATTGACATGTACATCATTGCAGCAGATAATCATCCTACTCAAAGGATGATAATTTCATCAAAATTATCAGTCTACCATCAGACGATTGTCTGTTCTATGTACAGAAAAATGAATTTATAAAGCTGAGCATGGGAATGCCCGCCTCAGCTAGATCATGAAAGCAGTATGAAAAATAATGTATTGTATTGTATCTTATTACAAGTCTCCTCCCAGCATTGGATGAACTTCGGATCCCCCGGATAAAGCATTTCACCCGATAAACAGCCTCATACTTTAGGGGGCAACTGTTATAGACATTTTTGTGCCTTACAGCATTGAGCATGAAATGTCCATAATCTAAGGGATCCAAAGTCCCTAAACATGTTGTTCCTACCCCTAGAGGAACAAGGCTAACAAACCACAGCAATTCACAGAAGTTCTCCACCAGAAACTGCTCAAAAACAAGTCAATTCAGGATCATTTCAGTGGCTACACTAGCTGTTTGCGCTGAATGTCAAAGCCAACACTGGCTACCTGCGTTGAATGTCAAAGGGAACACTGGCTACCTGCGCTGAATGAGAATGGACATGTGGCAGGCTCATTTCTCAAGGTGTCAAAACCCAGGAAGCTTCCAAAATGACACTTGCCTCAGGGAATTCGACTGGTGATGAGTAAGAGGTTCCAAATCTCCAAGTGGAAGCAAGAACCTCCAAGTGGACTCAAGAACTGACAGAGGGAGAGGACACTAGTCAGATCTCAAGCTGACTCATCCTCTCTCCAAACATCTATATATGGATCTCTCCTCCATGAGATCTAGAGGCTGGAATTTTGTTATTGCAAAGAATTGCTGTTGGTTTGAGATTGGAATCATTGGGTGCTTAATGCTTTGAAGGGAGTGAAGATAGGAATTCCATTTGCTGGGAAGGAGATGCTGGATTGGAGCCCTCCGGGTTGTATCTCTTCCTGAACCTTTTTATTCATCAATAAAGCTATCTTGGTTTCTCCTATATGCTGATGTATTTTTGATGTATGATTGCATTAGTGTATTTGGTTTATTTCTAATCCTAAACTAGTTATGAATGTGAATATCTGTCTTTGTGTAGTGTTCTTCTCTTGTCGCAAGTACCTGTTCTCTTGTGATCTCGCAGGAACCCATTGAAGCTGGACAAGTGAGAAGGCAAGTAGCTGTGAACTCCCAAAGAGAAGAGAGACCGGATCGAGGGACAAACGAAAGACACCGGTAAGTCTATTGATCTCTCTTCTTTCACATTTCATAAAGGAAGAAACCAGAATAGTTGTCTCTATTTGTTGCTAAGGCACTGTCACACCTTAGGTGGATAGGATCGTCCTGCATAGGCATTTTTCCCCACAACACATTGGTATATATAAGAGGAGGTCGGCAGGTCGAAACCCCCGCCTGAAACTCCGACTTTTTACATGGCAAATATATGGTATATATATATATATATATATATATATATATCGCAATATATATGTTATGATATAATATATGACATATGACTTGTATGGTGGACACGTATATTCATATGGTTTGCGACTATGGTGAGTGGTCCGACGGTTACGATATACAACAAATGTTAAGGGACCGGTGGTTGTGGGGTTGACCCCGATCGTCTGACCCTTTTCCGGTGGTTAACACCTATCCACCATAAATACCATATCTGCACCATTACAAACAAGCGATAGCATAGCTCATTCAGTGAGTGGAATCTGGAGAAGTCTTAGCCTTTCTTGGAGGTTAGGGGTTCGATCCTCCCTGACCCCAAAAATTTTGGGATTCATGCCAACATTGGGCAGATCCGGGCTACCATGTGTCAGCACCGGATTGGCCCATGTGAACCAATAAAAAATTGCCACGTCACCTTCTCTGCTGATGTCATCCAAGACATATGGCGCATTCCCAGGATGACACGTGTCCTACTGATGTAAGCATTGACTGTTGACCTATTGACTTTGACTTTCCTTTGAATTTTGACTTTTCCTCTTTTTCCCTAGTTTGCCTTGAAACTTTGACTAGCCTTAACTTCTTCATCTGGACTCAGATTTATGCGTCGTTCACACCGTTGGAATCGTATTGACGAAACATAAATTTGATTCAACTTTCAACTGAATTGAATACTTTGGTTCGGAGGTAAAACAAAATCCATTTTGGATGACGGAGGTATCAGATCACACTCAATTTGAAGAAATGCTTGTTCTATGTTCCTTCCAGAATCTTCTCAGGCCATGTGGTGTGTAGACAAGGATTAATGGTCGACCTAGCTAAGATAGAAGTTATAATTAATTTAGAGGCACCAAGAAGTGTGAAATAGCTATGCGCAATGTTGGGGCATACGAGATACTATAGAAAGCTCATTAAGAATTATGCCTAGTTTACTGTGCCGATGGAGAAGCTGCTAAAGAAGGATGCTACATTTTGTTGGAATGAAGAGTGTCAGCAAATCTTAGATATATTAAAGGAAAAGATGGTCACCACGTTAATCGTAGTCTTCTCAGATTGGAAGAAGGAATTTTATGTCCATGTGGATGCGTCATGTGCGCTAGGGGGAATACTGACACAGGCTGGTGAGGGAGAGTTGAATCACCCCATATCATTTGCGAGTAGGAAGTTGTCTAAAGCTGAGAAGAACTATTCAACGATAGAGTGTGAAGGTTTGGCTATGGTGTAAGCACTCCAGAAGTTTAGACACTACTTGCTAAGCAGACACTTTAAGATGTATGCAGACCATTCTGCATTGAAGTACTTGGTTAACAAGCCTGTGTTAGGGGGGAAGATATGCATATGGCTGTTGTTGTTTCAAGAATATGATTTCGAAGTTATTGTGAAGCCAGGATGATTGAATGCCAGACCGGATCATCTGTCACGCATTGAAACAGGAGAGGAGCCTACTAATTTGGAGGAAGGACTTCCTGACACAAAACTCTTTACAGTGCGTGTCGCGGACAATCACTTTGCATATATCATACACTTCCTGACAACAGGAATGGCTCTAGAGGGGTATACTAGTGAACAAAAGAAGGAGTTGGTGGTGCACGTGACAAACTTTTATGTCATTGCAGGGCAATTATATAAAATGGGCTCGAATGAAATATTGTGACATTATGTGCCTAAGTTTGAATGAAGCAGCATCCTTGCTGAAGCTCATGGAGGAGCTGCTGGAGGACATTATGCAGGAAAAGAAACAGCGCAGGTGGCCGACGCTTCATAAGGATTCCAAGGCTTATTGTAAGGCATGTGATGCATGTTAGAGGGTGGGCAGGCCATCGTGAAGGGATGAGATGCCTTTGAATCTGCAACTATCATTACAGCCATTTGAGAAGTGGGTGATTGATTTTGTAGGACCAATTCAGCCTCCAGGAAAGAAGACAGGTGTGTGGTATATCATCACCGTGACTAAGTATTTGACCAAATGGGCAGAGGCGTAGCCTATGAAGGACTGTACAAGGGAAACAAAAACAAATTTCATCTTTGGGTATCTACTGACTAGGTTTGGTTGCCCGAATATTTTGATGAGCGATCGCAGTATGCATTTCCTTAATGAGATGATCAGTGCGTTGATGGAGGAATTCCAAGTTTATCACCAAAAGAGTACGTTGTATCACCTGCAGGCTAATGGGATGGTTGAAGCATTTAATATGATATTGGAGAATGTGCTAAAGAAGGTTTTCAATGCACAAATAAATGACTAGGATGTGCACGTACCCATAGTGCTATGGGCTTACACAATGACTTGCAAAAAGATGACTTGAAAAATTCCTTTCAGGATGGTTTATGGCATAGAAGTTGTGATGCTGATGGAGTACATTATACCTAGTCTGCGCATAGTAGCATTCACAGGAATGGTGGATCACGGAGCCCTAGAAGAGAGGCTCGCGCATCTGACAGAGCTGGAAGAGGATATATTTTTGGCTATATTCCATTAGCAAGTTAAAAAGGAGCGCGAAAAGGCATGGCATGATCAACACATCAAACTGTGCACCTTCAACGTAAATAATTTAGTGTTATTATATGACAACAAGTTTTATAAATTTCCAGGAAAATTTTAGATGCATTGTCTGGGGCCCTATGTCATCGAGGAGATTACCAATGGTGGAGCAGTTCAGCTACTGAAGTTTAATGGAAATCCATTTGTAGGGAAGGTAAATGGTAGCTGATTGATGCCATACACTGAGGATCCATCCAGATGACTATATTGTGGAAGCACAGTCTTACCACTCCAAGTAGCTGAAAGGAGGTGTGGGACTATAAAATACATTACCTGGGTTATAGAGCTAAGCGACATGGGACTACGCAGAAAGGAGGAATGCCACAGTATCAGTAGAAGTGCGAGGGGAGATGCGCTATAGGAGGAGCAACCATGCAGGGCATCCAGAAAGTGACCGTTGCAGTCACTATTCATGATTTGATAGTGGGAAAATGGCTAAGAGGAGTGGGGGGGGGGGGGGGGGGGGCGCATTTAAGGCCGAATTTAAATAGAACATCTTTGAAAATCTGCCACCAATCTAGCATTTACGAACGAATTTTTGGGGGAATGGTCGGATTCGAATTCGAATTTTCCTATAAATTACAGATGGCCGCCCAATTAGAAACACTTTGCATTTTGAGAATTGAGGTGTTGAGATATCAATTCCACATGAAACCTGAGAGTTTTTAGGCTTTGGTGTCCAGTTCAGTGTTTGACAGATTTCCTAAGGAAACCCAGGAGCTCCTTACTAGATTCATGTCGTTGCCCATGGAAACCGCAAGTGTCATAGATGGCCTTTGAGGGAGCTTCCCCTGAGGTCATAACTATAGAAGTGCCTACAGAAGTGCCAAAGTCACTAAGGTTGCCCAAGCAGAGGCCTTCACCGACAAAAGGGGGGTCTAAGATAAAGAAAGACAAGTAGAAAGCGACAAAGTCATGCACGAGTCACTAAGGAAGCACCAGAAGAAAGAGAAGCCTACCGTGCAGGAGAAAGGCAAGGTAGTAGACCTAGATTCCAATGAGGGAGTGGAATACATTGGTATGGGCACAGAGGATATTGATATTGAGGGGGTAAACCCTATTTCCAAGTTACCAAAATACATCCCTTCGTGCCAAGGCAAGGTGAAGGTCCCGAAGGACCCAGATGGCAAAATTTTTTTTACTTAACAAACCGTTGCTACCAAACCAAATCACATTCGAAGGTCTGCGATTGGTGTGCGTGGCACATCTGAAGTTAGAGGATTAGGACTTGCTGGATACTGAGCAGTTCCCTCACTTCGCGACTGATACATTTATGACTCGTGTCTTCTATAAAGATTCTGGTGTCACCATTCTGGAGCCGAGGAAGTGGATTAGAGGGGTGGACAAGGCAGGACTATTGAACCTGCTATGGGCGCCTCATTACAATCACATGCCCATAACTTTGATAGTGATCAAACAATTGTTATGCTTGGTGCACGATGGGTGCCTGTGGTTAGGAGAACTGATACCAATCACCGATATATTGATCCATAGGATAACATTGCTACCACACTCAGGGATGAATCCAGCCAAGGAATTTGGGGGAAGGTGGGTGAACGTGACCTCGCGGAGAGAATGAAGGACAAGTTTAAGCTTGTCAAGAAACCACATGGCTACTCAATTTTCAGCATAGCGAACCCTACAGTTAAGGTAGCCACCTAGATCTTGACTGGGAAAATAATGAGGAAGTGTTGCGCAGATGAAGTGTCGGCACCAGTTGTGTCATTAGTGGCCTAATGCATGGAAGGCGTACAATTTAATTGGGTGCGCTACCTCTGTAGTGAGTTCCTCGTGAACTAGAGAGAAGTCGAAGACTAGAGTAAGACCTTCCATTATGCATGGCTTTTGTTATCAATCGCACTAGTCATGTGGGAATTACCGGAGGACAGTCAATTTCCTCTGATTGTGTTAGATATGCCAAAAGCAGCAAAGCTCGCTTCACTGTGGGCCCCAAAGGACACTAAGAATATCAAGGATCGTAAGATATTTTGGGTGTTGATGAAGGCAAGCATCCACGCCGTGATAAACGCAAGTCGTGGATATCACCAACTGTCTTTGAGAAATTCTCAGGCTATGTGGAGTTCAAAGAGAACTTCCACTGTGTCTCCATCTGGGCATAGAAGGAACTTGAGAAGAAGTGGTATGATCACTCATACCTTGCAAGAGTTGATGCAATCAAAGCGGTCCTTGAGTGTTGGCCAGTAGAGTAGCGTACGACCTCAGATTTTTCATCCAAGTCCAGTAAATCTGCAGGAAACCAGAGGAAGTCAGAGGCCAGGTTGAAGATGCAACAGTTGGATGAGAGGAGGAAAAAGGAGGATGAAGAAGAATCCAGAGCAGATCACACTACAAAAGGGCAGGCCGAAGAGAAGGAAGGGGAGGAAGAGCATGACTCTAACAAAAGTCATAGGTCCCCTTCGCCGTAGACAAAGGATGAAGAGAAGCAATTGGAACAGGGTGGTGGAGCCCAAGAGAGTACTCTGTTCCAGATAAAGCGCACTTGGGAGCAGGAGAAAGAAGCACCACGAAAGAAGTCCAAGGCCAGTAAATCATCACTCGACCTGATCACCTTGATAGAAGGTGACTTGGACAATATTAGAGATAAAGTAAGGGATGTGACTACAGAGCTGCTACAGTAGTTTGAGAAGCAATAGAAGAAAGCCTTGGTTTCCATTCAGATGGTCTGCGCAAGTTGCAGATCCAAACTACTCAACTTCAAACCGGTGTAGGGCGAGATAGTGCGACGTCGACTAGATTTTCTCTAGGGACCTCTGAAGCAGCGGAGATGGTCCGCTCCTTGGATACCCGGTCCATTGCACTGCTGGATGGAGCTCTAACTACAGAAGCGGAAGCTAACAGGGTTAGTGTCAGTGCTCTCAAGAAGGTTGGGTTGAACTTGGTCACGCTTCCAAGTGAATCCCTTCACACCTTGCAAGCAGGTGTGATTGCAGAACTTTAGGCTCGAGAGTAGCGCGTTCTGAGTGTGATCAATGCTTGCTTGTTGGGGCCTAAACCAGGTTCAGAGATGATTTAGCCAAACAAATCCTGGTACTACTGGCCCTTTTGGAAATAGTCCATGGAGCGCGGACTGAGGCTTCACTCGAATTAGTATGGGAGGGTGCTAGAACTAGGTTTTCGCACCCAGGACATATCTGATGGTTTCCAATGGTTCGCGGTTGCGCACATTGCTACGTGCACTTCCCTTACCTCGCAGCCTGTGGTACTGCCTTCTCGCAGCCCTACTCAGGGGTCAAACAATGTTATTACCTAAGTCCTTACTAGTAACCCAATATTAGTTAATTAACTTAGCTTACTGTCATGTGAAAAGTATACTTAGAAAGATAAATCATTCATACACATGCGTGCAATAAATAAACAGTATAATTGCAATTCATATTCAACAGATAATAACCCACGGTAGATACATGTAATTCAAATAACACTTCTCTTTATTATTCTCTTCCTTCAGTTATAGACTTGACTCTGCCCTATGCACTCAGTTGCAGGGGTTCGCACACTCAGCTGCAGACTCTACTAGGCCTCTACGCACTCAACTGCAGAGCCTTCTCCTACTCTACAACCCAAGATACACTTAGACACTTGCTGTTTGCTTCTATCTCATATTTTTCTCTTACTTAACTATCTTTTACACTTATAGCTTTGCTCTATTTATACAATCCCATGGTCCACGAACCATGGGTAGGCTGACATTACATTCAAAACTTAGGGTAGACAACCCTATGACTCTAACATACATTTTGCGCCCGCAATTCGCAGAGATTTACAATAATATCACTCAAAACCTTGGATTTGAGCCCCAAAACATGATGTGGGGGGATTCCATGCCGAATAGGCCCCCAACACAAACATCATGACTCGTCCTCAAGTCACTCTATTGGTGCAACGATCTTGGCATGGAGTCCCTCCAACTGGTGTCAAATGGTCCTCATTTCCGTAATGCACTGAGCTGTTGCTTTTTGGACCTGCTGCATCTGTTCCTCTGAGACCTCTATGTTTGGTGTGCTGCCATGCATCTGCGCCTACATCCCCTAAATGTACGCGAGCTTCCCTTCAATATTCATCGTGATTATGAAGGCCTCGTCAATCCATGGCTGAATGCATGCTTTGAGAACTGCTTCTTTATGATGTGTCACGTCCACCTACTCCTTTAATGCTTTGGCTTGCTCCATCCTCGCAAGCCACTGAGTGAGGACTACCATCTGCGCAGTCCCTCTGACACTGTTGTACTACTGCTAGATTTCATGTGGCTCTGTTTCCAAGCACTGGATGTTGGGGTCCTCCTGCAAAGTCATGAGGACCTCAAGTGCCTGTTCCAACATGTTGGTACAGTCGTGCACTACACCTCCAATTTCTTCCAACCCTGCTGCAATATCGCTAGTGCATTGTTCTCTGATTTTTGGGGGAGTGGAATGGTGCACCTTCAACCGCAACTCAACAATCTAAACATTTAGCTCCAGTTGAACCTTTTTCGTCTCTTCTCTAGCCTCGCAGACTCTAATTGCCAAATTGTGGATCTACACTTCTACTGGTAGAGCTGCTGCTATGGCCAGCTCCGGGACGCGTCGGTAAGCATCATCTACCGTTTGCACTAACCATTGATTCTGCAACACCAACTCTTCGTGTTGTAAGCTGAGCTATTCTATGTTGATCTTTTGTTTGCTAAGAACTTGGATCGTGCAGTTATCCCTAGTGCGTAGCTCCACTGTGATCCCATCCTATAGTTGATATAGCATTTCCATGGGAAGGGTAGCCAGATTAAGGCCAAGGCTTTTCATCATGCTAACCGACAACCGATCCATCATATTTGATGACACTAGCACTCCCTTTGGCAACACTATTGTGTTTTCCATCCCTGTGTGCAACATCTGCTCTGTTGCTGAAGTGCCTGCTGTGACGTGGGTTGACAGGGTACCTTCCTAAGGGGTTTGTACCTGTAACTCCTGTAGCTACGCCTTGATGGCCCCCAACATAGTCTGATGCTCCTACATGAACTCCTGAAGCGCTTCGACTATGACATTGCAGACCGTCTCGCCGATGTCATTTAAGGTGATCGGGTCAATGGCCAACTTAGAGGCCTTGACCTTCTTCCTTGGGCCCGATCTCTCTGCGATGCACGGGCACTTTAACTGTGTGGATGCGGCCCCTAGGTCCATTCTCCTTTTGCTGTTTCTATTTCCTCCACCTCCTACCCAGAGGACATTGCTTGGCCCTCGTCTACCTTTGTTTTTACCGCCTCTGTTGCCTACACTATTGTTGCTACTTCTACGACCTTCTTCTGCTCTGTAGCTTTCTGTGTTGCTTCGCGCACTGCCCTTACCTCAACTGCTACTTTTTAGTTCCACCATTTCTCTGCTAATTGAGTGACGTTCAGCGTAGCATCGTCCCTTTTCTTCTGGGCTGCCATCGTCTCCAGTTCTGCGAGGTCTGGAGTGCGCCATTCGGGAGGCCATGTCTCCAAGACAGTAAAATTCGTGTCGTCATTGGCTACAAATGGTAGCTTCGTCCACTGCTTCACTGGATCCTTTTGCACCCTGGTATAGATGTTGTGAATATAAGCTTTGAAGTCTACAAAACTATGGAGACTATTGTGCACCGTAGGTGAAAGGCACAGCCTCCTATTGATCCACATCCGGATGCTCGCCTCCATGAGCACCCAGAAAATTTTGATGTTGTGAATCCGTCTCGCGTCCTTGGTGGCCCAGAGCTAAGAGTACTTCGCTGCCTCTGGTAGCTCTCTGTAAATGTTGGGGAACTTACTGTCCTCCGGAAGTTCTCCCGCTACTAGCAATATGGGTAATAGCAACCATGCATAGTGTAAGGTCTTACCCTGCTCCTAGGATTTGCAACAGTTTATCAAAAATTCCTCGCAGAGAAATTTAGCCCAGTTGAACTGGACCCCCTCTGCGCATTGCTCAGCCAACGCAACCACTGGCCTTGGTACCTCATCGGCTTGACACTTTCTCATAATTTCACCGGCCAGGAGTTGGGCCGCTATGCGCACCCCTTTGTCCTTGATGCTGGAGATGACGTAGCCCCTCTTCTTCTTCTCCACCTTATATTTTGCCTTAATGGCTTCCGCGAGAGCCAAATTGCTACCTTTTCCAGCTATAGTCCCGAGATCCCTTCCTTTACAGGGGAGCTGAGAAATCCAGTGAATGAGGTTTGTCATGATGGGAATAGGCTCCTCCAACCATAGATACCCATCATGTATCAAGAAAAGCAGTTGCCTGATGACAAAAATGGTGATGGGCGTGTGGTGGAAATATGGTATCCATAACAAGTGCAGCAACCCGACCTTTTCTACACCGCACAGCCATTTCCACAGCTCTAACGTGATCACCGCCCCCTCAGTGTTCTACTTCATTAAGTTCTTGGTCTCTAGGTGCATGAACTTCTTGCTGTCAGCGAGGTGCCAGTCTTCAAATTTCATGGTTGGTACACGGCCTAGGTGTGTGCCCTCAAAAACAACGTCGTTGGGGAGGAGCGGGCTCTGGAGTGAGCTTTTCATTTCGTCTAGGTTCTTCGGCTCTTTGGTTTTCCCTTTCCGCGGAGGGACATGCGCTGGCAGTTTTGTTGCAGAGCGCAATGGCTGGATATCCTCCTCCACTTCTTCTTCTTCTTCCACTACAGTGATTAGGGCCTGTAAGTCTTCTTCCTCATCTGCTTCTATTGTAACTACTTTCCCCTTCTCTTCCATGGATAGTTTGTTGTGCCGCAGATTCCTCAGGGACATGCGTACTGGACCCATTACCTATTTATCTTTCTTGGGCCTCAGTGTTCGTAGTGATTTTTGGATTTCTATCATAATCCTAGCACCTTCTGGAAAATCCTCTACCATTTGCGTATGCACGGCCTCACCGGTGGTTACCTCTTCAATTCCCACCCCATCCTTAGTGGCTGTCATCATCTCTAGGCTGTATTTTGTCCCTCGCAAACTTAGGGGCTCAATTTTTGCTCGGCTCTCAATGCTCTGTGCTCTACTCAAGTGATCAATTCTCAAATGACCAAGTGTTGTTCGCTAGCTAGCCCTTTGCATTTTACAGCGCCTTTCGAATTCAAATTCGACCTTTCCCCCCAATTTTGGGCCATTAATGCTTTCTTGGCAGTAGGTGTTCCCAAATATTTCCCATAACTCATGTTTTAAATGCCCGCCGCCCGCTCCATTTGGCCTCAACTTGAACATCCCATCATGAATAGTGACACCAACAATCACTTCCTAGCCGACCCATGTGGTAGCGCAACCCTCCATGCACAGTCGCGAACCTTGTGATGTCCTAATTTTGTGTGCATTTCCACTATCGCGCAACTCCTAGGTAGAATATTTTATAGTCCTGCGCTCCATTTAGGTGGTCGCACCACCCGTGCGGGGTTCCATCCTGTCCTCCACCATGGTTCGTGGAGAATCCTCATCTTTCATTGTGGTGATCGACATGGCACACTCTACTATTTCCAATGTGCTACCCTGGTCACTACATTTGGTGATATGTGGTCCAAACCAAGGCAGCAAATTAACTAGTTCACGATGATAGATTTCCAATTTTTCAGTATGACCATATGCACCTTGCCTCACCATCCTCAGTTTTTCGACAAGAATTGCTTCCTTTATTTCATTTTCTAGCTTCTTGACCTCTGCTTCCATTAAAGCACTTTTCTCCCTTAGCCGTACCTAGTCTTTTTCAAGTTCGCGAAGTCTAAAGTTGCCCCGTCAGATTTCTTCCTCAAGTCTTATATGTTTTGTTTCCCGTAGCCATGTGATTTCTTCATTCGAGTCTGCATGGACTGTCATATCTACAGGTGATGTTAGGCGTGGACTCAACTTTGCATGCTCCACAGTGATTTCAACCCCTGCTTCATACTTCAGCTTCATAAGTTCTTGCGCGTTCAGAGTTTTACACATGGTCCTATAAGCCCATACAACGCCAGTACACGCAGGCCCTAGTCCGTGCGTCTCACATTGTGGATCTTGTTCAGCACTTAACACACCTTGTAAAAGGCTTCCTCGTGTATGATTTTCGGTGCTCTAGGTCTTATCATACTTTGTCGTTCACACACTTGCCTTGCCTACTTTTGCTTGTTGTTCCTATTTCTTATCATGATAGCAGTGTGCATTCGTACGGGCCATGCACCATATGCCTGTACCCATCTGGAAAGTTGGGTGTGTTTCATCCATCATGCTTAGCTTCCATCCACATCGAAGGCTTCCCAAATCATAAGTGCATCATCTTTTGGTATTCGCGCCAGTCCTCAAAGCTTATCTGATGCGTACCCCACCACCTTGCGGGCATAGTGCACAGTGCCCATTTTAGAGCATCAAACTGTCATCATTCTGGCACTTCTCTTTCAAATTTGTACAGGAATTCATCCATAGCTATGAACTCATCATACATAGGTAGATCCCTCACCTCTATTGTTACGCAGTGCAGTGATATTACAATCATGTTGCAATTGAGCGTGGTTACCTCGTGTAACCGGTTCTGCCATCATTTTGTTTCCTCATCCAAATCTGATGTGCAGGAGCTTTCGCGCTCCCACGAAATCCGGCCATCCGCTGTAGGATTCACCCAATCGTGTTCCCAAGTGGTTATCTTGTAGATACAGTCTAGCTCGTCGTCGCTTTCATTGTCGCGCACTGGCTCTGTGTAGCGCGATCATTCCGCAGGGTCTAAAGGTACCACTACGTGTAGTGACTTTTTCTCAAAAATCATTTTGTGCTTCTTTAGATTTATCACTCCATTCATATAAGTGGCCCAATCAATTCCTAGTAGTGTGAAATATGGATTGTTGTTGTTATCACAAAACCTTCTCCTAATAGGCTGTTGATCAGGAAGACCTTGAGTAACTGTTTCAAACCAACTTTTGGCTGAGGCTTAGCCTCCCCAACCTGAGAGGACTCTCTCACTAGGTTAAAGATTTTAGTAAAAGATTAGATGGCTAACTCTATGAAACAAGTAAAGGAGTATGAATGCTTGAACATAGTCAATAAACATCCATTGGGCTTATGAAGTCAGAAAATGTTTAGTATGACAACAATATTAGGTTAACATGGAAGTCAGGGCATCAAGAGTTCAATATATGAGTAACACATAAGAACATGTAGGAAACACAGTCTACAAATGCATGAAGGAAGTTAGAGCATTACCAATGAGTTCTAAGTAACATACATTCATACCATTGCAAATGAGGAAATGCGGACAATCATAAGAAAATCAAGCATTGAATTCTCTTCTGAATCCTGAGTAGTAAAGCCAAAATATGTATTACATAAAAAAACATAGTCTTCTACATTGACACAATATGAGTGTTTTTCACAAAAATTTCCAACCCTTGGTGCCTTACATCTCTTGTCATATATAGAGTTCATTACAATCTTGGATTCCTTCATCCAGCATGAGGTGAATTTGAATTTTACTTGACCTGACACCTATTGATACTTAAACAAACTATTAATTACAACTAGCTATTAACTAGCAGTCCTAGAGACCTAATACAACTAGGAGTGTAACTCCTTATTATGTTGGCAACAACCTTGACTATGAAATAAACTCATTCTTTGACAGCTGTCCCTCTTCAACTTTGGCTTAAGTGATGACTTTAAACTCCATGCTAGCCTTTGATTGCTTGTCCTTTCACTGTTCCTGGATATTAAGAAACTGCCCCTGTATTTCTGCTTTGGTCTCCAAGGAGGTTCTTCAAATTTTGCTAACCATATTGTCTCCTTTAATCACATGTGATGCATTGAATTAAATACAGATCCTGCTCCTATACTCGTGCCAAGAAAAAAGCCTCTTGAATTCTACCTGAAGCATGACAAACTATCTAAGCTACGAAACGACAGTTATTTTCGTAGCGCAGAGTTTGGGGTTTCTATATGTCTCTCATTTCTTGAATTTTCCTTTTCTTAAGGTTCAAAACTTCTTAGGTGGTCTTCTTATGTCTCTGCAGTAGCATACTTTCAAAATAATCCCCCTTTCATTTCAAGATTTATCCACAAAAACAAAACTGGCGGCTACAGCAGTTTCGTAGTGCGCTACAAAACTACTATGCATTATATGTCACCTTCAGCAGTTTTGTAGCGCACTACGAAACTGCTGTGTGAATCAAAAACAAATTGTTTTGTCATTCTTGGTATTTTTAATGGTCTCACCATATGCTAATAAGGCATACAAAACTGACATTGTCCATCCAAAAACAATCTTCAATCTTCAAAAAGGTAAGTTTCACATCAAAATTGTGTCAAAACTTCTTCACTTACTGTCTGGTTCATTTATGTTGAGGCTGTCCTTCAGGTTCACTCAGTTGAATCTTCAAATCTTCAATTTGTCTTTTCATCATTCAGATTTTAGTTCTTAATTTGCCATTGATCCTTCTGATACATCTTGCTTCCTATATTGTAGGGATAGTCTAAGTGAGATATTGAGCATGACTGCCCACTACTTCATATCTTGGAACTTTTCCATCTTCCCAACTAGCTATTACTCTTTTGAAATTTGCTTTTTCAACTGCATGTTTCCTTGCCCTTTCCTTGAGTTGAGCAATCTCAAGAGACACCAATTTATTTTTGACCTCCTCAAAGCTATATTCTTCTTCATGAGTGATAATTGCCTTGTTTTTATCGTCTTTGTGCACTAGTGATGATTGTACTGATGGAACCACAGACTCTTCAAGGAACTCTGCTACCTCTCCTGTCTCACTTACCTCTAGCTCTGCCTCTTGTAACCTTCTTAAATGTCTAGTCACAGGCCTTCTTGGCTTGAAAACAAACTCTGAGACCTGATCATCAAATTGGATTTTTTTAGAAGATTTAACTCTTTTTGTTTTGTTCTTACCTGCTTCAAATAAGTCTGCTTAGACCAAAGGGGACTCTTCTATGTCGATAGCCTAGAGGAGATCATTCAAACTTCCCTTTGAAGCTGGGCTTTCATCAGTAATCACTATTTTCCCCTTTTCCTTGGCTAATTGACTGTTGGTTACTCTTCTTTGGACTATTTTATCAATAGACTACTCTTGTACCACTTCCTTGATCTGAACCTTTTTCTTCTGTAACTGTTGAGGGGTATCTTGAATCATTAGTGGTGTCATAGGCTCCTTCACCTGCTTTCTGGCTTTCAATTTCGCAAACCTGTTTGATCTTTCTTCCTCCTGATGACTTACTGCTGGTGAAGATATTTCCTTAGCCTTAGGGCTAAGGCCTGTTTCAGTTCTAAAGTCTCTCATAAACAAGAAAGCAGACCATTCTCTGCCTATCTTCTAAAGCTCATGTAAAACAATCAATTTGATCAAACCATGATGGAACAATGAGGTTTCACAAGCTTCTTTCTTCAATTGAATCTTATCAGACATCTTTCCTAAGATATGAAACAGATAAAAAGGAAGGTCTAAAGATATTTTTCTAGTGAAATGTAATAAAAGCTTAAAATGGTAGGAGTACACCTTATGGTACCTCCCTTCACAAGTAAAATATCTTTGGATGCATGAAAGTAAGTTGGCATATAAATCTTTTACATAACTTCTGGGCACTGATTTGGTTAAGTCTGAGTCTATGTATTCTGGCTTTAGAAATTCCTTGTAAGGTGTCATTTCAAATTTGAAGTTCTTAAACCATCTCTCCTAGCCTCTAGGATTCTCTGTGACTGTAGATATAACCTCGGGAGAAACTGGTATTTCTAGCACTCCAACCTTTCAATTCAATTAAGCTAAATTAAAGGAAAAATCCTTGGTTACTTGAATGTGACCTCCCTGAAGTTTTTCACAGAATCTCCAGCAGCCCACCTGTTTGAATGCATGTTCAACCTCTCTGTTCCTCGTGAGAACATCTAAGCCTTCAGGCTCAGCTCTAAGACACTGGCCTGATCTATGATTTTTCTTTTCTTCAGACATTTCTGTGAGACCCCTGCAAGGAGACTTGAAAAAACTTGCACTGTCTTAGTTTGAACACTGCCTCGCTTGAGTTGAAACGAAGAACTGCCTTGCTTGAGATTTCAAAGAATTCTGGTGAATGTCATCCCTGAGCTTTCCAATTGTCTCTTATGCATGAAAGGAACACGAAAAATACCAAGACCAATTCACCTTACCTTACCCTTTTTGAAATTTGAAAAGAGTGCATACAAAACCCCTAACGAATCTAATGATGAGAGTGAATGGTTGCATGTGATAAGCAAGGTTCATGGACTGACACCTAATGATGAAACATTAACATATTTTGATGGATTTGACAGCTAGACAATATTTGGCATGAATCCCCGATTTTGTAGCGCATCCAGTGCAAATTTTGGGTTTTGCGCTGCGAAAACTCTAACTAAGAATCCCCAATTTCGTAGAACACATAGTGTATTTTCTGAGTTTTGCACTACGAAAACTCCTAGGCAATTTCATAGCACATGTCAATTTGGAAACAGCCTTAACACATGACACTTTTGAAATAATGTGGGATCAATGATAGGTAAAACAAGAATGTTGACCTTATTTGATAATGGTAACAAGACTCCACTCTATGATTTAGACTTCCTAAACAAAACAATAAAAATGACTTGACCAAGATTAACATAAAACTTTGGAACCATACTAGTTGTCCAAAATTTTAGAATTTTTTTTTAGTGATAATAGCTGTCATCGACAATCTCTATCACTTTGAAATTCGCAAGCACGCTCGCACCTTTGATGTCTACCATTATTCCCTGCAATCTTCCCATCAGTAGGATCTTCTGCTGGTTCGCGATTCGCAATTGAATAGGGGACCATTGCAATGTGGGCATACCCATGCGTTGATCCAGGTGGATCTTCAGATACAATGGCATGGAAAAACTCAGAAATCAAAGTGAGCATAATGAAGTCAACTTAGAACCAGAGTGGAGGTCTTGTCTTCCTAATTCCAATGGTTCAAACGGTATTTCAATCCGAGTCCGGATGATGAAGTTATTGCACAAAGATGGATGATTTAATCCTTAAGAAAATGAGGATTTTCCTTTAAAAATGGGTCTTAAGCCTTTAAGGCCAAATCACAATTGGAGGTTGCATAAAGGTTGAATTAAGCGAGGAGCAGTGGAACTCCCAATCGTCAATCTCCGATCAGATCAGATCGGCGAATCGGAGGCAACTGGATTGGAGGTCTTACATATATGTATATCAGTGGTGGCAGGGTGCGATTGGCGATGAATCAGATCAGTGGAACCATTATCAGACACCCAGGGCGATATATGTGTGGGATGTCGATGCGATCAACCGATGCCGATATCAGAAATCGGTGATTGGCAGTCAGTCATTCTCGATAACCTGGACAGGGACACCCTCGATATGGTGATTTGTGACCTCAGCGTGGACCCGATAGGGAAAATAAGACTGATTTAATGATTTTTGAGGTCCCGGTATATGGTTTCGAGGCGGAATTTTAGTGTTTTTTAGGATTTTTGAAGCCTTATCGCTTCAACAATAAGGAGACCATTTAAAGAAGCGGTTGCACCCGCTGATCATTCCACTCTACCAGCCTTTGTTATGAGCCAGACAAGCCCCGATTTGGATGGGATTCTATCCAAAGAATCCATTATAAAACATGATCAACGGAAGAGCACAAGGGAGGCATTTTTTGGTTGTAACACGTTTTTTTGCCAGAGGATGAGAGCACATATTGGTCCATTTTGGATAGTTTACATACTCCAACCCATTTTATTGTTGCAGGAAGCTTTGGTGCTACATACCTCTCCATCTCAGGCATCCATTTCATAGGCCATCATGCAGATTGGAAGTATAAACCTCTTGTGGACAACTTGATGAATGTAATTCTCTTTTCTTTCATGCCATTTAATAAGAAAGGCCTCTCCATTGTTGAGCTAGGCTCGGAGACGTAGTCCAAATTGAACGAACTCCATTATCAAGCCTTGGTGTCTTCTTTTTGTGCCTTTTATGTGTTTACTTATTCTTTTCTTATGTGCACCTTTTTGTGTTAAGCTACAATTTTACATGTAATTATTTTCTATACATCTATAAGCGAAAACATCCTGGATCAAGTGGTATTAGAGCAGGGATTTTTAGATGTGAATTGCATGTTTGCATGCTAATAAGAGGCAGGCTTCAAAGAGGTGAAGGGAATCTAGAACCTTTCAATCTAGAGGTAGGGCATGCACCTCAGAGAAGAAACATGCATGAAGAGGAATCTCGTATTGAAGAGAAGTGCAATTTCAGAAAGACTTTCTATTCAATGGAAGAAAATATCAATTAATTGGTTATAAGACTGGAAAAAGCAGAAGAGAGGAACCCAGAAGGACAAGGTTCAACACATGGGAATGGTGGAGAAGACCCCCCTCCTTCTCCTTCTAGGAGTTAACGTTCTTCCTCTCACCACCATAATCAGAGACATCCAAAGGATGCATCTAAGAAACCTTTTTTTAAATTAGATGTTAAATTTGATCTTCTTGTATTTAATGGTGAAAGTAACGCAGAAAAGCTTAACAATTGGATCAGGCAAATTGAGCTATACTGCAGGATTTAGCAAATCATAGAGGATGAGGTGAAAATCCAGCTAGCCTCTCTACGGCTAGGTAGCACAACTCTCGTTTGGTGGGAGAGAAAATTTTAGAGCAGTAAAAATGTGTGTAAGCTCTTTTCCTCATGGTTTGATTTTACTTCTGCGTTAAAGGAACAATTTTATCCCTTAGGATACAAACAGAAAGCTTTGATGAATTGGCAATACTTAAGGCAAGGCAAAGGGCAGGATGTTTAGAGTTTTACAGAAGAATTTAGGAAGCAAGCACTAAATTTGGGTATTGCACTAGATACACTTGAAGTTGTAACTAAGTCTATTGGCTCACTGCATAGTTATATTCGACATTCATTATTGTTGTTTGAACCAACCACTATTGGTGCAGCTAGTGTGAAAGCAATTCATATTGAGAACAAGGGCAAGAATGAAAGAGAGGACCAGTCCAGAAAGCCATCGTTCAAACCTCCCAATGCAAATCCAAAGCGAAATGGAAAGGGAAGGAGAAGAAAACAGCAGCATCCAAAGAGGGAGAGCGGCCTTATTGCAATCATTGCAAGAAAGAAGGCCATGATGATGTTCACTGTTGGAAGCAGCACCTAGAAAAGCGTCCAAATAAGTATGGAGGAAAAGGGAAGAAGAAAACTTTGGCAGTGGCACAGCAAGACCTCGGATCAGATTCAGGAGATGAAGCACTGGTCATAGCAGCGGGAACAAAAGGTATCCTTACACTTATTCTTGATTCTAAATCACATGTAAGCACTAGTTCTGTAGATGAGTCCCTTTCAAATGATAGAAAAAGAATTGAATTATTTCACATCAGAGTTGTAGTAAATCACACCAAAGTAGAAACTCTATTTGATACTTGGTCCCAAGCAATTTTAATTGCAGAATCCTTGGTAAAGAAGCTTTGCTTAGAAACAAAACTACACCCAAAGCCTTACCCGCTGGGATGGATACATGATAAAGCTAAATTGAATGTAACCCAGCAGTGCAAGGTAAAATTTGTGATTGTGTCTAAGCTGGTAGACGAAGTAGAAATGGATGTAATCCCACTGGATATCTGCAGCATGGTATTAGGGAGCCCATACCTATATGATAGGAAAGCAATATTTTTCTGCCATGAGAATAAATATCACATCACCAAGGATGGGGTAGAATACATAGTGTAGGCTCATCAAAATAATATTAATGCCAGCCTCGTAAGCGCTGGGTAGATGAAACGACTGGTGAATTCCAGTAAAATATGCATTCTTATGGTCGTAAGGGATAAGGAGGCCGAATTCACTGATGTGTTCCAGGGTTGCGATGGGAAGCATAAACAGGAATTAATGCAACTGATTTCTAATTATAATGAACTATTTTAGGAGCCACGGGGACTACCTCTGAAGAGGGAAATCCAACACGAAATCCACCTATTACATGACGCCCCTCTACCAAATATCGGCATGTGCAGCATGTTGGCAGTTGAAATGGAGGAGATCAAGAGGCAAGTGTAGGAATTGTTGGACCAAGGCATAATCAGGCCAAGCTCCTCTCCATGCAGTTCGCCGATTGTTCTAGTGCCCAAGAAGGACGGCAGCTGGAGGATGTGTGTGGAATACCATGCGCTCAACAAAATATTGGTGAAAAATCGCTATCCCCTCCCATGCATAGATGATTTATTGGATCAATTAAAAAATGTTGTATATTTTACAAAGTTGGATTTGCGCAGTGGCTATCACTAGGTCCGAATTGCGGAGTAGGATGTGTGGAAAACTACTTTCAAAACCAAGTAGGGGTTGTTCGAATGGATGGTGATGCCATTCGGGCTTGCAATGCTCCAACCACCTTTATGCAAGTTATGAATAATATATTTCAGCCTTTCCTTGATGAGTTTGTTCTTGTATATTTCGATGATATACTATTTTTTAGCAAGAATTAGTTTGAACATGTGAGTCATGTAAAGAAAGTGCTTGATATGCTGAAAAAGGAAAAACTTTTTGTAAAATGGTCAAAGTGTGAGTTCGAGAAAACCTCTTTGGGTTACCTAGGTCATATTGTTGGTCATGGTTAGTTAAAAATTGATCCCGCTAAAGTAGAAGCAATTGTAAATTGGCCTAAGCCTACTAGTGTAACTGAGGTCTGTAGCTTTCTAGGTGTAATCTAGTATTGGAAGAGATTTATTGCTAATTTCTCTGTTATTGCAACACCTTTGCACACATTGACAAGTGTGAAACAGGTCTTCCAATGGGGAGGAAGACAGCAGAAGTCCTTCGAAACATTGAAGGAAAAAATTAGCATCGCGCTAGTCTTAGCCTTACCCGATCTCCAACAGCCATTTGAGATCAAAACCGATGCCAATGGTTATGTCGTGGAAGTCGTACTAATGCAGCAAAAGAAGCCAATTTGTTACCATTCTAAGAAGTTTTCTCAAGCTGTGATAAACTATCCCACCTATGACAAGGAGCTTTATGCCTTGGTGCAGAGTGTGAAAAAGTGGAAACACTACCTGATCGGCAAGGAGACCATCATCCATACATATCATCAACCCTTGCAGTACCTCCAATCACAAACCAAGTTGCAACAAACTCGTCATTTCAAGTGGATGGGCTTTCTTCAATAGTTTCATCTGGTAATAAAGTAATAAAGTGACCGATATGTTATCTCGCCCTCCTATTTCTACTTCTGTTATTCACAGGTGGACAACTATCACTTGCAGGGGAAATTGTTGTATCACCTTGGTAAATTGTGTATTCCCACAGGAGAAAGAGTGCGTGTAATTCGAGAGGTCCACACCTCTCTTGTGTCTGGACACTTTGGTGTCAAGAAGACTTTATGTCATGTACAAAGATTTTGTTTTTGGCCTCATATAAAAAACATGATTGTGAGTCGCTATGTAAAGGGTTGTGTGATGTGTTTTGTTTCAAAGCCATCTAATAGAAAACTTGGGCTCTACACACCACTCCCTATTCCGAGTTGTCCATGGGAAAGTGTGTCAATGGACTTTGTAGGAGGTTTACCTTTCTCTAAGAAGGGTCACACTATTTTTATGTCATCGTTGACAATTTTAGCAAAATGTGTATTCTTATGCCTTGTGAAAAGCATATTACTGCATAGTAGACTGCTTTTATTTTCTTTCAACATGTTTGGATCCACTTTGGATTACCCACATCAATTGTGTCAGATCTAGACTCTCACTTCCTTGGAGAGTTCTGGACCAGCTTGTGGACGATGATGGACACCAAACTGAAGAGAAGCATGGCATTTCACCTCCAAATAGACAGACAGACAGAGGTGGTTAATTGTATCGTGGTACACTTATTATGAGGCTATTTTGGGAAACAACCCAAGTTATGGGATGAACATCTCCCCTATGTACAACATTCCTACAACCGAGTAGTGCATTCATCGATGCAACGTTCACCATTCAAAACATGTTTTGGTTACCTGCCAAAGGACCCTTTTGATATGGCCTTTGGAAGGGAGGATGGCTTAAGTGGACGTAATGATAGAGACAAAGCTCAACAGTTCATTCAACGAATCCAATTGATTCACTAAGCAGTGCAAGAGCAGTTGGAAAAAGGTCAAGCCCATCATAATGTTCGACATGATAAACATCGAGTCGACCATCAATTCCAAGTGGGTGACAAGGTGTGGTTCCACATCAGCAAAGACAGGATGAAGGGAGAAGGAAAGAAGTTGTGGCCAATCTAGTATGGACCGTTCACCATATTGGAGAAGATTGGGAACAATGCCTTTCATCTTGACTTGCCGGTATATATGCAAATGTACTCAGTAGTGAATGTGGAGAACCTGAAGCTGTATGAACCACCTTTGATCATGGACACTGATGAGGTGGGCACAGTTCCTACTGTCGATGATTTTGCACCAGAATATCTCGATGAGTTGCCCAAAGACATCATCCTCGACAGAAGGACCATGACTTCACGACGAGGAGATGTAGAGTACCTTCAAGTTGGATTCAAGGGAATGCATCCCAGCAAGGCTAGATGGCTAGAGAAAGAGAAAGTGAGGGAACAATTCCCTCACTTTCCAATTAGCCAATGAAAAGCTTTCGGCGGTCCAAAAGCTCCTCAATGGGGAGGATTGATCCAGGTGGATCTTCAGATACAATGGCATGGAAAACTTAGAAATCAAAGTGAGCAGAATGAATTCAACTTAGGATCAGAGTGGAAGTCTTGTCTTCCTGATTCCAATGGTGCAAATGGTACTTCAATCCGAGTCTGGATGATGAAGTTATCACACAAAGAAGGATGCTTTAATCCTTAAGAAAATGTGGATTTTCCTTTGAAATGACTCTTAAGCCTTTAAGGCCAAATCGCAATCAGAGGTTGCATAAAGGTGGACTTAAGCGAGGAGCAGTGGAACCCCTGATCGCTGATCTCTGATCAAATCAGATCAGCAAATCGGAGGCAACTGGATCGAAGGTCTTACATATATGTATATCGATAGTGTTTAGGTGGATCGACAATTAATCGGATCGACAAAACCATTATTGAACACCCAAGGAGATATATGTGTGGGATGCCGATGCGATCGGCTGACACCGATATCGGTGATCGACGATCAGCGGTCGATCATTCCCGATAACTAGGACAGGGACACCCCCGATATGTCGATTTGCGACCTCAGCATGGACCCGATGGGGAAAATAAGCCTGATTTAATGATTTTTGAGGTCTCGGTATATGGTTTTGAGGTGGATTTTCAGTGTTTTGTAGGATTTTTGAAGTCTTATTGCTTCAAAATTAAGGAGACCATTTAAAGAAGCAGTTGCACCTACCGATCATTCCAATCTACCAGCCTCTGTTATGAGCTAGACAAGCCCTGATTTGGATGGGATTTTGTCCAAAGAATCCATTATAAAACACAATCAATGGAAGAGCACGAGGGAGGCATTTTTTGGTTGTAGCACGCTATTTCGCCAAAGGCCGAGAGCACATATTGGTCCATTTTGGACAGTTTACATACTCCAACCCCTTTTATTGCTGTGAGAAGCTTTGGTGCTGCATACCTCTCCATCTCAGGCATCCATTTCACAGGCCATCATGCAAATTGGAGGTATAAGCCTCTTGTGGACAACTTGAATGTAATTCTCTTTTCTTTCATGCCATTTAATAAGAAAGGCCTCCCCATTGTTGAGCTAGGCCCGGAGACATAGTCTGAATTAGACGAACTCCGTTATCAAGCCTTGGTGTCTTCTTTTTGTGTCTTTTATGTGTTTACTTCTTCTTTTCTTATGTGCACCTTTTTTTGTTAAGTTGAAATTTTACATGTAATTCTTTTCTATAAATCTATAAGCGAAAACATCCTGGATCATGCACTCCCATCTCTACTTTGGCAGCACATTTGTGTCTGATCCTAGATCCAGAATTACTTGATCCATTTCATACTCCCCGATTTGCGCAATCAATTTCATTTCCCTTCCTGTTCGCGATGTGTGCTTTCCAAGCTTTCGGACTACGCATGGTTCTCCCGACCCCACGCACCTAGCGATAAGCTCCTGCAGTCCTCTCACAGCCTTGCTATCATGCAGCAACTTCATACATGTCTCTGAAAAGGTAGTGAGCATTGAAGGATCCATCTCCAGCTCTAGTTGATCCTTACTACCTAAAATGGAGGCCCCTGTGAAGCTCTTCTTAGCTTCCATGAATGTCTCCTTCGCGCACTCCAAATCAAATTGAGGTTCCTTTGTAGGAGCCTTGAGAACCCACGCACTTTCTTAAGGTTGCTTACCTTTGTCATCAACTGTCGTGATACTGCTTCGGAGCACGATGTTTACATTCAGGTCCTCTTCATGCGGCTCAGATCTCATGATTTGCAAATTCTGAGTCAGGCGAGGCTGGAGTATCCCTTTATCACACAACCTCACTATCAGTGTAGGGTATTCATCTGTATCAAGATCAAACTGACTACAATATAAACATGATGCTCTTGTTGGATTTGTACAATTGTGGGCATAATGCCCTAGCCCTCCACAATTGTAACAAATCAAATGTTAGCGACCCCTTCCTGGTCCCATTCCACCTCAACCTCATCCGCACCCCTGAAATCTAGCGCGCGCCATCCCTGCATTTGGATCGAGGGCTCGTGTTTGAGTATGTACTTTGTAGGCAGGAGTCCAATCCATCATCATCTTGTAACTTCTACTGGTGCACTCATAATGACCTACCAACATGCAAAAATTGTAGAACAATTGTTGGGACATCTGCATATACTTCTGTAATAGATGACAATTATCCGTAGCATGTTTTCCCCCTATCTGAAAAATCGCGCACCATAATGCAGGCACCGCGCTCGATCCTGCTTGTGCCTTCGGTCTTAATGGCATCGGCCCTCCTCCCACCAGGTAGTTCATGAAGATTGGACAATGGTCCTTGTCATGCCCCTGGCCTTTGCATTTTATGCACCATACCTCCTTGCGCGCTTCTGGGCGAGTTGTCCTATCCTGTTTCAAACTCTACATTTCCAGACACAAATTTTGCAGTTACACATGGATTTGTTGGACTCCCAGGTTAGGATCTTGTATTGGGGTCTCGTGCAGTCTCATTGCAATCTCCAAAGCTTTGGCCTGGGTGGATAACTTTTGCTGTGACAGTGCCATCCTTAGATGCGGTGTTAGTGATGCTACAAACCATGCGCGGTGCTGCCCATCTGTCAAGGTCATGTTGGCTTCGTGACTCATAATATTCAGTCCCTAATCCTAATCCCATGGGGTCTCTCCTGGAAGCATCACGATTTCCCTTAAACCCAATAATCGATTGTGTCTCTGACATTGGCCTGCTAATTTCCCTGTTCATCTCAACCTGGATATCTGCGATTCTCACGCTTGTATGGTCATTAGAATGCTTAGTGTACCATGTTAGTGCGCGATCCTGCAACGCACTTACCAGTGTTTCCTTCTTTATATTGTCATCCATGACTCCTTGTGCTTCCCATACAGCTCTTACCACGAACCAAAATTGGTCCAGATCTTCGTTCTCTACTCCTCTGAATACCGGCAATTTTATCACGCTCGCCATATAGAATTGTGGTGGTGGTGAAGGTGGTGTGGGCAGAGATGGGGGTGACGGTGGTGAAACTGGTGGCAGTGTAGGTGGGGGTGGTATGCGTGGAATTTGTTGCCTTATCAAACTGATCATGCTTCTTGGAGAAACTTTCGTGAACTCTTCCTCACTTTCCCACCGTGGTGAAATCAAGGGGCTATTTTCTATCTCTACGCTACCTTCATTTCTATAGATCTTCCCACTTCACGTAGCCCCAAACATCAATTTATTTTCATAACCCGCTTTTCACACAATAACATTTTAATCCAAGTGTTCAACGATTTAATGTACTTACCTCGCGGTCTTTTGAGGAAGCGTCATTCCACCTCGTTGTAGCTGACTGTCGTGTATACCACGAACTCGGTGACAAACCCTCCTATAATTCGATTGAGCCAATGGTCCACATCACGTGCAATCTTATCTTCCGATGCTTCTAGTCTGCACACTAATTCTAGAGTCCACACAATCAGTTTGTCGAGCCTACATCTTCCCTGATTGTCTACTAGCTTTGCAATCCACTCATACAACTCAGAGGGGAAGGATGGAAAGAAAATTTCGTGGATTTCTGTATATAAGTAGTGCTCTAATTACTGCCCCTTTAATACTCATGGATTCTTGCTTTCCTGCGTTGTGAACTCGTGAATCTTTCTATCTAACCACCCTACAATTTCTTTCTTTGTTGGATTCCAGTGACACGACATCAGACACCCCTTATGCAGATCTCGGTCCCGACATCGGAAACATTTGTTGGCTTATTGGGGCCTAACCCAAGTTCAGAGATGATTTAGCCAAACAATCGTGGTACTACTGGCCCTTTAGGCAACAGTCCGCGGAGCGCAGACTGAGGTCTCACCCGAATTAGTATGGGAGGGTGGTAGAACCAGGTTTCTGCACCCTGGAGATGTCTGATGGTTTCAATTGGTCCGCGGTTGCGCACGTTGCTATGTGCACTTCCTTGTACCTCGCAGCTTGAGGTACTACCTTTGCACAACCCTACTCGGGGGTCGAACAGTGTTATTACCCAAGTCCTTACTAGTAACCCGATATTATTTAATTAACATAGCTTACTATCATGTGAAAAGTATACTTAGCAATATAAATCATTCATACAAGTGCGCGCAGTAAATAAACAGTATAATTGCAATTCATATTCAACAGATAATAACCCAAGACAGATACACATAATTCAAATAACACTTCTCTTTATTATTCTCTTCCTTCGGTTACAGACTTGACTCCGCCCCGCGCACTCAGCTGCAGGGGTCTGCTCACTCAGCTATGGACTCTACTAGGCCTCTGCACACTCAGATGTATAGCCGTCTCCTACTCTACGACCCAATATACACTTAGACAACTGCTCTCTGCTTCTATCTCATATTTTTCTCTTACTTACTTAACTATCTTTTACACTTAGAGCTTTGCTCTATTTATACAATCCCATGGTCCGCGGACTATGGGTAGGCCAACATTACATTCAAAACTTAGGGCGGGCAACCCTATGACTCTAACATACATTCTGCGCCTACAATTCACGGAGCTTTATAATAATATCACTCAAAACTTGGGCTTTGAGCCCCAAAACATGTTGTGGGGGGATTCCATGCCCAACAATCAACGAACAAAAGGTGAACAATGCATAGATGTTCATTGAAAATACTTCGGCAATCGACACATGGAAGAAGGTGCAACAAAAGAATGAGAAAACTACGGCAGTAGTCGTTGAAGCATGTAGAACCGTTTCAGAGCTGCATATCCCAGAAGAAGCACCAGTGGAAGCCAAAATTCGGAAGCTCGTTGCAGGTGTGCATGATGCAAAGATAGAGTTGGCCAAGGTTCAGTTTGAACTGAACCTTAATATCATAGAGCTTGAATTGAAGGCCCAACCTTCAACCCCACCAGAGGTCAAAGAGCAGCACAAGGCAGCTGTCAAGGATGCAGTTGCTGTAGTAGATGCCACCGTAACAGATTGCACTGCACTCTTTGAAGAAGTCCCTAGAGGTACTTACCAAACTGTAGGAATATCCCAACCTACAGAGGTTAACAACAAAGGCGAGGGAATTACAACAACAGTATGGTGAGGTCAGAGCGACAGTGCGCACCGTCACCATTACACAGAGGTTGGCCAAGCTGCAGGAAGAAAAGGGTCTGAAGGAATAGGTGGATGCAACACAACAAAGAGAGGCAATCCTAAAGGCCAGATTGGGGCTTGGCTGGATGAGGCCTATGTGCTCACTGCCACCATTGAGGGAAAATTGGCTAGCTTGCAGGCAGCACAACAACAAATCAAGTAAGATAGCATAGGACCAACAACAGAGTAGCTGGTGGAGCAGGTTAAGTAGGCGGCGACACAGTGTACCGCCGAAGTTACAGTAGTTCAAGTGGAGATGGGAGGTCTTCGCGATAAGATCTCTGTGCCAACAGAGTGACTCAGTGGCAAGTCACCATATTTGTGTTGGGGGCCCGTTGGGAAGGAGTCCCCTAGGGTCCTTTTCAGGGTTAAAAGCCCATGTTTTGGGGCAAAAAGCCCAAGTTTTTGTATAAGAACTGTAAAGTCTCTGCATTTTGTGGTTGTGGAGCGTGAAGATGTGAAGTGTCATAAAGGGTTTCCACCCTTAGTTTATGTAAGTCATGTGAGTTTTAGGAGATCTACCGATGGTCCGCGGATCATTGGATTGTATAAAAAGGGAAGTCTTAGAAGAGTCTAAGGCAGTTCAATTCTTAGTACTTTTTGAGTCATTGATGAATGTAATGGGTCTGTGAGAGCTAAGCATGAAGATTCTCAGTGTAGGAAAGAGGCTCTACAGTTGTGTGCGCAGGGCGGTTAGAGTTTCTAAAGAAGATTTGAAGCATCAATAAAGAGAATTATTCTGGAATTATCTATATATGATCTATTTTACTTATGTTATAAATGCATATGATTATGTTATGATGAATACTAGGTTTATATTTTAAAGTTGTATTGATGCATGAATCCACATGTTTTGCTTTATTATACGAACACAAGTAAGAATATATGTTTACATGAAGATCATCTTAATGCATGTTGAGGTTATCATATACTTAAGCTAATCCAGGTAAATACAAAAGTAAGAGTAATTACAAAGGCATGTAATTGTCTGATTTACCTATATAGGGTACACGTAGGACAGTCATAGACCTTCGCGGAGGTCTAGAGGATGACTAAGAGGAGTAAATTGATAAGCCCTAAAAGGCTTATTGACCTACACGAAGGAAGGTTTAGGGTATAAAATGACGTCAATACCATCTCTAGGTGTGGAAACTTGGTTCCTGCATCCCCCCCCCCATATTGCTTCAAGTGAGACTTCAGTCTGCGCTCCGCGGATTGATGCCGAAAGGGCCAATAGTGTAGAGATTTGTTTGGCTAATTAATGCTGAACCTAGGTTAGGGCCTATCAAGACAACATATATACATGAGATTGTTGACTGCCACATGTACTTGGTCACCACAATATTTGAAATTTGTAAGAAGAGTAGAGTAGCAATGTCACAAGGACACATCTTTGAAGAAGAGATCTATGATATCACAGAGATAGAAAGATCTATGCTTCAAACTTTTAGCAAGTTTAGAATTCTTGACAGAGATCAACCGTATGCCCAGAAGAGGACCTTAATGAATTTGGATTGATGCTTATTTTTGGAGTTTCCTTTATCAATCTTTTGCAAAATCTCAACTCTTGAATGGAGACTTCAAGGTAATTATATTTACCTCAGAATATGGGATCTATGATTGTCAGTAGATTAGACTTCATGCAACGGTGCAAATAATCCAAACTTCTTTTCTTCAAAATCTTGGCTTGCAACTTAACTTATTTTGATTCTAGATTTTGGCTTTAGATCTTGACTGAAATTTGATGCTACTTCTGTGGTGGATACCCTAGATTCTCCACAAATGAGAGGAATTACAGCCCAGAAAATTAATCCTGATCTCTTCTTCTTGAGATGATGAAGGAGCGAGGTTCCCAAGAATGCTTCAAGTGTAGGAACTAGGTTTTTCAGATCTTCTTTTATTTACTTCTTTTAATATGATGAATCTTTGTCCTCAAAATGCCTTGGAGATGAGAATATCTTCTTGATGATTTGATGCCTTTGATAGTCTTCTAGAACTTCGGTCCTTGAATTTCCTTTGTTGAGTTTCCCTTACTTGACTTGTCACCTTAGCTCTGATACCATGTTGAGAAATGTAGGCCCAACAATATAGGTGATTTCTCTTGCTTACGATAACTTCTTGTGGAGACCTTTTATTTTTCTTGATTAGATTCTTCTTTAGTTTGATTATTATTGTGTTTTCTTTATCAAACAACTACGAAAACATAATGAACAATAAGACAAAGGACACAAGACATAGGTGATCAGGCAGGGTCAAAACCTCTCTAATCTTGACAGGAAAACCCACAAATTCTTCTTCTTATAGAATCTTCGATCGGCAAATTCCAAGACCTAGACCCTTAACCAAGAACCTCTACAAGACCAAGTCACAATTCTTCCTTCTAAGTAAATGTTACTCAAACTGACTGCTATACCATAGATTTTGTCTTCTTTTCAAGTTTCGGTCTCTTCCTACATGCCTGTATTTTTCAACCTACGTATAATCACTAAAAATCCGCATGTGTGATCTGATTGAGGCAGATTGGTGAGGCTCCTTTCCTTTGCTTTACCTGAACACTAGAATTTTCGTGACCTTTATCTTAGCTTCTTCAAGGATTGTTGAAACCCTATTGCAGAAACCCTAGCTGCAGTCATACATGTGAATGGAGAGACCCAAAAAGAAGTCTAGAAGACTTCAATCTTCTTCTCTTTCTCTTCGCTACTTCAGTAGAATTTCTTCCTTCCCTACTCACACTTCTTTCTTATTCGAGGATGCTTCATTGATGCTTCTTCAAGTGAGCATGAGTCCTCCTTTATATAGGCTTTATACCCATGTAATTAGGCTGACTTGACATCATTCTATGCCGACATGTCATCTTGTGTGGGATGCTTTCTCCTTTTCAGAGCCGACTTGTTTGTAGCACTTGGACAAGGTCTTGGAGGGCTTTTTGACTCTAACATAGACACAAATAAATTTCTTTACAATATGTAATATGCCCCAAATGGGTCCTTCATACATGACAATGACACACAAGCCCTAGAAGCTCTTAATGGGAGTTTGACCTATAAAATAAATTCTTCTTGAGCATGAAACCCATGCCTCAAGAAAACAATAACAAAATTATTTTTCTCATTACATCAAATACATGAAATCAAGATTACATATGTCATTATGAAGACTGAACCCAGTGACATATTTCAACAATGAATAGGTTAGGACAACTTGATGAATATGTGGATGAACAAATTACAACAATTTGATGAACACGGTTGTGACAACATTGGTATGACCATTTTCTAAAGAATTATATTATTTTTGATACTTGTGGATCGAGTCTAAAATATTGTGAAAAGTTGTCCACAATAGGTAGAAGGAGGAGATGGATTCCTCCATTGAGGTTGGCGCCTCAATTAGGTTGAAACCTATTTTAAGTTGGTGCTTGCACATTGTCGAGGTTCGTGCCTCAAATGAGTTGTAGCCTATTGGAAATTGGTGATTGCATATTTTAGGGTTGTGACTTGCAAATTCATTTTGGGAATCGGTGCCTACAAATTCAATTTTAAATCACACCAATCTTTGTAATTTGTTAACTAATCAAAACCAAATCCCAAATAAAATCTAAAAAGATTAAATCCACTGAGTAAACAGATAGCACCAAAAAGATCTGCTTAACGACTGAGAAACCGACAAGTCATGGGCTGGCATGTCCTGATCCCAAATAAAATCTAAAAAGTATCCCAAATAAAATCTAAAAAGATTAAATCCACTGAGTAAACAGATACATCCCTAGATAGCACCAAAAAGATCTGCTTAACGACTGAGAAACCGACAAGTCATGGGCTGGCATGTCCTGCGCTGTAGTGTGAAGTAAAATTCCAAAAGCTGCAGCTGGGCTTTGCACGAGGCAAAGTGAATCTGCTCGTTGGGACAGACCACGCTGCTCGTCACATTCGAGACATGAATGGATGAGAAGAGTCGACGTGCTGTTCTGCATAATTTTGTAAGCAGGGAATCTGCACGGGCTGAACAAAGCATACCTTTGCCTGCCTGCCTGCCTGCTTCACAGCTTTAAGACGCTCTGGCCAAAATCTCTGTTGAATCTCACTCTCATAAATGTGGACGCATAATCTCTGTTGAAATTAGAAGACGACAGCATATTGCATCTTCCCACTCCATCAGAACATTCCCCACCCAATAGATGATCATTCAATTCATTTGTCTAATCGAGATAAAGCTTTGCATTAACGTACTGCTGGTCGCATTCGAGTTGCAGTCCAAGATCGATTAAAGCAACGATTTTGAATTCAAACTTGAGTTTTTCACGGGACCCGAAAGTGTCACATCTAACTCAGCCTTTGCAATTCTCTTTGCTGTTGTAGAAAGGTCTAGTTTTCTGGAGCTTAATGGTCGGTCCCTGTATTGTTTCCATTTCAGAACCCAAGAAAAACAAAATTTGTACTAAATAAAATGCAATGAGTGATACTAAATTCTTCCATATCATTTCTTGAATGTATGGTTTATAGATAAAGGAGATTGGTGAAGGTTGCATTTATGGAAATCATTAGGCAGATCTCTGGAAGTGATCACTTCTGATTGTTTCATTAGCAAAATGTAACCTACTTCCATTAGTAGTGTGTTTTAACATGACCAACTTATTAAGTTAACCTTTGGGGTTAACTCTCAATTGAACTAATTCTTGAGGCTAACTGGTTCAAATCAGTTAGATCACATGTTTATCATAAATCTAAATATTTTTCTGAACTTAATACTCATTTTAGCTAAAACTAGCATAGCATATAAATTAAATAGATGGTAAACATTGATACACATCAATCCACTATAGGCATCTAAACAATTAATCATACATCTCAAGTGGCTAAAATTAAAAAAACATTATAATTTTATTAACTAAATAGGTTTTGTTACAATACCATGGTTTATCAATACTAAGCTCCAAAAAGCCATAACTCATTTCATATGACATTTGTTTATATGACATTTTTTTTAACTAATAAATTTAAATAAAAGGGAAAAAATGCATAACTACTTTGGAAATAAATTTTCTCCTTTGAATTGTGTATAGTACCAAGATAATTCTACAATATTCTATGAAAATTAATGTTATTTAAATAAAAGTTATGGAAGCTCAATTCCAAAAAAGACATGGCTATAGGTATAATAAGTAATTGCCACCCCTTTCCACCCTTCACAAAAAAAAATCCCTAATAGATCGGTGTATTCATTTGAGAATTGTGTAAAGAATCCTTTAACTATTATATCTTTTGGAGTTTTTGGTTGAATTTAGTGAAATAATTTTTGGTCAAATCATGATCTCTTCTTGTTGAAAATGTTTTTTTTCGTTGTATATATGAATTCAACACCTTGAGAAGCAGTAGTCTTTAAGTGTGACATTTTGGAAAATTATTTTCACCTCTCATTTGTCTAGAATCCTGGAGGGATTCATTGAAATCACAAGTTTGATAGGTGCGCTGAATCCATATATGCAGTGAAATAGCTAGTTTAAATAACACAAATCAATATTTAACAAAAAAAATATTTAACCACAATTTGTTTTAGCATAATTCCAACCAAAATTTTCCAGAAATTGCAAAACTTCACACTTAAAAACTACTCCCCTTAAAAATCCCTAAAACACTCAAATTGTAGAGAGTTCACAACTCAAACATGTAATTCCAATAAATCACACCTGAATTATGAATCATTTAAACTAAAAAATATACTTCTAGAAACTTCACAATGTAAATAAGGTACTATGACATTGTTCAATGCTATTTTTCTTCATATTAATTGTTAGTAGATTTCTACTGTAACTCTGTCCCTTTGTCATCAAAGTTGAAATTTTGCTTATATGGTCTCAACTAAAAATAAAAATAAAAATAAAAAAATGAAATAATTATACAAAATATTTAAATAATGGCAGTTCATAAAAAATTTACACCCAAAGAAAGTAATTTGCACTTGAATAAATTTGATCCCTCTAAATTCATGTTAGATTCGAATTTAAGATAGATCTATGCTGATCTAAATAATAGGTATTTATATAACTTTCTATCTCTCCTAATATTAAGATTTAGTAGATTTCTACCCACTTTTTCCACTTATTTACATAATAGATATTTACATTTAACAATTTTTAAGACACTTTTTCAATATGGTCCCATTTCCCAGTTCCATTTCGAGTTGTCTTTAGTGCGACTTTTTGGAAGCTTTTCTGGTGGATTTTTCCAGTCTAATTTCTCTAAAATCCCGCAGGAATTTATTCAAATCACATGTTTAATGGGTAAACCTGCGCAATAAAAATGCCCTAGGGTTTTTCATGGTGCCGAATCCATATATCCAGTGAAAAAACTAATTTAAATAACATAAATCTAAATTTCACCACAAATATTCCATTAGATTCCAATATCTTAAACTCCAAAAAATCTCACTGAAATCATTTCTAACATCACTAAATAATTAAGGAATTTAGACTTCTGTGATCCATAACATTGTTTAGTAATCTTCGACAAAATCACTAAAAAAGATTTGTAACTGTACCATTCTTGATTTTTTGGGATCGTCGGAACATCTAAATAGATTTGGCTAACTGTGCTATTCTTGGCTTTTTCGAATCGTCGGAACCTCTAAAGAATGGATTTGTAAGTGATTTGTAAACAAATTTCTGAAGAAGTCGTCGTTTTCCCTTCTGTTTCCAAATTTCACTTCTCCTTGATCGTTGCTTTTCAAAACATTATATTAGCACACACCGTGCTTTAGCTAATCACAAATTATTGAATGATCGATATAAGAACTATGAGCTACGTTGCACAAGAATACGTTAACATCTTTATTTAGGACTATAAGACAAATTATTTGATTAAAAAAATAATAAGAGTTCGTCAACATTTTGGGATGCTTATAAACTTGACTAGTATTCATCAAAATATTTTTAAAAGATAAAATTATTTAAAAATTATGATTATCGTTTATATATTATATATTTAAAATTATTTTTATTTTAAATTTAAGAAATGTAAAATAAATAAATATTTAAAATGATAATAATGATGATTATTAGTCTTTAGGGAAGTAAAGAATTAATCATAATTTTTTAATATTTAATTTTTACTATTGAAAATAAGTGAGAAAATTGTTTTGCTGATTTAAAAGGTCAAGAAGTTTTGCTGACTTAAGAGGTCAAAAAGGTTTGCAGTGTCACAAATAATTTGAAAATTAGATTGAATATGAGGTGGACAATCTAAAAGAAAGAGCTTTTCATCTTCAATCTTTTTAGGATCACACACGTGACACACTCTTCCATTCCATGGCATTTTGGGAATTAAACAATGCTTAGTTTCACTATGATGCTCATGAGAATTAGTTCTTATCTCAACAATGCTCATTTTCTCTTTAAATTTAGAAGTAATAATATTTTAATATTATTACTACCACGACTTTATCCTCCTTTACCCCCAATGGTTCAACCAAGACTAGGCATTCTTATGCCACTCTTGCTTCAACTGAAGGTGGGGGATTTGACTAGAGTTAGAAGATAATTTAGGAAAGCATCCATGTTGTATAGCTTCTTCTTATAGATAAGATGCGTAGTCATAGCCATGCTTCCAATGGGGGGAATGCTTTCTTGAATAAGGAGGATAGGGTAGGGAGTATTTTCTTTAATCTTGAGGTGGTAGGTTATAACTTGCTTTTGGATTTGTTCAATCTTCCTCGATGACTCTTTGGATATACTACAACTTGAAACCTCACAACCATATAAAATGATAAGAGTGACAAGAATCTTATAAAGGAGCTTTTTTACTATCCCAAAGCTAAAGATGTGCGAAATTACAATTATTTTCAACCCCATAGTAAGCTTTCCAACATCCATTTATTCTTTTTCTATTGCTATAGTTCCAATTGAGGTTATGATGAATGTCCATTCTCAAATATTTGTATAAAGGAACTTCCTCCAAGGAATTATTGTCATAAATGTAATTATCATAGGTGACATTTTTGGATTTAATTATCATGACATTAGTTTTGTTAATATTTACAGTCATACCTATCTTAAAGGATTCTGAGTTGTTTGTAAAGATCATAATGACTCTGTGCCAAAATAACAATGTTGCTAGTATAAGGATAAGAGTTATGGCCATGCCAATCAGTGTGAAGCCAACACAACATGCATCTTTCAAAGACTCTTCTAGCTTATTAATGTATATGCCAAAAGGAGTAAGGGATAAGGGACACCCTTTCTTGACTTCATTATTGTATTTAATTTCTTTCGACCAACTTTTAATGATGTTAATCTTGTCAATGACATTTTTGTAAAACCTTGTCACAACAACCATCAACTCCACATGAAACAAACATTATCCATTCTAACCTCTTCTGTAATTTTATCCTAAACATAATATCAAAACCTTTTTTCCAATCGACCAAACTTTATCTATAACTAAGTTTCTACCCACACTATAACCTAAAATTAATAACATTAATATTATGAAATAATTAATATACATATGAATGATTTAATTTTTCCAATAAAAATGCAAAATAGTTAGAGTAAACTTCATCTTTTAAAACATCTTTAACTTTAAAAATGAAACACTAATATGATACTCCCTTATTGAAGCCTACAATATTACTACAACATTGACATTGTTCCAAAGTTATTCTACGTTACAACCATGACGAGAATGCCGTTATAGTGCCACTATTATTCACCACGAGATAAAACTTTAAAATATTGGTTTAAAATATTAACTAATTAGGTTATTAGACTATAGTCTTAGTAATACAACATTGACATTGTTCCAAAGTTATTCTAGGTTATGACCATGACTAGAATGCCGTTATAGTGTCACTATTATTCACCACGAGATATTCTACAACATTGACATTGTTCCAAAGTTATTCTACGTTACAACCATGACGATAATGCCGTTATAGTGCCACTATTATTCACCACGAGATAAAACTTTAAAATATTGGTTTAAAATATTAACTAATTAGGTTATTAGACTATAGACTTAGTAATACAACATTGACATTGTTCCAAAGTTATTCTAGGTTATGACCATGACTAGAATGCCGTTATAGTGTCACTATTATTCACCACTTTAAAATCTCGGTCTAAAATATTAACTAATCAGGTTATTAGATTATAGTTTTAGTAAATTATAATAATAATTTTTTTTTTTTATTTTTTTTTTATTAAGAATAATTGTTATGCTATTGAGTAGTTAGTATGTGTTATCTAGTTTAAATATAGTTAATTGGAGCTTGCAATTTTGAGCTGATGAATTAAAGCCTTTATAAAAATATATAAATGAAAGTGATAATGTTGTGTTAAAATGGTGCTTTTTGGTGAGCACCCTACCTTATTGGTTATAATCAAATTTTATAGTTTTATTTTTTGACAGTGTTTGTACAAATTGATATGGAGAAACTTAGTTTCGATTGGATGAGATGTCAATTCCAAGAAACATGTTTTGTATAACCATTTTCCTCCTACATAGATCATGGGCATTGATTGTTATAGAGTTGAATGCAATTGTGTTTGTGGTAGTGAAGGAAAGGGATTATGACATAAAAATTTTATTGTTATCTCTCAAATGGTATCCTTTTCTTTCTTTTGTTGAGAAAAATGGAGTTGAGATGATCTATAATTTGTGATTTATCATTAAATTAAATTGTAAAGACAAGTTAATTAATATTTATGAATAATAAGCAATTACATGTTGTTTTACTATTAATTTAACAACTAAATTATAACTAGCATAATTATATAAATTGAATCACTAGTAACTACTGATAGATATCAAAACACTTAGTTTCTAATCAAAATAATTAGTTTCTAAATTATTTCTTATAGTGAAAATAAAAATTAAAAAATTGAAAAAATAAATAAATAGAATATATCTTTAGCACTTTTCAAATATTTTCCAAATATTATACGTTTGCCTATGATTTGTGATTTAGTATTAAATTCTTTGAATTTGACACATTCACTTTCAATAAAAACATGAATAAAGTTGTAGTAGATTAAACTGCTTTAACAAAATTCACACATCACTCACACCAATCTTTTGTGTTTGGTTCGAGGAAAGAAGGTAAAACAACTTTAATGAACCAATTGAAATAGACGAGAAATTGATAACTAACCTCCTAATAAATGCCAAGCAATCTCTTTTTTGCAATGACTTGAACCAAAATCTAGAACTTCAAAGTGGGATCTTGGTTGAAGCTGAATTTGGAACTTCAAAGTCGGGTCTTGTTAATACCCTCACTGTTGGACACTGGTAGAATTATTTTGGAACCCATACCATAATATGCCCACTATTGGGAAGTGGTAGAATTAGTTTGGAACCCATGCCCTAATACCCCCACTATTGTGCACTGGTAGAATTAGTTTGGATCCCATACCGCAACATATGCATTGTAGAATTTGAATCCCCTAAAATAAAATGAAGAGTTCCAGTGCATTGAATTGGATTTTCTACTAGCTAAGTGTCCACCTTAGCTAGAGTTTCAAATCCTTTTAATTGTGAGAACACATACATGCATACATTAATCACAAAAGAAGAAAAAATATATAAAAACTTCTTGAATTCTTAAATTCAAGAAGATCAATTTCTTGAATTATGGATATCCTTGGAGGCATGAATTATAAAAACTATACAAATTCAACAAAATTAAGAAACGAATGCTCAGGAGATCCTAAAAATTAGTAACTATATGTCTATAAAACTTTCTTAATAAAATTAGGAAGGAAATGCTCATTAGATAATCTAATTGTTTTTACTAATTTAATTATATTCATTGAAATGGAAGATTTATTGTATAGTTGTCATGCTAGAAAATTATAGAAAGGTGGAGGGAAAAAAATAAAGTCAAATTAAAAAGTAATAAAATATATAATATATATATATATATATATATATATATATATATATATATATATATATATATATATATATATATATATATATATATATATTTGTTAATTATTTTTTCCTCTTTAAAATTTTTCATCCTAAATTGAAAATATGAAAAAAAAAACTATAATTCAGGAAAATGGAAATAATAGAAAAAAAAAAATCAAAGTCAAAAATCTAAATAAAAAGGAAATAAAAACAAAAAAAGTAGTAACTAATAGAAAAATATGTTGAGAAATCCATAGAGGTGGTAGTTAAATTATTTCTCTTATAAGTGACGTTATCTTGTGATGTTTTCGTTATTATTATTAGTTCTTTCGATTTATCTTTTCTTAGCATCAAAACTAATGCCAAGAAACAAATAAAAGAGTACAAAAGATGTAGCACATTGCTAGTGCAAAACCCCACTCTAGGGGAAAACCCAGTCAAAATTCTTCCTTCAGTAGATTCAAGATGAGATGACCAAGACCCTTACAACTTAGACTCGAGACTACCTCCATCCATCAAATCAACCTTGGTCATACTTTGATCCTTGCAATGGCACTGAGCTTATCACTGTGATAAAAACGAGATAACATCGAGATACTGAAGAAGCAAGTCTACATCACCAAGATATTCATTGTGGTAGTAATGAGATAACACTGAATACACCACTATAATATCACCGAAATGTGATCATTGTAGTGGCACCGAAACTGTGATACATCATTAAACTATCTCCACTGCAATCCACATTCTATATGCTGAGAATGTCATGAAATTATCTATGAGATCATTGAGAATTTTCCAATGAGATCACCCAAATTTCACCACAACCTTCTCTGATATATGAGCTAGTAATATGTGTTATATCACCGAAACTTGTTCTCTTAATTGCGAACTTGTGATATGTTATTATGCGAAGATCTAGTGCTTGTATATATAATGGTTGTCCAATATAATTGAACTGACATGAGCATTTGAATAGTTGTGTATATATAGGCCGATATGTGATCACCTTTTAGAAACTGACTTGATGGAGATTCTTTTAATAGCAAGGAGACAATGATGGATGGAGGAGTCTTCACAAATTGACTCTCAAAATAACCTAAAGCCTACAATGGAGGTTTTACCTATACATTTGACCCAAGCATGAAACCAATGATTTAATAAATGAATGAAATTAATAATAAAATTATTTTTTCTTTCTTTTGACAAATATATAACATTTTTGACTTCAAGTACAATTATGAAGACCGAGCCTAGTTACATTCTTCAAAACTCCCTCTTAAGTAGGGAGGTATTCATATTTACATATAATCAAAGAGGTACATATAAATCTCAAAACACATCATCTACGAAGAAGTTTAGGCACCGTAATGCCACAGACTAGATTCCTGACTAGGTAAATCTATCCGGGTGGGACTAAGATGGACTCAAGATTTCAACCTATCTAGGTACCATCAGGCTTACTTGCTAACCATCAACCTAGGGACCTAGGTGTGTATCCATGGTTAGAGATTTAAGAACCATGCCACCCTCCCTACTTTGGGACCTAGACATCAACACAAAGTGTCAAACAAATGTCCTCCCAGGCAATGCTTCACTCACCAAGCCTCTCTTGATTGAACTTATCCGTAACCAACATGTTATCAAAACCTTCAAGATATTTAAACACAACCTCAATCAATAATATAATTTCACATATTCATAAATAAACACAAACGTTCGGGTTTTCCTGATGTTTCTTCTCAACACAGTAGGCCTATCAACCGAATCTTCACATACAACAACATATCCTTCAAACTCCCTTCTCCAATCAAAATTATGCTCTCCCCCTCATCCAAGGAGGTTTCCTCTATTGAGGCTCCCTTTGAAATTTAGGGAGATATCTTCTATACGGGCTCTCTCTTACCCTAGGGAGATCAACTTCTTCTTTTGGTCATCAGAGAATATTCCATGGCTTCCATAATTCTTATTAGAGTCATTCATATATCATGCTTATCACATCAAATTTACTTACTTTCATCTTCACCAACTTGAAGATGATGTACCTGCACAACTTAGATAGCAAGTACAACCAAAATTATAGAAGCATGAAGTTAACCATATCAAAATCTTATAACAACAAAAGCATTTAGACTTTACAAACATAATTAGAAAGAGACTATACTTCAATACTTCAACTTCTTTCCCAAGTTTAGACAAACCCTACATCACATTCATATCTCATCGAAACTCATTATGTATATGGTTTCATTAATATTTCAATGACATGGCATGATATTTAATATAGAAATCCCTAGAAACAAATTAGATTAATGCATCTAAAAATTTCAAAATTCTAGATGTTAGACTTACTAAGATTTCATGAGCTGCAACAATCAAAATCAATTACAACTTAATCAACATCATGACTAGCATCTACTATGGTTTTTATGTAAAACCTAGATTTCCTTTTATATATCCTTATTAATCACTATATAGATTCATAAAATCCAAATGGTTAGACATACTAGAGATTTTAGCAACCATTAGGTTTTAATTGCTAGACCCTACATTTTTTAAACAACATCATCCTAGACCCTCAAAATTTGACTATGGGTTGTCTCCAAAGCCTAGGTATCATGACCATTAACACTTATATCAACACATATATCTACGAATTCATCAGCATATCATAATCACATCATATAGCAGGCAATATTAATATGTTAGACATATACAGACCTAGAATAGACTAGGGTTTCAACCAAAAGGACACACACCTAGGATTTCATTCCTAGGATTCTAAATAAATGACAAGGTTTTTTCTTATAGACCAAACCAAACCCTAAGGATCTAGGGCTTCAATTAATAACATAGAAAACTCTACTTTAGCAAATTTCAAAGGTTCGGTATTTCAGTCAATCATCATTCAACCATAACAAGTTAGGGTTTTCATGATCACACAAAGACCCCAAAAATGACATCGTCAAACATAATAGCAATTTATTTAGACTCCATCAATAGCCCTAAGTAGAATAGGATTTCATTCATTTTCAACATACCCTTAGGTTAGGGTTTTCCAAAGAACCTGTCTAGGGTTCTATAAGAACAATCAAGGATGTAGGGAGGGTAGATTTATCGAAAGATGAATCACCCTAAAAAAGAATCTTATGATTAAATATAGCTATACATAACAATGTTAGTAATGTAAAATAAGATGATCATATTTTTAAGAGAATCTTGTAAGGAGTATATTTTAAGACATACATGGTGATGTTCCTTGGAAAACCTGGTAAGGATACCTTGAAGTGTTATTTTGGTATAAACCATCATCTTTTATACATGTAGTACATACTTACAAGCACACCATGTGATGCCAAGAACATGATTTAATTTCTCAAATATTACTTCCTACATAACTCTGGAGGATGGAATCCTATGAAAATTTATTCCTTCTTTAATCAAGGAATTTTGCTTGGAATCCTATATTATTTGTAAACCCTTGAGGAAGATGATTAAGGTTTTTAATATGTTATCTAGAGAGTACACTCTTTTTCCTAGACTAGTTAGAAACAAGGATTATATGAACCATAATATAAATTCAAACACATGCGTACCTTGTGAATCACATACCTCTTATTTAATTAGACTTGTTGTAAGTGCATATTGTTGAGTATGGAATACTTAATTAATTTTCTTAAGTTGGTTCCCTGTCCTTGTACTTGATAGATCACCATAGGCAATTGTACCAAGTTCCATCCTTTCAACGAGCAGAATACATAATAGTTTTACTGCTTTGACTTTATCATTGTAATATCACTAAGACTTCATTTACGTGGTGGCACTGAAATGAGGGAGAATAATACCGAATGTGGAAGCATAATATCAAAATATGTGAGCTTGGGAGCATAACACTGAACTGTGAGAGCATCTCATCAAACTATGGGAGCATAATACCGAGCTATGGAAGCATTGATATCATCTTTATACCCGGTCCAAGCTCCTTGTAATAACAATGAAACATTTTGCTTATCTGAACTTGTTATCTTTGTTATAGCATTGAAAAAACTTCTTCTTTATACCAGGATTGAACTTCCTTACTGAGGTTTATCGAAACTCCTTTTTGACCTTTCTGATAAACTAGTTTTATGAGGATGCATTGAACTTGATCACTCATTCTCTGAATGTCTCACTATAATTTTTATACTAATCCAAACAATGTATACCATAATTCATTACTGTGACATCATAATTTTTGAGATTTTGTACTAATATTTCATTATTCATGTTTCTGAGATTGACCGAGCTTCTATACTATGACATATTGGAAACCATCATTAGGACATTCAAACCTTCTCCTTCTTTTTCAAAGTGTCTTGAATTAGCTTACTTTATATCCATTAGTTCATAAATGTCCATTTTTATTTTGATATACCTGGCATGTTCTTAAAGACAATCACCTTTCACTGAGGATGCTTTAAATATGTATAAGTGGTCTTCTAACTACCTTTGACCTTGACCATAGCTCTGATACCATGTTGAGAAATCCTTAGACGTGGAAGTAAAATGATTTCTCTTATTAATGACATTATCTTGTGATGTTTTCGTTATTATTATTAGTTCTTTCGATTTATCTTTTCTTATCATCAAGACTAATGCCAAGAAAGAAATAAAAGAGTACACAATATGTAGTCACGCTAGAAGGGAAAAACCCCACTCTAGGGGAAAACCCATTCAAAATTATTCCTTCAGTAGATTCAAGATTAGATGACCAAGATGCTTACAACTTAGACACAAGACTACCTCCATCCATCAAGTCAACCTTGTCATTCTTCTTCATATATTGATCCTTGCAATGGTAGTGAACTTATCACTATGATAACAATGAGATAGCACTGAGATGCTGAAGAGGCGAGTCTACATCACCGAGATATTCACTGTGGTTGCAATGAGATAGCATCGAAATACATCACTGTAATATCACTAAAATATGATCACTGTAGTAGCACCGACACTGTGATACAAAAGTAACATCGAGTCACTATGCTACATCACTGAACTATCTCCACTACAATCTACATTCTATATGACGAGAATGTCATGAAACTATCTATGAGATCACTGAGAATTTTCCACTGAGATCACCCAAACTTCACCACAACCTTTGCTGAGATCCAAGCTAGTAATCTGCATTATATCACTAAAACTTGTTCTCTAAAATACAAACTTGTGATATGTTATTATGTGAATCTCTAGTGCTTGTGTATATAGTGGTTCTCTAATATAAGTGTTGGCTTATATGGGCCTGGCCTAGGTTCGGAAGAGTTATTTATCCAAACAAATCCCGTAGCTACCAGCCCTTTTGGCAACAGCCCACGGAGCACAGATTGAGGTCTCACCCTAGGTAGCACAGGAGGGTGCTGGAACCAGATTTCTGCACCCTTGGGCTGTCAAGATGTGGTTCAGGGGACTCGCACACCCTTCTACTACTTCGCACTTCTCTTGCAATCGCGCAAATCTGGGCCTGGGGAAACTTCCACCTTTTATTACCGTGCTGATTACTGATCTAATCTAATTAATGGAGCGTATCAGATTTTCTTAGCAAGGTCTCTAAGCAAACATTTAACAAGTTTAACCATTCGTGCGCTTAAAATGAACCCAGATTTGCATACATTCATATTTAAATAGATATAGAAAAGTAAATCATAAAGTCAGATGCACGATAACACGGAATTACAAAAGCAAATTATTATTCTTCACCAATACATCCAAATCTACCCTACGCACTCAGCTGCAGGGGTCCGTGCACACAGCTACGAACTTTCCAGGCCTTTGCGCGCACAGCTGCAAAGCCTCTACCTACTACCCCAACCCTTGACTCGAACTTACAGATGATTTCAGACTATTTTCATTACATTTCATGTTCAAGATTAACCATCAAAACTTAACTTCTTCTACCCATAGAGCCTCGCTCTATTTATACCCTTCCTTGTCCTGTGACCCCTGTGTGGGCCGACTCTATTTACATTTCTTTACATTATTTTCCAGGCGGACTACCCTTTGACTCAACCTATTATAATTCGCGCTCCGTGCTTTCATTGAAGTCTTTCCCCTATCTTTACCCAAAACTTCGGGCTTTGAACCCCCTAACCGTTGTGTGGGGCTTCCGTTACCCAACAGTCCCCCAACACAATCATCGTGACTCGTCCTGAGTCACTTGGCTAGCACGGTAATCTTCTCGCATAGGGTGGTTAGCAGCCTCTGTGCTTCACTTGTACCAGTGGCAAATTCTTCCGTCATCCATTATGCCTTGCACGTCCCATACAGAGTTTATCACAAACCAGAACTGACTTGGCTCTTCATTCCCTACACCATGAAATGTGGGTAGCTTGACTGCAGTCGCCATCCCAGATTTTGGTGGTGTAGGTGGGGGTGGAGGGGGAGTTGGTGTTTATGGACTCGACGTGGGTGAAGTGGGTGGCAGTGTAGATGGAGGTGGTATCAGTGGGAAGCATTATTTAATTAATCGGACTACACTTCCGAGTGAGAACCTAGCGAGATCTTCCTCGCTCTCCCGCAAGCTAGAAATCAGAGGGCTGTTCTCTACTCCTCCTGCTCCTCGAAAACCCCTTCTACTCCGCGTTACTCCAGACATCAATATACGTGCAGAATCTATTTTTCGCACAACAACATCTTAATCCAGGTATTCAATGATTTGATGTACCTACCCTGTGGTCCTTGGAGAAATTGCCTTTCTGCTTCACTGTAACTTATGGTTGTATCTATCATGAATTTAGTGATAAATCCTCCAATTACCCGATCCAGCCAATGATATACTATGCGTGCGATCTTATCCTCAGTGGCTTCTATCCGGTGCACCAGTTCTGGGGTCCACATAATAGGCTAGTCCAATATGCACCTTCCCACACTGTCAGCTAGCCTTGCAATCCACTTGTACAACTCTATGGGGAATGATGCAAAGAAGATCTCGTGAATGTCTGTGAATATATACTGGTCCAGCCAATCTTCCACTGATATTCACGGATTTCTGTTTTCCTAAACCGTGAACTCATGAAGCTTCAGATCCCACCACTTCTTCAAGTTCTTTCTTAGTAGGATTCCAGTGTTCCCACATTAGACACCCCTAGGTAGATCCCGGTCCCAACAATGGAACCATTTGCTGGCTTATGTGGGCCTGACCCAGGTTCGGAAGAGTTATTTAGCCAAACAAATCCTGCAGCTACCAACCCTTTCGGCAACAGCCTGCGGAGCGTAGAATGAGGTCTCACCCGAGGTAGCAAGGGAGGGTGCTAAAACCAAGTTTCTACACCCTTGGGCTATCAAGATGTGGTTTAGAGGACTCTCACACCCTTCTACTGCTTCGCACTGTTCTTGCAATCGCGCAGATCTGGGCCTGAGGCAACTTCCACTTTTCATTACCGAGATGATTACTGATCTAATCTAAATAATGGAGCATATCAAATTTTATTAGTAGGGTATTTAAGCAAACATTTAACAAGTTTAACCATTCGCACACTTAAAATGAACCCAGATTCACATACATTCATCACATTCGTATTTAAATAGATATAGAAAAGTAAATCATAAAGTCAGATGCAAGATAACACAAAATTACAAAAGCAACTTATCTTTATTATTATTCTTCCCCAATACATCCAGATCTACCCTATGCACTCAGCTGTAGGGATCCGCACACACAGTTGCAGACTTTCCAGGCCTCTGTGCACATAGTTGCAGAGCCTCTACCTACTACCCCAACCCTCGACTTGGACTTATAGACACTTTCAGACTATTTGCTTCTAAAAACCCATTACATTTCATCTTCAAGATTAACCATCAAAACTTAAATTCTTCTACCCATAGAGCCTCGCTTTATTTATACCCTTCCTTAGCCCACAACCCTTGTGCGGGTCAACTCTATTTACATTTCTTTAAATTATTTTCAGGGAAGACTACCCTTTGACTCAACCTATTACAATTCGCACTCTGTGCTTTCATCGGAGTCTTTCCCTTATCTTTACCCAAAACTTTGGGCTTCAAACCCCCTAACTGTTGCATGGGACTTCTGCTACCCAACAATAATTGAGCCTACATGATAATTTGAATAGTTGTTTATATATAGGTCGCCATGTGATCACCTTATGGATGTTGATTTGATGGAGATTCTTTTAACAATAAGGAGACTTCGATGGATGGAGGAGTCTTCAAAACTTGACTTTGACAATAACCTAAAGCATACAATGGAGGCTTGACCTACACATTTGGCCCAAGCATGAAACCCACGCTTTAATAATTCAATGAAATTAATAATAATTTTTTATTATTTTTTGTTTTTTTACAAATATATAACATTTTTTACTTCAAGTACAATTATGAAGACCGAACCTAGTTACATTCTTCAACAAAATAGAAGCTACTAAGTAACAACGACTTCAACCAATCACCTTGCAAATAAATAAATTTAAATCATAATAAATAATAACAAAAAATAAATTTCCAATGTTAAATTATGGATAAGCGATATAATTTTTTGGTCAAAGACAAATTAATATGCACTCAAATGCAAAATGAACAATAAAATATAATAATAAAAATGCTATTACATTTTAATGTTTTGTGTAATTATTTATTTGCATTTTAATGTTTTAATATATTACTCAATTTTAATTGTGCTTGAAGAAATGTAAAATATCATTTTATTTAAACCTTTTTAGAATGGAGACAGATCTTTCTAAATTTTGGAATTATTATAATTTTAATGAATCAAGTGCTTTTTTTTATGTATTAAACTTGAGGATTTGTTTTTTTTTGGAGATATTATAGGTCTAAATTTAACATGGATTAATGCTAATTATATGTTCGCGTAAATTACATTTGGATGATGAAATCAATTAAATCATTCAAATATTTTAACCGCGAGGACAATTTTAATTTCAATTAATTTATATATAAACTTGTTATTACAACATTTTATTTAAGGTGGATATTATAGCTTTTTATTTACATAGATCATTAGGAGAAAAACTTATTAATATAATTTTAAATATTCTGAATTAACTGAGTGCCAAGCATGAATGATTTACACACCTCCCTAACATTGCAATAATTTAACTATGACTAACCATGTAATATTTATTTTGTTAATAATATATATCTTTTTAATGTGACATGCCAAATCCATGTTGAAAAAAAAGGAATTACACACTTCCTTCATAATAGTTTGTAAAACATGCCTCTCAACCCAACCTATGATTTTTCTTACTTCTCTTAAATTCACCTTAGTTACTATTTTCCTTCTGCACTATAAGTTTAAACTATAAACTTGTTGGGGATTTATGTATAGAGAACTAGAATGCATGCATAGTGATTTGGTTGCTTAACTCTTTATGAGTGTGATCCCTTGTGTGCATGTGAGGAAAGATGTTTGATCTTATGAATTTGTTTTACCTCCATTATTAAAGAATCTTAATGCATGCTCAATAAATGTAGGTGGAATTGTTGATGGTGCTAGATACTGCCAACATACAAGGGATCTCCCCAATATAGGGTCCCAACTAGGCCTCACACTATTTGGTGTAGGATTCCCATCCAGAATACAGCTCAATTGTCGTCTACTTAAATATTTGCCTTGGCTTTAGTTGTCAATAAGAGAGAGAATTGCATATGTGCCTTCGAAAAGTAAGAAAGTGTGTCGGTGAATGTTCAGTTACAGGTGCATCAAGGTTCTTCTACTATGGGGGGGGGGGGAGTGAGCCTCTAAGAGAGAGGTAATAGTACCACCCTAGTAAAGACACACATAAATAGGAATATTTTGTCTAACATCTACTGTAATAGTCCACAAAGATGTGACAATCATTATAACCATTACAACACATTCTTAATAGGATAAGTTGTTATGCACTTAACCTATGAGAAAACCAGAATACTAGAAATACGAAGCAATATAGGCTAAAACGCAAAAATATAACATGAAATGTGACAAGCTGCAAAGGTATTTAATTATTTAGAAGCATAATAAAATGTTCACTTGCCTCTTTGAGGGGTAAACCTCCAACATAGTAGAGCTCTTTTACAATAAGAATCAATTGGTTCTTCCCTTACTACCTAAGACTATTTATAGCTTAATGAAATAAAAAACCCTCTACTAGTGGTCCCTTGCATAACACGGGTTAATCACTTTATTTATTAACTATGGCCAGTTTATAACTAATTGTGGTCCCTTTTCTATAACGCGAGTCAACCACTTACAATTATTATTAATGAAATAACCTCTTATGAACTTTATTGACTCAACTAATTTACTATGAATCTGACTAGGCCCCTTTGGCTTATTACATAAATAAACGGATTAGGGTTGGACCCTAACATGCCCCCCCATCAAAATCAGTCTTTTCCTCAAGGCTAAAGCTGTGGAAATTTCTAAAGAATAGTGTTTGGTTCCCATGTTGCATCTTCTAGAGAGGTGTCTTTCCAGTTGGTGAGGACTTCCTAGATCGTGCTGCTATAGAGATGTCTTTTGCGAGCATTGAGGACCTATTTTGGTCAGAGCCTAAGTGAGCATTCCTCATTCAATTCTCATAGACTTGTTTGAAATTGTTCCCCACAACTTTCTTGAGCGACAATACATGGAAGACCGAGTGGATTTTTAAAGTAGTTGGCAAGGCCAGCTTGTAAGTGACCACTCATATATGCTAAAGTACTTGCTGAGGCCCATAGAATTTTTGTGCTAGTTTCTCGCATCCCTTTTATTTGAGAGAAGTCTACTTATACGGTTGGAGTCACAGGAACACCTCGTCACCTACTTGAAATTACCACTTGGAATGATGTTGGTCCGCTTTTTGCTTCATTCTATTTTGAGCTTCATGTAGATTATCTTTGAGATGAGCGATCATGGCAACATGGTTCTATAGGAGTTGATCAACTTCCTGTACTTTGGAACATCCGAGGAAATAAGAAGCTGGTGAATGTGGGAGTTGTCTATACACTGCCTCATATGGCTTCATCTTGGTGGCTTCATGATAGTTAATATTATACCACCATTCAACTAAAGGCAACCACTATACCCATTGATGTTTCTTGTTTGCAGTAAAGCACCATAGATAGGTCTCCAAACATTTGTTGAATTCTTATGTTTGACCATGTATTTGGGGATGATAAGTTGTACTCAATTGGAGTTGCATGCCCTAGATCTAGAAAAATTCATGCCAAGAGTTGCTGGTGAAAGTGGGGTCTCAATCAAACATAATTGAAGTCAGTGTGCCATGTCATTTGAAGATTTGGTCCATGAAAAATTGAGCGAACAATGTGGCAGTAAATGGGTGGGTAGAGCAAAAAAATGAGCATATTTGGAAAGTCTGTCAACAACCACCATGATAACTTATTTGGTTCCTCACTTTGGGAGACTCGTAATGAAATCCACGGAAACATTAGTCCAGATGGAAGTAGAGAGTGACAATGGTTGTAATGTTACCACTATATTGATCGTTTCCCCTTTGTTGTGTTGTCATACATCACATTCAGCTACAAAAGTAAGGATGTCATTCTTCATGTCGGTCCAAAAGAAAGAGTGGCATGCTTGTGCATAAGTCTTCTGAAATCCTAGATGTCCTATAATCTGAGAAGAGTGCGACTCTTCCAAGATGTGGGTTTTGAGGGTGTAGTTCAGGGATAGTACCACTCGATCCTTGTAGAAAAGAATCTCATCCTTCCAAGAGTAGTCTTGTGAGGAATTAAGATATTCTCTTAAGTTATTAATGAGTTGGGATAGAGAGGGGCGGCAAAACCATTCATGGTGGGCCTCTTCAATCCAATATGGTATGGTTAAAGAGAGTGTTAAAAGGGTGGCCTCATCCTCAAATTGGTGTGATAAGGCATCAACCATTACATTTTCATGCCCCTTGTTGTAAATTGTCTCATAATCATATCCCATAATTTTTGCAAGCCATTTATTTTGTTGTGGCGACAATAGATGCTGATCTAGAAAATATTTTAGGCTATGATGGCTAGTGTGGAATTGGAAACATTTCCCCAGTAATTATGGTCGCAAAGTGGCTACTACATGTAATATGGCCATCATTTCTTTCTCATATGTAGATTAACTAAGATGTTTTTGATTGGGTTGTTGACTGGTGAAAACTAATGGTCTACCTTCTCACATTAATACTACGATAATGCCCATACATGAAGCATCACATTCAATCACAAAAGATTTGGTGAAGTCTGGTAAGGCTAATACTAAAGTGGTGCACATGGCCTATTTGACAGCCAAGAAGGCCTGTTGAGCTACACCAGTCCATAGAAATGTTTCTTTCTTTAGAAGATTAGTGAGGGGTTTGGAAATGCGTCTATAATTGCAAAAATATTTGCGATAATAGCCTGTGAGACCCAAGAATCCCTACAAACCCTTCAAATTTTTTATTTGGGGCTAATCTTGCATTTCCTGAATCCTTTTGGGATCAACCCTCACTCCATCACGGCTCACAATGTGTCCCAAACACTCTAATTCTTCCATGACAAAGGATCACTTGGATAATTTGACAAATAGTTTGCGATCTTAGAGAAATTGCAATATCTAGTCAACATGTTAAAGGTGTTTGTCCCATGTTATGTTGTAGATGAGAATGTCATCGAAAAAAACTAGGAAAAATTTATGAGATATGGTTTCAGAGGGTAGTTCACGAGCCTCTAAAAAATGAATGGACCATTACAAAAACCAAACGGTGTGGCCAAGAATTCATAATGGTCTTCATTTGTTTGAAAGTTTGTCTTGGGAATGTCAACTTCCTTCATGCGTATTTGGTGATAGCCCAAGCGGACTGAGTAGAGGTTTAGCTTGTTAAAAAATTTAGCACCATGCAATTCATCAAGAATATCATAAACTACTAGAATATTAAATCTTTCCTTGATAGTGAGCTTGTTAAGGGCCCTAAAGTCAAGACACATTCGCCATTCTCCATCTTTCTTTAGAATCATGACCACTAGAGATGAATAAGGGCTAGTGCTGGGATGGATAACACTAACTTCGAGGAGTTCCTTGACAATTTTTTCAATTTCATTATTTTGTGAAAAATGATATCGATATTGGCAAACATTTGGGAGCTAGGCACCCTGGACCAAAGGGATGCTATGATCATGTTCACCCATAGAGGGTGGGATCTCCTTAGGTTTGTCAAAGACCCGTTGGTGGCGATATAATACCTATTGCATATAAGGATAAATATGAGGAGGAGTGGATTCAATGGCCTAGATGGCACTAAATTAGTCTAATACACCATGATGACCCTTTTTTAAAATATTCTCTATTAGATGCAAGTTCATGATAGTAGGATCACCTACCTAGAGTCTCCTCAATGTATGAATGTGGTTGTTTTGCTTATATCTCATATATAACTCTTGGAAATCCATTGTGATAGGGTCCAATGTGTAGAGCCATTCAACACCAAGGACAATGTAGAAACCACCCATTTCAATGGAAAACATCTAGGTTTTGAGATGGTTATCCCCCATATAAAGCTTAATACTTTTGCAAGATCCTTATTTCATGGTCCCCCATCAGTGATAAGGACATTAAAATTAGATACCGCCCATACAAAATAATGAACAACTTCTGCTACTCTCTTATGGAAAAATTCATGAGTACTACCATTATCAATCAACACCACTACTAACTGATGCTTAATAAAACCTCAGATTTTGAGAGTCTAGGGCGAAGAAATTTCCTCCAAGGCGTGTAGTGATATCATTGGCTCATCTGGCGTAGTTATGAAATCATTATCTAGGTTAGTTTGGGGTTAACTTGCTTCTTCCTTAGAGAACTTCAGTGGATGAATCTTCATCCACTGAGCTATTTTCAATAGCATGAATTTGAAAGAATTTTAATTCCTTACATTTATGTCCTGGGGAGTACTTTTCATCACAGTAGTAGTGGAGTCCTTGTTTTCTTCTTTCGGACATTTCTATCGATGACACCTTTTAAACCTTAAGTGTTTGGGTGGGGTTCATATCCTAGGTGGGTCATGCCTTTGTGATGAAATTTGAATAATTGGACTAGGAATTGAAGGCAAATTTTACATATAAGGCCTTGTGGCATGCATCCAACCAAGTAGTTGGGTGATGCATTCATACATGGGCTTGGATGGCTTCCTTTAGGACACTTATGAAACATTCCAAGTAAAATTCATGTCCTACTCTGTTAGTTTAGATGGCAAATTGTTCAAAATTTGCAATGTAGTCCCTTACTGTACCTATTTTCCTGAGCTTAAGGAGATGACCCAAAAAGTTAGATTCCCGATCAAAGCGGTCATATATGGTTTTTGAGAACATGTTCCAATTTCGCCACCCTGAAAAACATTTATAATGCCACTGCCACCACTGCCATCTCTCTTGGTCCAAGTAAAGGGCTCCCACATGTAGTTTAGTTCCATCCTCCCATATATTATTAAGGATGAAATAATGTTCCATTTGTGTGACCCATACTATCGGGTTAGAGCCATCAAATCTGTACATGTCCAACTTGGGTGTTCGTTGACTAGAAGATTGGTGATCTCCATGGAAATGAATGTGATGGTTGGATTCTCCTTCTATGTGTGCATCAACACTATTTTCTTCCCTCATGGGTTCACGGGGCCTCTTTATAGTGACCAATATTTGTGTGAGCTGGGAGACAATGGTCTCCTCGAAGTCATTGAAATTTTTCTCGAGGTTTTCGACCATCTCGAAAACCCTTTCTTCATCCATAACTTGAGACATGGTACCAAGCATACATCTAGTGACGTGTATCACTTGAAGCTACATTAGGAAAAATTTGGGACCACATGAAAATTGGGGGCTTACAAGTGAATGGTACCACTATGACCAACTCATCATCCTGAATCTTATGGGATAGGTATCTTAAAAGGCGTCCCGAAATGATCCCAAATTTGTTTTTTCTTTTTTTCTTTTTTTACTCCAGTAGGAATTTTACTCCCAGCATATCAACACTACAGTGGCCAAATTGCAAAAATCTTGATACTGCCAAATATCCTACAAAAATCGAGCTTGAATTGTAGTAATACAAACCCCAAGGTCTTGGTACAAAAAAAATATGCTTTGAAAATATGATATGGACTATGGCAGAAAAAATCCTCACTACAAAAAGAGTCTGATCTACGCTATGAAAACCCCAACTATTGAATCTGATTTGTATGATTGTGGCAAAACCTTAACTACTGGATCTGATCTAGACAACAACAATCGAACCCCAACAACTAGATCTGATCTATAAGAAAATGTGGGGGCGATCTTCAAATAGTTAAGGGAACTATTGATCTGTTGTTGAATGTTAGCTTTTTTGTGCTAATTCCAACTTTAGAATTAAAAACTAATGCTTGTCAATTGATTCATGTGCATAGGTTCCCTTATGGTGTTTGTGAATGATAACAGGTAAATTTATCAAGTTTTATATTAAATTCATGAGAAAAGTAGCATGAAAAACAAGTTTTGAACAACAACAATCAAATGTAAAGTAAACCATCAAAATGAACACTTAACATAATGTTTTGATGAAGGAGTTCACCCCTCCTGGGCTACATCTCCTTGGTCCAGCTTCAATGGCTTGGGCCTCTGTATTAGCTCAATAATGGAGAAAGTGTTGTTTATAATTCTCTATTTCTCATGAAACCTACTTCAATGTTCTCAAAACCTCAAAATCATCTAGGAACACCTTTTCCTGATCCGAATTTGGTCGAATTTTTCCAAAGTTATGGTCAAAATAGTTTCTCTTAGTAAAAATCCTCTAAAACTGAAGGAACTCTAGTTAGTCTTGCTAAAAATGGAGTTAACGCCGAAATTGGAGGGTATGCTAAACATGCCATCGAATTAATTGTGATTTTAATTAATTTTGAGTGGATTTTAATTAGCGTTAAAGTTGGATTAGCGCAAATACCACGCAGTTAGACTAATCATTAGCCTGGCAGTTAGTAGTAGTGGACGCATGTCATGGTTTATCCATCAGTTAAGCTCGCAGTTATGGTAACGCTGGCCACTGGTTGGTTAACGGTAACTGTAGCCACTGGATGGGTGTTCAATGGGAGGGGGCTAGCCTATGGGCTAGCTCCCTCCTAACCCCCAACCACAAAATGTTATAACTTCAAATATATGCGGATAACATTGTAGGTTAAGACCCAATGCAGTGGTATAACAGTATGTCATGAGGTTAACGAAAGCGAGGTCATGGGTTCAACTCCACTGACCTGCCCAAAATTTTACACTGCATGCCAATTTCCAACGGTCCTTTGGGGAGGGACACGTGGCAGCCTCCGGGCTTGCCACTTTTCCCCTCCTCATTAGTCCACCATAAACCAACAAAGTCGAGCCATGTCACCACACCTAATAACCAATAAAAACATGACACTTGGAGAGTCCTAAGAGTTTTTGAGCTCCTTCGACCCTTCCCAGACACCTACCACATCAGTAGTACAAACTGTTGACTGTGCAGTGACTGTACATTTTTTTCGAAAATTCTTTTGTTAGGAAAAGTAGACATAACGCGATATATTCCTCATACGAACTCAGTTTTGAGTGAAACGAGTTATGTTGGGATTATTTTACCGAGATCGACATGGTCATTTAGGTTTCAATCAATTCTGAGAACTTTCATTTTTGAGCTAAATACTAATCACCTGATCAACTATGGTCTCAAAGGAGTGTCAGGTGCTACAGATCACAATATATGTAGGGGTCCAAAAATAGTACTTGGCCCAATCTTTCAAGGTGCTAAATAAGGAGGATCGACCATACCCTTAGCCATACTACTCGACTACCCTATTGTATGTGTGAGTAATCAGCCTGAGTGATGTTATCAGTGTAATATAGTAGCAAGATGGTTGATGACTTATCTAAGGTTAGGTTTTAGGTTACCCTAGGGGGCTTTTGATATATACAAGGGTACATGGAAATCTAGTCCATGTGCAGTTCTGTCTAATGCACTACTACTCGAAGGGTAACCCACAATGGTTACAAGGGAGTGCAACAATGTTGTTGGGAAAAGTATCCAATACGGAATGACCCTATCCCACTCTAAGGGTGATAGTACCTCAGCAACAACTGAATACAAAGCTATTCAAGATTACCTCTTTATGAGATGTAAGAGAGAGGAGGAAAAGATCCACTAACCATTATCTTCCGCTAATGATTGATCCAATCTTCCCTCTTTGCTGCTTGCTCCCAGCTCCTTGCTCTTTCACTGGCCCAGCTACACAAAGATCCTGTAAAAGCACAAGAAAGGGAAACTACAAGAAGCATACATCCATAATTGATTCAAGGATTAGAATAAATCAAATATACAAGCATCAATACACCATTAAGACACATGCATATAGAAGAACCTCAAATGCTTTATTAATGGAAGAAGTAAAGTTCTGAGAATGTTACAACCATAAGAGGCCCAATCCAGCAACACCTCCCAGCAGAAAGAAATCTCCTCTTCACCTCCTTCAAAGCAATCGCCCAATAGTTCTATACACAAACCAACAGCACTTCCTTACATTCACAAGAATCCAGCCTCCCTTAGACCTCATGAGAGAGCTCTATATATAGGAGATTTGGAGAAAGGATGAGTCAGCTTGTAGCTGGCATGAAGCTGACTAGTGTCCTCTCCCACTTCAGTTATTCTTCAGTTCTTGAGTCCACTTGGAGGTTCTTGCTTCCACTTGGAGATATAGACCCTCTTACTCATCACCAGTCGAATTCTTTGATGCAAGTGTCACTTTGGAAGCTTCCTGGGCTCTGACACCTTGAGGAATGAGTCTGCCACATGTCCAAACACATTCAGCGCAGGTAGCTAGTGTTGGAGTTGACATTCAGTGCAGGTAGCCAGTGTAGTAGTTGACATTCAGTGCAGGTAGCCAGTGTAGCAGTTGACATTCAGTGCAGGTAGCCAGTGTAGCAGTTGACATGATCCAGAATTTGCTTGTTTTTGAGTGTTTTCAGGTGGAGAACTGATGTTTAGTGCTGTGGTTTGCTGACCTTGTTCCTCTAGGGGGAGGAACAACATGTTTAGGGACTTTGGATCCCTTAGATTATTGACATTTCATGCTTCATGCTGTAAGGCACAAAAATGTCTATAACAGTTGCCCCCTAAAGTATGAGGTCGTTTATCGGGTGAAATGCTTTATCAGGAGGATCCGAAGTTCATTCAATCGTTGAGAGGTGTCCTGTAATAAAATACAATACAATACATTATTTTTCATTCTGCTTTCATGATCTAGCTGAGGCGGGCATTCCCATGCTCAGCTTTATAAATTCATTTTGGTACATAGAACAGACGATCGTCTGATGGTAGACTGATAATTCTCTGCTGAAATTATCATCCTTTGAGTAGGATGATCATCTGCTGCAACGATGTACATATCAAATGTCTTTATATTTCCTGAATATATATCGCAGCCCGGATAGATGAAACTAGATCCGGGGTCTTCAAACTCGTTCGATCTTCACTCTAAGTACAAGTCGATCCATGTGAGAATTACGCTGAAGTCGAACATGGAAAGACATCGCTTGATTACCGGTCAATAATGTAAACCGTTAACAAGCGCGAGAGGAATCACCGATAATGATAATGACCCTCAAGGTACTGCAGTACAATTCACGTGGTGTGAATAAAGGACTTGGTGTCGAATACCACGCAAAATCTTCTGGTCGAAGGTCATTGATGTATACCTGTCGGCGGAAGTGAGAAACTTGCCATTGAGGCATGCAAGCTTCAAAGTACTGAGGGGGGTGTTCCTAGATCAACTTCTTGGATAATGAGCTGAAGTCAACAAGAAGCGATCCGTCAAAGGAGGACCTTAATGAATCCCACATCAGTGACACGGAACGGAGCTAATGATTTTAGTGGAGGTGAAAACAATCTGTGAAATATGATTTAGGGTGGCGATCATGGGTGGATGAAGGATAATGTATGGCAGTGGATGGGACACGGTTGACTCTTTCTGAACAACATCTCTTGAACATATAACGACACTGATGCGATGGATCGGTAGCATTACCCCAAATGTGGATGGTTTGGCGAAGACCATGGTGATGAGACCGGTGAATGAAACAACCCAACCCGATGTGATACGGAGGAAAAGTGTCATGTTCAAGAGCGACTTGCTACCATTAAAGCTTTGAGTTTCTCCCAATTTTTCCCCAGTCATTTCTGACCAGTACCTCTTTATTTTTGTCAAGCTTGAGGAGGATAACATATGCTTGTTCTATAACCTGCCCTTCGGGCAAGCCCATCGCTATGTTTTAATGAGCCTAGCGATAGGGAAACTCGTTCTCGTCTAAAGACAAGTTTGTCGCTATTTAATCATTTTAACGAGTCTAACGACAAAGAAAACTCGGTCCTTTTCATTTTTAGAGAGTCTGAAAAGGTACAGAAAGTTAACTCCAAAATTCCTTTTTCGTCATCTAATCCCTTAAGTCCGAAAAAGTATAAAACAATACAGAAGGGATGAGTTTTTGATAACTTTAACGAGCCGAATAAAACAAGCGCTCGACCTTTTTGTGTAATAATCCCTCAGGTCCAAAAAGATTAAAATCTAGAGGAGGGATAGCTCTTCCGGTCACTTTAACGAGCTGGAAGGCCAAAACTCGGCAAACTTTTCATATTTTACGAGTCAGGAGAAAAGAGCTCAAAGAAGACTCGTCTTTTGAGGAACGAGTGATAAACAGGGATAGCAGCAGATTCCAGGTACAGGTTGGAATTTTCCAATCACGGCAGTGTCACAAGGATGGCTAAGTGAAATCACTCTTCGCAGCTGTTCCTCAAAATGGGTAAACAATCATATGGGGGTGAACGATCGGCCAAATGGAATGGAGGTGGCAGGTGTAAACACGACCAAGGCTTTTTATGGCTAATAAATTTACGATCACAGTGGTTATTTACCGGGATAGGTTCATTTTTTAATGAGCTTGAACTTTGGAGGAAACTCTTGCTCAATCTTATGTTTATTTTTTAACGAGCATGAACTATGTGCTAAAACTGCTCGGATCTCGCTTTTCTATTTTTTAACGAGCATAAATTCCGCGGTAAAACTGCTCGGTCTTTTTACATGCCCCCAGCATAAATAATGCAAACGAGGCGCATGCCCCCTAGACTTCAGGGGGTCGTTTCATTTTTTAATGAGGTTGACTCAATAAAGAACTATCCTCTTGACTCTTTTTTTTATTTTTTAACGAGGTTGACACGAGATAAGAACCGTCCTCGGAGTCCAAATCCATCAGACATAGAAGGTTTCATATTCCACTGTGGCCACTTCCGCCAGATTACTTGGAGGCAGTAGGGTAAAAGTACCCATTAAAGCAGGGTCTTTTAGGAGACCTACTCCGATATTTTGGAGCGAATGATTCCTTCCATGGATCATTGGAATGCTTCCCGTAACTTGTGAACTGTTGGGGAGAAAAGTTTGTTGGTCGACGATTGTAATTCCTCCTTGGAAGGGAAATGCAATCTTCCTGAAGTAGGTCGACACAACTGCGGCCATGGCATAGATCCATGGTCTTCCGAGTAGGATGTTGTAATCGAGGTTTCCATCAATTACTTCAACATCAATTCCTACTGTTTTGCCCCCCAGTTCAATTTGCAAGTTACTTAAAATCCCGTATGGAGTGTATGATCGTCCATCAAATGCTTTTAACGTCGTTGACGATTTCGACAAGGGTGGTGAGCCTAAATCTTTCCAGCAGCTCATCGACATAAGACATGTAGATGACCCCTCATCAATAATTGTTCGATGAACAGTTTTGTTGAGGGCTTTCACTTGAATAAGGAAAGCTAGTTGAGCTGGTAACTGAGGGTCATATCCTTTATGATCAAAGGCCACAAGATTGGAATCCATTGGGCCAATCCCACCTATTGCTGATAATAAAGCTTGCTCTTGGGAGGGGCAATTATAATTCTGTGCTACTTTTGCACGAGGATTAAATGTCGATTTGTGTACTACTCCCTTTGGCGAGTTTATTATTGGCTTAGGAACGATGGGTGGCACAACTTCGTTCAAAGTTGTTGTCGAACTACTAGGTTGTTCATTGGCCTTGTTATTCGACAGCTGTGGATTCCCGTAATCTTTATTCCTTGTCAAAGCATCAATTTGCTGCTTTGAGGTAGACAACATAAGCACTTGGGATCGGGAAGCATTTTGATTAGCAACCAGATTTTGACCCGGATTAGGAAACGGATCAGTCAATACTGCTGGGGTTTTTGAACTCCTAAAGAGTTTCTTAACTTCAACTATATGTGGACAATCTTTCGTCCAATGATCCTCATCGCATATATGACACCCTGCTGGGGGTTTCCTTTTTCTCCCTTTCTTTTTCTTCTTGCCCCCTGGTTGCTTCGGTTGTTTGCCCTTGTCGGTCGACATGGCATTTACTTTTGAGGCAAGAAGTTCTTCATTTGCATTTTGACTATAAATTTTGTGCTTGCCAATCACGCCATCGCCGGCGTGAGAGTCATTGTTTGATTTAGGAGGAGGAGGAATTGAGAATTCCGGTCTAGGGGCGTCAGGTATTTTGTCGTAGAGCGTGCCGGACTGAGTATAGACCAAGTCCAGATATTGCGCACGAGCGATAACCTGCTCTTCCGTTACGACCCCCCCCTTTGCCACATCTTCCGTGATGGCAGGAAGTAATGACTTGATAAACCATTCAGCTAATAGCTGATCGGGAACGTACGTTTTTACCATCCTACGATGACGTCGCCACTCATGTATATGATCAGATATGTGGGTGGCAGTCGTCTGTTTGAAGTTGGTAAGGAGTTCTGTTCCCGTTTCATACCTTATCGGTAATTGAAAATGGGTTAAAAAGGTTGTGGCTAAGGTAATGAAGTTGTCGAATGAAGCTCTAGGCAATTCAATGTACCATTTTGCCGCTGGACCCGTTAACGTCCTCTGAAAGAGGCGAAGTCTTATCGAATCATCATTCAGAGTGTTCGATGAACACCATAGATGGAATGTCATCACATGATTCGACGGATCTTCACCCGGATTTCCATTAAATTTAGGAATATCTGACGGAAGTTTATGCGGAATCGCTGGCCACCAAGGGGCATAAGCAATTGGATCATTCGTCAGCCGGTTTAGATCTGGTAATTCTAGAGTTGCTACAAAGGGCAACTGTTGGTTCAGGTTAGGCGAAGCATATCCAGGATAAGATGGTATCGCCTGAGCAATGGGTCTTTGCAGACCAGCATAATGCTGGCAACTTTGACAAGGTTGATGGGCATAACCATTATAGTATGGTTGCCCATTACTTACAAAGACTTGTTGCTCAGGTCCTTGATATGATTGCTGGAATGGCGGTTGTTGAGATTGAACCAGCTCTGGTTGTTGGACCATTTGCTGTTGACCAATACTGGATGATTGACCGGGATGAGGAGTCACAGTACGCGTTTGAGCCTGAGTCACTCCAGATAAGGAGGCACTACCCTGAGATTGTGATTGAGTCGTTGAGACAAGAGGTTGTTGTATTGCAACCTGAGAAACTTGGGGTTGACATACAACAGGTGGAGCTTGTACTTGCGACACATTCACTATAGCAGGTATGGTGGGAATATTCGACACAGGGTGTACTGGTTGCATTGAATATACAACCCCTGGTTGTTGAGGTAGTATTGGTACCCAACCGCTGGCTGTAATTTCAGCTTGACCTGAACTTTGTTGTAAACTCCCATATGGTTGTTCTCTCGGAGGGAACAATGAAAGAGCATACTGCCCTCCATATGGTGGAAATCCAGTACTTAAAGGGTAAATTGGCCTTTGAAGACACATTGGATCAATTTGTTGAGTTTCAACATAAGAAATACCAGATGATAACCCGGATGAAGAAATAGGAACTAACCATGTCGTCGTCCCTGATGGGACTCCGGCTTGTTGTTGACAATTTTCCGGGACAGATGGTATACCAGCGAACATCGTTGGAGTAGCAGCAGGAGGTTCTGCTGCCGCTGTGTCGGACGACACAGTCCTAGATGTCGACGGTTGTTCAGACATATCTAGTCTATCCAAAAGATTTCTTAGCGATTCTACAAGAACTTTGTGATGAAGGTAGACTAACTTCGAAGATCAACGCAGGAATAAAGGGTGATTATGTTCCGTTTAAAATAAATTTTATAACGACGCTTTAGACACAACTTGCTTTTTCACTTTTTAAGAGTCGAGAAAAAGCTAAAGATGACTCTAGTCTCCTTCAATGTTTTAACGAGCCCGAAGTGACAAATGCTCGGATGGACTTTTTCAGTTATAGAGTTTGAAAAAGGCCAAAAGAAACTGCTCTGGAGTTCTAGGCAGAGGGTGTGCCAAACCTTTCGCAAAACCACAGAATACGTTTTACGGTACGAGTGGTCGATCTTCGTGAATGTTGTGTTCACTGCATTGCGATCAGTAGGGTGGCCGACACGGTTTCCTATTGGATAAAGGCTTTGTTCCTATAGGGGTCTCCCAATATATACGCGACGGTACATGGGAGCACAAGTCCGTATTGATACTTATCGCTTCACCGTGGAGGAATCACCCAACCACTCAACGCTAAGATATCACGTTTAACGACGCCGAAACACGTCTCTAGCTTAGACCTCTATGTGTTTGCGTTATGTTTCAATGCGTTGTTATGTTCATTCAATATATTTTAAGTTGATCTTTTTAAAGTTTGCCTTTCAAGTTTCACCACGAGATGTATTGATACAAATTCCTAAATGCAGTCTAAGATGAGAAGCAAGCTTTTTCAACCTTTTCGACTTATGAAAATCTTAACTACTGAGGGAAAAGAGAGACAAAATCTTTTCACACAGATCAAAGAGCACTCGCTAATGCACTTTTTCCTAAATCAACATACAAACTTATATGCAAAATGCAAAAAATGCAGGTATTTCTTTTCTCTTTCTTAATGTTTGCGTAACACAAAAAGAAAGCTGTTGTATAACTTTGAATTCAATTTCAAGTGAAAGCAAACAAGCTTGTCCAAAATCAAAAGACACCTTAAGATTTACTTGTTTCGACACTAGAAATATATAAATTCAAACCATATGACGAAAGCAAAAGCTCAATCAGCTATGAACAGCAAATAAACTAACTCTTAAGATCAAAACGACACTTAATCACAGGTCTAGACCTAAGAGGCCACAGCAAGACTAGTTCACTTTCGTTATGGGAAACTGCAAATGATACAAGAAATACACAAAGAACAAACACAGTTTCTTTATACAACCGAGGCGGAATAGTGGCAAGGAAAGTTGGTTTCAGATAGGTACATTGACTGGTAACAGGCTGCAAAAACAAGGGTGAAAACAGGGCAATGAACAGCAGGGAACCCCAGTAGCACTAGGCAAAACTGGTTCAGCGCAGGTGGTACACTGTCAGTTTGACATTCAGCACAGGTAGCCCCTTCGGGAACTGCGCTGAAATGCAAACTGCCTTCACAGCACCTGCACTGAAGATTCAAAGTTTCGTTTTTCTCAGTTTCCGGGTCACAAATTGCTCAAAAATTCACAGTTTTTGGCCAAATCAGAAGCTATCAGTCAAGTACACACTAAGGGATGAAAAGGAGGATGAAAAGCTATCACTAAGAGCTATTTAGATTCCTTGTGGATCAGCTCTTCAAATCATAAACTTGCCCAGAAACTGAGCTAGAGTAGCTGCCCTCTACTTTGCATTTGAAAGATCCAAATGCAGTTCGATTCGGTACTCCCTGTGTTTATGAAATGAATAGCAAAAAACACAAACAATCAACAAGATACGATCCCCAGCGGAGTCGCCAATTTGTTGTTGGGAAAAGTATCCAATACGGGATGACCCTATCCCACTCTAAGGGTGATAGTACCTCAGCAACAACTGAATACAAAGCTATTCAAGATTACTTCTTTATGAGATGTAAGAGAGAGGAGGAAAAGATCGACTAACCGTTATCTTCCGCTAATGATTGATCCAATCTTCCCTCTTTGCTGCTTGCTCCCAGCTCCTTGCTCTTTCACTGGCCCAGCTACACAAAGATCCTGTAAAAGCACAAGAAAGGGAAACTACAAGAAGCATACATCCATAATTGATTCAAGGATTAGAATAAATCAAATATACAAGCATCAATACACCATTAAGACACATGCATATAGAAGAACCTCAAATGCTTTATTAATGGAAGAAGTAAAGTTCTGAGAATGTTACAACCATAAGAGGCCCAATCCAGCAACACCTCCCAGCAGAAAGAAATCTCCTCTTCACCTCCTTCAAAGCAATCACCCAATAGTTCTATACACAAACCAACAGCACTTCCTTACATTCACAAGAATCCAACCTCCCTTAGACCTCATGAGAGAGCTCTATATATAGGAGATTTGGAGAAAGGATGAGTCAGCTTGTAGCTGGCATGAAGCTGACTAGTGTCCTCTCCCACTTCAGTTATTCTTCAGTTCTTGAGTCCACTTGGAGGTTCTTGCTTCCACTTGGAGATATAGACCCTCTTACTCATCACCAGTCGAATTCTTTGATGCAAGTGTCACTTTGGAAGCTTCCTGGGGTCTGACACCTTGAGGAATGAGTCTGCCACATGTCCAAACACGTTCAGCGCAGGTAGCTAGTGTTGGAGTTGACATTCAGTGCAGGTAGCCAGTGTAGCAGTTGACATTCAGTGCAGGTAGCCAGTGTAGCAGTTGACATTCAGTGCAGGTAGCCAGTGTAGCAGTTGACATTCAGTGCAGGTAGCCAGTGTAGCAGTTGACATGATCCAGAATTTGCTTGTTTTTGAGTGTATTCAGGTGGAGAACTGATATTTAGTGCTGTGGTTTGCTGACCTTGTTCCTCTAGGGGGAGGAACAACATGTTTAGGGACTTTGGATCCCTTAGATTATTGACATTTCATGCTTCATGCTGTAAGGCACAAAAATGTCTATAACAAACAAGCATGACCACCTCTTATAGTTTATGTTGGCTTGAGGCGACTTAGACCTAGGTTGAAAGATAACTACACTAACCAAAAAAACCATACGCTATTGGCCCTTTTGAAAATATTCCGCTTAGTGCAGTCTGGAGTCTCACCTGAGGCAGTATTAGGGGATGCTAAAACCAAGTTTTTGCATCTAGAAGGTTATGTGATGTAGCAACGAGGTGTTTCCTTAAATTAGGTCCCTATCTTGCCTTTTTGAATCCTTATCTTCTGAATCAAATACTTAAAGGGATTTCTACTTAATTACATCTACGAGCTTCGCTTAAGTGTTCTAACATGCATAAGTTACTAAACCAAAGTAGACTTGAACCTTCGTGATGCAATTAAATAAACATAACAGAGAACTGAACCATAACTAAGCACAAAGACACAAAAAATATAAATAACATAGAATTCATAAATTTTCTTCAAATTTGCTTTATTACTTTAGATCTTCAATACATACACATCTCCTGACCCTACACACACAGTTGCAGGGGCCCATGCACTCAGGTACGGACTTACCAAGATCTCCATGCACTCAGATGCAGGAGCCTTCCCCTTCCCCAGAATACAGAATTAGAGACAAAATAGACTCAAAATGCCATTCCCGAACTAAGACTTTTCTCTAATAACACTTAAATGACTCCCTTTTATATCTTTTACATTACATTACCATGGTCCGCGAACCATGGGCAAAATTCATTGTATCATCAAAACAACCCATTCTTTTACAAAATAAGGGGCTTTAACCTTCCTAAAAGCCCATTTTGACTCTTAGCGTTCTCGGCGCTCCGCTCCTCAAATTACAGACACTTTACAATAATACAAAGGTCAAAACTTAGACAAATGGACTTTTCGGTCCCCATCCCAATAGGCCCTCAACACAAAGATGTGACTCATCTCGAGTCACTCTACTGGTACATCCTCAACGTACGCTTTGAGGTCATTGAACACTGCCTTCAATGCTTGAAGCTTTGTTGTGCACTACGCGGCAGCCTACTGAAGCTCGTCGACCAATTTTTGAGTAGTTGGCCCCTCAAATGCAAATCCAATGGTATACTGCATATATTACATTCCTTTTAGTTTATTCTCGGTAGACTAAGAGTATTGAATAACTTCATAAGCCTAAGGTTGTGTTCTTGCTGATATGATTGAGGATTTGCATCGCAGCTCATCTATCTAAACCTGAAGGGCATTCCCTTCCTTCAGTACGGAAAATTGTTTCACAGGTGTTGTTGTTATGATCTCATTAAACTATAGTTGTTTGTCCCAGATGTCTACTTCAATCATTTTTACATGCAGGTCCTCCTGCAGCGCATCCCACATCTCCATGGTGTTTTCAAAAATCTTGGTGTAGTCCTTAACTGGAGCTTCTAGGATTTCCATACTGGCCTTGACAACAGCCTTGTGCTTCTCTCAAACTTCTGGAGGTTTTTTTGGCTATAGCTTCATTTGAAGCTTTGTAAGCTACATCTACATTTGAAATTTGAATTGTTCAACCTCCACTTTGGACTCCTTCACTGTGGCTACCAACTTTTGGAGCTTCTCTTCAGAAGCTAATTCAGTCTGTATGAGGAGCTCTGGTAACTTAATGCAAGTTTGAGTGATGGCATCATCCAGCTCCTGCTTTTGTGCAACAACTGCTTCTCTATCCTACATCACCCTGGCAACTTCCTCAACTAACTACTCATTATGGCTCTTTATGTCCTTAATCACAAAGAATGCTCGCTCTTCTTGGATTTTCAATTCAGCAGATACTCCCTACTGGAGTTCATGTAATGCCTGAATGGGTAGCACCGCTAAGTTCAACTCTGAGTTCCTTCCATATGGCATCATTACCTCATCTGGCATAATAGGAAAGCATAGTGACCCTCCTAGAATATGCACTGTGTGGACCTTTGTGGTGACCACCAACATTGAAGGAAATGTTGGTGTTGCACTGGTTGTTTCCATGCTCACTTGATTCTTGCTTGCCTAAACCACGCTTGCTTGAATCATGCTCGCTTTCACTTTGAGCTCTTTGAGTCCCTGTTGGACCTTCGATAGTATTGACTTAACTAATCCTCAAAATGTCCCCACATCTCCTAAGTTACATAGCACATACTGTGCCCAATATCATTGATATCACCCTTAGTGAGGACCAATGACTCAATTCTAGAAGTCTTGTCAGACTTTTGCTTCTTGCGAGCACCACCACTAGTGGATTTCTTCCTCTTCTTTATTATGAAGGGAGACTCAATGTATTTTGCCTCATTCAAAGAGTCTGCTCCACCATGCTCTAGTTCCTCCAAGTTTGGTTCTTCTCGTCTACGCGCTCTGGCTCCTGCGCGATATTCTTTCCAAGGTCCACAGTGACCTTCTGACGACCTTCTTGGGGTCTTCCTTTGGCATACCTTGTGCTTTTCTGGTCATGTTGGCTTAGTGGGGCTCGACCTAGGTTCAAAGGTGATTTAGCCAAGCAAATCCTGGTACTACTAGCCCTTTTGGCAATAGTCTGCGGAGCACAGACTGAGGTGTCACCTGAAGTAGTATGGGAGGGTGCTAGAGCCAGGTTTCCGCACCCTTGGGATGTCTGAGGGGTTTTTGGAGGTCCACGGTCCGACCTGCCGCTACACGCACTTGCGATCTCTTTGCAACCTGCAGTGTAGCTTCTGCGCAGCCCTACTCAGGGTGTGACCCGTATAATACCCAAGTTCCTTGATAGTTAACCAATTACTTAACTTGTGTGTGTAATATTTATGGTTATTACAACATGTTCAGCAATCATATCAGTGCGTGTAATAGGCAAACGAATACAAACATAAAGAAGATAATGCACAACAATTACATAGAAATAGGAATCAACTTCTCTTCTATTAATCTTCAATATTGCTTACAAACTCGACACCACCCTGTGCACTCAGCTACAGGGTTCCACACACTCAGCTATGGACTCTACTAGGCCTCTGCACACTTAGTTGTAGAGCCTATTCCTACTATTATGACCCAATACACTTAGAATCCTACTCTAAGCTCGAACCATTCCTTCGCTACTTCCTCTATCACCTGATCTCTTAAGAGCTTAGAGCCTTTCTCTATTTATACAATCCCAAGGTCCGCGGACCATGGGTAGGCCGAATTTATACTAGTTTACAATAAAATGTTTAGGGCAGACAACCCTATGACTCAATTCTACACTTTGTGCTCCACGCCCTCAATCCACGAAGACTTTACAAAACCTTTGACCAAAACTTGGGCTTTGAGTCCCAAACCCTACTGTGGGGACCCGATGCCCAACAAGCCCCCAAAACAATCATCGTGATTCATCCCAAGTCACTCTGCTAGTGCAGCAATCTTGGCACGGAGCCCTTCCAACCAATCCTGTGCTGCGCGAAGGTCCGCAGCGCACTGTTCTGTCATCTGATGGATCTGCTCCACTCTTTTGGCTGAATTCTCGCTTTCAAGGGAAAATCCATATCTTAAGTCATGCATCGCCTTCATTTGTGTGAGCTTTCCTTCAATGTTTGTAAGGATGAAGAAGGCCTCATCAATCCAAGGCTGGACGAGTGCTTTAAGGACTGCCTCTTTCTATTGTGTGGCATCCACTTGTTCCTTCAATGCCTTTGCCTATTGTAGCTTTGTAAGTCATTGGGTCAGGATAACTATCTGTGCCATTCTGCACAAACTGTTGTAGTGCACTTGAAGCTCTCACACCTCCATTACCAGGTGCTATATGTTGGGTTCCTCTTGTAATGAAGTGAGGACCACGGCAGATTCTTCCAACATAGCGGTGTAGTGTTGTACTGCCTAGCTTATTTCCTCTAGCCCTTTTTGAATAGCACCAGTGCATTGTTCCCTAACTTCAGAGGGTGTAGAGGACTGCAACTTTAATCGTAGCTCGACAATTTGAAGGTTGAGGTCTAGTTGTACCCTCGTTGCTTCCTCCTTTGCCTCGTGGAATCAATTGGCTAATTTGTGGATTTGCACTCCAACTGGTAGGCCTGTCACAATTTCTAGCTCTAGAACGTGGTGCCATGCTTCCTCGACCATTTGTTCCAGCTGTTGATTCTGCACAAGCACTTCATCGTGTTGTAGTGTAAGCTGCTCAATGGTGATTCTTTGTTTGCTGCGCATCTGTACTGCGCATCCTTCCCTAGCGTGGAGTTCTTTTGTCGCTCTGTACTGCAACTGATATAATGTATCCCGTGGAAGGGCAGCCAAGTTTAGGCCAAGTCCCTTGATCCTGCCCACCGCAGCTCGGTCCTCCTCACTTTTTGATGTTAGCGCTCCTTCTGGTAGCACTATGGTGTTGACCATTTTTGCATGCAGTAGTTGCTCCATTGCTGATGTACCTACCGCACTATAGGCAGCTACTATTCCTTCCTGTGGGGGCTGCACCTGAAGTTCTTGTAGCTATGCCCTGAGGGCCCCCAACACATTTTGTTGCTCCATCATAGCTTCCTGGAGCGTTTCCATGGTTACCTCATGAACTATGTCTCTGATGTCGTAGAGCTCACCCTCTGTCAATGTAATTGGTTCACTGTCCAGTTTCGAAGCCTTGGTCTTCTTTCATGGGCCTACTCTTTCCATACCGCGCGACCGTTTTAGTTGTGTAGATGTTGTGCTTGGGTCCGCACCTTCTATTGTGTCCTCTGCTCCTTATCCTGTGGTCAAGTCCGGGCCCCCTTCCTCCTGTGTCATGGTGGCCCCTGGTGCCTGTGTTGTTGTTGCTTTTTCGACGGCCTTTTCCTGTGCTGCAGCTACCTTTGCTGCCTCGTGAGCAACCCTTACTTTCATGGCCAACTATTCGTTGCATTTTTCTTGGGCCAGCTAGGTGATGTGCAACTTGGTTGCAGCCTTCTGCTTTTGTTCCATTGTCCTATCCTACTCTGCTAGATCCGGGGTGCACCACTTGGGAGGCCATGAGTCGAGCACGGAGAAGATGGCATCATCAATTGTGATGAAAGGAAGCTTGGTCCAATTCTACACTGGATCCTTACCTGCCTTGATATACACATTGTGCATATTCACCTTGAAGTCTGCAAAGCTCCACAGACGGTTGTACACTATGGGAGATATGAGCGGCCTTCTGTTAATCCACATCCGGATGCTCACCTCCATGAGCACCCAGAAGATCTTAGTCTCGCGGATCCATGTGGCATCCTTCATAGCCCTGAGCGACAAATATTTTGTAGCCTCTAGTAAGTCCTGTTCAATATGAGGGAACTGACTGTCCTGAGGCAGTTCCCCTATCACTAGTAAGATAGACAAGAGCAACCACGCGTAGTGGAAGGTCTTGCCCTACTCGTGAGCTTCCTTGCATTTGGTTAGGAATTCTTTGAAGATGAATTCAGCCTAGTTGAATTGGACCCATTCCACGCATTGTTCTTCCAATGCAACGACCGGTGCCAGTACCTTGTCTCTGCGACATTTTCTAATCACCTTCCCGACCAATAGTTAGGTGGCTATACACACCCCTTCGTCTTTAATACTACTGATTACGTAGCCTCTCTTCTTATTTTCCAATTTGTACTTCTTCTTCATGGCATCTGCGAGCGCCAAATCTCCGCTTTTGCCAGCTATCTCCGCGGGGTCCTTTCCCTTACAGGGAAGCTGAGAAATCCTATGGATAAGCTCTGTCATGATGGGAATAAGCTCCTCCAACCATAAGTACCCATTGTGCACCAGGAAAAGTAGCTGCCTAATGACAAATATTGTGATAGGTGCACGGTGAAAATGCAGAATCCATAGTAGGTGGAGTAGCCCGGCCTTCTCCACACCGTGCAACCATTTCCGTTGATCTAGCATTGTAACTGACCCCTCCTTGCTCTATTTCATAAGGTTCTCAGTCTATAAATGTGGGAACTTTTCACTGTTTGTGAGGTCCCAATCTTCGAATTTCATTGTGGGCACGTGGACCAGGGTCGAACCCTCAAACAGAATTCCATCTGGGAGGAGCAGGGTTTGGAGTGCGCTCTTAGCGGCATCCAAATCTTTGGGTACCTTAACTTTCCATTTCCGTGGAGGAACGTACTTAGATAGTTTTGCTGCAGTGCACACCAGCTGGATGTCTTCTTCCATTTCTTCCTATACCTCTATCTCATCTACGAGAGCCTGGAGGTCCTCCTCATCATCTGTCTGAAGGTTGACAGCCTTTCCCTTTTCTTCCACGGAATGTTTACCAAACCGTAGATTTTGCGGGGACATGCAGACTGGTCCCACTGCCTGTTTATCCTTCTTGGGCCTTAGCGTTTGAGGTGATTTCAGAATTTCTAGTGCATCCTCCACCAACACTGTGTGGCTCTGCGTAGCTTCCTCAGTGATACTTTCTACAAAACCCACACCTCTCCTGGTAGTTGTCATCTTGTTTGAACTGTCTATGGTTCGCGAACATGGAGGCTCAAATACCGCTTGGCACTCAACACTTTGTGCTCTTCGTCATAGCTCAAATCTAAGATGAACAAGTGTTGTCTCATGGCTAGCCTTGGGAGTTTTATACAATCTTTCGAATTTGAATTTGACCATTCCCCCCACTTCTGAGTCATTAATGCATTCTTGGCGGCAAATCGTACAAAATCTAGCTCTTAATTCGTGTCTTAATTGCTCGTCACCTGCTCACTTTTGCCTTAAATTGGACATCTCGTCATGAATAGTGACACCAACGGTTGCTTCCTAGTCTACCCGTGTGGCAGCGCAACCCCCTTGCGTGGGCACAACCCTTGTGACATGTTGATCCTACGTGCAACCACCTTATCGCACAGCTTCCACATAGACTCTTTTATAGTCCCGCACTCTCTTTAAACTACTTGGAGCACTGAGACTGTGCTCCCTACAGCTAGTCAGGTGGTCGCACCACCTGTGTGAGACTTCAATTCACCTTCCAGTCTACTCTGTGGGCACTCCTCAATTACCCTCGTGACAGTCAGCGTCGCGCGTTCGACATTATGCAGTACGCTCCCCTGGTTACTTTGGTTGGTAAGGTGCGGTTGTAGCCATGGTAGTAGAGTCACAAATTCTAGGCGACGAGCTTTTAATGTAGTGGTATGGTTGTCCATAGCTTGCCCTGTCATCCTTGGTTTATCGATGAGACATGCTTGCATAATCTCGTTTTCTAGTTTTTTAATCTCAGTGTCCATCAACATGCTTTTCTTTCTCAATCGTACCCAATCTTCTTTGAGCTCGCGAAGTCTAAGGTTCCCTCGCCGAATGGCTTCCTGAATCCTTATATGTTCATCCTCGCGTAGCTATATGATTCCTTCATCCTGGTCTTTGCATACTGTCCCAAATGTGGGAGCGAGTATGTGAGGATTCCTTTCTTTCGAAATTATGGTTTTGACTCTGTGCCGCATCTTTGGAATCATCTCCACGCTTAGGTTTTTTCACATGGTCCTATAGGCCCATCGAATCGCTGGCACGTGCAGGTCCCAATCAGTTCGTCTTGCTCGATGAACCTTGTTCAGGACTCCGCACACCCTATTGAATGATTCCACATGGAAAATTTGTAATGCACGTCTCCTTTCCTGCTGCTTTGATTTGCTTTGACTTCCCATTCTAGGGTTCGGGTGCACTTGTGCAGGCTGTACAACATATGTCTATACCCATCGAGAAAGGTGGGCACACAAGTTGTTCGCCCTTGCTGATCGAATTTTATTTGAAGCAGGAGTTTCCCAAAATGTAGGGACATCATCCTTCTACATCCGCGCTAGTCCTCAAAATTACCTTGATGCATGCCCCACCATCATGCAGGCGGTGCGCATAGTGCCCACTTTAGCACATCGAGCCGCTACTGTTCTGGTACTGCACTTTCAAATTTTCTCAGAAATTCATCCACCATTGACAATCCATCATATGTCGGCAGTTCCCTTGCCTCTGTCGTCACGCAACGCAATGATCTAACCATCATGTTGCAATTAAGCGTTGTTACTTTATGCAGCCGATTTTGCCATTGTTCTACTTCTTCGTCTGAATTCGAAGTGCAAGAGCTTTCGTACTCCCACGAGATTCTCCCATCTGCAGTCGGATTCACCTAATCCTAGTCTCACGCAGTTATCTTGTAAATACAATCAAGATCATCATCTCTAACATCGTCGCGTACTGGTTCAGTGTAGCGTGCTCCTTTGGCTGGATCCAGTGGTGCTACTACATGTAGTGACTTGTTCTCAAAGATCATTTTACGCTTCTTTATATTTATGACTTTGTTCATATCAGTGGCCCAATTTGTTCCTAGTAGCGCGGGATAGGGATTGCTGTCATCGACAATCTCTATCACTTCAGCATTCGCCTACACGCTCGCACCTTCAATATCGACTGTCACCCCTTGCAACCTCCCCATGGGCAAAATTTTCTATTGGTTCATCATTCGTAACTGAATAGGGGACCATTGTAACATGGGTTTGCCCATGCACTCCCATGTTTGCTTTGGTAACACATTCACATCTGAGCCCAGATCTAGGATTGCCTGATCCATTTCATACTCACCAATCTGCGGAGTCAACCTCATCTCCCTTCTAGTGCATAATGCATGCTTCCCCAGTTTTTGGACCATGCACGGTTCTCCTGACCCCACACACCTAGTGATAAGTTCCTGTAGCCCTTTGATTGCCTTGCTGTCACATAGAAATTTTATGCAAGTCTCGAGAAAGGTAGTCAACATTGAAGGATCCATTCCGGGTTCTAGTTCATCCTTACTACCTGAAGTGGAAGCCTCCGTGAAGCTCTTCTTAGCTTCCATGAATGTCTCCTTCACACGTTATAAATCAAACTCGGGTTCCTTGGCAGGAACCTTGCGGACCCATGCACTTTCTTCTGGTTGCTTCCCCTTATCATCCCTTGTGGTCATACCACTTCTGAGCATCATGTTTACATTCGGGTCTTCTTCCCGCGGCCCAAACCTCATCATTTGTATATTTTGATTCAGAGGGGTCTGGAATACCCCTTTTTCACGCAATCTCGTTATTAGGGTAGGGAAATCCTCTACCTCATGGTCAAACTGAGCATAATACAAACATGATATTCTTGTCGGGTTGCTACAATTGCAGGCATAGTGCCTTGGTCCTCCGTAATTGTAACAATTTAGTTGTCTACGCCCCATTCTTGGTCCCATTCCACCTCATCCTCATCCGTGCCCCTGAAATGCAGTGCACGCCATCCCCACACTCGGGTCGAAGGCTTGTGTTTCGGTCTACACCCTATAGGCAGGAGTCCGATCCATCATTAGTTCGTAGCTTCTGCAGGTGCATTCATCATGGCCTACCGATCTGTATAGATTACAAAATGCTTGCTAAGATGTTTGGGTATACTTCTGTAAAAGATGATAATTATCCGTAGCATGTTTCCCTCCTATCTGACAGATCACACATCATAGTGTAGGTGTCGCGCTCGGCCCTGCCTGTGTTTCCAGTCTCAACGGAATTTCGCCCCCTCCTGCTAAGTAGTTCGCGAACACTAGACAATGATCCTTGTCATGCCCTTGGCCTTTGCATTTTATGTACCATACCTCCTTGTACGCCTCTGGCCGAGGCTTCCTGTCTTGTTTCAAACTCTATATCTCCAGACACAAATTTTTCAGTTGTGCATGGATTGGTCGGACTCCCAACCCAAGGTCATGTATAGGATTATCATGCAATCTCATTGCCATCTCCAACGCTTCAGCCTTGGTGGTAAGTTTTTGTTGTGACAGTGCCATCCTCAAGTGCGGTGTTAATGATTCTACAAACCATGCACAATGCTATCCATCTATAAAAGTCATGTTGGCTTCGCGAATCATACCCTTCAGCGTCTAGTCCAAATCCTAGGGGGTCTCACCTGGAAGCATTGCGATCTCCTTAAACCCGATGATTGATTGTGTCTCTGATTTCGGCCTGCTAAATTCCCTATTTAGTGTGGCCTATATCTCTACAATTCCCGCATTCGAATGGTCATTAGAATGCTTGATATACCACGTTAATGTGTGGTCTTGTAGCGTGCTCACAATCGTAGCATTTTTAATATTATCATCCACTATGCCCTGTGCTTCCCATACTGCTCTTACCATGAACCTGAATTGATCCAGATCTTCATTCCCAACTACTCTGAACACTGATAGTTTGATCGCAATCGCCATGCTGAACTGTGGAGGTGGCGAAGGTGGAGTGGGTGGCGATGGAGGTGAGAGGGGTTGAATGGGTGGCGGTGTGGGTGGAGGTGGTAAATGCGGAATTCACTGCCTCGTCAAACTAACCACGCTTCTCGGAGAAACTTTTGCAAGATTTCCTCACTCTCCCATGAGGGTGAAATTAAGGGACTATTTTCTAATTCTTCACTACTTCTGCTTTTGAAGGTCTTCCCACTTTGCATAGTTCCAAACATTAATTTATTCGTATAACCCGCTTTTCACAGAATAACATCTTAATCCAAGTGTTCAAATATTTAATATACTTACCTCACGGTCCCTTAAGAAAACATCATTCTACGTCATTGTAGCTAATGCTCATGTCTATCACAAACTCAGTGATAAATCCTCCTATTATTCGGTCGAGCCAATGGTCCACAACTTGCATGATCTTAACTTCTGACCCTTCTAGTCTGCCCACTAATTCCAGAGTCCACACTATTAGTTTGTCGAGCCTACACCTTCCCTAGCTATTTGCCAACTTTGAGATCAACTCATATAACTCAAAAGGAAAGGATGCAAAGAAAATTTCATGGATCTCCGTATAAAAGTAGCGCTCCAACCATTGTTCCTTAGATACTTGCGGAGCTGTATTTTCTTATGTCGCGAACATGGGAATCTTCTTGTCCAACCACTCTTCAATTTCCTTCTTTGTTGGGTTCCAGTGGCACGACATCAGACATCCCTCATGCAGATCCCGATCTTGGCAATGGAACCATTTGTTGGCTTAGTGGGGCCTGACCTAGGTTCAAAGGTGATTTAGCCAAGCAAATCCCGGTACTATTGGCCCTTTCGGCAATAGTCCGTGGAGCACAGACTGAGGTCTCACCCAAAGTAGTATGGGAGGGTGCTAGAACTTGGTTTCCGCACCCTTGGGATGTTTGAGGGGCTTCTGGAGGTCTGTGGTCCGACCTATCACTACGCACACTTGCAATCTCTTCACAACCTGCGGTGCGGCTTCCGCATAGCCCTACTCAGGGTGCGACCCATATAATACCCAAGTTCCTTGCTAATTAACCAATTACTTAACTTGTTTGTGTAAGATTTATGGTTATTATAGCATGTTCAACAATCATATTAGTGCGCGTAATACATAAACAAATACAAAAATAAAGAAGACAATGCACAAAAATTACATGGAAATAGGAATCAACTTCTCTTTTATTAATCTTCAATATTGCTTACAAACTCGACACCACCCTACGCACTCAGCTGCAGGGGTTCGCGCACTCAACTGCAGATCTACTAGGCCTCTTCATACTCAGCTGCAGAGCCTCTTCCTATTATTATGACCCAATACACTTGGAATCCTACTCTAAGCTTGAACCATTCCTTCGCTACTTCCTCTATCTGCTGCTCTCTTTACAACTTAGAGCCTCGCTCTATTTATACAATCCCATGGTCCGCAGACCATGGGTAGGCCAAATTTACACTAGTTTACAATACAATGTGTAGGGTGGACAACCCTATGACTCAATTGTACACTTCGCGCTCCACGCCTCAATCCACAGAGACTTTACAAAACGATTGACCAAAAATTTGGTTTTGAGCCCCAAACCCTACTGTGGGGGACCCGATGCTCAACAGGTCCCTTCCTAGTCTCCTTCAGCTGCCTTGCTAGAGTCCAGCCACACACTTGACCATTTAGAGAGTATGGAAAAAAATGTCTTGCTCTGTGACCAAATAGGTTAAGTCATACCATATTCCCTCATAATCTTTCTTCTCCTATAATATGTACATTGTGGAAATATGCTTTGAAGTTCGTGACTTTCTGGTATTGAGAAAATGATATTGGTGATAGTTGTAGCTTCTAGTTGATCACGGTGCATAGATCCATCTAAAACAACACCCAAAATTGTTTATTCTCTACCACCCAACTTGGATCCTTGGACGCCCATATTGAAGTGTACCTCGCAGCTTCGTAAAAGTCTAGGTCTACATCAGGGAACTACAATTCATCAGAGATTCTCAAGGTTGTCAAAGAAATTAACAACAACAACCATGCATAGTGGAATGGTTTCCCCTCTTCATGGGCCTCACGACAATCATCCAGAAACTCTTGGAAGAGATAGCTGACCCATTTAAACTGTACCCCTTGTGTGCAGTACACATCCAAATAAATTATTGGGACTAGCACTTTGTCTACCGTACACTTCCTCATAATTTTACCGACCATAATGGACGTGGAAAATGTGACAGTCTGATCAGAAATTGAGCTAACAATGTAGCCTCGTGCCTTCTTGACAACATGAAAATCCTTATTCACTTGGTATACAAGCTTCTTTTCTTAAGACTTGCCAACAAAAGAGATGACAGGGTTTTCTCCTACACATGGAAGCACAATGAACCTTCTAATCATCATAGCATCAATTGGGGTCCTCTCCCCCAACCATAAAGCTCCATAGTGTACCAAGGTCAGCAACTAGCACACACATATGGTATTGATGTTATTGTGCCAAAATTAGGCACACTCAACATGTTCAGTAACCCGATGCCCTAGATTCCCACCACCCATGTCATTGGTTCTACGCATGGTACACCAACCTCGTCATAATATACCATCTTCAGGTATTTACTCGGCTCAAAATGAGGGAATTTGGCCTATCTGCCAAATCCCAATGCTCCATGCGCAATTGCGGTACATGCATCAACAACACTCCTTCAAAGGGCACATCCTTAGGTAGCAAAGGTGTACGAATGGAAAATTTTACTACATAAGGGCCCTTGGTCACCTTAGCAGTCGACTTCCTTGGTGGCATATATGGAGGTAACTGTGAAATTGGTTCGGCTTCATCGACATTTATATCCTCAATTCATGCCCCGAGCTCTTCCTCCTCTAAGTCAATTGGTTCCATTGGTTATTTATTTTTCTCTTTGTCTAGCTTCCCCTTGCTCCTATACTCAGTAGTCATCTTCCTATGTGACTATCTCACATGTGCCTTGTGTGGTTTCTTATGCTTATTCACCAATGCTTCTTCTACTAGTTATACTACCATTGTTGCTGCTCCTATAGTTGTGGGCTTCGGCCTCAACCATCTAGGAGATGTGGTGTGTATCAAAGGAGTAGAAGTCGTGATGCATGTTAATCCTCATGCCAGAAATTCTGAATAGATGTCCTGCCAATCCTCACCAGACATGTAACACTACTCTCAGCTTAGGCTTAGGTGCAAAATCTCAGAAGAATTCTTTAATAGGAAAACTATCCGAATGTAGAGCGGGAGATAATATTTATAGCCAAATTCAAATTTGAATTTCGTGAATGCCTCTAGATATTCCTCATAAATGTGAATTTGGTAGAAAATTCCATAGATATGCTCCATAAATGCACTTCCCCTACTCCCTCAAAAGGAAAAATTTAGGTCAAATCAACTATAGCTTCTCTAACGGTCATATTCTAGGCAAACTAGGCGAGATCCTCCCTTATGGCGCAACAACATTGTCATAACTTTCTCCAACTACGCCATCTCCCTAAACATCATGCAGCCTTCCTTCTTCAACGGAACCATTGCTCAGCAGAGTAGTTTATAGTCCCATGCTTTCTTTCAGCTACTTGAAGCACTGAGAGTTTCCTACTATCATATAGTCATCACAACCTTGTAGGAATGAGATTGTCCCTATATACCTTCAATCTGCTTCCATTAATCCTTCTAGGAAACAACTTCCCATTCAACTTCGTAAGATGAACTATGCCACCCTCCGAAATATCCTTGATTACATAGGGTCCCAACCAATGCATCTGAAACAATTTTGTTAATGCCTTAATTGTTTCATTTAAGAAGTGTGAACCTCAGTCACTCATCAAGATCTTCGGGCATCCAAACTGTGACATAATGTACTTGAATATAAACTTTGTGTCTGGTTTTAAATTGATCTTCATCACACCCAAATCACCTACTCTGCCCTTCAATTCAGAAAATTTTGTCAGAAATAAGTCTTGATCTTCATGTCATAATTCAACAACCTTGCCGACCATGTCTTCATCCCAATAGTTGCTAATGTGCGCGAACTTTGGTTCTGGTTTTGAGCCAATATTTATTTGTTTTTTATTTGTCGGCTGTGAGATATCAAGGATCTTTTCATTAGGTCCTAGTACTTTGCGCAGTCCTTCAGACTTAGGAATGTTTATATTTCGTGGATCCTCATTGCTTTCTTCCACAGTAACATTGTAGCAGTCTAGTGCATGTTGTAGCTACGCGCTCCATTCAGGCTGTATCGAAGTTATAGGTTCTATTGGTGTTCAGAAGATCACTGCCTTAATCACTTGAAGCACCCCATCAATGCATTCAAACCCATCTTCAGAGCTAAATGTAAGCACAAAATTCCTTTCATTTCATCCCAATCAACAGTCCTGTGTCGTGGCTCCATCTCCAAATATCAGTTCGTTGATATAACGTCTAAGGTATGAGTAAAGATATGTACCCATTTTGGTTGAGGTACCTCACCCCACGCCTTAGTCCATCGAGACAAATGTTCATGTTGGTCATCGTTACCTGTGTACTTTTCAGTGAGTCGCGTTGTTACAGAGCTAAATATTAATCTCATCAGCCTACGATATTCCTTCCAATCAACAATTTTATCCTTGTGGGTTCCCCACCATCTTGTAAGCGTAGCTCTTAAAGCCAAATCTAAAGCCTGGAACCTATGCTCCTTTGGTACGTCTCTTTCAAAATGGTCAAGAAAAGTATTCACATCATCTATCCCACCATAATAAGGTAATTTAATACCTCAGTTTATGTACAACATAGAGACTTAGTAAGGCTATTGCATCATAGTTTAGAGGCCTCATGCAACTGATTCTTATAGTTTTTTAATTCTTCATCCATGTTTGATTGGCATGAACTATCCTTCTCCCAATTGATACGTCCATCTCCAGTGGGATTAATCTAGTATTTGTCTCACATAGTGAGCTTATATGTGTGATCAATGTCTTTGTCTTCATAGTCATCATGGATTTTCTCTATGTATTGTGCACCCTCAGCTGGATCCAATGGAACAACTACTTTAAGGCCATTCTTTTCAAATACCATGATTCGCTTCTTCAAATTAATAATAACATTCATGTAAAAAGCCCAATAAATCTTGAGTAATGTTGTGTATGGGTTATTATCATCTACTAATTGAATAACTTCAAAATCTATGAGCACACTGGCTCCTTCAATATCTGCAGTCACTCCATGTAGGCGACCCATCAGAATTATCTTTTGTTTGTTTTCCATGCACACCTAGATTAGCGACCACTATAACTTAGGTTTCCCCATATGTTCCCAATTCTGTTTTGGCAGTAAATTAGCATCAAATCCCAATCCTAGAATTATCTAGTCCATATAAAAATCACCAATTTGTGATGTCAACTGCATTTACCTACCAATCCTATTATTTCTTGGGTTCGCCTTATTTACTGTGTTGTTTTGGGAATAGCTTGTCCTTACTAGCACAACTATCTCTTAGTTCTTGGAGTCCTTCAATTGCCTTCTGGCCCCTCAACAACTTCATGCATGTCTATAGAAATGATTTCAGCACTGTGGGATCAGAGTTCTCTGTCATAGTACTTTATTTAGATTTCACTCTTTGTGGGACTATTGGTTTCTGAGTTTTAGATGTAGAATCACCTAGATCCATAAAAATTTTCCTTGCCTTCATAAATGTCTCCTTTTCTCTGTGTAAGTCAACTCCAACATTATTTTCACTAGCCCTATGAACCCATGTATTAGATTTACCTTCTACATTGGCTTCATCAGTGGATATACCACTTCACGTTACTATATTGACACTAGTATTATCTTCGTGTGGTTAGTGTTGGGTTGTGTTATATTATTTCCATGACTAGCCCCAATATATATTAGGTGGACGAACCTACCTATTGTTTTGTGCATGGTTTTCGCACATGGTTTTGGGCACGATGGTTTTCAGTCCATGGTATTTTGTAGATCTAGTCAAGGGAACTATGGTTATGTTCTAATATAGGGTTAATGGATTGGGGTTTATGGATGCTTCGACATGTATATATATATGTATTGTAACAATGAAAGGAACATAATGAAAAATCAATCTGGTAGACTCGATTTTGGGATTCAGGGGAAAATAAATGTATATATTTGTTTTATGTGTTATGCTCTCACCATTGTTTATTTTCTATTTTTTAGAATTCATATGAAGGTAATTTTTGTATGGGGTTAAAACCTACATTTGGTATTAGAGTTGTTTTGGCTACAAGGGGACACCTTTGTTGCTGAGGGGTTTTGCTCGGGCCTGTGGTAGACCCTGTTCAGTGGCAGATCTACGGGATCGATTTTGGTGGTGAAATAACATAGCGAGCAGTGGAAAGATAGAGATTGAGATATTTAATGGTCAAATTTTTGAGTTGTGGAAACTCAAGATGGAGGATCTGTTGGCAGATAAAGTTCTGTGGATCGCAGTAGAACCATGTACTAAACCAACGGCAGTGTCCGAAGAAGAATGGAAGAAGTTGGATCAGAAGGAAAAGAGCATAACATGATTGTGTGTCTCAGATTCAGTATTGATGAATGTATCAGGGGAAGCTATGGCGATGGCTTTGTGGCACAAGTTAGGGATTTTTTTTACCAATCTAAGTCTCTGGTGAATAAACTGTTCCTACAAAAAAAGTTGTATAACCTGAGGATGAAAGATGGAGACTCAGTGACAAAGCATGTGAATGCATTTAATACTGTGGTAAGCCAGTTATTGTTTGTTGATATTAAAATTTTAGATGAAGATAAGTGCATTAGTTTGTTGTGTTCTCTACTAGATTCATGGGATAGTCTAGTTATTACAATAGGTAGCAATGCAACTACCTTGCAGTTTGATGAAAGAGTCTCATCCTTGTTGACAAAGGGGATGAGATGGAAAAATATGGAGAGCCAGAATGGTGATGCCTTGTTTGTACAAGGACGGTCCCAGAATAGAAACAAAAATAAGTCCTTGAGTGGGAGATCTAAATCTCTAGGAAAATTTATAAAGGTGTGCTCGAAATGCGAAAAGGAAGGACACTACAAAAGGGACTATAAATCTAAAGCTCCTGACAAAGGAAAGGGATCTGAGGATTATCCTTCTGCAGAGGTGAAAACCACCTCAGATGAAGGTGGGTATGTGTTCTTGGCTTCTTCTTCAAGTAAACATGTAGATCATGAGGTATGGTTGATTGACTCAGGTTTATTCTTTCACGTCACTCCCATAGAGAGTGGTTCTGCGAGTATGAGAAATACGATGGTGGTGATGTCTTCTTAGGGGATGATAGGAAGGCTAGAATCATTGGTCACGGAAAAGTAAAGTTGAGGTTGCAAGGTGGAAGGATTAGAACACTTTCAAGTGTTCTGCATATTCCTGCATTGGCCAGAAATCTGATTTCTGTAAGCAAGCTAGATGATGTAGGTGTAAAAACAGTGTTCAAGAAAGATACCTGCAAGATGGTTTAGGGAGCACTGGTATTGATGCAGGGAGTTCAGATTGGAACTTTGTATAAGATGCAAGGTAGCATTGTTATTGATGGGTGCAATAGTTCTGTGGTTCCTGAAAGTGGAGCATAAAATCCAATGGTCTCTGGAGAAAAGACCATACTATGGCATCAAAGGCTTGGTCATATGGGAGAGAAGGGCCTTTGAATACTTTATGGTAAAGGTATGATAGAAGGTATGACTAATAGCTCTCTGGATTTTGATTTCTGAGAAAATTTTGTATATGGAAAGCAGAATCGGGTGAGCTTCCCCTCTGGTGGTAAGAGGGTGAAACATATATTAGAGCTTGTGCACAGTGTTGTGTTTGGACCTGTGAAGGTTCTATCACTGGGTAAGTCTATGTACTATGTATCATTTATCAATTACTTCTCAAGGAATACATGGATATATTTCCTCAAGGAGAAATCTAATGTCTTTGACAAGTTTAAATAATTTAAGTCTCTAGTGGAAAACCAGACAGAGAAGAAGATAAAGGTGCGGAGGACAGATAACGGTGGAGAGTTTTGCAAGAAGGAATTTTAAGAGTTCTGTAAGAAGAGTGGTATAGCACAACAGAAGACTACTCCATACACACCTCAGAAAAATGGAGTTGCAGAAATAATGAACAAGATGTTGATGGAAAGGGCAAGAAGCATGCTTAGTGTTGCTGGGTTAGGACAAGAATTATGGGTAGAGGTGGTGGAGACTGCATGTTACCTAGTCAACAGATCACCTTCATCAACGTTGGAGGATAAGACTCGACAAGAGGTATGGACTAGTAAGAAACCTTTTCTTTCACATATGAGGGTATTTGTATGTGATGCATATGTGCATGTTCCAAAGGAGAAAAGAACAAAGTTGGATAGTAACTTTGAAAAGTGAATCTTTATTGGGTATAAGGATGGTTTAAAGGGTTATAATATTTGGAACCCAGTAACAAGGAAGGTTGTGTACAACTGAGATGTGGTGTTTAGAGAGGTGAAATATGTTATTAAACATGAATTCCAACCAAAGGAACCTGAGAAGATAGAGTTTGAGCTTAAGGAGAAAGAATCAGACTCTACAAAAGAAGAGGAATAAGAAGATGAAGAGCCACAAACTCTGGTTGTGAGAAGATCAGTTCGAGAAAGAAGGTAGCCAGAAAGGTATAGTCCATATGATTTCTATTCAAATTTTGCTTTATCTATTACTGATGATGATCCCAGAACTGGGAAGCAAGCAGTAGATTCAGAGGATGGAAAAATCTTGAAAGAGGCCATGGTTGATGAAATGGCATCTTTGCACAAAAATGAGGCTTGGGATCTAGTGGAGTTGTCAACTAGAAGGAAACCCATTAGCAGAAAATGGGTGTTCAAGAAGAAGACAAATGCAGAAGGAAAGGTGGAGAAATACAAAGCTTGGTTGGTAGAAAAAGGTTATTTCCAGGTGTCAAGAATTGATTTTGGTGATATTTTTTCTCCTATTGGCAAGGTAGCTTCTATTAGATTACTTTTATCTGTTGTTGCTTCTTTTTATTTTGAGGTAGAACAGATGGATGTGAAGACAAGATTTCTTCATGGAGATATGGAAGAAGAGATCTACATGAAGCAACCTGAAGGCTTTGTAGTGAAGGTTAACAAAGAACTGGTATGCAAGTTAAAAAAGTTTATGTATGGGTTAAAACAGTCACCAAGGATGTGGTATCAGAAATTTGATACATTTATACGGGGACTTGGTTTCACCAGAAGAAAAGCATATCATTGTGTGTATTTTAAATTAATTGGTGACCATGTTATTTATCTGGTCTTGTATGTGGATGATATGTTGCTGGTTGGAAATGAAAAAGAAATTATCTAGGATTTGAAGACCCAATTGTCCTCCAAATTTGGCATGAAAGATATTAGTGCCGCAAAACTATATTTTGGGCATGGAAATTAAAAGAGATCAAGCAAAGAGGAAGCTCTGGTTAAACCAGAGGAAGTATGTTGAGACAATACTATAGAGTTTTAATATGCAGGATAGTAAACCGGTGAAGGTTCCTATTCCTGTAGGTGTAAAGTTATCTACTGAACAATGTCCCAAGATACAAGAAGAGGAAGAGGACATGTCCCGTGTTCCATATGCAAGTGTAGTTGGTAGCCTGATGTATGCGATGGTCTGTACTAGACCAGAAATTGCACATGCAGTGGGAGTATTATGAAGGTTTATGTCAAAACCAAGGCAGGAGCATTGGATAGCAGTGAAGCAAGTTTTCAGATATTTGCGTGGCACTAGTGATAATTGTTTGTGCTACCAAGGAAGACCAAAATTGGACAGAGTTTTGGATATCCATGGCTTTGTTGATGTAGACTGGGTTGGAGATCTAGATCAGAGAAAATCTACAAGTGGGTATGTGTTTAACCTATTTGGAGGTGCAGTTGGTTGGATGAGTAAGAAACAGTATGTAGTGGCACTATAAACTACGGAGCCGGAATACATGGTAGCCACTCATGCAAGCAAGGAAATAGTTTGGTTGTAGAGATTGTGTTTAATTATGGGGTTAGTATAGGGAGCTATAAGGATAGATGTGACAGCCAAAGTGCAATTTTCTTGGCAAAGAACCCTTCTTATCATTCAAAGACAAAGCACATTGATGTTCAGTATCACTTTGTGAGGGATATGATAGAAGACAAAAAGATGTTGCTAGTAAAGGTGGACACATTGAAGAATACTGCAGATGCATTGACAAAATATGTGAGCTCTGAGAAGTTCTCTTGGTATAGAGAAATAATGGGTGTTGTAGGGCTGGATAAATAACTAAGCTTTCCAATGGCCCCTTATGGAAAGAAAACAACGAGTGGGAAAATGTTGGGTTGTGTTATATTCTTTCCATGACTAGACCCTATATTAGGTGGGAAAACCTACCTATGGTTTTGTGCATGGTTTTCACACATGGTTTTCACCACGATGGTTTTCGGTCCATGGTATTTTGTAGATCCGGTCAAGGGAACTACAGTTATGTTTTAATCGAGGGTTAATGGATTGGGGTTTATGGATGCTTAAGCATGTATATATATGTATTTTAAAATTGAAAGGAACATAATAAAAAATCAATCTGGTACTCTCGATTTTGGGATGCAGGGGAAAATCTCTGTGTATATTTGTTTTATGTGTTATGCTCTCACCATTGTTTATTTTCTGTTTTTTAGAATTCGTATACATGTAATTTTACATGGGGTTAAAACCTATAGTTCGGATTGAATCATCTGAATGTTCTACGTTGGCTGTTGGTTCTTATTTTCCTGCATATTTGTTATTAATACAGGACACTGTTCTATAACATGATCAAACTACTTACAATATTGACAAGAAGAATAAGTTGGATTCTGACACTCGTGTGCAAAATGTCGTGGTTATCCATATTTGTACAAGATGATTTGACCTCAACCTCTTCTAGTGCCACCTCTGCATCCTCTTCCATGTCTTTGGAATCCTCCGCAAGCTGTAGGTGAGCCTTGATCATTTTGTGCATGGGTTTCAACCTGCATCGTATACATCGGGGTTTTTTCTATCATCAAATCATAGCTTCTAAAATCTTGTTCATCATGGCCAACTGATTTACAAAATTTGCAAAAAAGTTGCTTTGGTGACTACACAAACTTTTGTAATAGATAAAAATTGTCTATCGTATGCATTCCTAGTGCTTGGAAGATACTACACCAAATTCTTGAACTAGCACTTGATCCAGTAAGAGACTCTGGTTTCAGTGGATTGGGACCTCCAATAGCTATATAATCCCAGTACATAGGGCACTGATCCTTATAGTTGTTGACAACCTTGCACTTTGTGCACCAAACTTCAAGGTGTAGTCCTGATTGAACCTCCTTTCCCTTCTTTAGATCCTGCAACTCCATATGCAGGCTTGATAAATGTGATTGGATCTATTGGAATCTTATATTTGTATCCTAGATCAATGAAGCCTCTAGCTTCATCGCAATATCTAATGCTTCGACCTAAGATCTGATCTTCTATTGAGACAAAGGAAGTCTTAAATGTGGCAATAGCGAAGCTATGTACCATTCTTTATGTTGTTCATCTAAAACATACAAATTATCTTGTCTCAGTAAGCACTTCAACCTTTTATCCATATCCCATGTAGACTCATTAATTGTCTACTTGATCTCCTTTATTTTAGTAACACATTGAGCCTCTAGTTTCAACTTTCTAAATTCTATGTTCACTGTAGTCTTTGTCTCAACCAACGTAGCATTTGGATTGGTTGTGCTATATTTTATATACCATGCAAGTTCTCTATCCTATAGCACTATAACAAGGTGTGCCTTCTTCATATCATTATTATTTATCTACTGTACCTTCCACATAACTTCGGCTGCAAACCAAAACTAATCAAGATCCTCTGATCCCTGACCTTTGAATATAGGCATTTTCACTGTATTTGCCATACTGAATAATGAAGGTGGAGGTGGAGGTGGGGGTGGAGGCGTAGGTGTATGAGGTGGTGATGAAGGTGGAGATGGGGTGGATGGATGCAGAATCCTAGAAGTGCCCAGATCTTTGGTCTACGGCACACCTCCAGGTGTGTTAGGGCTGGTCCTTTCTTCTTCACTATCTAATTCACCCAACAATGCATTGTACATGCCTTTAGTGTATTTGTCCCAATTGGATCTGAATCTCTTTTTTCTTCATGTAGATATGGTTTGACCTCTTTTAAACATCAATTCAAAGGCATAACACCCTTTTCACACAACAACATTTTAATCCAAGTTTTTAGCAATATCAGGTACTTACGTCTCCAACCCTTAAAGAATTGACGTCCAGCTTCATTATAAGATACAAACATGTCAATTACAATTTCAGTGATGAAACCACCCAAAATAATATCATTCCAATAGTCAACAGCCCTTGTGACCTTATAATCAGAGTCTTCAAGGTGCTTGATCCATTCAGGAGTCCACACAATAGGATCATCATGTTTCCAAGTAGGTTCATTATCTGCTAGATTAGACAACCACTCATGTAATTCGCAAGGGAATGATGAAAATGAAATTACATTCTCTTTTGTGTAGAGATATCTCTATAACCACCTTTCTTTGGACCAGCACAGATTTCAACTTTCTTGACCTGCAAACTTGTGCAACTTCTGATCTATCCACTTCTCGATTTCTTTCCTACTTGGTATCCACGAACGCCACATCACACATCCCTCAGATAGATCTCGGTCCCAAAAAATAAACCATTTGTTACCTTGAAGGGGCTTGGACCTAGGTTTAGAGTTAGTTGTGCTAACCAACAAAACCCTACACTACTGGCCCTTTCGGCAACAGTTCACTTAGTGCATACTTCAGTCTCACTCGAGGTAGTATTGGGGTATGCTAGAACTAGGTTTCTGCATCCAAAAGGTTACGTGATGTAGCAACAAGGTATTTCCTTAAATTAGGGCCCTATCTTGCCTTTGTGAGTCCTTATCTTCCGAATCACAAACTTAAATAAATTTCTACTTAATTAGATCTACGAGCTTTGCTTAAGTGTTATAACATGCATAAGTTACTAAAACAAAGTAGATTTGAACCTTCGTGATGCAATTAAAGAAATATAACAAAGAATTGAATCATAACTAAGCATAAAGACACAAAACATATAAATAAACATAGAATGCACATATTTTCTTCAAATTCACTTTATTACTTTAGACCTTCAACACATACACATCTTCTGACCTTGCGCACATAGTTGTAGAGGCTTGCACACTCAACTACAGATTTTCCAAGGTCTCCATGCACTCAACTGCAAGAGCCTTCCCCTTCACCAAAATTTATAATTAGAGACAAAATAGACTCAAAATCCCATTCTTGAACTAAGACTTTTTTCTAATGACTCCTAGATGACTTGCTTTTATATGTTTTACATTACCATGGTCTGTGAACCATGGGCAAAGTTCATTTTATCATCAATACAGTGCATCCTTTTACAAAGTAAGGGGCTTTCATGTTCCTAAAATATTGTTTTGAGTCTTAGCGTTCTGCGTGCTCTACTCCTCAAATTGCGGAGACTTTAAAATAATACAAAATTTAAAACTTCGAAAGAATTAGACCTGGGGGGCCCCATCCCAACAGTTTCTATGTGCATGCCTCCCCAAATCTATAGGTTTATGTGCTCAATGACATATCCCATGGTTTAAAGATGCCTAAACACATCTCTAGCCTAAAAAAAAACCTACAAAAACTAGAGGTACAATTGACCACAGAAAGTGATCTAATACCATTTGTTATGCACTTGACCTACAAGAAACTAGAATACTAAAAACACAAAACAACATAGCCTGAAACACAGAAATATCACATAAAATGAGATAAGCTACAAACATATTTTATTATTTAGAACCATAATACATTGTTCACTTTCCTCTTCTAGGGGGCAACCTCCAACAGAGAATAACTCAATTACAATAAGAATGAATTGGTTCTTCCCTTACTATCTAAGACTATTTATAGCTTAATGACATCCAAAACCCTAACTACTAGTGGTCCCTTGCATAACATAGGTTAACCATTTTATTTATTAACAATGCCCCTTTTTAAACTAATTGTGGTCCCTTTTCTATAATGTCGGTCAACCACTTATAATTATTGTTAATGAGGATAACTGCTTACGAGCTTCATTGACTCAACTAACTAACTATAACTCTGACTAGTCCCCTTGAGCTTATTACATCAATAAAGGGGTTAGGGATACACCCTAACATAAGCAATAAAATAACCAAAATAGTTCAACTACCTTAGTACTGGTGAAAACAAATATGAACCATAAACATTCACAAAATAGTCTTACAAACATTCATAATCCATTTATGAAAATGTGTTGGCCATCAGGCTTTAAATATTAAGTAAAAGTTCCAAGATTCATGAATACAATGAGCATCACTTAGTCCAATAGTGGAGCATTGCAACTACTACTTTCTCCCGCAAAGTACTAACATATCTCTCTTATGCCTTATGGGAGAATCCAAGGTTAAAAATCCTTTACATGACAAATGAGGATCTATTTAAAACTTGAGGAGTGACCTTTCATGTCCTCATGGACCTTGACTTTCTAACTTCCGGTGACCTTTAGACTTCTGCAACCTTTGAAGTTCCAAATGACTTTTGGAGTTACATATGACTTTTGGTATTACATGTCCTTTGGACTTTTGTGACTCCTGAGTTCACATATGACTCTTAGACTTCGACTCATTTTTCTTATACAATGATTTACAATGATAATATTTGTCTTCCATATTAGCATATGATGAAACTAGACATGTCAATATTATGGATGACTGGGGCATAACAGTGATTGATGACATGGACCTGCTTGAGTGGTGACATGGCTGCTACTATGTCTATTTTTTTATCATCATTTTTTCATGGTGCATCCACCCTCCCAAGGGTCTTCAAGTTTTGGATTCTTCATGGTGCTTTTATCATCAAGTTTTAGGTGTGTCCTTAGCTCTTCTTGTGCGTCCTTTGTTCATCATCTTTTCATTATCTTCCTTATGTGTGCTTTCCATGAGGTTCCTGGATTACTTGTTTCTGAAGTCCTCATGACGAGAAAATATTAGTTTTAAAATATCCCACTCTACAATGTTTAATGCATATTTATTTTTTATCCACTTTTAGTGTGCTTAAAATGGTGAATAGAGCTTCAGGGAGGAACAACGTACCCTAAAAGGTTGAACGATGGAAGATTAGGAGCTTCAAGGCTTCAGAATGTGCTCATGGACCCTAAAGAAGAAGGAGATCGAGGCAGGGTGCATGTCGCAAGAATAAAGGGTGAAGGGGGAGGCTTTGGGCTTCCCAAGTGTGTTATGCACCTAAGCGAGAGAGGGAGGGCATAGGGCGCAACCCTGAAGGTTGAAGGCTAAAGCTTCAAACCTTCGAGTTGCACTCATGTGCCTAGGAGGCCTAAGGAAGGGTGCATGACACACTCTTCAAGGCTAAAGTCCAAGGATTTGTGCCTTCACGGTGCAATAGTGCACTTAAGTCAACTTAGGAGGGCCCATGGCACATGAGGGAACCTTGAAGGGATAATCTTTGAGTCTTTGGGATGTGCAAGTGCACTTAAGGAGGGCACACTTCTTTGAGCTGAAGGAGCATGATCAAAGAATACTTGGTAGTTTGAGGGTGCGGTTCAAGGCAAGGAAGGGTCTTCATGCTTTTGGAGTGTGAACAACTCTCAAGGAGGGTGCAGGGTGAACTTTTGAATAGTGAAGGATCACCCATCAAGGATTTAGAGTGCACACATGTGCTCTTGGCCTTAATGGGCTCACTTTTCAACCAAAATTTATGCCTTCAGGGTGAGATAGTGCACTGAAGTCAGGTCAAGAGGGTGCATGGCACATGAGAGAACCCTGAAGGGCTAAGCTTTGAGTCTTTGTGATGTGCAAGTGCACATAAGGAGGGTGCAATTCTTCGAGCTGAAGGAGCGTGCTCAAGGAAGACTTGGTAATTTTAGGGTGTAGTTCAAGATAGGGATGGGTCTTCATGCTTTTGGAGTGCACCAAACTCTTAAGGAGGGCACAAGGTGCACTTCTAAATAGTGAACGATCGCCCATCAAGGCTTTGGAGTGCGTAAATGTGATATTTCCCTTAATGAGCTCAATTTTCAAGCAAAATTTGTCTAATTCTGGGTGATAGGGAAAGGGGTGAATATGATGAGCTTTAGACATAGAACCAATTACGATGATGCACACTAACACATCAGGAAAATTTAGACAAGCTTGATAAAAGATGAATATACATCAAAACACCACTTTATACATGTTCCCAAAATACTACTAGTGAAATGTGTGTGATTGCGAACCAAAAGTGTCATTTGACAACACAAATATGTTTCACCCATGTAATGCACCTATATATGTTCTAATCAATGTGACAAAACTTGAGAACATTAAAGAACATATAGAGAAACATGAAAAGATACTTGACAACTAAGGCAACATTTGATATGACAATGAAGTAGGCTCCAAAATTCAAATGTAGTGAAATTTTTGGAGGGTGTTGTAGCAGGGAAAACACTTGGTGACACACTGGGTGAACTTCAGCTTCTCTGCCTAGAATTTTTTTTCGATTAATGGCCATACCTTCAGGAAATATTAATTCCATGAGTTTCCCCTTTCAACCCATTTGACACATAGCATCTTACTTTTCTTTGCTTGGTTGAAACACATACATGAGATATATTTTATCACAATAGTTTTGATAGAAGAAAGGGTAATGTGCACATTGAGTTTATGATTTTCATAGTGTGATATTTCATCTCTGGTGTTGCTCCATTTCCAGCAGACTTGGATAGTACCCCGACAGAGTCACTTCAGGAGCACAAACATTGCTTCGCTACCAGCAAGCCTAGACAGTACCCCGACGAAGCCGCTTGCTTCACCTCCCTACATAAGAATAATTTCTCTTCTTTTGCCCTTTATTTTTTATTTATTCAAAAGGACTGTGCATCGAAACTTATTATTTTCATGGGCATAAGAGGGATCCTGACTTATTAAGAGCAGAGGAGGTTTCCCCCTTAGAGAAGTATATTAAGGCCTTTGATTTTAATTTTCTCGCATTATATTTTCTCCTTATCCCTTCTCTATTAGATTGGACAAGTGTTAACACACAAGTCAAATTATACCAAGTGGAGTAGTTCAGATACTAGTATAGGTCTAGATATAATAGGTTCCCTGAAGGTTCTCCTATTGGACGAATCATATTTTCCATATCGACTTAGCTCAACATCTGACATTTCCAAAACAAACAAGAACAACAACAGAAATCCAAGTGTTGTGGTTGTCACACTTCTCTTTTATTACACTACAAAGCCTTTTGATCCATGCACTTTACACAAGGTCTTATTAAGAAAGTAGGTAAGAAAATACATACAAAACCAAAAGCAAAGACAAGAGACAAGAAAATGGAGACTGAAGCCAAAAACATAATACAAAAACAAAACAGATGCAGAGACTATATGGAGAATAGGGAAGAAGGTGGATGCAACACAAGAGAAACTAAATAGAACTAAGCCTACTCCTAACCTAAATAGCTAAAAGGTCAGGGATAAGTGTCATGATATTTTGAGTGAAGCCATTGTGATTGGTCCCGACCTGCAATCACAAAGATACAAGCAATGAAAACAAAAATATAATAATGCGCAAAAGAAAATATAAGAACTTGAAAATATCACACATATAATAGAAGGTATTTCTTAAAGAAAGAAGAATGTGTCATATTACTTGAATTTACCCAACCTTCAACCTTACCTTTTGGATGAAAATCATAAGCAGAAAAACCTTAATGGATCCTTGTGGATATATTTGCGCTTGTGTTGTCTTCCTTATCCAACATCAAGAGAGATCAGAACTTTCTATTAGCAAATGCGCTTGCTAATTAATATGTTGATTGGATCATGAAACTCAAAACAATCCTCTTGATAATCCTAAAACCCTTGAAAGAAATAATTTTCAACTAATAGTGTGGAATCAAGATGAGAATATTGAGAGGGAAAGTAAACTTGATCATATTCCAAAATCTTGTTAAGATAGTGAGGACTTGACATAACCATCATTGGAGGCTGAAGTGCCTCAGCTGTTTGACAAGTATCTAACAATTGAGAATATAGATCATAAATATCACTCGATTTAAACCAACCATCATGAGATATATTAGAAAAATGATAAATTGGATGACAATTATTAGAACAAGAACCATGATCAGATGGACTGATTAAAACACAAGATTCGTGATTAGTAAGCAACAAGGATAAATCAAATTGAACAACTTGGCAAATTCTTTGAACAAGCAGATTATCTTCCTCATATGTTGAATGTGGAAAACCATCTACTTGTGACTGGCTACATACTAGAATGACATCATAGTCATTAAATAGTAATGCCAATATGGAAAGAATATAAAACCAGTCGAGATGTAGTGGATGAAAAAGAGGAACTTAATTCAACACAAAGCATAAGCATTGATTGATGCTCAAAAGGACATATGGTAGCATTATAACATTCACAATAAGTGCTAGGAGTTGATTATTTTCAAAAGTATATGATAGGTATGGATATTTCGGTTGATGATAATATTTAAAATGATCGGTTTCATGGATTTATATATTCATGGAAGATGTACACTCCAAACCCAAGTTAGATTCAAGAGATTTGCATGAAGATAAGTTAACTGAGATAAGACCTTCAGTCTGATCAAAGGCCAAATCTTGAAACTTAGAAAAAAGTTGTCCGATGTACCCAACATCTTTAAATAAGGGATTTATATCCAATGAAACCATGCAAAGAAAATCATTTTTTGATAAAATCCATATCTAAATTATTTCAAGGATCTTATCAGGGTTGTGAGAACCTGACATAACCATCAACATAAGTTGAAGTGCCTCGGCTCCCTGATGAGTCTTTGAACATTCAAGAATTGTAGAATTATGTCTTGAATATTGAGTCAGGTCATGCATGGTATGTGGACAAATACCATCAATAATTGCAACAAGATCACTACTATCCAAACGGAAGCCATCCATATCATTGATTTGGTCAGGATTTACATATTCAACAAACATATTACCAATTCACAATATTATTCTAAACACACATCTAAAGATGGATAAATCGAATAAATCTCATGAGTAACCTGGATAGAAGAATTTTCTTCATGCAAAGTTGGAAGGGATAAGCAATGGAATGGATATTTAATAATTTGCTTACCTTCTTCTTCATCATGGATGACCTCACTTCCTTGTGACAATTCATATTTGTTCTTATTGAGTGGGAGATCCATGGAGAAAGACATATAAGTAGTAGGACACAAGGAACAAAGGATTGAAGAAGAAGCTTCAATGAGAGAACTCTCTTTAACTGAATTCGATTCTAAATTTTCCAAATTAAAATATTCTTGAGAAACTGAAATATTGATTAGTACACTTTGCAAATCATCATCACATACAATCATAGAATCATCACCATCAGAATGATGGTAGGCTAAGATTTTATATTGATTAGGAAATTTAACTTCATTAGATTCATTACTGAGATTCTTGGATTCAAAATCAAACAAGGATGGAAGAACATGGTCTTGAAATGGAGGATGTTGAAAAAGAGAATAAATATCAAGAGAATTCTCACCATCCTACTCCTCTACCTGTGAAAAATGACTACCTTTCACCCAATCATTTTCTAGATAATCTACAGAAGGAGACTAATTAAGTGTATCAATGGAAAAGGGGTTATGAGAAGGAGAAGATAGAGGATGAAAAGAGCCCAAATTGGATTTGAGACTAGATTTATGAGTATCGATACCAACTTGAGGAATGGAAATAGTAATCTCCATGATAGGCTTCAAGAAACATTCCAAAGTTTCCTCCATTGGATATGAATCATGAAAAACAAAAGGAGGATGAGAAGATGGATTAGGAATTTGATTTGTATATTTTCCAACTTAAACATTATCACAGGGAAGCACCCACATTGGTACTAGAAAAGGAGGAGGACAAGGAACAAAAGGAATAGTAAGTTCCTCCTCTGGAATTGGAGGTGTCTCACAATTTCCAAAAGTTGAGAGAACAAAAACATTTGGAGGCTTATATTCAAAGTGATTCAAAGAGATCTAAACCAAATGCTTGAACTTTTATTTCAACAAATACAAATCTTAACCTTCTTTAGGAAATTCATAAAAAATGTGAAGAAATTGATTAGATAAATCCTCAACTGATTCATCAAGCTTCATTCTAAGTTTATTGATCATTTTATAAACATCTTGGTAATCATACCTGTCAAATTCTACATGAAGATCCTTGACGAGATGGTCAAGAGAATGAATGAAAGCAGGTGGTAGAGTGAGACACTATCAGCTAACTCAACCTTGAAGGGTGAGGCAGAATAAAACACAAGCCACATCTTCACAATGAATTTCATAGTATTCACAAAACTTAAGGAAAAGAGATGCATGCTCAGCAATGGATGTATCACCCTCACCATCAAACTTGAAATGAGACAAGTTATCAAGTTGTTCTGCAGAGATGAAAAGTTTTCCAATCGATAGGTTACAAAAACATTCCGAGATTATGATTTTGGGATGAGCCATTTTAGATAAGAGATTCAAAATAGACTCAATGGGCATAGATTGTCATCTAGCCCTCCTTCTAGTGCCAATATGTTGAAGGTGCTAGATATCGCCAACATACGGGGGATCTCCCCGATATAAGGTCTCAACTAGACCTCACACCATTTGGTGTTGGAATCCCATCAGGAATACAACTTGACTACCATCTACTTAAAATATAGTCCTTGGATTTAGATATTAGGAAGAGAGAGAATTGCATAAATGCCTTCAAAAAGAAAGTAAGTGTTCCTGGTGAATGTTCAGGTGCAGGTGCATCAAGGTTCTTCTACTTTAGTGGGGGGAAGTGAGCCTCTAAGAAAGAGGTAATAGTACCACCCTAGTAAGGACACACATAAACAAGAATATTTTGTCTAACATTCAACGCAATAGTCTACAAAGATGTGATGATCGTCATAACCATTACAACAAATTCTCAATAGGATAATCACTAAAATAACTGAAATAGTTCAACTACCTTAGTATTGGTGAAACCAAACATGAATCATAAACATCCAAAAAATATCTTTAAAAAATTCATAATCCATGCATGAAAACGTGTTGACCATTAGGCTTTATATGTTGAGTAAAAGTCCCAAGATCCATGAACACAACGAACATCACTTGATCGAATAGTGGAACATTGGAGCTACTACTTGCTCCCCAAAAGTACTAACTTATCTCTCTTATTCCTTATGGGATAATCCAAGGTTAAAATTCCTTTACATGAGAAATGAGGATCTATTTATAACTTGAGGAGTGACCTTTCATGTCCTCATGACTCTTGACTTTTTAACTTTTAGTGACCTTTGGACTTCTACAACCTTTGAAGTTCCAAATGAATTTTGGAATTACATATGACTTTCGGTATTACATGTCCTTCCTTTGGACTTTTATGATTCTTGGGTTCACAAATGAATCTTGTAATTCTACTCAATTGTATTATACAATGGTTTACAATGATAATATTTTTCTTCCATGTCATTATATGATGAAACTAGGCATGTCACTATTATGGATGAATGGGACATGACAGTGACTGATGACATGGATCTGCTTTAGCAGTGACATGGCTGCCACTGTGTTTGTTTTTTTATCATCATCTACTCATGGTGCATCCACCTTCCTAAGGGTCTTCAAGCTTTGGATTCTTCATGGTTCTTAGATCATCAATTTTTAGGTGTGTACTTGGCTCTTCTTGCACTTCCTTTGTTCATCCTCTTTACCCAATATTCCTTGTGTGTGCTTGCCATGAGGTTCCTATAGTACCTCTTTCTGCAATCACACATGACAAACACCTATCCATCTAAAAATTTCATACTCTACCATGTTTCATGCATGTTTTCTTGCTCATGCCCTTTCGGTGCACTTAAAATGGTGAAAGGAGATTCAAGGCGCAAGGGTGCACCCAAAAAGGCTAAAGGATGGTGGAGGAGGAGCTTCAAGGCTTCATAATGTGCTCATGCACCTTAAAGAAGTAGGAGATTGTGGTTGGGTGAAGGTCAGAAGTAAAAAGGGTGAAAGGGAAGGTTTTGAGCTTCCCAACAACACTATGCACCCAAGGTAGAGAGGGAGGGCACAACCCAAAAGGATGAAGGTTGAGCCTTCGTCCCTTCGTGATGCACTCATGTGCCTAGGAGGCCTTAGCAAGAGTACAGAGCACACTCTTGAAGTTTTAAGGCTAAGGATTCATGCCTTCAAGGTATGATAGTGCGCTCAAGTCAAGTTAGGAGGGAACAAGGCACATAAGTGAAGGCTGAAGGGTTAAGCTTTAGGTCTTTAGGATGCGCTAGTGTGCTCAAGTGGGGCACACTTATTTGAGCTAAAGGAGTGTGCTCAAGGAAGGCTTGGTAATTTGAGGGTGCAATGTGGCACAAGGAAGGGTATTTATGATTTTGGAGTGCACCCAGCTCTCAAGGAGGGCGTAGGGCGCACTTCTGAACAACAAAGGATCACCCATCAAGTCTTCGGGGTGCGCACATGCACTCTTGGCCTTAATGGGCTTATTTTCCAATCAAAATTTGTCTATGTTTGGGTGTTAGGGAAAGCAAAAACATGATGAGTTTTAGACATAGAACCAAGTGTGATGCATGCTAACTCATCAGGAAAAATTAGACAAGCTTGATCAATAATGAATATACATAAAAACACCACTTTATACACGTTCCCCAAGCACTACTAGTGAACTGTGTGCAAATGGGACCCTAAAGAGTTGTTTGACAACATAAATATGTTTCACCCATGAAATGCACCTAAATATGTTCTAATCAATGGAACGACACTTGAGAACATTCAAGAACATACAGAGCAAGATGAAACGATACTTGATGTTGAAGGTGACACTTGATATGACAATAAAGTAGGCTCCAAAATTTGAATGTAGTGAAATTTTTGGATGGTGTTGTAGTAGCGATGACAAGATTTTAATAGTCTTTTTCATATTTAGAAAATAAATGTATATTATGTTATGTCATTATTGTATAAATTTGATTGAGTTGAAACTACTCAAGAAATTTAATCTAAAATCAAGAGACAAAATTCTACTCTATTGATCTAAAAAATTAAATCCACAATTTAGAACAACATGCATAGACATGCAATAAGAAAAACCACAAATACACAGTGATTTCTAGGGGTACCCAATTGGGAAAAACCCCTCAAACAAGTTTTCATTAATTAATGAATTGAGAAACTATTACAATTCCTAGCTCCAACCCTGAGCTCAACCTACAAAAGAACAATTATTCTCCTACTCAATGAACAAAATCTATTAGCCAAATATTTTCTCACCAAGGCCCCTATTTCCTTTCCCAAATACCGAGGAAATTAGCCCCTATTATTTAAGTATTTTCTCCAAAATTATTGCGCAATTCTGAAGGATTGATCATTGATTGCATGCAACACCTATGCACTCAACACTAGTTTACAATTGATGCTACATTGCCTTGGAATATCCACCACAACTGAGAAATTTGAATTCCTTGCATGCATGAACTATTTTCGGTTGATTGATTAGTTAACTGGATGATCTCTGAGTTATACTATTATCCCACTACACAACTGACCTCCAACTAGTTCTATTAACTGTTAGAACTAGTTGAACTGAGTACAAATCCAAGCCCTCTAACTCAAATTTACTAAGATAACCAAGTGACAAGAGCCATGTTACCTCAGTTAACTACCTCCAATTTTTTGTTGATGGGGAAATTTGTAATTTTCTTAATGTGACTAAGGTTAAGCCAAATTGAGCCTTTCTTGCTACACTTCTCAGCACTCCCTCTTAGAAAGAAAGGGATAATCAACCACCTATATCCCGTGCCTATGGAATTAAAAATTCCCTCTTGAAAAATCCTTTGTCAAGATTTCAACATCTTATTCCTCAATCAAAAGGTATTGTAACAACATTATCCTCCTCTGCACAAAGTCCCTTAAATGATGATATCATATATTTATATGCTTGGATCGATCATGAAATATTGGATGGCTAGAGAGCTTAACGCAACTCTAATTATCATAATAGATCACAATTGGATCCATATTTTGATGAAAAAATCCCACAGGTATCTTTCTCATCTATATTGCCTCACATGCTACTTGACTTGCAACCATGTATTCAACTTATATTGAGCTGAGCGCAACGAACCTCTGCTTCTTGATGTACCAGGAAATTGCTGTAGAACAAACACTGAAAATTATACATGATGTAATCTTCCAATCAGATGGAGTCCCTGCCTAATCTGCATATGTGAATCCATGTAGCTTCACTCCCTCTATCCTTTTGTACCATAATCCATACTGGGTAGTGCCTATGAGGTACCATAAAACATGCCTTGCTTCCATCCAATACAATTTGGTCAGCCTAACCATAACTTGCCTTAGGTTGATTATATAGAACATATCTAGTCATGTGTTCAGAAGATACATTAGTGAACCCACTAGATGCTGGTAAATGGTAACATCAACATCTTCACTTGAAGTGGAATTATCCTTCCTCCGGTTGGTCACTAGAGGTGTCTCCTTGGGCTTACAACTCTCCATGTGAAATCTTTGCAGTATCTTGGTATCATACTTTACTTGAGACACAAACAATTCCCCATCACCTTGCTATACTTCCAACCCAAGGAAGTAGTATATGAGACCCATTTATTTCATCTCAAATTCCCTTGCAAGGTCCTCCTTGCAAGAGCTAATCAACTTCTCATCACTTGTCAATATTAAATCATCAACATATAAAATAATGATAATAAATTTATCTTCTACCAAAATATAATAGATTTTTTCATCTACTTCACTTTTGGTGAATCCCAATCTAGTGAGATAACTATCAATCCGAGTGTACCAAGCTTGGGGTGCTTGTTTGAGATCATACAATGCTCACCTGAGTCTGCACACATGATACTCCCAATCAAATGTCTCAAAACCTTATTGTTTCTCTATGTACACTTCCTCCTCAATAACACCATTTATAAAAAAAAAAATTTTACATCCATCTAGTGGATCTTACAACCCATTTGTGCAACCAGTGCAAAAATTGATTTAATGGATGAATACTTACTACAGGAGAAAAGGTTTCCTCATACTAAATTCCCTCAGCTTGAGAGAATTCTTTGGCCACAAATATGACCTTATACTTCTCTATGATTTTTTTCTACTTCATGCTTAACTTTGAAGATCCATTTCGAACCCACAGCTAATTTTTTTGCTGACCTTGTTCGTTATGATGGATTCATATTCTTCCACCGTTGCATCAACCCAAACGAGTTTCTTAACTTCTTCCTCAAAATAGGATGGCTCAATCTCTACAAGCTTAGTAATCAGAGCCATGTAGCCAGTGTACCTCTCAGGTAACCTCCTATGCTTACACAAATTTGAAGGAGCTCCCACATTCTCCCTCACATCTTGCACCAACCTTTCAACTTCCCTGCTTCTTTTTCTACCTTCTCTGGATGGTTTTCCTTGAGTGGATCTCTCCACTCCGCCTCTTCTTTTCTCCTCCATTTGCAAATGTTCCACAACTTCCTAAGGTTCCTCCTTGGAAATAAAATCTCCTCTTTTGTTGGGATTTGAAGCTCCCTCTCAAGAGATCATCTCATTTCTTTCTCCTCATCAAACTTTATATCCCTTCGAATAACTATCATTCTAAGGGAAGGTAAGTTCACTCGGTAATTTTGTGGAGTTTTGGTGTAACCCACAAAAACTCCTAACTCTGTTTTAGCCTCAAGTTTCTTCCTCGAATATTTGCAGATATGACAATAAACAAAGGCTCCAAAATTTTTGAAATGACACTCATCCATATTTCTCCCTAATAAAGTCTCCTTTGGTGTAATCATAACAAGAATCTAATGAGGACTACAGTTCTGCAAGTAGAATGTTGTGTTACATTCCTTTTTCCACAAATGTAGTGGCAAGCCTTAGTCATGTAGTATAGTTCTCGCATCTCCCACAATGCTTCGGTTCTTTCTCTCAGCTACCCCATTGTTTTATGGGTTGTGGGGAGCTATCAGTTCTCTTTGAATTCCTTCTTTTGCAAAAAATTCTAAGTCTTTTGAAATATAAGCACCTCCATTTTCGGTCTTGAGAGCCCTCACATTCTTTCTAGTGTCTTTCTCAACTAGTGCATTGAATTCTACAAAATTTGAGAATGTCTCATCATTCTTTCGCATGAATAAGATCCATCACTTTTGTCAAAAATAGCAACAAGAAATCCTAATTCAATTTGTACTTGAATAGTTAACTAAGCTAATTTGACTTAGTTGTCTCACTAAATTCAAGTTGCAATTCTATCTAGAGTCATGTAGAGTGATTCCTAAGTTTTATGGGTCCAGGTTGAGTTCTTTTGATTTGTAATTAATTAACTCAGTCTAACTGAGTTATAATCAGTTAAAATAGTACAAACAACTGGAGAAACTAGTAGGAGGTGTATTAGTGGGGGGAAGCTTTAGTGTAGCTTCATTTCTCCACTAGTTAACTAAAGATTCACTCATAAATAACTCATGCATGTCAGTTCATAGGAAGACCCAGTTGACATTAGAGTTCTGGGACAATGTACTATTAGTTGTATAATTTTTCGAGTTGTATAGATGGTGTTTGCAATCAGTTGAGGGCCTATGGATGGATTATGCAGTTATGGAGAGAGAATTTCCCAATTAAATATGGTCTAATTGTCTTAGAAATTGTGCAAGGAAGTAGGGGCTTGGCAGGCAACAGATTTGGCTAAGTGTTGGCTTGAGCTAGTTCATGAAGTAAAGAGATAGATGGTACTTGTGCACGAATTGTTTAGGTTGAACAAGCTTTGTATTTTATTCCCAGATCTTCTGGTTAATGCAATATAGATACTTGGGGTTTTGAGAAGTTGCTTTCCCTAGAAAAATATTGTGTTATGTGTGATTGGAATTACTCTATTTCTTCTTAGTGTTTTCATCAATCAATTTTTGTTTCCACTGTTAAATAGAGTAGATTCTTCTATTATGTTTTAGCATATCACATAACTTGTTGAATCTACAAGTAAAACTACACATGGTATCAAAGCTAAAGACATTATAGAAGAGGAGAGTTTGAGTTTGTTATGCAGGTGAAATCGAATTTACAGGTTCATACTTTAGAGTTAGCAATATATCATTACACAGTTTGATACTCGAGTATGCCCTGGAGGGTAGCTCAAATTAGATAGCTTGGAAGGAAAGGATGGAGGAAGTTCTGGAAGACAATGGCTCAAGGAAATCATAGATCATGCTATTTCGAAGCATACAATGTCTAATGCTAAATATTTGGCTGAATGAAGAAAGTGTGTGGAAAAAGTGAGAAGGATTATCCTAGAAGGAGTTTGAGATAATATTTTCTTGAATCTCCACGGTAAGGAAAATCCATTTAAAATGTGGAAGTCATTGATGGACCTGTTTCAAAATAGCAGTGAACACAGGAAGCTGGCAATGAAGGAAAAATTTAGAAAGATCAATATGGAGAAGAGAGACTCTATTCTGAAGTACTTGACCAATCTCACCCAATGTCGGGATGAGCTTATAAGTGTTAGGATTACTATTTCTGAAGATGATCTGGTGAGCCTAACACTTCTAGGACTTTCCAAGAGCTGGCATAGTTATCAGGACTCATTTAATGGGAGGGAGAAGCTATTGTAGTGGGAGAAATTATGGTCTGACTTGGTACAAGAAGAGATTCGACAAAACACCAGATATGGATCCTCGTCAAAGCATTATGATGAGGAGAATTTTTCCTTAATGGGTAAGGCAAAGAAAGGGAAGGGGATGTCCTCTCATTCTAGATCATATTCTTGTCAAGGCAGTAAGAAGAAAGACATGTCAAAAGTCAAATGGTTTCACTATCACGAGCTGGGATAGTTTTCCACAAAGTGTCCTCTCAAGAACGATGGTAAGAAGTCCTTAGAAGGAGTGGCAGGTGAAGCTCTTGCTTCACAGTTTGAGCTAGACTTTACCGTCATCGCTTCTATGATGTCATCAATGATGGGTAGTGTGTGGTACCTAGACAGTGGAGCTTCGTTCCATATGACCGATAACTTGGAGGAGAAGGATATATAAATGCATATCGATATGGGTGATGATGGGAGGTATAGCACAACCGACATCATTACAGTTACCTTTCAGAGGGATTTTGGTTCTCCCGTCACTTTTTGACATGTTATGTATGTTCCTAGTTTGAATAAGAACTTGGTTTTCCTTTCCATGTGATATTTAGTAAGGGAAAGTCTTTCGTTCATCACATATCGACAAGACAAGTGAAGAGGATAGGGGTTCGAGTGAGGAACCTCTACAATTTGGAGGTATAAGATTGTGTTGCCTTGAGCATAAAATCAAAGAAGGTGTGGCACTAAGAGATTGGTGCGTTGTGGCATAGGAGGTTGGGTCACTTGCACCATGGTTCTTTGAAGATCATGCAAAAAAATTTTACTGGTCTTCCCAAGGGTACACTAGAGAAGGTAGACACATGAAAAGGGTGTACATTAGGGAAGTACACCAAAGATTCCTTTAATGAAAAAGACAATCAAGCATAGGCGATCCTCGATCGATTTCACTCATATGTGTGTGGACCGTTCTTGAAAACAACCACAACCAAGGACATGTATTATGTGATATTTGTTGATGATTTTTCTGGTAAGTGTTGGATTTCTTCATGCATTATAAAGACCAAATTTTTACTAAGTTCTATGAATTTAAATCACTTTTTGAGAAATATACTGATAGGAGAGTTAAAGCTCTCAAAGTGAGAATGATGGAGATTATGTGTCGAATGAGTTCAAAAACCTTTGTGCACCAGAAGTTATTCAACGAGATTTGATAGAACATCATAACCCACAATAGAATCGGGTCACTGAAAGGAAGAACAAGAGTATTGTGGTAGTGACATAGGCAATGTTGCATGATTAGGGCCTACCATTACACTTGTGGGTTGAATCATGCAATACAATTGTTTATTTGCAAAAAAGAAGGCCTCATCGAATTCTCGGGATGAGTACACAAGAAGAGTATTTTTCAAGGAAGAAAACATATATGGCACACTTTAGGATATTTGGTTCATTAGTCTACTACCATGTTACCAAATACGCAAAGAAAAATCTAGTGCCAACAACAGAGTTGGGCATATTTGTGGGGTACACACCCTACAACTATCGGGTGTACCTGCCAACCAACAAGATGACAGTGGTTCGTAGAGATGTAAAATTCAATGAAGAGAAGGCTATGAGATGTTCCCTTGAGAGGGAGATTCAGCTACATGCTGTTGAGGAGATTTTAGTTCCTAAGGAAGAACCTCAGGATGATGTGGATTAGCCACATGTAGAGGAGCACGGAGTGGAGACACCCACTCATGTAGAGTCTTCTAAAGATGGGAGAAAGTGCACTAGAGAGGTTGATAGGTTATTGCATGATGCTAGAGAGAATGTGGGAGAACCCACATCATAACACAGGAAGAGGAGGTCACAAGAGAGGTACACTTGCTACATGTCTCTGATGAGTGGATGAGTAGATATTGAGCCATACTCTTTTGAGGAAGTAGTGTAGTTACCAATTTTGGTTGATTCCATGGTTGAGGAGTATGAATCCATTGATAGGAACAATGTTTGGGATGTGGTCTCAAGACCAATAGACAAGTCAATGGTGAGTTCCAGATGGCTTTACAAGGTAAATAAAGTAACGGATGGTAGTGTAGAGAAACATAATGCTAGGTTTGTGGCCAGAGGGTTTTCTCAGGTGGAGGAGATTGCTTACGATGATACTTTTTCTCCTATTACAACGTACTCATCAATCAGGTCCATTCTAGCACTGTCAAGATGGGATGGAAGATACATCAAATGTATGTAAAGACTACATTCCTCAGTGACATGATTGAGGAAGAGGTGTGTTATTGACATTTTTGTGCCTTACAGCATTGAGCATGAAATGTCCATAATCTAAGGGATCCAAAGTCCCTAAACATTTTGTTCCTACCCCTAGAGGAACAAGGCTAACTAACCACAGCAATTCACAAAAGTTCTCCACCTGAAACCACTCAAAAACAAGTCAATTCATGATCATGTCAACTGCTCCACTGAGCATCTGCGCTGAATGTCAACTGCTACACTAGCTACCTGCGTTGAGTCAACTCCAACACTAGCTTGCGGACAGTTTGGACATGTGGCAGACTCATTCCTCAAGGTGTCAGAAGCCAGGAAGCTTCCAAAATGACACTTGCCTCAAGGAATTCGACTGGTGATGAGTAAGAGGTTCCAAATCTCCAAGTGGAAGCAAGAACCTCCAAGTGGACTCAAGAACTGACAGAGGGAGAGGACACTAGTCAGATCTCAAGCTGACTCATCCTCTCTCCAAACATCTATATATGGATCTCACCTCCATGAGATCTAGAGGCTGGAATTTTGTTATTGCAAAGAATTGCTGTTGGTTTGAGACTGGAAACATTGGGTGCTTAATGCTTTGAAGGGAGCTGAAGAAGGAATTCCATTCTGCTGGGAAGGAGATGCTGGATTGGAGCCCTCTGGGTTGTATCTCTTCCTGAACCTTGTTATCAATCAATAAAGCTATCTTGGTTTTCTCCTATATACTGGTGTATTTGTATGATTGCATTAGTGTATTTGATTTACTTCTAATCCTGAATCATTTATGAATATGAATATTTGCCTTTGTGTTGTGTTCTTCTCTTGTCGCAAGTAGCTGTTCTCTTGTCACAGGTAGCTGTTCTCTTGTGATCTCGTGGGAATCAAGTAGCTGTTCTCTTGAGCAAGCGAGGAGGCAAGTAGCTGTGAACACCCAAAGAGAAGAGGATCTAGATCGAGGGACAAACGGAAGACAACGGTAAGTCTATCGATCTCCCCTCTTTCACATTTCATAAAGGAAGGAACCAGAATAGCTGTATCTGTTTGTTGCTAAGGCACTGTCACACCTTAGGTGGATAGGATCGTCCTGCATAGGCATTTTTCCCCACAACAAATTGGCGACTCCACTGGGGAGAATTGTTTTAGTCATTTCATTTGTGTTTACGTCATTGTTTGCTTCATAGACTCAACAGCAACAATCGAACTGCTTCTGCAAAGTAGACTATTGTTGCCTTGATCCTTCACTGGGTTTTTGTCTATGATCTGAACAATGGACTCACACATGACTTGATGATCCTTTGTGATAGTCTTTAGTACCCTCTCAAAGCATCCCTCTGATTATACCTTGCTTGTGTTTCTGATTTGGCCTGAAACAGTTGATTTTTGAGCATTTTATGACCCAGAACCCAAGGGAAACGAGAGTTTCTCCTTCAGCGCAGACACTGTGAAGGCAGTTTTCATTTCAACGCAGGTCCCGTGAAGGCTACCTGCGCTGAATGTCAAACCCACAGTGTTGGACTTGCGCTGAACCAGTTTAGCCTTGTGCAGCTGGGGTTCTTTGCTGTCTATTGCCCTGTTTTGATCTCTGTTTTTTGCAGCCTTTAACCAGCATAGGTACCAGTCTGATAACTCCTTTTCTTTGCTTAGATTCCACCTCCTTTTGTACAAAAAGACTGTGAGTGTTTTTATGTGTTTGTGGCGTCATTTACAGTTTTCCTTTGCATGAGTAAAGTACTCATCCTGTAGCCTTTGATTCAGATCTGATTGATTGTGATCTTAGAAGAGAGTTCATTGGCTGTTTGCAGATTGATTATAGATTTACTTTTGCTTATTGGTTTGAATTTGTCTCTTTTAAGTGTCAAAACAAGTCTTTATTTCGAAAATCGTTAAGTGTTGTAATCTCTTCTACCCTCTCTGATTTCGAAAAAGTGAACTTGTTTGTATTGATCATTTAAAAGCGAATTCAAAGTTGTACAAAAAGCTTTCTTTATAGGCATCTATACTAAGACAGTGGAAAACAAACACCTGCATTGTGCATTTTGCATTTGATAAGTTTGCATGATTGATTTAGGAAAGAGTGCATTAGAGTGTGCTGATTGCTCTTTGAGAAAAGATAGTGTCTTTCTTTTCCCTTAGTAGCTAGGATTTTCAAAGTTGAAAAGATTATAAAGCTTGCTTATCATCTTTAGACTGCATTTAGGAATTTGTATCATACATCTCGTGGTGAACCTTGAAAGGCAAACTTTAAGAAGATCAACCTAAAATAAACTGAATGAACCTAACAATGCTTTGTAACATAACGCACAACATAGAGGTCTAGGCTAGAGACGTGTTCCGGCGTTGTTAAGCCTAGTGACTGTCGATCTCGTGGAAGGTGGGTGATTCCTCCTGAGGGACGATAGCGCTAGTACGGATTGTGCTCCCACGTACCGTCGCGTATATATTGGGAGACCCCTATAGGCATATATCCTTTATCCTTAGGAAGCCGTGTCGGCCGCCCTACTGATCGCAATGCAGTGAACACAGCATTCACGAAGATCGACCGCCCGTACCTTAAAAAGTATTCTGCGGTTTTGCGAAAAGTTTGGCACACCCTCTGCCTAGATCTCCAGAGCAGTTTCTTTTGGCCTTTTTCAGACTCTATAACAGAAAAAGTCCATCCGAGCATTTGTCACTTTGGGCTCGTTAAAACATCGAACAAGACTAGAGTCATCTTTAGCTTTTTCTCGACTCTTTAAAAGTGAAAAAGCAAGTTGTGTCTACAGCGTCGTTAACAATTTATTTTAAACGGAACAATCACCCTTTATTCCCGCGTTGATCTTTAGGTTGAAAATATGGAGCACACCAACCAAGGAATTCCCCTTGGTGGAAATCCTAGTCCCTTCTCCTCTTGGGGAGATGTTGGTGCGCCCCACATGGCCACATTGTCGCTTCCAGGACTGACAATTGGCCTACCAGTCTGGCTCTTTTCAACCAATGTCGTTCAGAACACCACCATTCCTAAACAGTCGAGTCAACAGTTAGATCAGACAAGAGTTGCCTCCCAGCCTTCTACTTCATCTCCCTCTCCTCCTTCCTCTTCGCTTGACGGAACTGGTAAATCAAAAAACCGTGTTCCTAAGGAGAAGAAGGAGAAGAAGAAGAAAGAAAAGAAGAATAAGGAGACTAAGGCGACTGGGGGCAAACAAGTGTCATCTAACAAAAATCCACACACAGCACTCGTAAGGCCTAAATCGCCATGCGTCATATGCAAGGGAGACCACTTCCATAGAGATTGTCCCTGTATCCCCCGGATACTAAGAGACTGGTCCCCCCGTTTGCACAATTCGGTAGCATCGACCTCTGATAGCCATGTCGACTGCTCACCGTCAACTAGTGGGAGTGAAGCCCCAGGACAGAGCGGGAAAGCTAAATTTCCCTGCAGACTGTGTGAAGGCGATCACGCCATCCACCGTTGTCCCTTCTTAGACGAGGCAAAAAGAGTTCTGGAAGATCGCCCGATTTTACGAGTGCATCTCCCTCCTGGATATCAAAGACTCCTGCCAAGTCCCTCACTAGTTGAGAACCCGGCTGACCCACCCAGGTGGTCAGCTGAAGCACCTGTCATTGAAGATGAACCGTCTGAATCCATACCTGACGAAAGTCTAAAGGTTGAAATGGCAGTTGACCCGGTTTTGCCTTCAGAGGATCTATCTTCGAATGACACCATCACAGAGGAGAATCAAGACGACACCGACCAGATTCTCTTCATCAGCACTGACTCTGATGATCAAGGGGGCAATGCCACCAATCCTTTATCGCAGGAAGGAAGTTCATCAGAGCGCTATCCGGTCGTATACTCGGTCCCACCACCAAGCAACCTGGTTGTGTCCTTTGACTGGAACCAACTAGGTAGACCCCGCTTGCCAGCTAGCATACCATTCAGAATTATTGTCCAAATATACAGAATGGTAATGGCTGGCACTATCATTGATGAGGGGGCATCTGTGAGTATCCTTTCCTCTATTGCTTGGAAAGTGCTTGGTTCGCCTGCGCTTTTGCCTGAAATGAGAAATCTATCAGGCTTTGATAAAGGAACCAGTCGACCTTTAGGGATCCTCCCCAATGTGCCTATAACATTGAAAGGGAAGACCGTTCAAATGAACGTGATGGTCGTTCAAGGACCCTTGGATTATAACACACTCCTTGTACGAGACTATATATATTGCATGGGAGCCATCGTCTCCTCACTCTTTAGAGTAATGTGTTTTCCGCATGGAGGAAGAGTGGTCAAGCTCGTGGACCAACTTTCGTTTCCCAGATCACGCATCGCAAATAGTCATATACCATCCCTAAATGGTCTATTCATGCAAGAAGTGTCTCAACCCATGGTCCGTCCTCCTGATGAGCGCGAGTAATCCGGGAGGATATGACTGGAATCCAGGGGGCATGCGTCTGGCCTGCTTCGACAAGAAAACTTTGGGTATAGGGTAGGTTTCCGCGGGAGAATATGACTAGTCCGTACCCCGTCCATGGTTGGAAGAGGGGTTGTTCTGGAATAAGATTCTCTTGTCAAAGTTATGTGAGAGGGCGGGGGTCGTCACTCACCTCTGTCTATTTCGGTAGATATTGCCGAGGAAGTGTTTTGTTTGAAAGATTAACGAGACAATCTTTGGGTAACCTGAAAGAGGTAAGCCTCTCCCGGTGAAACGAAAGTTTCGATGGAATTGAAGTAGGGGTAACTTTGAAATTGTACTTTATACCTGGGGGCATGCAAACCTTTTGGAGTGCAAGCAAAGAGCAGTTATTTATCTGTTTTTTGGGTTAGCCGTTTCCTAACTTGCATAAAGAAAGGATGGGGAGCAAAGCTTAGTGAGATGAAGCTCCATAAAAAATAGAATCTTGATGAGACACTCTTATCTTATGACTGGGTAATCGAGCAGTTTTAACGCGGAATTTATGCTCGTTAAAAAATAGAAAAGCGATATCGAGCAGTTTTAACGCGGAATTTATGCTCGTTAAAAAATAGAAAAGCGATATCGAGCAGTTTTAACGCGGAATTTATGCTCGTTAAAAAATAGAAAAGCGATTTCGAGCAGTTTTAGCACAAAGTTCATGCTCGTTAAAAAATAAACGCAAGATCTGAGCAGTTTTAGCACATAGTTCATGCTCGTTAAAAAATAAACATAAGACCGAGCAAGTGTTTCCACCCGTGTTTAAGCTCGTTAAAAAATGAACTATCCCGGTAAATAACCACTGTGAATGTAACCTTATCTGCCATAAAAGCCTTGGTCGTGTTCGCACCGTCACCTCCACTTTTCATTTGGCCGATCGTTCACCTCCATATGATTGTTTACCCATTTTGAGGAACAGCTGCGAAGAGTGATTTCACCTAGCCATCCTTGTGACACTGCCGTGATTGGAAAATTCCAACCTGTACCTGGAATCTGCTGCTAACCCTGTTTATCACTCGTTCCTCAAAAGACGAGTCTTCTTTAAGCTCTTTTCATCTGACTCGTAAAATATGAAAAGATTGCCGAGTTTTGGCCTTCCAGCTCGTTAAAGAGACCGGAAGAGCTATCCCTCCTCTAGATTTTAATCTTTTTGGACCTGAGGGATTATTGCACAAAAAGATCGAGCGCTTGTTTTATTCGGCTCGTTAAAATTATCGAAAACTCATCCCTTCTGTATTGTTTTATACTTTTTCGGACTTAAGGGATTAGATGACGAAAAAGGAATTTTGGAGTTGACTTTATGTATCTTTTCAGACTCTCTAAAAATGAAAATAACTGAGTTATCCTTGTCGTTAGACTCGTTAAAATTATTAAATAGCGACAAACTTGTCTTTAGACGAGAACGAGTTTCACTATCGCTAGGCTCGTTAAAACATAGCGATGGGCTTGCCCGAAGGGCAGGTTATAGAACAAGCATATGTTATCCTCCTCAAGCTTGACAAAAATAAAGAGGTACTGGTCAGCAATGACTGGGGAAAATTGGGAGAAAACTAAAGAAAACTTTGATGGTAGCAAGTCGCTCTTGAACATGACACTTTTCCTCCGTATCACATTCGGGTTGGGTTGTTTCATTCACCGGTCACATCCATGGTTTCGCCATACCATCCATAATTGGGGTAATGCTACCGATCCATCGCATCAGTGTTGCCATATGTTCAAGAGAAGTCGTTCAGAAAGAGTCAACCGGGTCCCATCCACTGCCATACATTATCCTTCATCCATTCATGACCGCCACCCTGAATCATATGTCACAGATAGTTTTCACCTCCATTAAAATCATTAGCTCCGTTCCGTGTCATTGATGTGGGATTCATCAAGGCCCTCCTTTCACGGATCGCTTCTTGTCGACATCAGCTCATTATCCAAGAAGTTGATCTAGGAACAACCCCTTCAGTACTTTGAAGCTTGCATGCCTCAATGGCAAGTTTCTCACTTCCGACGACAGGTATACATCAATGACCTTCGACCAGAAGATTTTGTGTGGTGTTCGACATCAAGGCCTTTATTCACACCACGTGAATTGTACTGCAGTACCTTGAGGGTCATTATCATTATCGGTGATTCCTCTCGCGCTTGTTAACGGTTTACATCATCGACCGGTAATCAAGCGATGTCTTTCCATGTTCGACTTCAGCGCAATTCTCACATGGATCGACTGTACTTAGAGTGAAGATCGAACGAGTTTGAAGACCCCAGATCTAGTTTCATCCATCTAGGCTGCGATATATATTCAGGAAAGATAAATACATTTGACATGTACATCATTGCAGCAGATGATCATCCTACTCAAAGGATGATAATTTCGCCAAAATTATCAGTCTACCATCAGACGATCGTCTGTTCTATGTACAAAAATGAATTTATAAAGCTGAACATGGGAATGCCCGCCTCAGCTAGATCATGAAAGCAGTATGAATTATAATGTATTGTATTGTATCTTATTACAGGTCTCCTCCCAGCAAATGGATGAACTTCGGACCCTCCTGGATAAAGCATTTCACCCGATAAACGGCCTCATACTTTAGGGGATAGCTGTTATAGACATTTTTGTGCCTTACAGCATTGAGCATGAAATGTCCATAATCTAAGGGATCCAAAGTCCCTAAACATGTTGTTCCTACCCCTAGAGGAACAAGGCTAACTAACCACAGCAATTCACAGAAGTTCTCCACCTGAAACCACTCAAAAACAAGTCAATTCAGGATCATGTCAACTGCTCCACTGAGCATCTGCGCTGAATGTCAACTGCTACACTGGCTACCTGCGTTGAATGTCAACTCCAACACTAGCTACCTGCGCTGAGCGAGTTTGGACATGTGGCAGACTCATTCCTCAAGGTGTCAGAAGCCAGGAAGCTTCCAAAATGACACTTGCCTCAGGGAATTCGACTGGTGATGAGTAAGAGGTTCCAAATCTCCAAGTGGAAGCAAGAACCTCCAAGTGGACTCAAGAACTGACAGAGGGAGAGGACACTAGTCAGATCTCAAGCTGACTCATCCTCTCTCCAAACATCTATATATGGATCTCACCTCCATGAGATCTAGAGGCTGGAATTTTGTTATTGCAAAGAATTGCTGTTGGTTTGAGACTGGAAACATTGGGTGCTTAATTCTTTGAAGGGAGCTGAAGAAGGAATTCCATTCTGCTGGGAAGGAGATGCTGGATTGGAGCCCTCTGGGTTGTATCTCTTCCTGAACCTTGTTATCAATCAATAAAGCTATCTTGGTTTTCTCCTATATACTGGTGTATTTGTATGATTGCATTAGTGTATTTGATTTACTTCTAATCCTGAATCATTTATGAATATGAATATTTGCCTTTGTGTTGTGTTCTTCTCTTGTCGCAAGTAGCTGTTCTCTTGTCACAGGTAGCTGTTCTCTTGTGATCTCGTGGGAATCAAGTAGTTGTTCTCTTGAGCAAGCAAGGAGGCAAGTAGCTGTGAACACCCAAAGAGAAGAGGATCTAGATCGAGGGACAAACGGAAGACAACGGTAAGTCTATCGATCTCCCCTCTTTCACATTTCATAAAGGAAGGAACCAGAATAGCTGTATTTGTTTGTTGCTAAGGCACTGTCACACCTTAGGTGGATAGGATCGTCATGCATAGGCATTTTTCCCCACAACAAGGTGTATTTTAAGTAGCCAAAATGATTTGATACCTTCAATAGAGAGTCACATGTGTGTCGACTCAAGCGAGCGATGTATTGACTAAAACAAGAACCTCGTGCTTGGTACACCAGGATAGATAGCTATGTTGGGATGCACCAAAAGTGAAGTAGATGTGAACATTTTACATTATTGTGGTTGAAGGTAAATTGTTGATTATTGTCTTATATGTCGACGATTTGATTCTGACAGGTGATGATAAGTTGATAAAGTCTTGCAAAAAGGATCTTACAAGAGAGTTCAAATTGAGGGACTTGGGCCTCATGCACTACTTTATGGGGATGGAAGTACGAAAAGGTGATGAGGAAAAGTTTGTCTATCAGGGAAAGTATTTGAATGATATACTCAATAATTTCCACATGGAGAGCAAAAAACCCATGGAGACTCCTGTAACTGGTAACTTGAGGAAGGAGGATTCTACTTCTAGTGAAGTAGTTGATGCTACTATTTATAGGCAGCTTGTGGGTACACTCATGTATTTGGTGAACACATGACCATAGATGTGTAATGTAGCTAACCAACTTAGTCAAGAAATGGTTGAACTGACCAAGCTCTATTGGAAGGTAGCCAAACATGTGTTGAGATACCTTAGAGTCACTACTCAGTATGGCCTTTGGTACAAATGGACAAAGGGAGTGAAGCTTTAAGGCTTCACCAATGCAGATTGGGCAGGGAGTCCATCCAAAAGGAAGAGCACATTAGGTGGGATCTTTAGTATTGGGTCAAGAGTTGTTTCTTGGTACAACAAGAAACAAAGATAAATTACACTCCATTCAATAGAAGCAAGGTACATGGTTGCTAGTAAAGAAACTTGTAAGGTTATCTGGATGAGGAAGATTTTGGTTGGTTTGTTTGGTCAGTAGATGGATCCAACATTGATTTACTATGACAATCAGAGTTGTATCAGACTCTCTAAGAATCCATTTTTTCATGATCGGTCGAAGCATATTGATATCTGGTATCATCATCTTTGAGATTGTGTGTAGAGGAGCATTATGTTGTTGGAGTACATTACCATAAAGGAACATGATGTAGATATTTTGACAAAGGCCTTGTCAATATGAAAATTCGAGTTTCACAAAGGCAGGATTGGGGTAGAAGATAATCAATTTCTTGTTGAGAGGGAGTGTTAAAAATAGCAACAAGAAATCCTAATTCAATTTGTCCTTGAATTAAATTAGGAATTAAATCGAAATTCTATTCTCATAACAACTTGTAATAGTTAACTAAATTAATTTGACTTAGTTGGCTTAGTAAATTCGAGTTGGAAGTCTATCTAGAGTCATGTAGAGTGATTCCAAAATTTTAGGGGTCGAGGTTGAGTACTTTTGAGTTGTAATTAATTAACTCAGTCTAACTGAGTGATAGTTAGTTAAACTAGTTCAAAGAGTTGGAGGAAATAGTAGGAGGTCTAGTAGTGGGGAGAAACTTCAGTGCAACTTCACTACTCCACTAGTTAACTGGAGATTTACTCATAAATAAATCATGCATGTTGTTGTACCTCTGAGATAGTAGTAGGTCAGCTACCAATGCCAGAGCATCTAAAATAATTGTTTTGGGGTTTTTGGTTTTAGTTTTGGAAGATAAATGTATGACGATAGATGTAGAATTGAAATACTTAATCCTTTGGGTTATATTAATATCTCGGCAAAGGGCTACTACAAAGCTTTACACAGTGACATAGATAAAAAATAGTGGTGAGAAGAAGACAACAAATAATATGATTATCATAGTTTCCAAACTGTAAAACAGACAGTTCATTAATCCATTCTCTTAATAGATGATCACTTTAGGAGCTTATAGGAATAAATTGAGACACGATCATTCCTACCTAGATATCTCTATAAGTCATAAGCATATGAAGAAAAACATAATGATTGATAACTGAAAAAACTTACAGGATAACACAAACTATGTAAAACCAAATTCAGAATCCTCTACTTTGTATTAAGATTCCAGAAAAACTGAGTACATCAAGTGTCTACAGAAGCTTCCTTCAAAGGTGGCTTCTAGGTTCAAAGTAGAATGAACAGTCACAACTTAACAAGTAATGAATAATGACTCTTGAACTTCGAACCCATGACAACTCTAGAAGAGTGTTATTTATACAATAATGAAACTAAAGAAATATCCTAAAACTGATTAAGATTTATTCTAGGAAAGGAAAGATCTCCATACAAGAAGATAGGGGTAGCTGTTGAACTACTTCTTGTTGTCCCTTTTATTTAGGTTGTGCTGGCTTTGTTGTCTGATATTTTTCCCCTTTAAGTTGTTTGATTGTTTGTATTCTTTACGCTGGTAGATTCCTTCATTTGATCTTTCATTTGATACTCTTTAAACTTTGTGAATATCCTTTGACCCTACTTAGTAACCTTTACTGTGTTCCTTTTTACCTTTACTATGCATTTCAGGTTTTTACTATGTTTTTCAATAGTAAATCCTTTTAGTTTTTATGTCACATGGTAAAGTAATTTGATATGATCTTCATATCTATCTTCAAATTGTATACAGGCTTTTTCCTTGTAAGCCTAGAACAAAACATGGTATGGAGGACTTGAAAAAGTATGAATTCCGATGGATAGATGATATCGGATCCAGGTTCATCGCATATCGCAATCGGAGTTTAGCAGAGGAAAGGCACATCACAAAGGAATGCAATGGGGGCCAGACACGACGTAGGAATAAATTATGTATGATATGTGATCGGGTCTGGGTTCCCATCGCATATCGAAGATCGCAATGGCGGAGGGTAATGCTTTAGTGAGACTTGCGATGAGGAGCAGATGTGATATGGGTATGAATTATAATATATATTGCGTCGGGTCTTTTGCAATCGGAGATCGCAACGGTGGAGGGTTATTGCTTTAGCTGGGACTTGCGATGAGGGGTGGATGCGATATGGCATGAAATATAATATATATTTGGGTCAGGTTTGGGTCTATCATGCATTGCATATCGCAATGGCGGAGGGTGTACATGCATGTTGATAAGCTTGCAATCCACCGACGTGATATTTTATTTAATACACAGTTTAATAATAAAACTAAAGGTTTCGGGCTATTTTAATAAAGTGAATTAATATATACGGGAAAAGGGACTTTTTAGGGGTTTAATACATTATGTTAGTGTTAATATAAAATCTGAGTGAAAAAGGGGAAATACACATGGAAAGGGGAAATATACTAAGTATCATTCTTTTTATGAGTTATTTGCTTTTCATATATGCATTGATACTTAGGGTAAACATCATTTTGTGGGTTTTTCGGGTAAAAGGGGATTTAACATGAAGTTTTCACTTTTCCTAGGCAAAAAGGGTTTTGACCTTGGGAAAAGGGGTTTTTATGGAAAATGAATGAATATGAATGTATGAAGGTGGGAAGGGGAAAGTAGTGAATATAGGGATGAATGGAGATGAATGGGAAGTTAATTAATTGATCTTGTAGACCTTCATTTGCTTTGTGTAATTGCCTCATGGAAATAGAAACATATAGTAAAACATGATAAATGTAAATTTTTTCCAAACAATGATCATAATTCTGCAACCTTTCTCTACTTACCCTTTGCTTATCCTATCATTTTTTCTTCACTTAATGGGTTCATTTAAGCTAGCAAACCCTTTTCCTTTCTTTCTATTTAAAAAAACAAACTGTCTAAATCTACCTTTATAACCTCCAAGGGCTCAGATTAAACTGATGAGCACCTTATTATTCTCTACCTAACTACTGATCTACCAAGATTAAACAGTTTGGCCAGATCTTTATTCTCTAACTATAATATTAAATTTAAAGCATGAAGCAGTCAAGATTAAACAGTTTGACTGTCATGGGTTGTGGAATTTAAAACAAGCTACACACAACCATTATTTTGCAGAAAAATAGTAGTGGCATTTAGACTTGCTCACTTTCAGAGTTTATTTGTTTTCTTTTCTTTCTAACCTAACATTTACTTTTTGTCTCTATTTTTTAGGACATCTAACCTAACATTTTCTTTGATATGGACATCATCATCAAGGTTTTTTTTTCAAAAACATTTTATTCATTATTACTATGTCCATATCCTAACTTAACATTTTTTCAAAATTTTATCTTATCAAAACCAAAAAATGTTACAACACATGTCAGTTTAGAGGAATACTGAGTTGATATTAGAGTTTAGGCATAGTGTACTATTAGTTGTATAATTTTTCGAGTTGTATAGATGGTGCATGCAATTAGTTGAGGGCCTATGGATGGATTGCACAGTTATGGAGAGAGAATATCCCAATTAAATAGGGCCTAATTCTCTTAGGAATTATACAATGAATTAGGGGCTTTGTAGACAGTATATTTGGCGAAGTGTTGGCTTGAGCTAGTTTTTGAAGCAAAGAGATAGATTTTACTTGTGCGGGAATTATTAGGGTTGAAGAAGAATTGTATTTTCTTCTCATATCCTCTTGTTAATGTAATATAGATAGTCAGGATTTTGAGTAGTTGCTTTCCCTAGAAATATATTTTGTTATGTGTGATTGAAATTCTTCATTTTCTTCTTGGTTTTTCCATCAATCAATTTGTGTTTCCACTGATGAGTAGAGTAGAGTCTTGTCTTATGTTTTAGTATATCACATAAGTTGTTGAATCTACAAGTAAAAACCTATAACTTTCTTGAGAAATCATCAATAAAAATAACATTGTATTTTTGTGTGGTAGTGGAGGCTATTGAGAAGGGTCTATAGGCATCAGAGTGGACTCTCTCCAATACATCATTTTATTAGTTGTCTTGATCATGGAATGTGGATTTTACATACTTCCGCAAGGTACAACCCTTACAGACATCTTGTTTCTTAAGAGATCCTTTAGGGAACCCAGTGGTTATTTGCTGCATAATTTTAAAGTTGCCATGGTGCAAATGACTAAGTATTATATGCCATAGTTCACCAACATCTCAAATATACACTTTCTCTACCTTACTACTTAACGTAATGTTCGATTGATGGGGTCTAACCCAGGTTCAGAGTTCATTAGTCAAATAAATCCCTATAATACTGGCCCCTTCGGCATTAGCCCACAAAGCGTGGACTAAAATCTCACCCGAAGCCGTATGGGGGGATGCTGGAACCAAGTTTCTGCACCCTTGAGATGTCTGAAGGGTTGATTTAGTCCACTGTGCCTACCTTCGTGTAGCTTACTTTGTGCACTGTTCTGACTTGTGATACCTTCGCGAACTGCTATAATTGTCCTTCGTGCAACCCTAACCAGGGGCTAAGGTGATTTCGTGCTGCTATGGTAGCAATCTACGCTATTTCCCCAAGTTACGTTGTGTATCTTACTTATCCTCTTATAGAGGTTAGTCAACCTCACATAAATAGATACTTTAACTCACATTCACTTAACCTACATAGTTATCTATGCTTGCACACCATATGGACAATAGAAATACAATTTATACCTAATACATTCGATATAGAAAACAAGAAATAAATACATAGATTTGATGTAAAACTTCTCTTTATTAATGCTTCAACAGTTGCAGTCTCAACTCACCCTACGCACTCAGTTACAGGGGTCTGCACACTCAGTTGCAATCAACTAGAACTCTACGCACTCATTTGCATAGCCTTCTCCTACTCTACGACCCAAAGACTCGACTTTACACTTCAACTATGACTCAATTCTCCATCCTTAGATTTTTCCCTTCATCCTTTTTGAACTTAGAGCCTTGCTCTATTTATAAAATCTCATGGTCCACGAACCATGGGTAGATCTCTAAAGCCGACATTACATTACAAAATTAAGGGCGACAACCCTATGACTCATTTACAACTTCATGCTTCGTGCCCACAAAATGTGCAGTATTTACATCTGATTTACAATTTTTAGCCAAAATATGGGCTTTAAGCCCCAAACCTTTCCTTGGGGGATCCCGCACCTAACAGGCCCCCAACACAAACATCATGACTCGCTCTCGAGTCACTCTGTTGGTGGAAACATCTTCGTGTGGAGACCTCTCAATTATGCTTGAACTGTTGCAAGATCGGTAGCGCACTGAGCGGCTACCTGCTGCACTTCCTGGATGCGTTGTTCAGAAACCATTGTATTTGAACTCTTTCCTTGAATCTGTTCCTGTGTTCCCTGCATCTGCATGAGCTTTACTTCAATAAAGGTGGTAATGATGAATGCCTCATCAATCCATGGTTGTATGTGTGCCTTCAAAATGACTTATGTTGCGTAGCATCTATCTGTTCCTTGAGTGCTTTTACCTATTGCATCCGTGTGAGCCTCTATGTAAGCACCATCTGCATGGTCCCTTTGACTTCTTTGTACTTCTGTTGCAGCTCACACACCTCTATTTCTAATCGTTGTATGTTTAGGTCCTCTTGCAGAGTAGTGAGAACCTTGTATGTTCGTGTCCTCAATTTGCAAGGTGCAGTCTTTCATTGCACTCTTGATCTTCGCTATTCCTACTCTAATGGTGCTAGCACACCATTCCTTAACCTCTGGCAGAGCTTAAGGTTGCACCTTCAATTGGAGTTTGGCTATCTAAAGGTTTAGCTCCAACTAAACCTTATCCATCTCTTCTTTCACCTCGTGAACCCGTGCTGCTAGCCTCCAGATGTGCACCTCCACTGGTTCCTCTACTGGACTGGCCAACTCAGGGACCATCTAGTAGGCTTCCTCGACCACCTGCACTATCTGTCTATTCTATGTCATGACCTCCTTGTGCTGCAGGATCGATTGTTCAATATTAATTTGCTACTCTCTCATCACCTGGAGCACGCAAATCTCCCTGGCCCGTAGTTTTGCAGTCAATCCATCCTACAGAACATAGAGCATCTCTCGAGGGAGCTCAGCCACGTTGATCTTCAGCGCACTAACCATAGGCCTATTTACCTAATTTTCTATAACCAATGCCCCCTCTGACAACACTATAATGTTGGTCATGCGGGCGCAAAACTTTTCCTCAGTCGTGGCTATGCCTATTGCGAGGCTGGTCGAAAAAGTGTTGGGTGTGGAGCCTGATTATCTTCTATATTCAAAGGTATCGCCACATAGGACCCTAGCTCGAAATGGGGGTGGCAACACCGCCCATAAAATGTTCGCTGCAGGGGGGGTCCAGGGGGGGGGCTGCGACCTTTGGGAGCCCCCCCCTGGCGGGGGGTTTCGGGGGCGCTACCCCGAAGCTAAAAACAGCTGTAAAATTTCCTTGTAAAAGTATAGTAATTTCTAGTCAATCTGGGCCATTCATTAGGCGGATGATCTGACAGTAGAACTTATGTTTAGTTTAGGGTTTTTTACCCTAGAAGGCAACCCCTCTCTTTGTATGAGGGTATTGTATTTGAGGCTGTGTGATAGATGTGTATTCTGTGTGAGTGAGAAACAGAGAGGTGAGACTGTGAGAGAAAACAGAGGATATTACAGCGGATTTGCTGTAGGTTGTGTCTCTTCATTTTGCTGGATAATAAAAAGGAAGGACTAGCTGTTCGGGGTGGACGTAGCCCAAACTGGGTGAACCACGTATATCTGTGTCTCTCTTGTTTTGTGCGTTTTCTGTGTTTATATTTCTGCAATATTTTATGTGTTCCATTTCTCCGTAATATATAATTTTCTAACAAAAAGTACCAGTCTGAGGAGTACGCACTTACAACTCCTGTCTCTGTGCCCAGTAGGCCCCCAACTCCATCCGTTTTTCCTCTATGAACTACTGGAGGGCCTCCGCAGTGACTTCACGCACTGTCTCCCATATGTCATGGAGATCCCCCTCAGTGAGGGTGATTAGGTCGAAAGAAATCTTGGAGGATTTTGACTTCTTCCGCAGCCTCACCTGCTCTCTTAGGCACTGTCGCTTTAGCTGTGTGGATGTTGTCTATGGTTCCACGCCACCTTCCTCTATTTCTATCTCCTGTTCACGTGAAGGTGACTTCTAGCCCTTGCACTCCTTCTCTGCTTCCTTCTACAGTTCTTCTGCTGCCTTCGCAGCATCCTACATCTCCTATGCCTTTGCTGTTGTTGCTTTGTTCTGTCACTTTTCTACTAACTACACCATCTGTAGTTTTGCCTCCTCCTTCTTCCTTTGTATGGCAAACTTCTCTGTTTCCACCACGGAGTTGGATAAATCGCACCACTCTGGTGGCCACGACTCAAGCACGACGAATATGAAATCGTCCATCGCCAGGTAAGGTATCTCATTCCATTTCTTTGCGGGGTATTTCCACACTCTGATATACACATGATGGAAGTCCACCTTGAACTCTGCAAAGATCTGCAGACTGTTATAGACAGTGGGCAATAACTGTGGCTTGTAGTTAATCCCCATTCTGATGTTCATCTCCATGAACACCCAAAATATTTTGCTGCCTTTGATCCTCAGTGCATCTTTAGTTGCCCATATTGAAACATACTTCGCTTCCTTTGGAAGATCCTACGCGATTGTTGGGAACTGGCTATCCTCAGGGAATTCCCAAGCCACCAGCACTATGGACAGTAGAAGCCATGCATAGTGGAAAGTTTTCCCCTGTTCCTATGCCTCGCGGTAATTCTCCAGGAATTCTCTGCACAAGTAATCGCCTAGTTAAGTTGGACCCCCTCTGCGCACTGCGTGGCACTTCCGCATAACTTTCTTAGCTAATATCTACATCGCGACTTTGAACACAGTGTTATTAATATTGGCGATCGCGTACCCTCTCTTTTACTTCTCTAGCTTGAACTTCTTCTTCATGGCCTCCACGATGGCTAAATCATCACTTTTACCCTCATATATGTTTGTTGGATCCTACCCTTTGCAAGGGAGCCGGGTAATTATGTGAATTAGATGATCTGTGATGGGGATGGGCTCCTCCAGCCACAAACACCCATCATCAACCAGGTAGAGTAGCTACTTCGTCACTGGGGCACAATGGTAATGCAGCACCCAAAGCAGGTTTAACAATTCTGCTTTCTCTACTCCTTACAACCACTTGTGCGGTTCCAAATCTACGACTCCCAATGGTGTTTTTTTCTTTTGGTGCATTATCTGTGTGATTGCCAAATGTGGGAACTTCTCATGGTTCGTGAGATCCAAGTCTTCAAATTTTAGAACCGACACCCATCCTAAGTGCGCTCCATCAAAAATGATGTCATCGGGGAGCAGCGGAGTTTGCAGAGAGCTCTTGCTCTCATCTAGGTCCTTGGGCACCCTTGCCTTCCTCTTCCTTGAAGGAACATACATGGGTAGCCTGGTCAGAGGGTCTGCACCCTGGTTTTCTTCCTCCATTTCTTCGTCCTCCTCCTCTACTAGGATTTCTTCAAAGTATTCTTCCTCCTCATCAGCTTCCAAATTGATCACCTTCCCCGTTTCTTCCATGGTGAGCCTCGTCCTTAACAGATTCCTGGGGGACACACGCACTTATACCATAGGCTACTTATCTTTCTTGGTTCTCAGTGTGCGTGGTGATTTAGGGATTTTTGCGACTATCCTGGTGATTTTTTGGGCTTCTGCTACTATTATGGCATGTGCAACCTCCTCAGTGGTCATCTCTCCAATATCCAGGGCTTCCTCTAGCACGGCCATACTGTTATTCCACAATTCTCTCAATGGCTCAGGTAAGTGCTCAAACAATGCCTTCGACTTCAAAAGATCCAATAAATCAAGGTTCATGAATCTCTGGGTGTGCAATAGCTCAATTCTCAAATTGCTAAGTGTTGTTTTCTAGGAAGCCATTTGCACTTTATAAAACCTTTTGAATTTGAATTCGACCGTTCCCCCCACTTTTGGTCCATTAATGCTCTTTTGGTGGTAGATTTTCCCAAATCTAACCCAAAACGTTTTCCCTAAATGCCTACATCCACTCCATTTAGTCTCAAGCTAAGCATCACATTATAAATAGTGACTGTAATGGTCACTTTCCAGCCAACCCGTGCAGCAGCGCAACTACCCTCGTGCTATCACAAACCCTATGAAACCTTGCTTCTATGTGCAGTACTGACATCACGCTGCTCTTGGTGTTATAGGCATTTTTGGGCACTACAACCCCAAGCATGAAATCTCCATAAACCAAGGGCTCCTAAGTCCCCAAAAGTGTTATTCTAACCCTAAAGGAACAAGGTCAACTGATTACAGCTTCTCCCAGAAGTTCTCCATGAAAAACTACTGAGAACTAGTCAAAACTGGATCATTTCACTTGCTCCATGGCCAGGGTGCAATGCATCACACCTTGTACACACAAGAATTGCGTTGCATTTCAAAAAGACCTTCTATGGGGTGCGATGGATGGGAAAAGACAAGTGGCGGAGACAGTTTGCGAGGTGGATGATCATGGAATCTTCCAGAAACTTCTCCTGGGACACTTTCCTCTCAGAATCGCCCAAGGATGAGTAAGAGATCAATGAGATCTCCAAGTGGCATCAAGAACTATCAGAGAGAAGACACTAATCAAAAACCCAGGGCTGACTCACACCTCTGCAAATATCTATATATAGATCTCTCATCCCAGAGATCCAAAGGTTAGAGGCTAGAATTTTTCATATTGTAAGGAATTGTTGTTGGTTTCTTGAGACAAACATCAGATTGTTGGGTGATCTAAGCTTTGTATGAGGTGAAGAGGGGCTTCCTTTCTTAGAGGTTGATGCTGGGTCAGAACAACTGGTTGTAACTCCTCTTGGCTTTTTCTTGTTTATCAATAAAAGCTATTCAAGTTTTCCTCCATACTCTTGTGTCATTTATGTTTGCTGCATTTGTATGGTCAATTTACATCTGATCCTATATTGTTTATGATTATAGATCCATGTCTTTGTATAGTGTTATGCTACTGTGATCTTACAGGTACTCTGTGAAGCTGGGCGTGCAAGGGAACAAGTAGCGAAAGACTATCAAGGAAGAGAGGAATCAAACCAGGAGATTAGCGCAAGACAGAGGTTGGTCTTCTTTGTTCCTCTCTATTTATACTTTATAAAGGAAAAATGAAAGTAGCTTTACTGTGCTTGTTTCTAAGGTAGCTATCACACCTTAGTGGGATAAGCAGTTCTGAGTAGACACTTTTCCCTGTAACAAAATGGCGACTCCACTGGGGACGAATTAGTTTGTTTGTTTATCTTCCTTGTTGTCTATTTCATAAACTTACAGATGGAGTCTGAAGTCATGCCAGGTAGCATTCGAACTGCGTTTTCCATAGCAAATGCAAAGTAGATAAATGCCACTTCAGTCCATCTCTAGGATCTGTTTATGATTTAAACAACTGATTCACAAACTCTCTGATTACCCTTGTGATAGCTCTTAGATCCTCCTTAGATCTACCCCTGATTGTTGAATTACTGATTACCTTTTGCTCGGCCAAAACCCATGAACTGAACTGCAAACTGTGACCCGGAACCCAAGCAAAGTCTCGTTTTTGGCCCAGCGCAGGTACTGTTCTAAGAATTTGAAATTCAGTGCACTTCCTGAGTGTGGAAGGTGCGCTGCATTTCAAATTCCCTGTGTTACAGGTGCGCTGATCAGGCTAGGCTTTGTGCAGTTTTGGTTTCTGTGATTCATTCTTTCCAGTTCTATTCCTGAATTTTGCTGCCTTTGATCAGTATATGTCTGTTTGAAACCCCTTTTCCTTGCTGTTATTCCGCCTCCTTTGTACAAAAGAACTGTAAATGTTTTTGTGTGTTTGTTGAGTCATTTTCAGTTCTCCTTTGCAAAAGTAGCGTAATCGTACTGTCGTCCTTTGATTTGAAACTGTCGCAAGTGTCGATTTCAATCATAGGAAAGAGTTTGATTTCTGTTGATAGTCGATTATCCTGTTACTATTTTTTTGGTCTGAATTGTAATTTTTCTAGTGTCAAAACAAGTATTCATTTCAAAATCGTAAGGTGTTGTGATCGTCTCCATTTTTGATTTCGAAAAGAAACTTGTTGATATTTGTCGCTTGAAAAGAAATTCAGATTTGTGCATCAACTTTCTTCTTATCATTCATATACTAAGAAAGTCGAAAACAAATACATTCATGTGCATTTGCATTTAGACAGTCTGATTGGTTGATTTAGGAAAGTGAATTTAGAGTGTGCTCTTTGCTCTTAGGAATTACATCTACATCTCGCGGTGAACCTGAAAGGAAAACTTCATAAACAAGATCAACTATAAAATAAATTCAATGAATCTAACAACGCTTTGGAACCTAACGCACAACATTTAGAAGTCTAGGCTAGAGACGTATTCCGGCGTCGTAAAGCCTGGTAACTGTTGTTCTCACTGATGGTTGGGTGATTCCTCCACTTTGAGACGATAAGTGCCAGTACGGACTTGTGCTCCCACGTACCGTCGAGTATATTTTGGGAGACCCCAATAGGCTTAATCCTTTATCCATAGGAAGCCATGTCTGTGCCCTATCGATCGCAATGCACTGAACACAGCATTCGGGAAGATTGACTGTCGTACCGTAAAAAGTATTCTGCAGTTTTGCGATTGGTTTGGTAATCCCTCTACCTAGATTTCTAGAGCAGTCCCTTTCGTTCCTTTTCAGACTCTTTAACAGAAAAGGTCCATATGAGCACTTGTCACTTCAGGCTCATTAAAAATCGAAGGAGACTAGAGCCATCTTTTGTTTTTTCTCGACTCTTAAAAATTGAAAAAACAAGTTGTGTCAAAGCGTCTAAAATTTATTTTAAATGGAATATTCATTACCCTTTCCTACATTGATCTTGGGTTGAGGAAATGGAATCCACCAACCAAGGAATTCCCCTTGGAGGAAATCCTAGTCCCTTCTCCTCTTGGGGAGATGTTGGTGCACCCCATATGGCCACATTGTCGCTTCCAGGACTGACAATCGGCTTGCCTGTATGGCCCTTCTCAACCTCTGTCGTTCAGAACACCACAATTCCTAAACAATCGAGTCAGCAACTAGACGATTCCAGAGTTACCCACCAACCTTCTACTTCCTCCAATTCTTCCTCTCCTCCTTCCTCTTCGCTTGATGGGGCTGGTAAAGCCAAAAGCCAAGTACCTGAGAAGAAGAAGGAAAAGAAGAAGAAAGAGAAGAAGAAGAAGGAGCCAAAAGCGAATGGGGGCAAACGAGCATCGTTTAGCGAAAATCCACACACTGCACCGACCAGGCCTAAATCGCCATGTGTCATTTGTAAAGGAGACCACTATCATAGAGATTGTCCTTGCATCCCTCGGATCTTAAGGGATTGGTCTCCTCGTTTTCACAACCCGGTGTCGTCAACCTCTGGTGATCATGTTGAAAACACACCATCGACTAGTGAAAGTGAATCCCCAGGACAAAAAGGAAAATATAGATTTCCTTGTAAACTGTACGAAGGCAATCATGCCGTCCATCGTTGTCCCTTCTTAGATGAGGCTAAAAGAGTTTTGGACGATCGTCCAGTTTCACCGTTACGACTTCCTCCTGGATATAAAAAACTCTTGTCGAATCCGTCACTAGTTGAAAATCCGGCTTGCCTGCTCAGGTGGTCGGCTGAAGCATCTATCATTGAAGACAAAGCATCTGAACCCATACCAGACGAAAGTCAAAAGGTCGAGGCAGTAGTTGACCCGGTCTTGCCTTCAGAGGTTCCATCTTCAGATGATACAGTCACCGAAGAGAACAAGGATGACACCATCCAAATTCTTTTCGTAAGCACAGACTCCAACGAACATGGGGGCAATCTACCCGTTCCTTTACCGCAGGAAGGAAGTTCGTCAGAGTCATACCCGGCCGTCTATTTGGTCCCACCTCCAGGAAAAATAGTTGTCTCCTTTGATTAGAATCAACTAGGTAGACCCCATTTACCAGCTAGTGTACCATTCTGAATCATTGTTCAAATATATAGAATGGTTATAGCTGGTACCATCATATATGAAGGGGCTTCTGTGAGTATCCTTTCCTCGACTGCTTGGAAAGCACTTGGTTCGCCATCGCTTTTGCCTAAGATGAGAAATCTAATAGGCTTTGATAAAGGAACCAGTCGACAGTTAGGGATCCTTCCCAATGTACCCATAACATTGAGAGGAAAAACCATTCAAATGAGCGTAATGGTAGTTCAAGGACCCCTAGATTATAATCTACTCCTTGGGCGAGACTATATTTATTGAATGGGAGCGATTGTCTCCTCACCCTTTAGAGTAATGTGTTTTCCGCACAAAGGAAGAGTGGTCAAGCTCGTAAACCAGCTTTCGTTTCCCAGATCACACAGAGAAAATAGTCATATACCATCCCTGAATGGTCTTTTCATGCAAGAAATGTCTCAACCTCCAGTCCATCCGCCCGATGAGCGCAAGTAATCCGGGGGACATGACTGAAACCTAGGGGGCATGCACCCTGGTCTGCTTCGGCAGGAAAACTTCGGGTATAGGGTAGGTTTCCGCGAGAAAATATGACTAGTCTGTACTCCCGTCCGTGATTGGAAGAGGGGGTTATTCTAGAATAAGATTCTCTTGTCAAAGTTATGTGGGTTGGCAAGTATCACCACCCACCTTTGTTTATTTTGATAAACATTGCCGAAGAAGTGTTTTGTTTACCCCGTAAATAGAACAATCTTTGGTAACCTATAAGAGGTAGACCTCTCCCGGTAAAACAAATGTTTTAACGGAAAGAAGAAGGGGTAACCTTAAAACTCTATTTTATACCTGGGGGCATGCAAACCTTTTGGCATGCAAGCGAAGAGCGACTATTTATTTTTTTAAATTTGTAGGTCCTCTAACCCTTTAAACTCGTAGGATTGGTCGTTTCCTAACTTGCATAAAGAAAGGATGTGGGGCAAAACTCTAAAAGTTGCGTTTTTATATATGAGACATTCTTATCACACGACTGGATTAATCGAGCAGTTTTAGCGCAGACTTCATGCTCGTTAAAAAATAAACATAAGCAATGAGCACATGTTCCTCCAGAGTTTAAGCTCATTAAAAAATGAACCAATTTCCAGTGAATAACCATCGTGAATGTAATACTTCAGCCGTTAAAGCCTTGGTCGTGTTTGCACCTTTACCTCCACTTTTGCATTGGCCGATCATTCACCTCCATTTGATTGTTTACCCATCTTGAGGAACAGTTGCGAAGAGTGATCATGTTAGCCACCCTTGTAACACTGCCATGATTGGAAAATTCCAAACCTTACCTGGAATCAGTTGTTACCCATTTTATCACTCGTTCCTCAAAAGATGAGTCTCCTTTAAGCTCTTTTCAATTGACTCGTAAAATATGAAAAGATTACCGAGCCATTGGCCTCTCCAGCTCGTTAAAGGGACCGAAAGTGCTATCCCTCCTCTAAATTTTAATCTTTTTGGACCTGAGGGATTATTACACAAAAAGATCGGACGCTTGTTTTGTTCGGCTCATTAAAAGTATCGAAAATTCATCCCTTCTGTATTGTTTTATACTTTTTCGGACTTAAGGGATTAGATGACGAAAAAGGAATTTTGGAGTTTCCTTTACGTTCCTTTTCAGACTCTCTAAAATTGAAAAGGACCGAGTTATCTTTGTCGTTAAACTCGTTAAAATTTTAATAGCAACAAAATTGTCTATAGACGAGAACGAGTTTCACTATCGCTAAGCTCGTTAAAACATAGCAATGGGTTTGCCCGAAGGGAAAATTATAGAACAAGCATATGTTATCCTCCTCAAGCTTGATAAAAATAAAGAGGTAATGGTCAGCAATGACTGGGGAAAAAATTGGGAAGAAAACTTGAAGAAACTTTGTTGGTAGCAAGTCGCTCTTGAACATGACACTTTCACTCCGCATCCAAGTCGGGTTGGGTTGTTTCATTCACCGGTCACATCACCATGGTCCCATCATACCATCCACATTCGGGGTTAATGATACCAATCCATCACGTCAGTGTCGCCGATATGTTCAAGAGAAGTCATTCAGAGAATTCACCTGTGTCTCACCCACTACAATACATTTATACTCCATTCTTTCATGACTGCCACCCTGAACCTTATATCACCAGCTCGTTTTCACCTCCATTAAAATCATTTGCCCGTTCCGTGTCATTGATGTGGGATTCATTAAGGCCCTCCTGTGACGGATCACTTCTTGTCGACATCAGCTCATTATCCAGGAAGTTGATCTAGGAACACCCCATTCAGTACTTTGAAGCTTGCATGCCTCAATGGCAAGTTTCTCACTTCCGGCGACAGGTTTACATCAATGACCTTTGACCAAAAGATTTTGCATGGTGTTCGACACCAAGTCCTTTATTCACACCATGCGAATTGTACTGCAGTAACTTGAGAGTCATTATCATTATCGGTGATTCCTCTTGCGCCTGTTAACAGCTTACATCATTGGCTGGTAATCAGGCGATGTCTTTCCATGTTCGACTCCAGAACATCTCTCACATGGAAAGACTTGTACTTCAAGTGAAGATCGAACGAGATTGAAGACCTCGGATCTAGTTTCATCCATCCGGGCTGCGATATATATTTAGGGAAATAAAGACATCAAATGTACATCATTGTTGCACAGATAATCATCCAATCAAAGGGATGATGGCTCTACCAGAATCATCAGTCTACACTCAGACGATTGTCTGTCCTATGTACATGAAAATGAATTTATAAAGCTAAGCATGGGAATTCCCACCTCAGCTAGATCATGAAAATATTATGAAGATAATGTATTTTATTGTATCTTATTACAGGCCTCCTCCCAGCTTGAAAGAACTTCGGATCCTCATAATAAAGCATTTCACCCGACATCAAAATATTAACGACCTCATGCTTTAGGGGGCAACTGTTATAGACATTTTTGGGAACTACAACCCCAAGCATGAAATGTCCATAAACCAAGGGCTCCTAAGTCCCCAAAAGTGTTGTTCTAACCCTAAAGGAACAAGGTCAACTGATTACAGCTTCTCCCAGAAGTTCTCCATGAAAAACTACTCAGAACTGGTCAAAACTAGATCATTTCACTTGCTCCATGGCCAGGGTGCGATGCATCGCACCTTGTACACATGGGAAGTGCATTTCATTTCAAAAAGCCCTTCTATGGGGTGCGAGGGATGGGAAAAGACAAGTGGCGGAGACAGTTTGCGAGAAGGATGATCATGGAATCTTCTAGAAACTTCTCCTGGGACACTTGCCTCTCAGAATCGCCCAAGGATGAGTAAGAGATCAATGATATCTCCAAGTGGCATCAAGAACTATCAGAGAGAAGACACTAATCAAAAACCCAAAGCTGACTCACACCTCTGCAAATATCTATATATAGATCTCTCATCACAGAGATCCAGAGGTTAGAGGCTGGAATTTTGCATATTGTAAGGAATTGCTGTTGGTTTCTTGAGACAAACATCAAATTGTTGGGTGATCTAAGCTTTGTATGAGGTGAAGAGGGGCTTCCTTGCTGAGAGGTTGATGCTGGGTCAGAACAACTGGTTGTAACTCCTCTTGGCTTTTTCTTGTTTATCAATAAAAGCTATTCAAGTTTTCCTCCATACTCTTGTGTCATTTATGTTTGCTGCATTTGTTTGGTCAATTTACATTTGATCCTAGATTGTTTATGATTATAGATCCATGTATTTGTATAGTGCTATGCTACTGTGATCTTACATGTACTCTGTGAAGCTAGGCGTGCAAGGGAACAAGTAGTGAAAGACTATCAAGGAAGAGAGGAATCAAACCAGGAGATTAGCGCAAGATAGAGGTTGGTCTTCTTTGTTCCTCTCTATCTATACTTTATAAAGGAAAAACGAAAGTAGCTTTACTGTGTTTGTTTCTAAGGTAGCTATCACACCTTAGTGGGATAAGCAATTATCAGTAGACACTTTTCCCTGTAACACTTGGGTAGAGTAGTTTATAGTCCCTGTTACACAGTAATTTGTCACTGCCTTCACCCCAGTCCTTCTACTGTGTCATGTGTCCAAGTCAAACATGCTCATATTGAACAAATTCTCTCTGATGTTGCCAAATGACCCACTTTTCCTAAGGTATCTGCCTCATCATGACTATGGACTTAATATACGCGTTGAAGGGCGCTCATGAACAGTCTAGCCGCGCTGCCAGCGCGGAAGTACATTTGATTCCTACGATGGTCCGATTCCATGCTCCAGCAAGACGTTACTTATTATCTTTAGCAATGATCTGACTAGCTACATTGCTCACTAGTGATGTTAGTGCTAAAGCTTAGTTATGCACCTGCGATGATCCAGATTGGGCAAATTTGTTCCAACAGTCAGCCTTCTGGATGACTCCAAACTTGGTTGTTGGCATAGTTTATGTCTCCTTTCCTCCTCTGGTGTGGTTGTTCCGTCATTTGTGCTACCTTCCTTGGGGATAAGCTCACTCTTCCACCTTTCATGGAGACTCCTCCTATTTAAACTCTCACCATTTCTATGCATGCGAGTTTGGATAGTTGGATAGTTGGCTAGTTGGTAAATTCCTGGATTGGGCAGTGTTGTTAGTGTTTGTGAGTTTGCTAGATAGTTGGTGTGAGTGTGACAAGTGTGGGATTGTTAATAGTTTGTGGAAGGTTGTGAAGTGCCCTTAACATTGTGTAAAACTTATGAGTGAGAGAGAACTTTGTATGTTGGGAGATCCATCTTCAAAGAGTGAATGCTTGAAGAACATGCTGGCTGTATCCCTTTGAGAAGGCTTATGATGTCAAGACTTTGGTTGTAAGCTTGCTCTTATTTCATTATTAATACAATCAATGATGTTTTCCTATGTATTGTATGTAATTTACTTGACAGCTCATGACTTCTTGACTTTGTGAGTAAATAGATCATTATTGTTTTCCGGTTACGTGCTTTGTTGTATTTCCTTTACATTGTTTTAGGTTGATCACTTTTTTAGGAGAAGGAAGCGGAAGCTGGAGTAGCGCAACGGAACTCCATCGACCACCGGTTGAGGTAGGCCTCCAACTATGACTGTTTAAGGAAAGCTATTGTTGATCTGTCCTTGTTTGTGACTAGACCCACTCTAGGGCTAGAGGGGTTGCCTCTGTCTGCAAAGGGAACACTTTCCCGCATCACAATACCGTACCTCCTTTCAGCTGTCGAGAGCGCTAAGACTGTGCCTCGTACGACTAGTCAGGTGGCTAAGCCACCTGTGTATGGCTTCAAACAACTACCATTTATCTTTCCTAGGAAGATTTCATGATTTAACTTCACCAACTGCACCGCGCGACCATCTGTGATCTCCTTAATAACATACGGTTCCATCCAATGCATCAAAATGATAAACACTTGGTGGTAGTCCCCAAGTCTGTCAATGTATTCGAGTTCATCCTACTTTATCACCACAATCTTTCTACCAAGAGCGTCCTTCTTTATTCGTTCCTCAAGCTTCTCAGCTTTAGTTTCCACCATGGTTCTTTTCTCCCTCAACTGAGCTCTTTCATCTTTGAGTTCTTGGAGACTAAGTTCACCCTACTAAATCTCTTCATCGAGTCCCAACCGTTCTTCTTCGAGCTCTTCCAACTACATGAGCCTTACTTCTAGGGCTTCGTGGTGTGTCATACCTGTGAGTGCCGCTATGCACAGACTATGCATGATATACTTCATAGGCATTACAGCTTCTACTCCATAGACCAATCGAAAAGGCATCTGTCCTATCAGGTTCTTGCATGTTGTCCTATAAGCCCATAATAATGCAGGTATGTACAAGTTCCAATCACTTCGCTGCACATAGCATACCTTGTTGAGTGCGTTGCATACCTTGTCAAATGCTTCCACATGGATAACCTTCTACACAATTTTTCTTCCCACATACTGTCTGTCCAACATACAGAGCCATTTGCGCATTTGTCCCCCCAACACATGCTTGTTGACCATACTTCTCAACGAGGAGTTCATGTGCATCCACATAGGTGGTTTTCCATATACCTGCACCCACCTAGCTAGATGTGCGTGTGGACCATCCTACCCATTGTATTTATCTGCCATTCGCACTCTAGGCTTCCTAAATAGTGTGTGCATCATCCTCCTACATTTGCATCAATCCTTAAAGCTCCATTTGTGCGTACCCCACCACATTGTGGGCGTAGCACGTAGTACTTGGTTCAAGGCCTAGAAACGTTGTTTTTATAGCATGTCCCTTTCAAATTTGTCCAAGAAGGCATCTACCTCACTTAGCCCATCATGAGTAGGCAGATCTCTCACTTATTTTGATACGCAGTGCAGTGATCTTGTCATCATATTATAGTTAAGTGTGATTACGTCATGTAACCGCTTCTGCCATCGCTCTATCTCCTCATTAGAATCTGAAGTACAGGAGCTCTCACATTCCCATGAAATTCACCCATCCGCGGTGGGATTTTCCCAATCTTGCTCTCGTGCAGTTATCGTGTATATGTAGTCCAAGTCATTGTCACTTTCATAGTTGCGCATCGGCTCTTTATAACATGATCCTTCAGCAGGGTCTAGGGGTATACCTATGCGTAGTGACTTCTTCTCAGAAATCATCTTGTACTTCTTTAGATTAATCACCCCATTCATGTTATAGGCCCAATCATTTCCTAAGAGTGCGGGGTAGGTATTTCTATCATCAACAATCTCTATCACTTCAAAGTCTGCTAGCGCACTTGCTCCCTCAATATCCACAGTGATTCCCTCCAATCTCCCCATGGGTATTATCTTCTGTTGGTTCGCCATTCGCAACTGAATAGGAGACCACTACAGTGTAGGTCTCCCCATTTGCTCCCATTTCTACTTCGGTAGAACATTCACATCCAATCCTAAATCTAGAATTACTTGGTCCATCTCATATTCTCCAATATTCATGGTAAGTCTCATTTCTCTTCCTATCCTTGTCTTATGCTTTCCAATCTTTTGGACTATGCGCAGTTCTCCTGGCGCGGTCCCAATGCATCTGTTAATAAGTTCTTGTAATCCTTTTACATCCTTATTATCATGGAGTAACTTCATCCATGTTTCTAGGAAAGTTGTAAGCATAAATGCGTCCATCTCCGGCTCTGGTCTATCTTTGCTTCCTGAAGTGGAGGCATCAGCAAAGCTCATCTTAGCTTCCATAAATGTTTCTCAAGCATGCTCCAAATTAATCTCCACTTCTTTCGCCAGGGCTTTGCGAACCCAAGTACTATCTTCTGGCCATTTGCCTTTGTCATCTCCCATCACGATTCCACTTTAGAGAACAATGTTCACATTTTGATCTTCCTTGCGCTGCTCAAACCTCATCATCTATAGGTTTTGAGTTGGGGGAGGCAGTAGCACTCCTTTGTCGCATATCCTAGCTATCAGTGTATGAAAATCATCCATCTCATGATCAAACAAGGTGCAATATAAACATGATGGTGCATCAGATTCATACAATTATGGGCATAATGTCCTGGCCCTCCGTAATTTTAGCATATCAATTGACCGCTACCTCTTCTAGGTCCTCCTCCGCCTTGGCCTTGTCCGCACCCCTGAAATCTTGTTTACGCTACTCCTGCATTCTAGTCTAGGGGCCACGATTTGGCCTGAACTCTATAGGTGGGAGTTTTATCCATCATCAACTCATAGCTTCTACAAGTGTGCTCATCGTGTCCCGCTAACCTACACAAGTTATAGAACAATTGCTGCGAATTTTGTGTATAATTTTGTAACAAATGGAAATTGTCCATAGCGTGTTTTCCACCTATTTCACAAATTGTGCACCACAAAGTAGGAACCGCGCTAGGTCCTACTTGCACTTTTGGTCTTAATGGTATTGGTCCTCCTCTCGTGAGGTAATTTGCCAACACTGGGCAGTGGTCCTTATCATGACCCTGACCCTTACATTTTATGCACCACACCTCTTTGCGCACTTCTGGTTGAGCTGTCATGTCCTATTTTAAACTTTGCATTTCAAGGCATAAGTTCTTCAACTACACGTGGATCTGTTGAACTCCTAATTTGGGATCCTGCATTAGGGTTTCATGCAACCTCATCGCAATCTATAAGGCCTCTACCTGATTCATTAGCTTCTGTTGTGACAGTGCACTCCTCAAATGTGGCGTTAGCGATGCTACAAACCATTCGTGGTGTTGCCCATCTGTCAACTTCATATTCACTTCACGAATCGTACACTTCAACCCCTGATCCAACTCCCAAGGAGTCTGGCCTGGTAGCATTGTGATCTCTTTGACTCCAATGATTGACTATGCTTCTAACTTTGGCCAGCTAAATTATTTATTTAGCGCAATTTGGATATCTACAATTCCCGCATTCAGATTATCATTCAAGTGATTAATATACCAGTGTTGGCTTGTTAGGGCTTGATCCAGGTTCAAAGGTGATTTAGCCAAACAAATCTTGGTACTACTGGCCCTTTCGGCAACAGTCCACGAAGCGTGGACTGAGGTCTCACTCAAGGTAGTATGGGAGGGTGCTAGAAGCAGGTTTCTGCACCCTGGAGATGTATGATGGTTTCTAGTGGTCCGTGGTTCGACTCTATGTGCACGTCTCTATGCGCTCTTACCCGTACCTTGTAGCCTGAGATGCTGTCTATGCGCAGTCCTACTTTGGGCCCAAATAGTGTTATTACCCAAGTTCTTAGTAGCTCGATATTAGTTGATTAACTTAGCTTATTTGTACGCTTTCAGTTATACTTAACAATATTCTCAATTCATATAAGTGCGCGTAGTAAATAAACAGTATACTTGCAAATGAGATCAAACATGTAATAACTCAAGAACAGATACACAGAATTTAGATAAAACTTCTCTTTGTTACTCTCTTCCTTTGGTTATAGACTTTGTTCTACCCTGCGCACTCAGCTGCAAGGGTCTGCACACTCAACTGCGGACTCTATTAGGCCTCTGTGCACTCAGCTGCAGAGCCTTTTCCTACTACTACAACCCAAGACACACTTAGACTCTTCTTCTATGCTTCACTAGCTTATTCTATCCATCAGATCCTATGATGATATGCCCTCTTACAACTTAGAGCCTCACTCTATTTATACAATCCCTATGGTTCGCGGACCATGGGTAGGTTGACATTACATTCAAACTTAGGGTGGACAGCCCTATGACTCTAACATACATTTTGCGACTGAAATCCACAGAGCTTTACAATAATATCACTCAAAACTTGGGCTTTGAGCCCCAAAACATGTTGTGGGGGGATTCCATGCCCAACAGGCCCCCAACACAAACATCATGACTCATCCTCGAGTCACTTTGTTGATGCAACGATCTTGGCGTGGAGTCCCTCCAACTGATCTCAAACGGTCCTAATATCTGCAGTGCATTGAGCTGCTACCTATTGAACCTGCTGCATCCATTCTTCGGAGACCTATATGGCCAGTGTGTTGTCTTGCATTTCCGCATGCATCCCTTGAATGTGTGTGAGCTTCCCTTCAATATTTGCCATGATTGTAAAGGCTTCATAAATCCATGGTTGGACACACTCTTTGAGAACTGCCTCCTTATGGTGCACGAAATCCACCTGCTCCTTTAATGCCTTGTCTTGCTGCATCCACACAAGCTACTAAGTGAGGACTACTATCTGTGCAATTCCTCTGATGCTGTCATATTGGTGCTGGAGTTCACGTGCCTCTGTCTCTAGCTGCTGGATGTTTGGGTCCTCCTGCAAAGTTGTGAGGACCTCAAGTGCCTGTTCCAACATGTCGGTATAGTCATGCACTGCACCTCCAATTTCTTCCTTCCCTACTGCAATAGCACTGGTGTGCTATTCTTTGATTTCTGGGGGAGTGGAAGGTTGCACCTTCAATGCAGCTCAACGATCTAAAGATTTAGCTCAAGCTAAAACTTTGTCATCTCTTCTTCAGTGTCATGGACTCCACTTGCTAAACTTGGATCTGTACTTCTACTAGTAGATCTATTGCGATGGCTAACTCCAGGATGTGTCGGCAAGCATCATCTACCATGTGCACCAAATGTTGATTCTGCAACACCAACTCGTCGCGTTGCAAGTTGAGCTGTTCTATGTTAATTTTATACTCGTTGAGGACCTGGATCATGTGGCTCTCCTTGGCCCACAACTTTGCTATTATCCAATCCTATAACTGATACAACATTTCCCTGGGAAGGGCAACCAGGTTAAGGCCAAGGTCTTTCATCATGCTAAGAGACAACCGATCCATTGCATTGGAGGACATTAGCACTCGTTCTAGAAACACTATTGTGTTTTCCATCCTTGCACGCAACATTTGTTTTGCTGCTGAAGTTCCCACTGCGACGTGTGTGAACAGGGTACGTTCCTAAGGGGCCACACCTATAACCCCTACAGCTACGCCCTATGGGCCCCCAACACAGTTTGATCATCCTGCATGAATTCCTAAAGCACTTCTCCAATGACATCGTGAACTATCTCACTGATGTCATGGAGATCACCTTCGGTTAAGGTAATTGGGTCAATGGCCAACTTCGAGGCCTTGACCTTCTTTCTTGGGCCCGATCTCTCTGCGATGCGTGACTGCTTTAACTGTGTGGACACGGCCCATGGGTTCATGCTCCCTTCTGCCATTTCTGTTTTCTCTGCATCCTGCCCTGAGGACGTTGCTTGGCCCTCGTCTGCTTGTGCTATTGTTGCTTCTGCTGCCTATGCTACTACTGCTGCTTCTATGGCCTTCTTCTACTTCATGGCTTTCTATGCCGCTTCACGCCTTGCCCTTACCTCAACTGCTAATTTTTCGTTATGGCGTTTTCTAATAATTGAGTGACATGTAGGTTAGCATTGTCCTTTTTCTTCTTGGCTACCGCCTTCTCCAATTCTACTAGGTCTAGAGCGCACCATTCGGGAGGCCATGTCTCTAAGACAGTAAAAATCGTGTCGTCAGTTGCTACAAATGGTAGCTTCGTCCACTGATTTGCTGGATCCTTTTGCGCCCTAATATAGATGTTGTGCATATCAGCTTTGAAGTCTGCAAATCTCTGTAGACTATAGTGCACCGTAGGTGACAGACGTGGCCTCCTATTGATCCACATCTAGATGCTCACCTCCATGAGCACCCAGAAATTTTTTATGTCACGAATGTATTTCGCATCCTTGGTGGCCTAGAGTGAAGCGTACTTCGCATCCTCTGGTAACTCTCTGTCAATGTTGGGGAACTGTCTATCCTTTGATAGTTCTCCCGCTACCAGCAATATAGATAAGAGCAACCACACGTAGTGGAAGGTCTTACCCTGCTCCTGGGCTTCATGACAGTTTGTCAAAAATTCCTCGCAGAGGAATTCGGCCTAGTTGAACTGGACCCCCTCCACGCACTGCTCGGCCAGTGCAACCACTGGTGCCAGTACCTCATGAGCGTGGCATTTTCGCATAATTTTACCGGTCAGGAGTTGAGTTTCTATGCGCACCACCTTGTCCTTGATGCTGGAGATGGTGTAGCCCCTCTTCTTTTTCTCTAGCTTATACTTTTCCTCCATGGCTTTTGCGAGAGCCAAATCGCTACCTTTTCCTGCTATAGTCACGAGGTACTTACCCTTACAGGGGAGCTGAGAGATACGGTGAATGAGGTCTGTCGTGATGGGAATAGTCTCCTCTAGCCATAGATACCCATCATGCACCAAGTAGAGTAGCTGCCTGATGACGAATATGGTGATGGGTTCGCGGTGGAAATGTGGTATCCATAACAAGTGGAGCAACCTGGCCTTTTCCGCACTGCGCAGCCATTTTCGCGACTTTTACATTATCACCGCCCCCTCATTGTTATGCTTCATTAAGTTCCCAATCTCTAGGTGTGGGAACTTCTCGCTGTCAGCGAGGTCCCAGTATTCGAATTTCATGGTTGGCACGCGGCCTAGGTGTGTGCCCTCAAATACAATGCCATCAGGCAGGAGCGGGGTCTGGAGTGAGCTTTTGGTTTTGTCCAGGTCCTTCGGCACTTTGTTTTTCCCTTTCCACGGAGGGACATATGTTGGCAGTTTTGTTGCAGCGTGCAACGGTTGGATATCCTCCTCCATTTCTTCTTCTTATTCTGTTGCGACAATTAGGGCCTGCAAGTCTTCTTCCTCCTCGTCTACCTCTATTGTGACTACTTTCCCCTTCTCTTCCATGGATAGTTTTTTGTGCAGCGGATTCCTCAGGGACATGCATACTGGACCTGCTACTGGTTTATCCTTATTGGGCCATGGTGTTCAAGGTGATTTGGGGATTTTTGTCACCACCCCGCTGCCTTTTGGGACATCCCCCACTATTTGGGTCTGTGTGGCCTCGCCAACGGTTACCTCTTCAATTCCCAACCCATCCTTAGTGGTCATCATCGTCTCTAGACTGTATGCTATCTCTCATGAACTTAGGGGCCCAATTATCACTCAGCTCTCAACACTCTGTGCTCTGCTCAACTGCTCAATTCTTAAATGACCAAGTGTTGTTCGCTAGCCATCCCTTTGAGTTTTATAGCACCTTTCGAATTTGAATTCGACCATTCCCCCCAATTTCATGCCATTAATGCTTTCTTGGCGGTATATTTTCCCAAATCTTGCCCATAACTCGCATCTTAAATGCCCACCGCCCACTCCATTTAGCCTCAAATCAGACATCCCATCATGAATAGTGACTCCAACGATCACTTCCCAGCCAACCCACATGGTAGCGTAGCCCTCCATGCGCGGTTGCGAACCCTGTGACGTTCTGATTCTGCGCGCATCTCCAATATTGCGCAGCTCGTAGGAAAAATATTTTATAGTCTCGCACTCCCTTTCAAACTGCCTAGAGCGCTAAGACTGTTCTTCCTACAGCTAGTAACATGGTCACACCATCCGTGTGGGGCTCCATCCCATCCTCCAGCATGGTTCATAGAGAATCCTCATCTCCCACTGTGGGGATCGGCATCGCACACTCTACTACTTGCATTGCAATACCCTGGTTACTATGTTTGGTGATATGCGGTCCTAGCCATGGCAACAGACTAACCAGTTCTTGGTGATAGTCCTCCAATTTGTCAGTATGATCATATGCACCTTGCCTTGCCATCCTTGGTTTATCGATAAGAAATTCTTCCTTTATTTCATTTTCTAGCCCCTGGACCTCTGTGTCCATTAAAGCACTTTTCTCCCTTAGTCGTACCCAGTCTTTTTCAAGTTTGTGAAGCCTAAAGTTTCCTCGATGAAGTCCTTCCTGAAGTCTTATATGTTCTTCTTCATGTAGTTGTGTGATTTCTTCATTCGGGTTTGCGCGAATCATTATATCTACGGGTGATGTTACGCATGGACTTGACTTTGCATGCCTCACAGGAATTACATCCCCTGCTTCATACTTCAGCTTTGGAAGTGCTTGCACGGTCAGAGTTTAGCACATGGTCCTATAAGCCCATACAATCACTGGTACGCATAGGTCCCAGTCGATGCATCTTACATGGTGGACCCTATTCAACACTCTACACAACTTTTCAAAGGCTTCCCTGTGTATGGTTTTGAGTGTACTAGGTTGTATCATAATTCGTCATTCACGCACTTGTCCTTCCTGCTTCTGCGTGTTGTTCCTATTTTCGATCGTGAGAGTGGTGTGTGTTTGTGCAGGCTGCATACCATATGCCTATACCCATCTGGAAAGGTGGGCGCACAAGCTATTTTGTCCATCGTGCTGGGCTTTCATCCTCATCTAAGGCTCCTCAAACTGTAAGTGCATCATCTTTCTACATTCATGCCAGTCCTCAAAACTCTGTTGGTGCATACCCCACCACTTTGCGGGCATAGCGTGCAATGCCCATTTTAGAGCGTCAAAATGCTGTTATTCTAGAACTTCACTCTCAAATTTGTTCAGGAATTCATCCATCGTTGTCAACCCATCGTACATTGGTAGATCCCTTACCTTTGTTGTCATGCAACACAATGATCTTATCAGCATGTTGCAATTAAGCATGGTTACCTCGTTGTTATAGACATTTTTGTGCCTTACAGCATGAAGCATGAAATGTCCATAATCTAAGGGATCCAAAGTCCCTAAACATGTTGTTCCTACCCCTAGAGAAACAAGGTCAGCAAACCACAGCACTGAATATCAGTTCTCCACCTGAAAACACTCAAAAACAAGCTAATTCTGGATCATGTCAACTGCTCCACTGAGCATCTGCGCTGAATGTCAACTGCTCCACTGTGTACCTGTGCTGAATGTCAACTGTAAAGAAGGCTACCTGCGCTGGGCGAGTTTGGCCAAGTGGCACAGTCATTCCTCAAGGTGTCAATGCCCAGGAAGCTTCCAAAATGACACTTGGATCAGGGAATTCGACTTGTGATGAGTAAGAGGGTCTAGATCTCCAAGTGGAAGCAAGAACCTCCAAGTGGACTCAAGAACTGAAGAATAACTGAAGTGGGAGAGGACACTAGTCAGCTTCATGCCAGCCTCAAGCTGACTCATCCTTTCTCGAAAACTCCTATATATAGAGCTCTCTCATGAGGTCTAGGGAGGCGGGAATCTGGTGAATGTAAGGAAGTGCTGTTGGTTTGAGTATAGAACTATTGGGTGATTTGCTTGAAGGAGGTGAAGAGGAGATTTTTTTCTGCTGGGAGGTGATGCTGGATTGGGCCTTTTATGGTTGTATTACTTCCTGAACTTTACTTCTTCCATTAATAAAGCATTTGAGGTTCTTCTATATGCATGTGTCTCAATGGTGTATTGTTATACTTGTGTATTTGATTTATTCTAATCCTTGAATCAATTATGAATGTATGCTTCTTGTAGTTTCCCTCTCTTGCCATTTTGCAGGATCTTGGTGTAGCTGGGCCAGTGAAAGAGCAAGGAGCTGGGAGCAAGCAACAAAGAGAGAAGATTGGATCAATCATTAGCGGAAGACAACGGTTAGTGGATCCCTTTCTCCCCTCTCTTACATCTCATAAAGAAGTAATCTCGAATAGCTTTGCTTTGATTGTTGCTGAGGTACTATCACCCTTAGAGTGGGATAGGGTCATTCCGTATTGGATACTTTTCCCAACAACAAATTGGCGACTCCGCTGGGGAACGTATCTTGTTGGTTGTTTGTGTTTTTGCTATTCATTTCATAAACACTGGGAGTACCGAATCGAACTGCATTTGGATCTTTCAAATGCAAAGTAGAGGGCAGCTATTCTAGCTCAGTTTCTGGGCAAGTTTATGATTTGAAGAGCTGATCCACAAGGACTCTAAATAGCTCTTAGTGATAGCTTTTCATCCTCCTTTTCATCCCTTAGTGTGTACTTGACTGATAGCTTCTGATTTGGCCAAAAACTGTGAATTTTTTAGCAATCTGTGACCCGGAAACTGAGAAAAACGAAAGTTTATCTCTTCAGTGCAGGCACTGTGAAGGCAGTCTGCATTTCAGCGCAGTTCCCGAAGGGGCTACCTGCGCTGAATGTCAAACTGACAGTGTACCACCTGCGCTAAACCAGTTTTGCCTAGTGCTACTGGGGTTCCCTGTTGTTTATTGCCCTGTTTTCACCCTTGTTTTTGCAGCCCGTTGTCAGTCAATGTACCTATCTGAAACCAACTTTCCTTGCCACTATTCCGCCTCGGTTGTATAAAGAAACTGTATTTGTTCTTTGTGTATTTCTTATATCATTTACAGTTTCCCGTAACGAAAGTGAACTAGTCTTGCTGTGGCCTCTTAGATCTAGACCTGTGTTAAGTGTCGTTTTGATCCTAAGAGTTAGTTTGTTTACTGTTCATATCTGATTGAGCTTTTGCTTTCGTCATATGGTTTGAATTTATATATTTCTAGTGTCGAAACAAGTAAATCTTAAGGTGTCTTTTGATTTTGGACAAGCTTGTTTGCTTTCACTTGAAATTGAATTCAAAATTATACAACAGCTTTCTTTTTGTATTGCACCAACATTAAGAAAGAGAAAAGAAATACCTGCATTGTGCATGTGCATTTTGACAGCTTGCATGTTGATTTAGGAAAAAGTGCATTAGTGTGTGCTCTATGATCTGTGTGAAAAGATGATGTCTTTCTTTTCCCTCAGTAGTTAAGATTTTCAAAGTTGAAAGATTGAAAAGCTTTCTTATCATCTTAGACTGCATTTAGGAGTGTTATCATACATCTCGTGGTGATCCATAAAGGCAAACTGCTAAACAAGATCAACCTTAAAATAAATTGAATTTACATAACAATGCATTGAAACATAACGCAAACACATAGAGGTCTAAGCTAGAGACGTGTTCCGGCGTCGTTAAACGTGATATCTTAGCGTTGAGTGGTTGGGTGATTCCTCCACGGTGAAGCGATAAGTATCAATACGGACTTGTGCTCCCACGTACCGTCGCGTATATATTGGGAGACCCCTATAGGAACAAAGCCTTTATCCATAGGAAACCGTGTCGGCCGCCCTACTGATCGCAATGCAGTGAACACAGCATTCACGAAGATCGACCACTCGTACCGTAAAACGTATTCTGTGGTTTTGCGAAAAGTTTGGCACACCCTCTGCCTAGATCTCCAGAGCAGTTTCTTTTGGCCTTTTTCAAACTCTATAACTGAAAAAGTCCATCCGAGCATTTGTCACTTCGGGCTCGTTAAAACATCGAAGGAGACTAGAGTCATCTTTAGCTTTTTCTCGACTCTTAAAAAGTGAAAAAGCAAGTTGTGTCTAAAGCGTCGTTATAAAATTTATTTTAAACGGAACATAATCACCTCCTATTCCTGCGTTGATCTGTAGGTTGAGAACATGGAACGCCCCAACCAAGGAATTCCACATGATGGAAATCCTAGTCCTTTCTCCTCTTGGGGAGAAGTTGGTGCGCCCCACATGGCCACATTGTCGCTTCCAGGACTGACAATTGGCCTGCCAATTTGGCTATTCTCAACCAATGTAGTTCAGAACACCATGGTTCCTGAACAGTCGAGTCAACAGTTAGATCAGTCTAGAGCTGCTCACCAGCCTTCTACTTCCTATAACTCTTCCTCCAATCCTTCATCTTCGCAAGGTAGAGCCGGCAAAAGCCAAGCTCCCATGGAGAAGAAGGAGAAGAAGAAGAGAGAGAAGAAGGAGAAGAAGAAGAGAGAGAAGAAGAAGAAGGAGCCTAAGGCGACTGGGGGCAAGCAAAAGACATCTGACAAAAATCCACACACAGCACAGACCGGGCCTAAATCGCCATGTGTCATATGTAGAGGAGACCACTTCCATAGAGATTGTCCCTGTATTCCCCGGATACTAAGGGACTGGTCCCCTCGTTTGCACAATTCGGGAGCATCAACCTCTGATAGCCATGTTGAATGCTTACCGTCAACCAGCGAAAGTGAAGGTTCAAGACAAAGAGGGGGAGCAAGATTCCCCTGCAGACTGTGTGAAGGCGATCACGCCATCCACCGTTGTCCCTTCTTAGACGAAGTGAAGAGAGTTTTGGAAGATCGTCCGGTTTCACCGTTGAGACTTCCTCCTAGATACAAAAAACGCGTGCCAAGTCCTTCGTTGGTTGAAAATACAGCTGGCCCGCTCAAGTGGTCAGCTGAAGCGTCAGTCATTAGAAATGAACCTACTGAATCCAGACCAGACGAAAGTCTAAAGGTCGATACGGCAGTTGACCCAGTTCCGCCTTCAGAGGTTTCATCTTCAAATGACACCGTCAATGAAGATTCGTCTTCAAATGACACCCTCACTGAAGAGAATAAGGATGACACCATCCAGATTCTTTTCATCAACACCGACTCTGATGAGCATCAGGGCAATGCGCCCATTCCTTTATCGCAGGAAGGAACATCGTCAGGGTCATATCCGGCCGTGTATTCGGTCCCACCACCAAGCAACCTGGTTGTGTCCTTTGATTGGAACCAACTAGGCAGACCCCGGTTGCCAGCCAGTATACCATTCAGAATCATAGTCCAAATTTACAGAATGGTAATGGTTGGAACTATCATTGATGAAGGGGCATCTGTGAGTATCCTTTCCTCTATTGCTTGGGAAGCACTGGGTTCCCCGGCGCTTTTGCCTGAGATAAGAAATCTCTCGGGTTTTGATAAAGGAACCAGTCGACCATTAGGGATCCTCCCCAATGTGCCTGTTACATTGAAAGGGAAGACCGTTCAAATGAACGTGATGGTCGTTCAAGGACCCTTGGATTATAACCTACTCCTTGGACGAGACTATATATATTGCATGGGAGCTATAGTCTCCTCACTCTTTAGAGTAATGTGTTTTCCACAAGAAGGAAGGATGGTCAAGCTCGTGGACCAACTTTCATTTCCGAGATCACGCATCGCAAATACTCAAATACCAACCCTGAATGGTCTATTCAATCAAGAAATGTCTCCACCCCCAGTCCTCCTTCCCGATGAGTGCGAGTGATTCGGAAAGATGGGACTGGAACCCAGGGGGCATGCATCCTGGTCTGCTTCGGGCAGAGGAAACCTTGGGTATAGGGTAGAATTTCCGCGAAAGAATATGACTAGTCCGTACCCCGTCCGTGGATGGAAGAGGGGTTGTTCTAGAACAGGATTCTTTTGTCAAGGTTACTTGTTTGACAAAGGTCATTCACCATTGTCTACTTCGGTAGACAGTGCCGAAGAAATGTTTTCGTTTGATGGTGTTAACAAAACAATCTTTGGGTAACCAGAAAGAGGCAAGCCTCCCTCAATAACATTAATGTTTTGTCTTTGAGTAGTGTTCTTCTCTTGTCGCAAGTAGCTGCTCTCTTGTCGCAAGTAGCTGTTCTCTTGCGATCTTGCAAAAGAGCTGTCAAAAGTCAGGCTGACGGGAGACAAGTACCGCATAAGACCTTTTAAAAATAACGAGAAGACAAGTATCGTTAACATTAGACTAGCAAGACGACAAGTAGCTGTGAACACCCAGAGAAAAGCAGAGGTGGAGGAGAGGAGGGGCAGCCTTGAAATTGTATTTTATACCTGGGGGCATGCAAACCTTTTGGAGTGCAAGCAAAGAGCGGTTATTTATCTGTTTTTTGGATTAGTCGTTTCCTAACTTACATAAAGAAAGGATGTGGGGCAAAGGTCAAAATTTGCCAAATTAGGAGCATAGCTTCGTGAGATAAAGCTCCATAAAAAATAACTATCTCACAGGCGACATTTCTTATCTTATGACTGGTAATATTCGAGCAGTTTTACCGCGGAATTTATGCTCGTTAAAAAATAGAAAAGCGAGATCCGAGCAGTTTTAGTACATAGTTCATGCTCGTTAAAAAATAAAAATAAGGTTGAGCATTCAAGCTCATTAAAAAATGAACATACCCCGGTAAATAACCATTGTGATCGTAAATTTATTAGCCATAAAAAGCCTTGGTCGTGTTTGCACCTGCCACCTCCATTTCATTTGGCCGATCGTTCACCTCCATATGATTGTTTACCCATTTTGAGGAACAGCTGCGAAGAGTGATTTCACCTAGCCATCCTTGTGACACTGCCGTGATTGGAGAATTCCAACCTGTACCTGGAATCTGCTGCTATCCCTGTTTATCACTCGTTCCTCAAAAGACGAGTCTTCTTTGAGCTCTTTTCATCTGACTCGTAAAATATGAAAAGTTTGCCGAGTTTTGGCCTTCCAGCTTGTTAAAAGGACCGGAAGAGCTATCCCTCCCGTAGATTTTAATCTTTTTGGACCTGAGGGATTATTGCACAAAAAGGTCGAGCGCTTGTTTTATTCGGCTCGTTAAAATTATCGAAAACTCATCCCTTCTGTATTGTTTTATACTTTTTCGGACTTAAGGGATTAGATGACGAAAAAGGAATTTTGGAGTTAACTTTCTGTACCTTTTCAGACTCTCTAAAAATGAAAAGGACCGAGTTTTCCTTGTCGTTAGACTCGTTAAAATGATTAAATAGCGACAAACTTGTCTTTAGACGAGAACGAGTTTCCCTATCGCTAGGCTCGTTAAAACATAGCGATGGGCTTGCCCGAAGGGCAGGTTATAGAACAAGCATATGTTATCCTCCTCAAGCTTGACAAAAATAAAGAGGTACTGGTCAGAAATGACTGGGGAAAATTTGGGAGAACCTCAAAGCTTTAATGGTAGCAGGTCGCTCTTGAACATGACACTTTTCCTCCGTATCACATCGGGTTGGGTTGTTTCATTCACCGGTCTCATCACCATGGTCTTCGCCAAACCATCCACACTTGGGGTAATGCTACCGATCCATCGCATCAGTGTCATTATATGTTCAAGAGATGTTGTTCAGAAAGAGTCAACCGTGTCCCATCCACTGCCATACATTATCCTTCATCCACCCATGATCGCCACCCTGAATCATATGTCACAGATTGTTTTCACCTCCACTAAAATCATTAGCTCCATTCCGTGTCACTGATGTGGGATTCATTAAGGCCCTCCTTTGACGGATCGCTTCTTGTCGACTTCAGCTCATTATCCAAGAAGTTGATCTAGGAACACCCCCCTCAGTACTTTGAAGCTTGCATGCCTTAATGGCAAGTTTCTCACTTCCGGCGACAGGTATACATCAATGAACTTCGACCAGAAGATTTTGCGTGGTGTTCGACGCCAAGTCCTTTATTCACACCACGTGAATTGTACTACAGTACCTTGAGGGTCATTATCATTATCGGTGATTCCTCTCGCGCTTGTTAACGGTTTTCATCATTGACCGGTAATCAAGCGATGTCTTTCCATGTTCGACTTCAGCACAATTCTCACATGGATCGACTTGTACTTAGAGTGAAGATCGAACGAGTTTGAAGACCCCGGATCTAGTTTCATCCATCCGGGCTGCGATATATATTCAGGAAATATAAAGACATTTGACATGTACATCATTACAGCAGATGATCATCCTACTCAAAGGATGATAATTTCAGCAGAGAATTATCAGTCTACCATCAGACAATCGTCGGTTCTATGTACCAAAATGAATTTATAAAGCTGAGCATGGGAATGCCCGCCTCAGCTAGATCATGAAAGCAGAATGAAAAATAATGTATTGTATTGTATTGTATTACAGGTCACCTCTCAGCGATTGAATGAACTTCGGATCCTCCTGATAAAGCATTTCACCCGATAAACGACCTCATACTTTAGGGGGCAACTGTTATAGACATTTTTGTGCCTTACATCATGAAGCATGAAATGTCCATAATCTAAGGGATCCAAAGTCCCTAAACATGTTGTTCCTACCCCTAGAGGAACAAGGTCAGCAAACCACAGCACTGAATATCAGTTCTCCACCTGAAAACACTCAAAAACAAGCTAATTCTGGATCATGTCAACTGCTCCACTGAGCATCTGCGCTGAATGTCAACTGCTCCACTGTGTACCTGCGCTGAATGTCAACTGCAAAGAAGGCTACCTGTGCTGGGCGAGTTTGGCCAAGTGGCACAGTCATTCCTCAAGGTGTCAATTCCCAGGAAGCTTCCAAAATGACACTTGGATCAGGGAATTCGACTTGTGATGAGTAAGAGGGTCTAGATCTCCAAGTGGAAGCAAGAACCTCCAAGTGGACTCAAGAACTGAAGAATAACTGAAGTGGGAGAGGACACTAGTCAGCTTCATGCCAGCCTCAAGCTGACTCATCCTTTCTCCAAAACTCCTATATATAGAGCTCTCTCATGAGGTCTAGGGAGGCGGGAATCTGGTGAATGTAAGGAAGTGCTGTTGGTTTGAGTATAGAACTATTGGGTGATTTGCTTGAAGGAGGTGAAGAGGAGATTTATTTCTGCTGGGAGGTGAAGTTGGATTGGGCCTTTTATGGTTGTATTACTTCCTGAACTTTACTTCTTCCATTAATAAAGCATTTGAGGTTCTTCTATATGCATGTGTCTCAATGGTGTATTGTTATACTTGTGTATTTGATTTATTCTAATCCTTGAATCAATTATGAATGTATGCTTCTTGTAGTTTCCCTCTCTTGCCATTTTGCAGGATCTTGGTGTAGCTGGGCCAGTGAAAGAGCAAGGAGCTGGGAGCAAGCAGCAAAGAGAGAAGATTGGATCAATCATTAGCGGAAGACAACGGTTAGTGGATCCCTTTCTCCCCTCTCTTACATCTCATAAAGAAGTAATCTCGAATAGCTTTGCTTTGATTGTTGCTGAGGTACTATCACCCTTAGAGTGGGATAGGGTCATTCTGTATTGGATACTTTTCCCAACAACACTCGTGTAACCGATTCTGCCATCGTTCTATTTCTTCTTCCAAATCCGAAGTGTAGGAGCTTTCACGCTCCCATGAAATTCTGTCATCTACTGTTGGATTCACCCAATCCTACTCTCAAGTGTTTATCTTGTAGATATAGTCAAGATCGTCATCACTATCATTGTCATGCACAGGTTCTGTGTAGTGTGCTGCTTCCACAGGGTCTAAAGGAACCACTACGCATAGTGAATTTTTCTCAAAAATAATTTTGCACTTCTTTAGATTTATCACTCCGTTCATATCAGTGGCCCATTCTATTCATAGTAGTGTGGGATAAGGATTGTTGTGATCGAAAATCTTTATCACTTCAAATTTTGTAAACACGCTCGCACCTTCAATGTCTACTATTATCCCCTGTAATCTTCCCATTGGTAGGATCTTATGTTGTTCCCCATTTGCAATTGAATAGGGGACCATTGCAATGCAGGCCTACCCATACATTCCCATGTCTGTTTTGGTAGTACATTCGTGTTCGATCCTAGATCCAAAATTACTTGATCCATTTCATACTCCCCGATTTGCACAGTCAATCTCATTTCCCTTCCTGTTCATGATGTATTTTTCCTGAGCTTCTAGACTATATGTGGTTCTCCTGACCCAGCGCACCTAGTGATAAGTTCCTGCAGTCTTTTCACAGCCTTGCTGTCCTACAATAGCTTCATACATGTCCCCAGAAAGGAAGTTATCATTGAAGGATCCATATACGGCTCTAGTTGATCCTTACTACCTGAAGTGGAGGCCTCCGTCAAGCTCTTCTTAACTTCCATGAATGTCTCCTTCACGCACTCCAAATCAAATTCAAGTTCCTTTGTAGGAGCCTTGCGAACCCACGCACTTTCTTCAGGCTGCTTACCTTTGTCATCTCCTGTCATGATACCACTTCGAAGCACAATGTTTACATTTAGGTCCTCTTTGCAGTGCTCAGTTCTCATAATTTGTAGGTTCTGAGTCGGGGGAGGCTGGAGTACTCTTTTATTGCGCAACCTCGCTATCAGTGTAGGGCAGTCCTCCATCTCATGATCAAATTGGGTACAATATAAACATGATGCTCTCATTGGTTTTGTACAATTGTAGGCATAATGCCCTGGCCCTCCTATGATGTAGACATGTTACCTCTGCGGATAGAGACAACCCCTCTAACCCTAGAGTGGGTCTAGTCATAGCAAGACAAACTCAATAGCTAATTCCTTAAATAGTTATCATTAAAGAGGCCTACCTTATACCGGTGTTTGATAAAGTCTTCTTCACGTCGATTCAACTATCACTTTCTTCTCCTTAATGAATGAATCACCTGAAACAACATATGAAAATGACAAAACATGTAATAGAGTACAATAATGAACTATCTAGTTATAGAGTCAAGGAACCATAAGCTATCAACATATATTTCATACATGATATAGGAAATAACTATTGATTGTATTAATATAAACAACAGTAAATATTACAACCACGCCTTGACGTTGCAAGCTTCCTTGAAGGGTCTGATCAGTATGTCTCCATAAGCGTTCACTTTCAAAGGTCTCCCAGAAAGACTGATGACTCTCTCTCACCCAAAAGAAAAAGTATGAAACTAAGGCAATCAAAACAAGGCTTCCTTCTTAAAAAACCATTTCACACTATCAATCCACAACATGAAAGGCTATTCTCAAACCTCACAAGTTATTGCTAGGCTATCAGCAATCCAAACTATAAGCTATCAATCTAACAGACCAAGAACTAGCTAACTAGCTGATCATAGCTGTGGAGGATGATTTTATAAGAGGAGGAGCCTCCAAAAATGAGGGGAGAGGAAGCTTATCTTCATGGGAGGTTACTCAAAAGGCAGAACCACCATCTCAAATGAGGAGAGGCAAACTTCTTTGACCCAAAAACCAACTCCTGAACCACCCAGAAGTATTATGTTTGAACTAATTCACCATATCTGGGTCATCGCGGGTCAAACACTGAGACTCAGAGATGACATCGTGAGGTGTTAGTTCATTCTGGGCTATCATCGCATGGAGGATATTGATGACCTGCGATGATTTTGAAACATGGGTAAAAAGGGGTCAAATTTAGGATTAATGAGCTTAGGCAATCTTCTTGAGTAATATGGAAGATTTGGACACATATTTTGGTATATTACAAAGAGTAGATGTCATTCAGGGACCGACTCTATCTAGGATCAGGGGATGCAGGGTCGGTGACAAAATACTGTGTAACAGATGCCCCCTTAAGCATGAAGGATGAGAGAGTGGGAGAGGTGAAATGCTTTACAAAACCATAAATGAACTGGAACACCATCGCAGAGAACCTACAGATGCAATTACAACTGATATCTCTAATTGTGAAAGAAGTATATGTAGTCAAGGTATGGGCACAGCCATCCAAAAGATAAATAGAACTGGTCTATGGTATGGACGCAACCATCCAATCAAAAATACCATATGAAAACACAAGTATGGTCGTAGCCATCCAATCAAAAGAGTCATGTATAAATAATCCACGCAACCTGGACTTGTGTAATCTGAGCCCAGGGTCTTGAATCCCGACCTTTCCATCATGCAAATTCTAATATGTGAATAAATGTGTTGAAGTCGAGCATACTAGAAAATCACTTGATTACTGGCCAATGATGTGAACCATTAACAAGAACGAGAGAGACCACCAGTAATGTCAATGGTTCTCAAGGTACTGCTAGTACAATCCACAAAGTGTGAAGAATGATTTGGAGTCGAACACTTGTGAAATCACCCAATCAAAGACCAATGATGCAAGCCTATCATCAAATGCAAAGAACTTGCCATTGAAGCATGCAAGCTCCAAGGTACCTGAAAGGAGTCTCCAAATCAACTTCTTGGATAATAAGTTGATGTTGATAGGAAGCAATCCATCGCAGGAGGGCCATAATATTTCCCGCATCAACGATGCAAGACAAAGGAACAAGATGAAGATGGATGAAACAAAGAATCAGAGGAGGATGTAAGGGTGAAAACTACAGAAGGATTAAGCTCTTGAACATATCGGCGACACGACTCTGGAATGCGGCAATATTTTGGTAGCAAGGGATTGAAAGTCATATGGAGACAACAGGGATCGAATGGAATGAGGAAAAATGAAGAACCCAAATCTTGGAAGGCCAATGATGAAGTGAGGATATCCCAAACCCGGCGAGAAGCAAAAAAGTGTCGATGTTCAAGAGCAACAAATTGTCATAGGTAATCAATAGAATATTTCCAAATTTTCCCCCACCATTGCTGGCGAGTACCCCGATTATTTTTGAAACACAAGCTTGAAGGGGATAACATATGCTTGTAATATAAGTTTGTCCTTCGGACAAATACAACCCAGTGAAATTTTAACGAGCCCTAGGGAGGAGAAGCTCGGGTCTCATCATGGTGACGAGTCCAATGTCGTCAAGGTTTAATGAGTCTGACATAGGTAAAACTCGGAGTCTTTTTCATATTTAGAGAGTTTGAAAAAGACATGGAAAAGAAAACTACAAATGTAACTTTTCATAAATTTGTGTCTCTCGAGCCCGAAAAGGTAGAAAATGATAATTGAGAGAACCACTTGACCATTTCAATCAAGGAGTACTTTTCATAAATAGTGCCTCCAGTCCGAAAAAGTAAAAAACTTATTGGATACATGATGTTTTGAAACCATTAACGAGCTCAAAAAAACAAGGGCTCAACAATCTTTCCATGTTTCAAGAGTCAGAAAAGAGCTTGAAGTTGAATCAGAAAGGACTTTTTATGACACCTTAGGATAGGGTTGCATGGTGGTGGAATTAGTTTGCACAAAAAAAATGAAACAAAACCTAGTTATAAACTTTACATTAAATCTTTAACATTTGGTGGCTTGTTGAACGGGCGGAGGAGGGTGGTCATTACATGTGACCAACCACAGGCTGCCACCTCCACTCTTACCCCCGACGGTCTCGCCTGACGATGCTCTAGTGGTTTCGGCTTGTGGTTATGGTGTGTTCACATAACACAACCTCCAACGCAGTTACAGTTTAGGCTTTGTTCTGAACAGTTAACTCCCAGTGCTAACCACTAACCATTCACATGGCATGCGGTCTCCTCCATAGTTAAGACTGTGGTTAGGAACTTTGGTAAACTCTAGCGGTTCCCACAATGTTGTTCACATGCTACCACCACCCGCGGTCTTCTCCCGCATGGTTAAGACTGTGATATTGTTTTTTCAATGTTTTAATGTTTTTGCAATAGGCCGAGGGTTTAGAACTTAGGGTTTAACACATAGGTTTAGGTTTTAATGTGTTAATATATTTTGTAATGTGTTGTAGTATGGTCCGAGACTTAGGTTTTTAGGGTTTTAATAATGTTTTATGTCATAGGTTTAGCACTAGGGTTTGACACCATAGCTTAGTGTTAGGACTTAGACTTAGGCTTAGGGCCATTACAAACATCTTTGTCACAATATGACATTTAGTCATTAACACCATGACGAAAACCCATATCGAACCCTTACAATGGACGAAAAACCCATGTTGATGATCAACCCTAGTGAAACTGTCGAGGAACACTTGTCGATAACTAGATACAAAGCCATTACCAAGAAAACTATTAACATCACCTAAATAACCTGAACCATAATCAACATTGTCAAAACTGAACGACACTATAATGAATTGCTCATCTTTGTCACAATATGACATTTAGTCATTAACACCATGACAACAAGCCATATCGAACCCCTACAATGGACGAAACACCCATATTGATGATCAACCCCAGGGGAACTATCCAGGAACACTTGTCGATAACCAGATACAAATCCATTACCAAGAAAACCATTAACATCACCTGAACAACCTAAACCATCATCAACATTGTCAAAACAGAACGACACTAGAATGAATTGCTGATGATGAAATTGTACACTGACCATGAACCTGTGCAACTGATCTGATGAGATCCTCCTGGATCAGGGCAGGAGTCATTTTTATCAGTATAGGATGATTTTTATTTAATTAAAGTAGTAGTACATCATAGTTATAATACACTTTTCACCATTTCATCTAGTGTTTTCCTATTCTATGTTTTTCTTTTTCTTCATATTTTTCCTATAACCTTTAGCATTCTTTTTGTATTGACATCATTGTGCCCCCTAGGAATTTTTCACGGAGACTTTTTGGTCTTCATCCTTAGTTTATATTAGGAAATCCATAAATAGGTACTAGTTGAGTCAAGGTCCCTCTCCCTAGTCTACCATTCGACTCTATTATTTCTGATTCATCTAGTTCTTCCTCAAATTCTAAGTCATCTCAACCATGAGCCACTAATATGTTTGTTTTCAACACTAGTAATAATATCGGCCCCAACATCCCCACCAATAGTAGAGGAAATATTGGTTGTAATGCTAGTAATACTCAAGGTCCCCCTACTAGAGGTAACATTGGAACCTCTCAAGGAATTACTCTTAATCAACCATTGCATCCCTATATATCCTATTTGAGTGTCCCTAATTTGAACCAACTCATTAATGACCATTGATGAGCCCCATAAATGGGTAATTATATGGGCTCATTTGGCCTCCTAACTTAGCTTAATCCACCATTCGCATTACTTTATTGCATTTTTTTTATTATATTTATGCTAATAGAGTGAGTTGCGTTAGTCATTATGCCATGAAGTCTAATGTGTGCTTTATGCAGATTTTTGGTCAATTTTGAGACAAAGTCAAAGGTTTAATGAGCATTTGGCAACCAATATTTGAGGAAAACAAGGGAGAGGATTTGTAGGGGGTGTCCCCTAATTTATGAATCCCTACTTCGAATATTCCTTCAGAATGCTTGGAGCACAAGCATCCACATCAATGCATCAAAGGGGCAGCCGAGTAAGTGAAGAATAACTGCAGTCTATCTCAAGTCTTGGGAGCCAAACCTCCTTGAAAGGAGAGTTGTTGGGGGCTCCAATTGTATAAATAGAGAGGCTTAGGACATCATTAGGTTGTTGGATTTTAGTCAATTTTTTGTACTTTTGTTGCAGCTCTTGCTCAGCTCATTTCTAGATTACTTTTTTGAACAGTTTTATGTAATGTGACTATTATTTTAATAATGAAGATGAAACCTTTTCAGAGCCAACACTGAGTTCTTCCAGGGGGTTGAAGCTCTTGGGTCAGGGCCCAACCCAAGCTGCCCAACACCTTTTGTTTTGTATTTATATGTCTTATTGCAGTTCATGAATTAGTTGATGTTAGATAGATTTCTTCCTTAGTAAAATAGGTTGCTTTTTGGTGATTTACATAGTTGTTTCAATTTAAGTTTGCTGAAGTAGGTTAAATAGTGATAGGAGAAAGACGAAAAAAGTCCATCAATAGAGCTTTGACCTCCTTTCCTCCCTTTGGGACCATGAGCTGAGGTCAAGACACTCTGGCTGCCACAAAAACACAATTTTTCTTCCTCCATGCAATTTCTAGTGTTATAGTTTGATTTAGAGGTTAATGGTTTGCTTCAGATCCATTTTTCCATACTCATTTCTATTTCTATAATAAATCTCTTTCCATTCTTTCCTTTTCATATAACACTGTTCAACGTTTTATTTTCCTAGATCAGGATTTAGGTTAACATGAGATATAGTTCTATTTGTTGGTACAGCTAGTCCTTGTCTTGCTTAGTTTCAGGGTTTGATTTGCATCTATCTTGCAGTACCTCTCTGCTCATAATAAGTCAATAAAGCAGCCATCACCATCTCTTTTGCTACATGTTTCATAGGTCATTCACAACCCTTCACAAATCTGCCCTAATTTTCTGTGTTCTTCTCACAAACTTTCCTCTCGACTCTTGAACAAATCCAACCATTATTTTCTTGCCTAATCCCTTGATGAACCTTAGACACCTTAACACATCCCTCTAGTCTTCAACTATCCTTTCCCACCATTTTTCCACCTTTGAAACCTCTAAAACAGCCCTCGACATCTTCCTAAAGATCCTCCTGTAGATCCCCTGCAGCCTCCTGTAGAATTTCCTGTAAGTGACTTTTTGAAGTCTGATTGCAAGGAAAGCTTCTAGAAGGTTGCCAGAGGCCTCCTAGGACCCCTCCACACCTTTCTACACCTCTGAAAATCTAAAGGTCGCCCTCCATCATCACCTCAATGCTACCACATCCACAAATAAAAAGTTACATGCATGACTGCAGCTAGCAGACCGCTCCACTGTGACCCCTGAAGGGATTGTGGAGGATGTGATGGTCTCCATTGATTCTTTGGAGTACCCTGTTGATTTCTTGGTTCTCCGGCCAAAATAAAAGCTCACTAGTTATCCTCTCATCCTGGGAAGACCCTGGTTGGCCACTGTCTATGCTTACATCAGTTGTCGAGCTGGAAACATGACAATCAAGAACAGGCATATGTCCAAGCAGCTAATCCTATGCCCTCATACCCAACCTTTGCTAGAATATGATCTACCTCTCTAGTTGGAGGAGGAGGATGAGGATGAAGTCTATTCTGCACCACTATGTGCAGTAGAAACTACCATGGGGGGTAATCGCAGGATGAGGATGATATCATTGAAAATTTAATTCAGAATCACCCCCCAATATTTTTCCATTAGAAGATCTAGTGAAAGAAACCCAAGACAATCCCTTAGCTGATTTTTGTGTGGCCGACTCGACCTCTCTCTGTGTTAAGAATATAGAGTTCAGGCCAAAACCTTGAAAATCAACTCATCCCTATCCACCTCCCAGGAGAAGGAACTATGTAGCTTATTGATAAAACATTTAGATGCCTCCGCCTGGAGCTATAAGGAGATGAAGGGAGTGCACCCTTCAGTTTGTACTCATCACATTTACATTAAGGAAGATTGCAAACCAGTCAAGCGGCCTCAAAGGAGGATGAATTCAGCCCTTAAAGAAATTTTCAAGGAAGGATTGCAAAAGTTACTGGATGCAGGATTCATCTACCCCATCTCTGATAGTGAATGGGTCTCTCCTTTGGTGCTAGTACCAAAGAAAAATGGTAAGTGGAGGATATGTGTCGATTATCGGGAACTAAACAAGGCCACCAAAAAGCACCATTTTCCTTTGCCTTTCATAGATCAAGTGTTAGATGGTCTGGTGGGGAAAAAGTTTTTCTCCTTCCTAGATGGGTTCAATGGGTACAATCAGATCCAAATCAGCCCAGAAGACCAAGATAAGACCACTTTCACTTGTCCTTGGGGTACCTTTGTATATCGGGTCCTTCATTTTGGTTTGTGTAATGCTCCCACCACTTTCTAGAGAGCAGTATTAAGTATATTTTCTGAACTGGTTCATCATGCAGTGGAAATATATATGGATGATTTTACTCTTTATGGTTCTAACTTCCAGGAAGCTTTGTCTAACCTGGGAGAAGTTTTGGAAAAGTGTATTGAAATGAACTTGTCCCTCAGTCTGGAAAAATGTGAATTCTTGATGACTGAAGGGACCATGCTAGGTCATGCAATATCTCAACAAGGATTGCAGGTGGACCCCAAAAAAATTGCCATCATCTGAAGGGTCCCCCCTCCTCAAAAGGTGAGATATGTCCGAAGTTTCCTAGGTTTAGCAGGATATTTCAGAAGATTCATTAAAGATTTTAGTAAGTTAGCCTCTCCATTGTTTGGTATTTTGGGAAAAGACGTCGAGTTCATATGGACTGACAACTGTCAAGAAGCCCTAGATACCTTGAAAAGTAAACTTGTGACTACCCCAAGTTTGAGAGGCCAAAACTAGGCCCTACCTTTCCATATTCACACAAATGCCTCGAACAAAGAAATAGAAGCAGCCTTAGGGAAAGTTGATGAAATGTTACCTTATGCCATATACTTTATAAGTAAAACTTTGTCAAAGGCAGAGTTAAACTACATGGTAACTAAAAAGGAACTCGTAGTTGTAGTGCATTCCTTAAATAAGTTCAGACATTACATCATAGGCTATCAAACCTTTGTACACACTGATCATGATACAATTAGGTATTTAATGAATAAACTAGATGTAAATGCTTGCATTATTAGATGGTTACTTTTATTGCAGCAGTTTGATTTAACCATTGTTGATAAGCCTGGTAAGGAAAATGTTGTTGCTGACTTTTTGTCTAGAGTAAATTTGCCTGTAGGTGAGGAAGGAATGGTGGATGATCAAATGCTAGACGAGCACCTATTTTCTATCTCAGTACTCTCTCTCCATGGTTTGTTGATATAGAAAATTACTTGGTTTCAGCAAAGTTCCCAGCACGCCTGTCCTCCAAAGAAAAGAGAAATATCGTGAGGAAAGTGCCCCTTTCACCTCGATTGGGGGCAATCTCTTCAAACTTGGCCCAGATCAGATCTTGAGAAGATGTGTCGGGGAGGAGGAAGTTTTTGACATTCTCCTGACCTATCATGACAAGCCTTGTGGAGGCAATTTTGCAGCAAAGAGGAATGCCTGCGAAATTTTACAAGTAGGTTACTATTGGCCCACTCTTCGTCAAGATGTGAAGAGATATACCAGCCAATGTGATCGGTGCCAAAGGATGGGGAAACCTACTCCAAAGGATGAGATGCCCATGCAGCCTCAAGTGACTTTTGAGCCATTTGAGAAGTGGGGCATGGACTTTTTGGGTCCTATCAACCCTCCTTCAAAACAAAAACAATACATCATTGCATGCACCGATTATCTAACAAAATGAGCAGAGACAAAGGCAATCAAGGTAGCAATAAAATAAAAAGTAGCTGAGTTTTTAAGAGAGAACAAATTCTATAAGTTCAGGTATCCAAGAGAACTGGTTACAGATCAAGGCAATCAGTTCACTTCCAATTTGATTGAAAACCTGCTCACACATCATAAAATCAAGCACAAGACTTCCACCCCTTACCATCCACAAGCAAATGGGTAGGTGGAAGTCACTAACAGAGCTTTGGAAGGAATTTTGACCAAGGTAGTGAGCAGTTGTAGAAAAGATTGGGCAGATAGACAGGTTGAGGCCACCTGGGCCTACAACACCACATGGAAGACCACCACTAGGTTCACACCCTATGAACTGATCTATGGGAAGAAGGCTTTGATATTAATAGAATTTGAATACAATACACTAAGGATGGCAGCTCAGCTGGACCTAGACCTTAGCCATGCATAAAGGGAAAGGTTACTTCAACTCAATGGATTGGATGAACAAATATTGCAGGCCCTTCTTCACACAGAGGTAGTCCCGCTTCAGAGGAAGATATGGCATGAAAAAAATATCAAGGAGAAGCAATTCCAAGAAGGTGATTGGGGGCTGCTCTATGACTAAAGGTATAAATATTTCAAGGGCAAGCTAAGGACAAGATGGTTGGGACCCTACACTGTAGAAAAATGCAATGATAATGGTTCAGTTCTGATTAGAACCATTGATGAGGAAGCCATCCCCATGCTTGTCAATGGGCATAGGTTGAAAATTTACAAGAAGCCCCTCTCCAAGCAAGAGTTCATTGAAGATCTGAATAAGACAGTGTTGGTAGTGGAGCAAGTCTCAGCCTCCACTCCACCCACTCACGAAAATAATAATAATAATAATAAGGACTCAAGTGAAAACCTATATGAAGCGCTTGAGTCCCATCATTGGGTTGAAAATCTCTTTTGAGGCGGCCCAGAGATGACAAAGACAAAAAAGAGAGAGAATAAGATCCCTGGGTGAAACCCTCCCTTGGAGGTGCCCAGGGCAGGCAAGTAGGGTGAAAACCTCCTAGAGGCACCCTAGTTGTCTTTTAAAAAAAAGAAAAGAAAAAAAACCAGAGAAAAAGGAAGAGAAAATTGACTTTTAAAATGCATTGCAGGTTACATATGGACCACAGGAAGCAAGGGGACATGCCACAAAGCCTATTACACATCCTCTATACTCTTCTCCATCATTTCTGACTTTTTTATCACCTCCCTATGTTTTTTTTTTTCTGAAGACTATGCATCATACAGAAGGCCCTATGTGTTCTACAGGAGCCTCCTGTAGAAATCACAAAGAGCTCGAAATGGAGTTTAACAATAGTTTGAGGAGCTGGGGACTGTCCTGGAGAGCATGTAGGCCATCCTACAACTATCCACCATCCTAACCATCCATCCCACACCTACACCACCTCATTTCCATTGATTTCTTTCCTTCCTGTAGAAAAAACACAGAAACCAGTTTTTAAAAAAATAAGGAAATAAAAAGAAAAACACCTCCACAACTCACCTGTAGCTTACCAAATACCTCTCCATTTCCATCAGTATCTTTAGTAGCATCCTCACAGCTCCTAGCACAAGAATCAGCTAAAAATTTTAGAGGGAGAAGCAGCTACAGGAGCTCCTGTAGGATTTCCTGTAGCAGTTGATCCCCTTAAAATCAAGCTCCAGCAGCAAAATAGGTGCAGCCACAGGAATGTAGAGGATGTCCGAAGCAAGATTCAGCTAAAGGGAACCTATACAAGATAAACGAGCACATATCAAGAAGCAAAAAGCATATAGCATAAGGGATACATGCATGCAACACTGGAATCCGAGCATGCAATAGCAACAGAACCTAGCAGCACCGCAACACGAGCATTCGGCCTACAGATAAGTGTCTAACCCTCTCCTCTATTGCATTTTTATAATTCAAAAACCACATGAACAAATGAAATGGTTAGGATTAAACCAGAAAGGTGGCCAGTTAACTGGTCACCCTCATCCAGTTCAACTGCGCTCATCCGGAGATCCCACACACATCTGCCTAGTCAACTCACATAAAAATCCAAAAAGACAGGTAGTTGCAGGTGTATAAACTCCGATGAAAATGATGGGAAGTGATTGTGGGTAGAAGTCATGAGGACTCATGATGACACAATAGTGGGGACCAACGGTCCGAATAATGGCAATGTACCCTTTTTTCCACCTCACATCATCGCCAAAAATATCTCGAGTAAACATAAGTGCTCCTCCTCGAACTTATTCACCACCTTTGTTTTCATTTTATCATCGTCCCTGTGTCTGCAGCAAGCTCCATACCACATCCATAGCCTCGAAACCACCTTTATCTGTCATTTTCAACCCTTCTCCTCTTATCAGCATTCTACAAGAGCATTATCGGGTTCTATAGGAGTAGTGACAGGTTCTACAGGAGAACCTACAACCATTTCTACAGTAGGGCGAGTAAGCAGTTTCACTAAAGAGAACACGGGGTTTTCACTTAAATTCGGACTTGAAGAGGTAGGCTCGGTACAAACCCACCTTGGATATTCATATATACAAGGAGTGATGCAATTTTAAGGAAGAATTAAGCCTGAGAAAGAAGAGGAATTGCATTAAAAAATTCTGCCTGTTTCTTAAAAAAAACACAGTTTTTTATCTGTTTCCTGTTTTTGCAAAAAATTGTTGTCTCCTTCTCCACCTGAGGTATTACAAAAGATTATAAACATAATGACAGGGGGATTCATGAGGAAGGAACCCCTAAATTTAGTCATACTCCATGAACATCCCGAGGTAGTAGCCATTTTTACCAGAGCCAATTGGATGCCATTTTTCAAAAAAATTCGAGGGTATGATGAAGAAGTGACTCAAGAGTTTGCCCTTTCCTTGGTACCTCACTCAAAGACCCATGCCGCTATTACTTTCAGAGGTATCACCATGGAAATGACCCCAAATTTTATAAGTAGGGTTACCAGTCTTCCACTTGGACTACCCTGGAGCAAAGAAGAAAAGCCATTGGATAAAGTTGCGAAGAAAACCTTCTTCCAACCAAATGAGCATCATGTAGAGGACAAAAATGGAATCAGAAGAACAATCATACCTTACCCTTGGGATGAGGTTAGTTATCAAATTATCAAGTACATTTCTTGTGAAGGGAGGTATAGCATAGTTTATGGTTACCATTTCAGACTCCTGCATGAGCTGAGATATGGCATGGATACTCCCACACCCCAAAAACTCAATATTCCCTATTTTCTCCTATAGTCCCTTATAAATTCCAACATTAAATTGAAGGCAGGAGGTCTAGATCAGTTGGCTCACCATGGACTAATTAAACTACTAGTGGAAGAAGCCCTCCACACCTTCACAATCCCCATAGCTTGGGAGATCTTCAGAAATATGACAAGAGAAGATGATATAAAAGCCCTCACATATGACCTTAGTCCTTTTGAAAGTGAGGGGGAAGAACAAAAAGGGGAAGATGAGGAGGAAACCAAAACATAGAAGAAAAAGGCAAAGGCAAAAGACCAAAACAGATGAGGAAAAGACCAAAACAAGGAAGGAAGAGACTAAAACAGAGGAGAAAAAGACCAAAGCAGAGAAGAAGGAACCTAGGACAAAAGAGAAAAAGACTAAAATAGAAAAGAAAAAGACTAAACCAGAGAAGAAAAAGACTAAAGTACAGAAGGCAGAAACTAAACAAGATGAGAAGGAAACCAAAATAGAGCTAGAGGAAACAAAGCTAGTAGAGGCAGAAAAGACAAAAGAAGAGGAAAAAGGGGCAAAGAAGATAGAAGTGTCTCCTAAGATACTATAAAGGGAAGCAGTAGCTATTCTTGCTACCCTTAACACCCCAGTTAAACCCAAACAAAATAGGAAAAGGCAACCATCAATGTATTTCAGGGCTCGAAAAAGCACAAGAATAAAAACAGGGAAGCCACAGCCATCCTCAAAAGAGCCAATCATCATTGAAGATTCCCCTACTATTAAAAGGGAAGAATCTCCATCCAAAACCTCCATTACTTATAAAGGAGGAAGTCCTAGATCTTCCACTTGGAAGGAAAGAATAAACTATAGGACTCAAAAACAGTCCTACAGGAGGCACAGACTGCTCTACAAGAGACCCTAACAAAGCTACAGGAGATTGAGAAACTTGAGAAAAGGGTAGAAGAGCAGACCAAGTGTTGTTGGGAAAAGTATCCAATACGGAATGACCCTATCCCACTCTAAGGGTGATAGTACCTCAGCAACAACCGAATGCAAAGTTATTCAAGATTACTTCTTTATGAGATGTAAGAGAGGGGAGAAAGAGGGGAGAAAGAGATCCACTAACCGTTATCTTCCGCTAATGATTGATCCAATCTTCTCTCTTTGCTGCTTGCTCCCAGCTCCTTGCTCTTTCACTGGCCCAGCTACACCAAGATCCTGTAAAATCACAAGAGAGGGAAACTACAAGAAGCATACATTCATAATTGATTCAAGGATTAGAATAAATCAAATATACAAGTATCAAAACACCATTGAGACACATGCATATAGAAGAACCTCAAATGCTTTATTAATGGAAGAAGTAAAGTTCTGAGAGTGTTACAACCATAAGAGGCCCAATCCAGCAACACCTCCCAGGAAAACGAAATCTCCTCTTCACCTCCTTCAAGCAAATCACCCAATAGTTCTATACTCAAACCAACAGCACTTCCTTACATTCACAAGATTCCAGCCTCCCTAGACCTCATGAGAGAGCTCTATATATAGGAGTTTTGGAGAAAGGATGAGTCAGCTTGAGGCTGGCATGAAGTTGACTAGTGTCCTCTCCCACTTTAGTTATTCTTCAGTTCCTGAGTCCACTTGGAGGTTCTTGCTTCCACTTGGAGATCTAGACCCTCTTACTCATCACTAGGCGAATTCCTTGATCCAAGTGTCATTTTGGAAGCTTCCTGGGCATTGACACCTTGAGGAATGACTGTGCCACTTGGCCAAACTCGCCCAACGCAGGTAGCCTTCTTTATAGATGAAATTCAACGCAGGTACACAGTGGAGCAGTTGACATTCAGTGCAGATGCTCAGTGGAGCAGTTGACATGATCCAGAATTAGCTTGTTTTTGAGTGTTTTCAGGTGGAGAACTGATATTCAGTGCTGTGGTTTGCTGACCTTGTTCCTCTAGGGGTAGGAACAACATGTTTAGGGACTTTGGATCCCTTAGATTATTGACATTTCATGCTTCATGCTGTAAGGCACAAAAATGTCTATAACAGTTGCCCCCTAAAGTATGAGGTCGTTTATCGGGTGAAATGCTTTATCAGGAGGATCCGAAGTTCATTCAATCGCTGAGAGGTGACCTGTAATAAAATACAATACAATACATTATTTTTCATTCTGCTTTCATGATCTAGCTGAGGCGGGCATTCCCATGCTCAGCTTTATAAATTCATTTTGGTACATAGAACAGACGATCGTCTGATGATAGACTGATAATTCTCTGCTGAAATTATCATCCTTTGAGTAGGATGATCATCTGCTGCAATGATGTACATGTCAAATGTCTTTATATTTCCTGAATATATATCGCAGCCCGGATGGATGAAACTAGATCCGGGGTCTTCAAACTCGTTCGATCTTCACTCTAAGTACAAGTCTATCCATGTGAGAATTGCGCTGAAGTCGAACATGGAAAGACATCGCTTGATTACCGGTCAATGATGTAAATCGTTAACAAGCGCGAGAGGAATCACCGATAATGATAATGACCCTCAAGGTACTGCAGTACAATTCACGTGGTGTGAATAAAGGACTTGGCGTCGAACACCACGCAAAATCTTCTGGTCGAAGGTCATTGATGTATACCTGTCGCCGGAAGTGAGAAACTTGCCATTGAGGCATGCAAGCTTCAAAGTACTGAGGGGGGTGTTCCTAGATCAACTTCTCGGATAATGAGCTGAAGTCGACAAGAAGCGATCCGTCAAAGGAGGGCCTTAATGAATCCCACATCAGTGACACGGAACGGAGTTAATGATTTTAGCGGAGGTGAAAACAATCTGTGAAATATGATTCAGGGTGGCGATCATGGGTGGATGAAGGATAATGTATGGTAGTGGATGGGACACGGTCGACTCTTTCTGAACAACATCTCTTGAACATATAACGACACTGATGCGATGGATCGGTAGCATTACCCCAAATGTGGATGGTTTGGCGAAGACCATGGTGATGAGACCGGTGAATGAAACAACCCAACCCGATGTGATACGGAGGAAAAGTGTCATGTTCAAGAGCGACTTGCTACCATTAAAGCTTTGAGGTTCTCCCAATTTTTCCCCAGTCATTTCTGACCAGTACCTCTTTATTTTTGTCAAGCTTGAGGAGGATAACATATGCTTGTTCTATAACCTGCCCTTCGGGCAAGCCCATCGCTATGTTTTAACGAGCCTAGCGATAGGGAAACTCGTTCTCGTCTAAAGACAAGTTTGTCGCTATTTAATCATTTTAACGAGTCAAATGACAAGGAAAACTCGGTCCTTTTCATTTTTAGAGAGTCTGAAAAGGTACAGAAAGTTAACTCCAAAATTCCTTTTTCGTCATCTAATCCCTTAAGTCCAAAAAAGTATAAAACAATACAGAAGGGATGAGTTTTCGATAACTTTAACGAGCCGAATAAAACAAGCGCTCGACCTTTTTGTGTAATAATCCCTCAGGTCCAAAAAGATTAAAATCTAGAGGAGGGATAGCTCTTCCGGTCATTTTAACGAGCTGGAAGGCCAAAACTCGGCAAACTTTTCATATTTTACGAGTCAGAAGAAAAGAGCTCAAAGAAGACTCGTATTTTGAGGAATGAGTGATAAACAGGGATAGCAGCAGATTCCAGGTACAGGTTGGAATTTTCCAATCACGGCAGTGTCACAAGGATGGCTAGGTGAAATCACTCTTCGCAGCTGTTCCTCAAAATGGGTAAACAATCATATGGAGGTGAACGATCGGCCAAATGACGGTGGAGGTGGCAGGTGCAAACACGACCAAGGCTTTTATGGCTGATAAATTTACGATCACAGAGGTTATTTACCGGTACTGGGTTCATTTTTTAAAGAGCTCGAATGCGCCAAAACACTGCTCAATCTTATGTTTATTTTTTAACGAGCATGAACTATGTGCTAAAACTGCTCGGATCTCGCTTTTCTATTTTTTAACGAGCATAAATTCCGCGGTAAAACTGCTCGAATGATAAGTTTGCATGCCCCCAGCATAATAACGCAACTCGAGGTGCATGCCCCCCAAGCTTCATTGCATTCAACTCGGTGGTTGGAATGAAGGTTTACCTTTGAGAAAGGGGATTTGTTTCATTTTTTAATGAGGTTGACGCAAGATAAGAACCGTCCTCGGAGTTTTAGATCCATTAGAAATAGAAGGTTTCATATTCCACTGTGGCCATTTCCGCCAGATTACTCGGAGGCGGTAGGGCAAAAGTACCCATTAAGGCAGGGTCTTTTAGGAGACCTACTCCGATATTTTGGAGCGAATGATTCCTTCCATGGATCATTGGAATGCTTCCCGTAACTTGTGAACTGTTGGGGAGAAATGTTTGTTGGTTGACAATTGTAATTCCTCCTTGGAAAGGAAATGCAATCTTCCTGAAGTAGGTCGACACAACTGCGGCCATGGCATATATCCAGGGCCTTCCCAGTAGGATGTTGTAATCGAGGTTTCCATCGATTACTTCAACATCAACTTCTACTGTTTTTCCCCCCAGTTCAATTTGCAAGTTACTTAAAATCCCATATGGAGCATATGATCGTCCATCAAATGCTTTTAACGTCGTTGACGATTTCAACAAGGGTGGTGAGCCTAAATTTTTCCAGCAACTCATCGACATAAGACATGTAGATGCCCCCTCATCAATAATTGTTCGTTGAACAATTTTGTTGAGGGCTTTCACTTGAATAAGGAAAGCTAGTTGAGCTGGTAACTGAGGGTCATATCCTTTATGATCAAAGGCCACAAGATTGGAATCCATTGAGTCAATCCCACATATTGCTGATAACAAAGCTTGCTCTTGGAAGGGGCAATTTTGCGGTACTTCAAGAGTCGACATAGCGGATGGCGATTGGGCCAGGTCCTCTATCCGTGTTATTTTCACACAAGGATTAGATGTCGATTTGTGTACTGCTCCCTTTTTCGACTTTATCATTAGCTCAGGAACGATGGGTGGCACAACTTCGGTTAAAGTTGTTGTCGAACTACTAGGTTGCTCATTAGCCTTGTTATTCGACAGCCGTGGATTCCCGTAATCTTTATTCCTTGTCAAAGCATCATTTTGCTGCTTCGAGACAGACAACATAAGCACTTGGGATCGGGAAGCATTTTGATTAGCAACCAGGTTTTGACCTGGGTTGGGAAACGGATCAGTCAATACTGCTGGGGTTTTTGAACTCTTAAAGAGTTTCTTAACTTCAGCTATATGTGGACAATCTTTCGTCCAATGATCCTCATCGCATATATGACACCCTGCCGGGGGTTTCCTTTTTCTCCCTTTCTTTTTCTTCTTGCCCCCTGGCTACTTCAGTTGTTTGCCCTTGTCGGTCGACATGGCATTTACTTCTGAGGCAAGAAGTTCTTCATTTGCATTTTGACTAGAAATTTTGTGTTTTCTAATCACGCCATCGCCGGTGTGAGAGTCATTGTTTGATTTAGGAGGAGGAGGAATTGAGAATTCCAGTCTAGGGGCGTCAGGTATTTTGTCGTAGAGCGTGCCGGACTGAGTATAAACCAAGTCCAGATATTGCGCACGAGCGATAACCTGCTCTTCCGTTACGACTCCCCCCTTTGCCACATCTTCCGTGATGGCAGGAAGTAATGACCTGATAAACCATTCAGCTAATAGCTGATCGGGAACGTACGTTTTTACCATCCTACGACGACGTCGCCACTCATGTATATGATCAGATATGTGGGTGGCAGTCGTCTGTTTGAAGTTGGTAAGGAGTTCTATTCCCGTTTCATACCTTATTGGTAATTGAAAATGGGTTAAAAAGGTTGTGGCTAAGGTACTGAAGTTGTCGAACGAAGCTCTAGGCAATTCAATGTACCATTTTGCCGCTGGACCCGTTAACGTCCTCTGAAAGAGGCGAAGTCGTATCGAATCATCATTCAGGGTGTTTGATGAACACCATAGATGGAATGTCATCACATGATTCGACGGATCTTCACCTGGATTTCCATTAAATTTAGGAATGTCTGACGGAAGTTTATGCGGAATCGCTGGCCACCAAGGGGCATAAGCAATTGGATCATTCGTCAGCCGGTTTAGATCTGGTAGTTCTAGAGTCGCTACAAAGGGCAACTGTTGGTTCAGGTTAGGTGAAGCATATCCAGGATAAGATGGTATCGCCTGAGCAATGGGTCTTTGTAGACCAGCATAATGCTGACAACTTTGACAAGATTTATGGGCATAACCATTATAGTATGGTTGCCCATTACTTACAAAGACTTGTTGCTCAGGTCCTTGATATGATTGCTGGAATGGAATTTGTTGAGATTGAACCAGCTCTGGTCATTGGACCATTTGTTGTTGACCAATACTGGATGATTGACCAAGATGAGGAGTCACAGTACTTGTTTGAGCCTGAGTCACTCCAGATAAGGAGGCACTAACCTGAGGTTGTGATTGAGTCATTGAGACAAGATGCTGTTATATTGCAACCTGAGAAGCTTGTGGTCGACATACAACAGGTAGAGCTTGTACTTGTGACGCATTCACTATAGCAGGTATGGTGGGAATATTCGACACAGGGTGTACTGGTTGCGTTGAATATACAACTCCTGGTTGTTGAGGCAGTATCGGTACCCAACCGCTGGCTGTAATTCCAGTTTGACCTGAACTTTGTTGTAAACTCCCATATGGTTGTTCTCTCGGAGGGAACAATGAAAGAGCATACTGCCCTCCATATGGTGGAAATCCAGTACTTAAAGGGTAAATTGGCCTTTGAAGACACATTGGATCAATTTGTTGAGTTTCAACATAAGAAATACCAGATGATAATCTGGATGAAGAAATAGGAACTAACCATGTCGTCGTCCCTGATGGGACTCTGGCTTGTTGTTGATAACTTGCCGGCTCAGATGGTATACCGGCGTACATCGGTGGAGTAGCAACAGGAGGCTCTGCTGCTGCTGTGTCGGACGACACAGTCCTAGATGTCGACGGTTGTTCAGACATATTGAGTCTATCCAAAAGATTTTCTAGCGATTCGACAAGAACTTTGTGATGAAGGTAGACTAACTTCGAAGATCAACGCAGGAATAAAGGGTGATTGTTCCGTTTAAAATAAATTGTTAACGACGCTTTAGACACAACTTGCTTTTTCAGTTTTAAAGAGTCGAGAAAAAGCTAAAGATGACTCTAGTCCCCTTCGATGTTTTAACGAGCCCGAAGTGACAAATGCTCGGATGGACTTTTTCAGTTATAGAGTTTGAAAAAGGCCAAAAGAAACTGCTCTGGAGATCTGGGCAGAGGGTGTGCCAAACCTTTCGCAAAACCACAGAATACGTTTTACGGTACGGGTCGTCGATCTTCGTGAATGCTGTGTTCACTGCATTGCGATCAGTAGCGCGGCCGACACGGCTTCCTAAGGATAAAAGATATATGCCTATAGGGGTCTCCCAATATATACGCGACGGTACGTGGGAGAACAAGTCCGTATTAGTGCCACCGACTCTTAGGAGGAATCACCCACCTTCTTTGAGATCGACAGTCACTACGTTTAACGACGCCGGAACACGTCTCTAGCTTAGACCTCTATGTGTTTGCGTTATGTTTCAATGCGTTGTTTTGTAAATTCAATTTATTTTAAGGTTGATCTTGTTTAGCAGTTTGCCTTTATGGATCACCACGAGATGTATAGTAACACTCCTAAATGCAGTCTAAGATGATAAGCAAGCTTTTCAATCTTTCAACTTTGAAAATCTTAACTACTGAGGGAAAAGAAAGACAACATCTTTTCACACAGATCATAGAGCACACACTAATGCACTTTTTCCTAAATCAACATGCAAACTGTCATAATGCACATGCACAATGTAGGTATTTCTTTTCTCTTTCTTAATGTTGGTGTAATACAAAAAGAAAGCTGTTGTATAATTTTGAATTCAATTTCAAGTGAAAGCAAACAAGCTTGTCCAAAATCAAAAGACACCTTAAGATTTACTTGTTTCGACACTAGAAATATATAAATTCAAACCATATGACAAAAGCAAAAGCTCAATCAACTATGAACAGCAAATAAACTAACTCTTGAGATCAAAATGACACTTATCACAAGTCTAGATCTAAGAGGCCACATCAAGACTAGTTCACTTTCGTTATGGGAAACTGTAAATGATATAAGAAATACACGAAGAACAAACACAGTTTCTTTATACAACTGAGGCGGAATAGTGACAAGGAAAGTTGGTTTCAGATAGGTACATTGACTGGTAACAGGCTGCAAAAACAAGGGTGAAAACAGGGCAATAAACAGGAGGGAACCCAGTAGCACTAGGCAAAACTGGTTCAGCGCAGGTAGTACACTAGCAGTTTGACCTTTAGCGCAGGTAGCCCCTTCGGGAACTGCGCTGAAATGCAGACTGCCTTCACAGTGCCTGCACTGAAGAGACAAACTTGCGTTTTTCTCAGTTTCCGGGTCACAGATTGCTCAAAATTCACAGTTTTTGGCCAAATCAGAAGCTATCAGTCAAGTACACACTAAGGGATGAAAAGCTATCACTAAGAGCTATTCAGAGTCCTTGTGGATCAGCTCTTCAAATCATAAACTTGCCCAGAAACTGAGCTAGAGTAGCTGCCCTCTACTTTGCATTTGAAAGATCCAAATGCAGTTCGATTCGGTACTCCCTGTGTTTATGAAATGAATAGCAAAAAACACAAACAACCAACAAGATACGATCCCCAGCGGAGTCGCCAATTTGTTGTTGGGAAAAGTATCCAATACGGAATGACCCTATCCCACTCTAAGGGTGATAGTACCTCAGCAAAAACCGAATGCAAAGCTATTCAAGATTACTTCTTTATGAGATGTAAGAGAGGGGAGAAAGAGGGGAGAAAGAGATCCACTAACCGTTATCTTCTGCTAATGATTGATCCAATCTTCTCTCTTTGCTGCTTGCTCCCAGCTCCTTGCTCTTTCACTGGCCCAGCTACACCAAGATCCTGCAAAATCACAAGAGAGGGAAACTACAAGAAGCATACATTCATAATTGATTCAAGGATTAGAATAAATCAAATATACAGGTATCAAAACGCCATTGAGACACATGCATATAGAAGAACCTCAAATGCTTTATTAATGGAAGAAGTAAAGTTCTGAGAGTGTTACAACCATAAGAGGCCCAATCCAGCAACACCTCCCAGCAGAAAGAAATCTCCTCTTCACCTCCTTCAAGCAAATCACCCAATAGTTCTATACTCAAACCAACAACACTTCCTTACATTCACAAGATTACAGCCTCCCTAGACCTCATGAGAGAGCTCTATATATAGGAGTTTTGGAGAAATGATGAGTCAGCTTGAGGCTGGCATGAAGCTGACTAGTGTCCTCTCCCACTTCAGTTATTCTTCAGTTCCTGAGTCCACTTGGAGGTTCTTGCTTCCACTTGGAGATCTAGACCCTCTTACTCATCACTAGGCGAATTCCTTGATCCAAGTGTCATTTTGGAAGCTTCCTGGGCATTGACACCTTGAGGAATGACTGTGCAACTTGGCCAAACTCGCCCAGCGCAGGTAGCCTTCTTTACAGATGACATTCAGCGCAGGTACACATTGGAGCAGTTGACATTCAGCGCAGATGCTCAGTGGAGCAGTTGACATGATCCAGAATTAGCTTGTTTTTGAGTGTTTTCAGGTGGAGAACTGATATTCAGTGCTGTGGTTTGCTGACCTTGTTCCTCTAGGGGTAGGAACAACATGTTTAGGGACTTTGGATCCCTTAGATTATTGACATTTCATGCTTCATGCTGTAAGGCACAAAAATGTCTATAACACCAAGGGGAAGGATGAAACAACAGAGACACCAGAACCTGACCCCCAACCTAGTTTAGGCTCTTATTACAACCTTCTTGAATGGGGAAAAATTATTCCACAGAAATTTTCAGTCCCACTTTTCTTTGAACTGGAAAAAGAAAGGGTAAGGAACCATAGATGGATGCAAATCTCCAAGTCCAAAAGGGGTGGAGGAAATTGGCCACATGGAGAACAAGCTAAGAGAAATGGGTAAGGAGTTAAGCACTATAAGACATACAGAAGCAATCAGAAGATCTCACTTGGAAGCAGAAAATGAAATGCTAAGAAAACAGCTGCAAGAAAAGGACACACAATTGGCATGCATGGCCAGCTGCTCTACGGAGGCACTACAGTGCAGGCAACCATCAAAACATATGGAGTATACCTCAAAGACCAGTGGCTACAGTTTCAGATCAAGACCTTGGCACGGAGAGGCACCATGCCTTTTCAGGATTATAAATAGTTTACAGACCTATGTGACCAAAGTTCAGCAGAAGACAAGGCAAAGGTAGTAGAGTTTTATTTGCATAACTTGGCCCTCACTAATATGAACCTATGGGACCCCAATGCTAGTCTAGGGGACTTGCAGTTGATGGCCATGGAATCATGGATGAATCATGAGGATAAAAGGGAAATAGAAATCAAAAAGTTGATGGAAAAAGAAAAAAATGAACCCTTAATGATCTGAGCTGAGCCAGAAGACCCCATGTCTCTCATTAGCACACACCAGCTACTTGCAAATGATCCTCAAAGTGCCCCTAAGTACATCACTGATCAGGCCCAGGTTATTGCACATTTTGAGGAAATATTGCTTGCAGATGATTGCATTCATGCTTGTATGAGAAGGTGGAACACACAGCCACACAGCCTACAGATCATGGAGTATCACTCCCCAAATAGGATGAAATAAGCACTGAGGAGGGTGCCACTATACAAGCACTCTATGAAAATTTTGAAGGTCAATTGGATTGGCCTTAAATTGAGTCCTCCACTGCTGCTAGGACTATTAGAGGACACAAAAGAGGAAGAAGAAAGACAATAGTGGGATGAAGTGGACAGAAAGGCTGGATTCCATGATAAGGAAAAGGATCTCACATCAGAAGCATGGGATGTCAGGGATACCATCAGGGCCATCAAAGATGAGGAGATGGACTAGTTTCTTAGAGGATGAGCAACACATTCAATAGAGGGTGATGATGAGCCCCATAAATGGGTAATTATATGGGCTCATTTGGCCTCCTAACTTAGCTTAATCCACCATTCTCATTAGTTTATTGCATGTTTTTTATTATATTTATGCTAATAGAGTGAGTTGGGTTAGTCATTATGCCATGAAGTCTAATGTGTGCTTTATGTAGAGTTTTGGTCAATTTTGAGACAGATTCAAAGGTTTAATGAGCATTTAGCAGCCAATATTCGAGGAAAACAAGGGAGAGGATTTGTAGGGGGGTTCCCCCCTAATTTATGACTCCCTACTTCAAATCTTCCTTCAGAAGGCTCGGAGCAAAAGCAACCACATCAATGCATCAAAGGGGCAGCCAAGCAAGTGAAGAATAATTGTTGTCTATCTCAAGTCTTGGGAGCCAAGCCTCCTTGATTTTAGGAGAGTTGTTGGGGGCTCTAGTTGTATAAATAGAGAGGCTTAGGGCCTCATTAGGTTATTGGATGTTATTCAAATTTTCACACTTTTGTTGCAGCTCTTGCTTAGCTCATTTCAAGCTTACTTTTGTGAACAGTTTCATGTAATGTGACTATTATTTTGATAACGAATATGAAACCTTTTCTGAGCCAACACTGAGTTATTATAGGGTGCTGAAGCTCTTGGGTTAGGGCCCAACCCAAGCTGCCCAACACCTCTTGTTTTTTATTTATATGTCTTGTTGTAGTTCATGAATTAGTTGTTGTTAGATAGATTTCTTCCTTAGTAAAATAGGTTGCTTTTTGGTGATTTACATAGTTGTTTCCATTTCAGTTTGCTGAAGTAGGTTAAATAGTGATAGGAGAAGGATACAAAAAGGCCATCAACAGAGCCTTGACCTCCTTTCCTCCCTTGGGGACCATGAGCTGAGGTCAAGACACTCTGGCTGCCACCAAAACACAGTTTTGCTTCTTCCATGCAATTTCTAGTGTTATAGTTTGATTTAGAGTTTAATGCTTTGCTTCAGATCCATTTTTCCATACTCATTTTTGTTTCTACAATAAATCTCTTTCCATGCTTTCCTTTTCATATAGCACTTTAAGCATTTTATTTTCCTAGATCAGAATTTAGGTTAACATGAGATATAGTTTTGCTTTTTGGTACAGTTAGTTCTTGTCTTTCTCAATTTCAGGGTTTGATTTGCAACTCTCTTGCAGTACATCTCTGCTCATAATAAGTCAATAAATAAGCCATCGCCATCTCTTTTTGTAGATGTTTCACAAGTCATTCACAGCCCTTCACAAATTTGCCCTAATTTTCTGTGTTCTTCTCATAAACTTTCCTCACGACTCTTGAACAAATCCAACCATCATTTTATTTCCTAATCCTCCTTGATGAACTTGAGACACCTTAACATATCCCTCTAGTCTTCAACTACCCTTTCCCACCATTTTTCCACCTTTAAAACCTCTAAAATAGTCCTTGGCATCTTCCTGTAGATCCTCTTGTAGATCCCCTGTAGCCTCCCGTAGAATTTCCTATAACTGACTTTTGAAGTCTGATTGCAAGGAAAGCCTCCAGAAGGTTTCCAGAGGTCTCCTAGGACCCCTCCACACCTTCCTACATGTTGGCTTATATGGGCCTGACCCAGGTTTGGAAGAGTTATTTAGCCAAACAAATCCTACAGCTACCGACCCTTTCAGCAACAGCCCGCAGAGCGCGGAATGAGGTCTCACTCGAGGTAGCAGGGGAGGGTGCTAGAACCAGGTTTCCACACCATAGGGATGTCTTGGTGTGGTCTAGAGGTTACACACACTGGTTCACAGCTCTGCGCTACTCGGTACTCACACAGATCCAGCTTGAGTATATCTTTCTTATTAGTGCGCTATTCTATTAGATGATGTGGTTATCAATTACCAAGGTCTTTAAGCAAACATTTAACCAACACAATTGATTCACGTATTAAAATAAACCCAGATTTATACTCATTCCAACCATAATTAGATAAGATTAAATAGATATTATGACAGTTCAGAAGAAACACAGAATTCTAGAAGAAACTTATCTTTATTTCGACTTTTTCCTTAATACATCCGGATCCGCCCTGCGCACTCATCTGCAGGGGTCCACGCACACAGTTTTGGACTTTCCAAGCCTCTGCAAACATAGCTACAGAGCCTCTACCTACTACCCCAATCCCTCGACTCGTACTTACAGATGCTTTCCAAATATCTTTTTCAAGAACCCATTACATTTCATATTATCAAAACTCTACTCCCTCTACCCATAAAGCCTCTCTCTATTTATACTCTTCTTTGGCCCACAACCCCTGCGTGGGCCGACCCTATTTATGTTTTGTTACATTATTTTTGGGCAGACTACCCTTTGACTCAACCTATTATAATTCATGCTCTGCGCTTTCAGCGGAGTCTTTACCCTATCTTTACCCAAAATGTTCGGCTTCGCATCCTCTAACCATTGCGCGGGGCTTTCGTTACCCAACAGTCCCCCAACACAATCATCGTGACTCGTCCTGAGTCACTCGGCTGGTGGGGAAATCTTCTCACGGAGTTTGGTTACTAGCTTCTACACAACGTGTGTTTCTTCAACAAATTATGCGGTGAGCCGTTGTTCCTGTTCCACCTGAGTCACTGATGCCTCTGTGTCAGTTGGATTCGCCTGCTCGGAGTCACATACTGCCTACATATGTGCTAACTTGCTCTCAATCATTGTAGAAATGGCAAACACTTCATTGAGCCAAGGTTGAATGTGTTCTTTAAGCTCTGCCTCTTATTGCCATGCAAAATCCATTTGGGCTTTGAGAGCCTGGGCATCCTGCATTTTATCCAGCCACTGTGTGAGAGAGACCATCCAGGCATCGCCGCGAACTATATCATAGGCCTGTTGCAGTGCACACGCCTCAGCTTCTATGTGTTTTATGGTGGGGTCCTCTTGGAGAGGTGTAAGTATACCAATCGATTGATCTAAGAGCCCCAAATATTCTCGGACAACGCACCTCATTATTTCTATGCCTGCTTGAATTTCTACATGACGTTGTTCATGGTCTACCAAAGGTTGTTGCGCCTGGAGTCTGAGCTCTGCTATCTGTTGAGTAAGCTACCCCTATGCTTTTGCGTCCGCCTCTTGGGCCATGTGGACTCCTATGGTCATGTGTTGAACCTTGGTAATAGCTGGAAGGTCCACTGGGATATCTAACGCTAGAACCATACTGCATGCTTCTGTCATGGCTTGTTCGACATCCTGATAACGTTCGACCAAGGCAGCGTACTGAAGATTTACCTATTCTAACTCGACTTTTTGCTCCCTTAAAGTGTGAAGGGCATGACTTTCCCTAGCCTAGAGTTCATTAGTGATTACGGCCTGTAGTTGGTAGAGTGACCCCCTAGGTAGGGTAGCCAGATTTAACTCCCAGCTATGGTTGTTACCGGTGCCTTTGTCATGGATAGCATTGGCTGGCAATTGTACAGTATTTGGTGTGGGTGCATGCACCATCTGCTCAGCTGTGGTTGTATTATCGGTGAGGAGGACCTTGCCCAAAGAGCAGGCAAGGCACTGGTAGTGGTAGGACTCACTGTGAATTCTTTCTCTAGAGCCTTCACTATTTTGGACTTTTTCCGGGCAGTTGGTGAGTCTTGTGTGCGTGATTGCTTGACCTGGTCTGCATGGTCTTCTATCTTTGTTTCCTAGTCTGACTCCAATATTTTCTCTGTCGTGATCTCTTCTGCTAGCAGATTCTTAGACGCTTGTTGCTGCAAGGCCCTCTATTGTTCCTATCATGTCTTTTCTGCGAGGTACATGGGCTGTTACTGGTGGTCCTTCTTCTATTGTTGCGTGACGAGTTGGTCAAGGATGGCCTTATTTGGGGCATGCCATTCGAGTGGCCATGCTGCCAAAACTGCATAGATTGCCTCATCTGTTGCCATGAATAAGAGTGTGACCTAGGACTGTTCTAGATCCTTTCACACCCAGATGTACAATTGATGCATGTTGGCTTTGAACTTGGCCGTGCTCTGGAAATTATTATAGATCGTGGGAGACATTCGCGGTCATCGACCAATCTTTGTCCTTATGCTTCCTTTAATAAAGGTCCAAAATGAGCGAATTGCATAAACCCTTGTCGCATCCCTGGTACTGCCTAGCACCAAATACCGCACTGCCTCAGGGAGGTCCTCTGTAATGCTAGGGAACTAGCTATCCTATGGTAGTTCACCTGTAACCAAGAGGATTGACAAAAGCAACCATGCATAGTGAAATGTCTTACCTTTGTCCTGTGCTTCTTGACAGTTGGTCAGGAATTCGTTGCACAAGAACTGTGCCCAATTAAATTGAACCCCTTCGGCAAATTGTCTAGCCAGTGCAATGACAGAAGTAGGTACTTCGTCTGCATGGCATTTCCTCATAAGTTTACAAGCAAGGAGCTGGGTAGCCACTCGGACGGCTCAGTCATTGATGCTAGCTATGACATATTCACGCTTACCTTTTTCCTGCTGATATCGAGTTTTTGTTGTTTCGGCAAGTCCTACCTTGTTACTAGTTCCTGCGGTGTCACCGGGTTCATTTCCTTTCAATGGCAGGTGTGTTATTCGGTGAAATAGTTCAGCTGTGATCGAGATTGACTCTTCCAACCACAGGAATCCATCATGTACTAGATGGAGTAGTTGCCGAATTAAAAATGTGGTAATAGTCACACAGTGGTAGTGAGGTAACCATCTAAGGTTGAGGATGCCCACCTTCTCCACACCTAGTAGCCATACCCATGGCAATAACATGTCTTCGGCCAGTTCATGGAACTTATCATAGTCGACCAGATCCCAATCTTCAAACTTAAGGCTCAGGATGCGCCCCAACGGCAAGCCTTCAAACCTTATATCATCAGGAAGAAGTGGGGCCTAAAGCTTAGCCTTTGTGACATCCAAGTCCTTGGGTACCTTGGTTGACCCTTGCCATGGAGAAAGATATGGAGGTAACGATGGGAGTTGGAATGCATCTACCTCTTCCTCGGCCTGTGCATCTATCTGTTCAAGCAATTCTTGGAGAGCATCGTCATCCTCATTGGTTTCGGTGGAAACGCCTTTGCCCTTATCGGCTGTAGATTGCTTGGTGAACTATGGTAAGGCTCGAACTGTTCCCATTTTTTGCTTAGTCTTTTTCTTTCGTAGTGTGCGTGGGGATTTTGGAAACCCCAGCGCCTGACTCCCACCCTCTGGCTCTTCCGGATTCAGCTGCATTTCTTCCGTGAAGCGTGCTTGGGTTTTGGCCATGGTACTCATGGGTTGTCTGGGAATCGATTGCTTACTACTCTGCTCTAATGTATAGTGCCAATATGTTCATGTCATGCCCCGATCATAAAATATAGTCGAGATTTTGAACAACTTTCTTCCCTCCTTTTCTAGCATAGGGCTACCGTCCCATCGGCAGATCTTAGCGGATTCAACTCTGAACCTTCGCCTTAAAGGTCCACCGCCCACTCCTTTCTACCATACCGTAACATCCTTGTCATGAATAGTGGTGCTAACGGTCATCTCTGGACTAGTCCGCGCAATAGTGCAGTTCCTCAGATGCTGCTGCAATTGGGAGGGAAGTGCTTTGCCATACCGGCTTCCTACAGACTTGTCTATAGTCCCACGCCTTCTTTCAACTACTCAGGGCGGTGAGATTGTAGAGTCGACCATTAGTCAGGTGTTCGCACCGTTGGTGCATCGTCATAATGTCCCTGCCAGCCCAGGCTGTGAGCACCGCTTGGTCACTCAGGTAGCTATTTTTCCGTTTCGAGGATGTGTGCCTCCCAGCAGGGTCACATCTCGGTCGTTCTTAGTAGTATTCCTAAGCGGTTTGAAGCACCTTATGTGCAAAGGGGCTACACTGTTGTGAGTAGCGCGGTGTGACATTCTTCTAATCCCATTCCCACGTATCGCTCTTTGGTCTTTCGACCATACCTAGGATGTGATGTCAGCGCGGGGCCTGCAGCTATCTGGTTTCCTTTGAGCTTTCTTCCATCACTTACTCCAGACCCATCTAGGCCATTGTATTTGAAAATTCCAAAGGGTTTGTGTTATTGGACAACCATGATGTGGGTGGCCCCTTGAGTCCCTGCAGATGCTGTCGTCGATTACTGGCAGCCAGAGTCAATTTAGGCTACTTCCCTTAGTTTTTCTGGCCACTTGTGCCTGCACCTATCCACAACCTTCATGATTTCTTCTTTGCTTGATTACAACTACCCTTTTTGCCACAGCCAAGATCATTCAGGGTGCTAGTGTAGATATTATCAATGCACCTGGTTTCAGTCTCACCGAGGCAACCGATTTTTCGGCTTCCTCCGCGGATGGTTTTGCGGCTACCATAACAACCATCCTGTTGCAATTTAATGTGGTTACTTCGTGCAGGCGGTTTTGCCATCATTAAACCTCTTCATCCGAATCCGACGTGCAAGAGCTATCATGGTCCCATGAGAGTCGACAGTTAGCTGTTGGATTCACCCTAACTTGATCTCACACTATGAGCTGATAGATACAGTCTATTTCCCCCTCACTATCGTCGTCGCGCACAGGTTTAGTATAAAGTTTTCCTTTAGCTGGATCCAATGGAATTACTACTCAAAGAGCATTCTTTTCGAAGGTCATTTTTCGTTTCTTAAGGTTGATGATTCCATTCATGTCTGTTGCCCAATCTATCCCTCGTAACGCTGGATATGGGTTACTGTCATCCACGATTTCAATGACTTCAAAATATGTTTGCGTGCTGGCACCATCGATGTCGACGATAACCCCTTGCAACCTTCCCATAGACAGAATCTTTTGCTAGTTGTCCATTCGTAATTGGATCAGGGACCATTGAGGTTGTCATAATTGAGGTTGTCGTAATTCGTAATTGAGGTTGTCATAAGTTTGGCAATAGGTGGCAGCTTTCTGTGGCATGCTTTCCTCCTACCTGGAAAATTGCGCACCAGAGCACAGGTAGAGAACTTGACCCAGATTGTACCTCCACTTTTAACGGCATCGAGCCTCCTTCTACCAGATGGTTCGAGAAAACTAGACAATGGTCCTTGTCGTGCGCTTGGCTCTTACATTTAATACAACCTACTTCCGGGCGTACCTCTGGTTGGGACACTCTTCCTAGCTTCAAACTTTGCCCTTCCAGGCTCAAGTTTTGAAGTTGTGCATGGATTTGATGCACTCCCAACCCTGGGTTTGGTATTGGGGTCGCGTGTAACCTCATTGTTGTTTCCAGTGCCTTAGCTTGGGTTGAGATCTTATGTTGTGACAACGCTGTCCTCGGATGGGGCGTCAAGGATGCCACAGACCATGTGCAATGCTGCTCATCTGTCAAAGTCATGTTAGCTTCGCGAATAATACTCTTTAATCTCTGGTCCATATTCCATCAAGTTTCACCAGGCAACATTGCTATCTCCTTGAACCCAATGACTGACTAGGTTTCAGATTTTGGTCGGCCAAACTCTTTATTAAGCACATCCTGTATCGCTACTATCCCCTCATTCATATGGTCAGTTGAGTATTTTATGTACCATGTTAGCGCATGGTCCTGTAGTGCATTGACCAGCGTGGCCTTTTTAATGTTTTCATCCGTTATGCCTTGCATGTCCCATACAGATTTTATCACAAACTAGAATCAACTTGGCTCTTCATTCCTTACACCCTGAAATGTCGATAACTTGACTGTGGTCACCATCCCAGCTTTTTCGCACAACAGCATCTTAATCCAAGTATTCAATGATTTGATGTATCTACCCCGCGGTCCTTGGAGAAATTACCTTTCTGCTTCGCTGTAACTTATGATTGTATCTATCATGAATTCAGTGATAAATCCCCCTATGATCCGATCTAACCAGTGGTCTACTACGTGTGCAAGTTTATCTTCGGTAGCTTCCAGCCTGCGCACCAGTTTCGGAGTCCACACTCTCAACTGGTCTAATCTGCACCTTCCCACACTATCAGCTAACTTCGCGATCCACTCGTACAATTCTATCGGGAATGTTACGAAGTAGATTTCGTGAATATCCGTGAATATATAGCGATCCAACCATTGTTCCTCTAATATCCGTGAGTTTCTATTTTCCTGAACCGCGAACTCATGAAGGTTCAGATCCCACCAATCTTCGAGTTCTTTTTTGTAGGATTCCAATGTTCCCACATTAGACACCCCTTAGGCAGATCTCGGTCTTGGCAACGGAACCATTTGTTGGCTTATATGGGCCTAATCCAGGTTTGGAAGAGCCATTTAGCCAAACAAATCCCACAGCTACTGACCCTTTCGGCAACAACCCACGGAGCGCAGACTGAGGTCTCACTCGAGGTAGCAAGGGAGGGTGCTGGAACCAAGTTTCCACACCCTAGGGATGTCTTGGCATGGTTTGGAGGTTTCGCACACTAGTTTATAGCTCCGCACTGCTCGGTACTCACACAGATCCAGCTTGAGTATATCTTTCTTATTAGTGCATTATTCTATTAGATGATGTGGTTATCAATTACCAAGGTCTTTAAGCCAACATTTAACCAACACAATTGATTCACGTATTAAAATAAACCCAGATTTATACTCATTCCAACCATAAGGAGATAAGATCAAACAGATATTATGACAGTTCAGAGAAACACAGAATTCTAGAATAAACTTATCTTTGTTTCGACTTTGTCCTTAATACATCCAGATCCGCCCTACGCTCTTAGCTACAGGGGTCTGCGCACACAGCTACGGACTTTCCAGGCCTCTGTGCACATAGCTGTAGAGCCTCTATCTACTACCCCAATCCCTCGACTCAGACTTACAGATGATTTCCAAATATCTTTTCCAAGAACCCATTACATTTCATATTATCAAAACTCTACTCCCTCTACCCATAGAGCCTCGCTCTATTTATACCCTTCTTTGGCCCGTGACCCCTATGCGGGCCGACCCTATTAATGTTTTGTTACATTATTTTTGAGCGGACTACCCTTTGACTCAACCTATTATAATTTGCGCTCCGTGCTTTTAGCAGAGTATTTACCCTATCTTTACCCAAAATGTTCGACTTCGTGTCCTCTAACCATTGTGCGGGGCTTCCGTTACCCAACACTGCACCTCTGCAAATCCCAAGGTCGCCCTCCATCCTCACCTAATCGCTGCCACATCCACAAATGAAAAGTTACATGCATGACAATTTCACCTAAAAATACATAAAAATCCAAAAAGATGTTTTTTTCTTATTTCCTTCTAGAAATAGCTTGAATAGGTGTAGTTACTTCCTCAGTAGGTAATGGCACTCCTTTCCTAGATTTTCACCTCTTTTTTTTTCAAAAGTAGGGTTATTAGGTAAATTAGGGTTTGCTAGGTTTACTTCACACTTCAATCTTCTTTCTCTTTCTACAAGTAGAATAGCCTCTATAGAGTAAGTTTTCCTTTCTTTCATCACATATAAAGCTTCTTCTAGAATTCATAGAAGTTGGCTTGAGCTCCTAGTGATCTTGTGCCAGCTGACCAAGTGACAGCCTATAGTAAGAAGTAGTACTTGTGCATACAGCACCATCTCTTCCAAGTTTGTTACGAACTACTGGGTTGATACAAGTAAAGTAGGAAACCCCAGGAGTTGCAGCATTATTGCTACAATACTGGTGCTCACCAACCATCTTTATCATGATCCTAATTTTCCACCCATGCCAAAGAAGTTCCTATCTGATATTCTCAATTTCGAAGGGAACTATGGAGAGGAACCCACTAGCCATGATTAATCTTTTCACATTTGGTGTTCCTCCAAATCCATAATGAGGATTCCATTTTTTTGTGCCTCTGTTAACACACCCTCACTGACTTTGTTGTGAAGTGGTATGTAGACTAACCCCGTGCATCCCATAATATTTTTGTGACCCTTACTAGTACCTTATTATCTTACTTCCAGTTACCTATTTATTACAATACCATTACCTATATTTTGACCTCATTTCATCAAACCTATAACACCTGCCTTTCAAATAATGTTCAAGAATGGTGCAGAAGGAGGAGCTTGTGTAAAAATCTGAAATTGAAAGACTCAGTTTACATGGATTAGTTCTTTTAATCCCTCCTCACTCCAATTTGTAAAGATTTCACATATTATTTCCCTCAAGATGAGAAGAAGCCATTCAAAAATATTTGAATTTTGATCTAATCTATGCCAAATCAGGTTATGTCTATAAAATTCTCCTTGGCCTCCCTTGGCCTAGTGCTTCTTCTACACTAGGGGCATCTCATGCTGTAGATTAGGTAATTGGATCAATATCTTACCAACATCCTTCCCTATGTCCACAACGATCTACGGGTTATGACCAATCTTGGGGGGGATCTTTTACCTGCACTTATCCTCCCCCCGACCCTTTGCAATTTAACTCATACCAAGGCATGATTACATCTTATGCATTTTATAACCAACATCAATTGATGCTAGGGCTAATGAGTACTCATCTTGGTTACCAAAATGTTACCATGAATCCATACTATCCTTATGAACTGCTTAATTCTCTAGCCCTAATGATAGCAACACCTCACCCTCCCATGCCTCAGCCCCCTTTGCCACAAAAACCACCACCTCCACAAGGGAAAGTTTATGCTCAACAGGGTGTTCCCCCTCCTCATAACCCCAGTAGAAATAATAAGAGGAAGTGTAACCAAAGTCAACAATCTAAGGGAAACCAAGGAAAAAAAGGCCATTAGCCTAATACCAATAAAGGTGATCAATATAATAATGCAACCCATTAATAGGGCACACAGACCAAGTAGAACAAGGCCCTTCACGTGAACAAACCTTGTGCATGTTGTAATAACTATGGACACTATATGCATGAGTCTCCCATTCTCCCTTAAATGTACAAATCATGGGAAGATCAAAAGTTTCCTCTAGAGGGAAGTAGCCTATGCCTTCATTTTCCCCTCCCTCTATGTGGCCAAAAGTGCTTAGGAATCCTTTCCCTAACCAAGGATATGTGGCCATCCAGGATGACCAAAATCCTTATGTTTCCCCCTCCCATAAAACTAGGAATTGACCTTACCAAATTCCCATGATGAATTCCGAGGAAATCAACCTTCAAACTCAATCTCTTAAATATGATCCACCTCATAAGAATTCATCCACTAAGGTGCAACCAAAATTATTCACAGAGCTTGTTTAGTCACCCAATGGTACCTTACAAATCCCTCTACCTAAGATAGAGATTCCTTCAAGGATTAGTGTCGAAACACTACCAGCTCCTAGGCCACCCACACTTATAGCATATGTTAGTATTAAATTTCTTGGAGGGTGTACCAAAAACACTTCACTTAAGTAACTGGTGACAAGTGACCCTAACAATAATTTGGGGTTTCTTACACTTCAAATCTACAATAATAAAATGAGAAAAACCTACAATAAAAAGATGTATGCAATCCAGAATAGAAAACAACAATAGAAATCCAATTAATAACCCAATATGGAAAGTCTTTTAAATGAATAATAATATTTATTGATAACACTTGGTGAAGGAGGTCTACAAAAGGGTCTACAAATCCCCCTCCATGGGATAGGTCCTTTGATGTCCTTAATGCTTCAGTGATTGATTCTCTCTCTCAATATGTGAAAAACCCAAAAAGTATGCGGACCTCTAATGGGAGATCAACTTAAAGAAGACGATAGTGGTGACGTTGATAATGATCATGGTGAAGAATGAATGGAAAACTCTCTTATTTACAACAAAGTATTGGGTTGATCTAAAAAATGTAAAATAATAAAATAATATTGACCAAATGAAGATCTAAACATTAGAAATACTTTATTATATTTTTTTGGAGAGGGAAAAGACATTCAAAATGGTCAAATATCTTTATTTAGAAATAATGAACAAATAAAATGATTTATTAATTATTTTGTTAAGAATGGCGTGAAACTAAAATAATTATTAAATAGTGATTTGACAATTATTCCAATAATGGAATTAACGACTAATAAATAAATAGTGATTTATTTTATTTTTCCTAGGTGATTTAGCCAAATGTGACAAGGAATAATTTTCAAATAATGATTTAATAATTATTCCTAGAGAAAATTAAATAAATAATGATTTATTCAATTATTCACATGGGGTTTTTTAATTTTAATGAGAAATAATCTAATAAAAATTGTTTATTATATTATTTCCCATGGTGAAAGTGATTTTACTATGGTAAAATTAATCCTACATTGTGTGTTTCGATCCACCTAGTTGAAAATGGCTAGGTGATCATTTTTTGGTGATAACAACATAGTAGATGACTTGGTATAGTATCTTGCTGCCATGTTAATGTTGGATGTTCTCCAAATGTGCCCAAATCAAATAAAGGCTCTACTATATGCTTTGGGCATCATGGACCCTTCAAACAATCACATGATTGTCTTTGATTTTGACAAATTAGATCATCCTCACCTTCCCCTTTGTTTCATTCTAGATTCTAGACCCAATGAAGAACGTCATTGTCCAACAATGTATTTCCAATGAAGTCACATCCATCTGTTTCATGTCTACCCAAGTTTGCAAGCAACTTAGTTCTCCCAAAATTTCTCCATCCACTATCATTGTCCATGTATATAATGGTTTCCCTTCACAACCTATGAATCTATACCAAAATTTCCCCATCATCTTTGTCGACAAGCAAGTAATGATTGATGTTGAAGTCATTGATGGAACTCTGTATTATAACCTCTTACTCAGTCATAGTTCCATATATGCCATGAAAGTGATCACTTCTTCTATTTTTTGTACCATGAGTGTCCCTTGTAATGGGAAGATTTTCATTGTCGATCAATTGAATTACTACAATCCTCATCCTAAGACATCCCCTCATAATGTCATTTCTTCGATGGTGGGTAATAATTTAGTGCCTTCCTTAACCAAAATCTATTTGGGTGTCTATAATTATTAGTCATTTCTTGGGGCATATTATGGCCCACTGCCTATTTCTATTGAGCCTATCTCTTCCAATGTTTGCATACTTCAAGGGTCATAGGTCGATCAACAACCTGATACCTCTTCCTAATAGGCAACTCAACAACAATTTGTTGCTCCTAAATTAGCTAGTGACTCTCGAGGATTTCCTCTTGGACACCGTCCATTTGGACAAATACATTTTTTATTCCTTTTTTCAGGAATAGTCACTACCCCCATGATGGCTATTCTGAATTTGTTGAATTTTACCTTCGAGATGCTAGTATAGTACATTGATCCTCCTCAAAACACCCCTCCAGATCAACTCAAACCTTATGTGGCCTTGATGCTGATATAACCAATTCCAACCACCCCTACCACTACTTCAGTCCCACTATAACCTCAAAAGGAATCTACCCTTGTCATGAAAGAAACTGGTGACGGGGGACAAGCCTAGAAAAAGAGAGGAAAATTTAAGGAAACCTAAGTGGTATCCACTCCATCTATAGCACCAAATGCTATTCCATGTGCTTTGTGCGATCTCCATGGCCATACCACTAAAAGTTTCCCTAATATTCCTCATTTAAAGGGTGTGATTTCTAAGGAAAAAATTCAAAGATGCCTTATTGTCCATGAGATGTAAGTCACCTTACCTGAATCATTCATAAAAGAAATTTTTATGCACGAATCATGTATGCAATTAGTGTGATACAAATGGAAAGTATTCCCATCATTGTCGTCATCTCCACTACCTTCACGATACCCTTACTATTTTTCATGAGATGGATGCCACTCATAGTGAAGCTTCAAATCCTCTATCTACAACCCTTGGCACCACTTTATCACCAAGTCAGAGGTTACTAAACCAACTATTATGATTCCTCCTCCTGATGTGGAAATGATAGACAATTATGTAACCATTCTTAACTTTCATCATCCATGGGATTGACATCTTCAAACTCCTTAGGAATGTCTGAGTGTGTTTCTTTAGATTCCCTTTCCTAAGGTACTTCGATCTTAACATCAGTGGACCTTGAATCCACTTGTTATCAGTATCCACTAAAATGTGTTGTTCATGTGAAACATTTCTCCCATGATGATGAATGGTTCAATAACCCCTTACTTCGAACCTTAGAATTTGAACCACATCCCCCTTGCGGCCATTACATTACTACACAATGTTTGGGTAAGGGGGCATCTACATTTTAGGGTCTAAAATAAGAAATTCTCCCCAACCCTCATATTCCATCTAGTAGTATCAACTCTGGTGGCCACTATTATTCCCCATCTTAAAGAACTTCTAGAGTCCCATATTGCTCCAGGATCATCATGGAGACAATCCACTTAATCATTTCTACAACTTACATCAACAACCCAGTCCCTTAGACAATATTGTTTTTCAACCTCAGCTTCATCTAGGTGAGCATCAACTCATTATATCTGAAGCCACTCTTTGGTATTTTGACACCATATTTGTGAACCCATAAGTTTAGTCCATTTGACTCATACATGTAGTACCATGTGAGATTGGAACTACACCATCTCCTTTCACCAATTGTATCCATCCCTTTTTCCCATAAGAAGATAATCATAGCAATTAATGGTGAAAACAAAAGCAATGTGCATAATCATGTTATGTACCAAAATAATCCATAGATGTGTTTGGAATCCAACATTATGAATACCTCCAACATGCCATATCCACATCCATCTAGGGGCATCATTCCCACCTTTGCATCATTGACAAGTCACCCCCATCACCATATGTTTGGAGGTAGTATCTCATGCGTTGTGGCATGATGGCCCCATTGCCAATCTCCTCACTTGATTAACATTTGTCTTTTCCTAGGCCCCAAATGTATCATTAAGGTCGATTATCCTCTCATTTCTTAAATAGTTTGTCCTACCTGCCTCTCCAGTGATCCATCTATACTTCACATATAGAAGATGGTTGATACCATATATTCAAACATTCTACTCTATGTGATGCTACATTTACCAGTACCCCTTGTTTGACTTGGTGGGTAGAGATGGCTCTAGACCTCCTCTAGTAGTGCATTCTCGTACTCTTTTCTTACCTTGATTCTCCACCCAAAACCATCCTTCCAAGAATCATGAAGGCATATCTTTGTGGCCCAGTTGGCCCTCTTTACACCATGGCATCCAATTTTTCTGATTTTATACCTCATCTAAAAGCCATTGTTTCCACAAAGTGTCAAGTCTCCCTTGTTTAAATCAAATATCTTCATATTTTTCACTTGTACTATGGCACCACTTTGTCCTTTCACTTGTGAACTTATGTGTCATGATTCATCTGGGTAAATATCTTTTACTCATATTTTATGGGTCCCCTTTGGACCTATTTCATGTGATAGTATCATTGACTCACACTTTCTCAGAGCATCAGGGATGAGTCATCTTTATATTCCATGGAGTTTTCTCAGAACCCCTTTGATTCTTGTTATAGTATATTGTCCCCACATGTGTCGCATTCATCCTATATTGCTGAGATTTTACCTCCAAATGTCCTTGCATATCTTTGAAAATCCTCCATCTGAATAATTGACCATTCCCTCTAGAATCGTATCAATTGCAGCTAAGTAAACCTTGCATGTTCTACTCTAACAAGGGAAGTCATAATCCCATCTATTCTACCATTCCCATAATCCTCTCTAGTGTCAGTATCTATCAATCACATTAATATGTTTCTCTTACCTTTCTTGATGACTCCTTATTGCCTCAACTCTAGTGGGATCTCCCTTGTTGATTTAAACCCATTTATTCTAGGAGAGTAGCCTAGAGGGAGGTGTACCTTGGATCTAGTTTTTTCATTATTGGTTACCTTAGATCAAGCAAAGGGAGCCATAATTTCCCTTCGATTTGGTTGTTTCTCTCGTGCTTAACTCCAGCTCGTTATCACATGATCAAGAATCGTACACTTGATGGTCGAGTGATTCAGTAGATTGTGCCAACATATAATGAGCGTGTGTGATATGTTCCTAGACCTCATGAGGGGGTGGCCCTTCAAGTAGCCCCCCACATGCCTGACAGTTAGTAGTTCATGATCCAACCTTTGATGTAGTCTAGTATATTTTAATGGCTCATTTTATTCTGATAGTAAATCCCACCATAGCAACCCATCGTTTAGTTTGCTCATTCAGATCTTTAGAACCCTTTCCTATTCAACAAGGATTCTTCAATTGTTATCTCCCCCTGTCATAAGCTTGGGGTAATTTGGTCCTATGTACTCAGTTCAACCACATTCATTGTATTAGTCCTAGCCTTTGTATTCTAAGCACATGTATATGGGACTCTGTATCATTGTATTATTAGCTGGCCCATTGATACCAACACATCATGTATCATATATTATTTTTCTCAACCCCACATTACTGGGCACACCATTATTATTTGTTCTAAGTTATCTCAGCAAGTATGGGTACGCCTCCCCTACCTCATTGAGGTAATGTACACACCATATGGAGACTTCTCTTTGACAAGTTGGTCTCACCTCCTCCACATATGGTTTTTCCCTTCATTATAGCAACTTTCTCTATCTCTCCATTTCCCCCCTTCAATATTTAGTTAAACTGAACCTACAATGTATTTCGGTCATACGATGTGCTCCTAACACTCATACATTTGGGGAGAATTTATTATCACCTTAAAAGTGATCACCTAGCCATTTTCCATTAGGATGATCAAACTATGCCATGTCGTATGGGTTTTACACATTAAAACCAGCTTTCACTTTAGGAAATACTTTAGAGAACCATTTTTCCTAAATTATTTTTGTTTGCCCACTTGAAATTAACCTAGAAATCTATTTAATTAATTTCATGTTCTTTTCATATTTACCCATTTTGTGGGAATAATTAAAATTATTTCCACCCATACATAAGAATAACTAAATACATCACCATTTGTTTATTATTCCATAATCATTTAACTTCATTCCCTTGAAATAATTATTAAAACACTATTTATTAATTATTTACAACCCATTTTAACTATATCGCCCAGTAATAATTAAATAAATCATTATTTATTTATTATTCCTTAATCATTACACATTTATCCTATAAAATAATTATTAAATCACTATTTAGTAATTATTTCTTACTTTGACCTTATCTCATAGAAATAATTAATAAATCATTTTATTTATTAATTATTTCACCCACTTTTCTTAATTAACTGAATTAATCATTATTTTTGAGCTAGTTAAGAAAATAAAGATTATTAATCATTTCATTAATCTTTTCCTCTCCCAAATATGATTAAATACTCATAATGGTTAGATATTGATTTTATCTAATAATATATTATTGTTTGACTAGATCTAGATCTATCTTAGTATTTTATTATAAGTGGAGAGGTTTTTCCTCACCTTACATATATGATCATTATCATCATAATCACTCTGATCACACAGCTCTTGGGCTCTCCACATTGAGTTCAATCATTCTTCTTCTTTTCCCATTTGCAACCGAAGGAGAGAGAAATAAACTATTTGAAGTGTATGGATACAAAAGGACCCTCCCAGGAAGGAGGACAATACAGACTCAAGTCTATGTACTACTCCATAGGTGATATCAATAAAATTAATGTTATTTCCATTGGGTTCTTTCTTAAAAATTTTAGCATATGTTTTCAAAACTATTTTGTAGGATTTCTCTAACACTTTTTGCAAAACTGAAAGTGTTACTAAAGATTGTACAATTTTACATCGTCTTTTTCCCTTTTCTTTTTTATTGTTAGGTAGATTCATCACTAGCGATGAAAAGTTGATTTCTGGCACATTTGTGCAATTCCTCCCCCTGATGTGAAAATGATGGACAATTTTGTACCCATTCTTTATCTATCATCATCCATGGGATCAATATATTTAGAATCTTTGGGATTCTCTGAGTGTGTTTCTTTAGATTCACCTTCTAAAGTTACTTTGGTCTCAACATCAGTAGATATTCCATCCACTAGTCATCAATACAGAAGATGTTGCACATGTGAACCATGTCTCTTATGATGATGAATGGTTTAGAAACCCCTTATTTCAAATCTAGAAATTCAAATCACATCCACATTATGGCCCTTACACTACTACATATAAAATTAAATTTAAGATGACATAGTTCGATGCCTTGGACCATATTGTCGCAAAGGTCAAGGAAAATGTCATTCTTTTTAGTTTTGGTGCCCATGTTCATCACAATTAAGATGACATATTTTTCATGTGTCATAATTGTGATGAATTATTTTTAGGGCATCTCACTTATGACGAAATACGTATTTTGTCACAAGTGAGAAAAACCACCTTTCTGTCGTGATTGAGACGAATGACATCTATTGTCGAAATTTCAATGATTAAATATATGTTATATAAAATTTGCACCACAAATTTGTTCTCTTTTTTCAGACTAAACTTGAATCTTATGGTAACATATAACCTCTAGAAATTCTAGGGAGTAATATAATGCAACTCCTTTATTAGAAATTCCATGTCTAGTTCAATATAGATGATGGGTAGAGACATAGGAAATTCACTCTGAAATAGGAGACCAACTGTTTATTATCACAATTGAGACGAACTACATCTATTTTCAAAATTGCGATGACTATATATATGTTATATAAAAGTCGTGCCATGAGTTTGGTCTCTTATTTCAGACTAAACTTGAATCTTATTGTAACATAACCTTTTGATTATATACCCTCTAGAATTTCTGGAAAGCAATATAATACAACTCCTTTGACAGGAATCCCATATCTAGTTCAATATAGATGACGGGTAAAGACATAGGAAATTCATGTTTAGTCAGAAATAATAGACCAACTTGTTCCTTATCAATGTCGCAAGTGAGATGAACCCATTTGTTATCCTGACCAGTTTTCACAACTTCCCAACCCTATTACTTCTCTCTAGTAACATAAGGAAAGGTAGGGACACCACCTAGGTTTAATCGAAACTGGTTGATCTACCAGCTGATGAGGAATTTCAAGTTTCTTATTGAGTTCCAAATCCTATATTGAATGTTTCGGGTTAAGATCCAAACTTAGATCCTATGCTAGTTGGAGAACCACCACCTAACACAACATATCTTTCATTTCTAGAACCAACATCAAAGCAAGCATTTGTAGCAGTGGAAAGGGTGAAAGTGGAAGATCTAGCCCACTTCAATACCTTCCTTCCATAATTCTTGTTTAGTATGGCCAGTTTTCACAGTCGCCCAACCATGTTATTTCTCTTGTGGAAAGGGTTCCCAACCCTATTACTTTTGTTACTCCTCTTAGGAAATTTTATTTCTCTTGTGGAAAGGGTACCCAACCCTATTACTTTTGTTACTCCTCTTAAGAAATTGGAAGAAAGCACCAGAACCAAGCAGAGAGAGGCAACAGACAGACCAAACTTAGGTGCAAATTGCAAATTTGAAGCAAGCACTAGAAATAAGCAAGTAGGGGTACCAGACATATGAAACCCCAACTTGCTCTATTGTTGGATAAACCATGCTTAGGTGCAAATCAATAGCGAGCATGGTGTTGTACCCAACATTGGCCAAATGAACTAATGATGGTTTTTCCACTGAAACTCATGGAATGATGGCGCTGTGTTTTATTGCTTTGTAAATGAAGTTAAGGCATTGGGGTTATAAGCCCTTGGCCTTCAAATCATCAAGCCAAGGACAACCATATTCTATTTAGCATCAGTGCACATGCAAGGCGCCAAAGGGAGGGTCGTACAATGAGAGAAATGGTATTACTCAATGCGTCGAAGAAAAATGAAGGCATGAATTCTTATATATTATAAATGGATTTACCAAATCCATGCGGGAAATTAATTTCACAAAGCGCATGTATATATTTTGGGAATTACAATGAAGGTTAATACTTATAAGGCAGATTTTCTATGTCCAGTGGTCTCTTTTGGAAGCATCTACAACCGATACACTACCTCATTTGTGGAGTAATGCCTAGATTGGCCCATCCTAGATGTGGGGAATCAAAGAATTATATGGCTACATAATGGATGGCCAAGTTGAAACAGTCCAACGATTTCATTGGAATACAATTTTCAATTTTAGATTATCGCCAAACTATATCAATTAGGAAATGTGAATCTACATCAGTTTCGTGGTATATCTAAACACGGGTGAAGCGAAATATGTTGTAAGAATTTATATATGCATGCAATTGTTATTAGCTAATTATTTATATTGATTATTCCTAATGGTCAAAGGCACTTGATTCATGGTGTAAAAACACAAAGATGTTCCTCACGTGTTCTTTTTGGATCTATAAGTGAGGCTACAACGGATGACTGGTTTGAGGTCAATAAAATGACCATATTTCTCCCTATCTTGTTCAATGGACAGGAAAAAGTGATGGCCAGGACCATTCGGACAAGCCTCACGCAATCCGTTCACTTTCGAGGATGAGAGAGCATTCATAATTGCCAAATAATTTTTCGGGTAAAACATTCAAATCATTTTTGAATTTAATTGAGATGGAGAAAGTCATATATCCAGCCCTATTGAGTATAAGTTCACCGATACAATGGAAATCATGTTCTAGATGTGAACAATGCATTCACGGGATTGTTAAGTCGAAAGAAAAATCAAAAAATATCTTACAACATATCGGAAGTGTTTGGGGCGTTCATGTATATGAATATGAACTTATCTAATCGCTAAATAAATATGGCATAAATTTAATTTGTTTAAAAGGTTGTCGATCTGCGCCCATACAAGGAGCATCTCACAAGGGTCAACATAATGCGTGATTGACTGAGCGAGTTTTTAAAATAAGGAGAAGCAAAACATTGGCTTGAAACCCTGAGTCAATGGCAGCTCTATATATATATATATCACTGAAACTCATATATGAAAGTTAGAATTTACTGCGTAAAAAGCCAATGACAGTTCGTCTAAGGTGAATTTTCATGTACTTTTTGAGATCATGTGAATTTACAGCTCATATATTTTAGGGTTATTATTCACCATCTGAAAAAAGGGTTATTATTCACCATGTCATGTGAATTTTGGCTCAATACTCTGTTGGAAATGATTGAAGATTAGATCCAAGCAATAGTGAAAGACATGGGCATTGTCTTTATAATTTTAAGAACACACGCATGAACAAGTGGATAGATTTTCCAGAGCAATGTATACATGATCTGTAAACTTTCATGGATATTCCACTAGACAGTGTGTCACAACAAATCTAATAATAATATATTAAAATACTAAAATTTTACACTAGTATAGTTTATTAAACTTTAAGATCTGTGGGTTTAACTATAATTAGTGCAAGCATGCAAATATAAATTATGTAGAAAAGTAGAGAATGACAAGATAATTTCACACACACATAAGACACGAGATATGCTCTCTGAGAAACTCTTTCGGGAAAAAACCCAGCTAGAAGGTGAGGTCAATTCACTCTCTTCTCTGTTTGAAAATATGGCTACACGTACAAAGAAGTAATGCTTGTAGCCTGTGGGTTGCTACAATGCACATATCCTCTTTGTGTGCCCTTCCTCTTATCTCTCTTGGCTATCTTTGCTCAACTATAAAACAAAATGCTGTTGAAAGAACAATATGCCTCTTCCTCCTAATGGCCCAGTTATAACACAACCCGATAGCCTACTAGTGGTTAAGTTTGACTACATCAACTCTTAATTAAAGTTAAAAAATAGACTCTTCTATAGTCTTTTACATTACAGACACGTAACTAGACCCTTTCCATAAATAATGAGCACTAACACAACGTCTTCCTGAACTATAGGAATGAAAACAGGAAGGTCAACTTGTGGGTGGCATAACTTTTGTAGACAAACTCCGATTGACACACTTATTATGTCATTGGAAAGGTCCATGTGTATAGAATAACATGAAAACATGCTTCCTTGAAGCAACAAAGTTTCACCCCAAAAAAACATTATTTGAATCTTCAAAGTGTTCTCCGAAAGTTTTAGACCTCGATTCGCCAAACTGGGTCCCGCTAGTAAAAAATGTCCCGTGCGTTGTTTCCTCCACTTTTTCCACTCCAAATGCATTTTTATGGGTGAAAAATAATATAATTATCCAATTTGGATCAATACCAATGGTGTTAGTGATCCGTTCGAGGAGAACATCTCTTCTTTGTAGAAAATCCTATAGATTCACAAGCTCATGCAATCTACTAAAGCACAGGGCAAGAATCTACTTCTACTTTCAACCAGCGGAATCCAATAGATTGATGAAAACAATATGAACAAGAAGAATATAAATCAATGGCACATAACACAATATGTATCTGGGGAAAGCCACTCCTCAAAACCCCTCCTATCTGTATTGCATTAAATAAAAAATATGAGTGAAGATACAAAGCTTGTTCTCACTAGAACAATTTCGCGCAAGTATTCTCAACACTCTTAGCTCACAAGCTAGCTCAAGCAAAATCCGTAGCCTATTCAACAGTTGTCCAAGCCCCTAATCTCTTGCGTAATTCCTAGGATGAATTACCTATATTTAAAGGGAATTCATGTCTCCAAAACTGCACAATCCAAACATAGGTCCTTCTCTGATTGCGTGCATGATATTTACAACTCAGTAAATCACACAACTGATAGTACACTACCCTACACTCTAGTCTCAATTGGGTCTTTCTCAAAATCGACATGCGTGAGTTTTTGATGAGGGAATCTTTAGTTAACTAGAGTAACACTTTGGATGCACTAGTGCACCAACTGACTTTTAATTCTCTATTGGTTCCACAAACAGTTTGGAAGTAATTTAACTGAGCATAACTCAATAAAATAAGTTATCTAATTGCAACTCACAATTAAACTCATCCTAGACCCCCAAAACTTAGGGACAGCATATACATGGCTTCAAAAATACTTCCAACTTGAATTTCCTAAGCTAATTAAATTAATTAAACTTAATTAACTATTTACAAGTTGCTATGAGAATAGAATTCGATTTTAATTCTCAGTTTAATTCAAGGAAAAATTAAACTGGAATTTCTTGTTGCCATTTCTCAACACTCCTTCTCAACAAGAAAGGGATTAGCAACCTTGATTATGTCTTTGTGAAACTAGAATTTACATCTTGACAATTCCTTTGTCAAAATGTCAGCGTCTTTCTCATCTGTGGGAATGTATTCTAATAACATAATCTGCCTCATTATACAATCTCTAAGATGATGATATTGGATATTAATATGCTTGGACCGATCATGAAAAATTAGATTTTTAGAGAGTTTGACACAACTCTTATTATCATAGTGAATCACAGTTGGATCCATCTATTGACCAAACAAACCAACCAAGATCTTCCTCATCCAGATGGCCTCACATGCTGCCTGAATTGTAGCCATGTACTTTGCCTCTACCGAACTGAATGCAAGCGATATTTGTTTTCTACTGTACCATGAAATTGCCACTAACCCAATACTGAAGATCCCTCCTAATGTGCTTTTCCAGCCGAATGGACTCTCTACCCAATCTCCATCGGTGAAGCCTTGAAGCTTCACTCCCTTTGTCCGTCTATACCATAATCCACGCTAAGAAGTGCCCATGAATTATCTCAACACATGCTTTTCTACCTTTTAATACATCTTGGTAGGCCTAACCATTGCTAGACTAAGCTGGTTAAATGCATAGCACATATCCAATTGTGTGCTCACCAATTACATGAGTGAACCCACAAGCTACTTGTAAATAGTAGCTTCCACTACTTCCCCTGAGGTAGCATCCTCCTTCCTCCAATTACCTACTAGAGGAGTCTCCATGGGTTTGTTGCTCTCTATGCAAAATCTCTTGCGTATCTCGTTGGCATACTTTCCCTGAGACACAAACAACTCCCCATCTACCTGCCATACCTCCATGCCAAGAAAGTAATGCATGAGCCCCATGTCCTTCAACTCAAACTCTCTTGCAAGGTACTCCTTGCAAGACTTGATCAGCTGATAATCACATATTAGTATGAGATCATCAACATAAAGTAAAATAATCAACAATTTACCTTCCACCACTATGTGATACATGTTTGCATTCGCTTCACTCTTCATGAAGCCCGACCTGGTAAAGTAGTTATCTATCCTAGTGTACCAAGCATGGAGTGTTTTCCTTAGTTGATATAATGCTCTCTTGAGTCGGCACACATGTGACAAATGGTCAAAGGTCTCAAAACCTTCAGGCTGCTCTATGTACACCTCTTCCTCAATCATGCCATTAAGGAAGGTTACCTTTACATCCATCTGATGTATCATCCAACCCATCTGTGCTGATAGTGCCAATATAGATCTAATCGATGAGTACCTTACAACAGGAGCAAAAGTCTCATCATAGTCAATCCCCTCTACTTGTGAAAAGCCACGAGCCACAAATCTAGCCTTATGCTTCTCCACACTACCATCTGCAACTTGCTTTACCTTGTAAAGCCAACGAGCGCTCACCACTGACTTGTCCTCTGGTCTCAGGACCACATCCCAAACACTATTACGAACTATGGAGATTACTCTTCCACCATGGCATCAACCCAAACTAGTTGTTGCACTGCTCCCTTAAAGGAATATGGCTCTATCACAACACATTCACCCATAAGATCCATGTATCTAGTGTACCTCTTAGGTGATCTCCTCTGTTTGCGTTGAGAAGTGGGTGCTCCCACATTCTCCTGTGCATCATCCAACCATCTATCAACCTTTTTGGTGCACTTTCTTCCCTCTTTAGAAGACTCTACCTGAGTGGATGTCTCCACTCCCGGATCCTCTACATGTGGCTGCTCCACATCAATCTGAGGCTCATCAACCTTACGAGCTAAAAGCTCCTCATCCATATGTAGCTCAAGATCCCTCTTAAGGGAAACTCACATGGCCTTCTCCTCATCGAATCTAACATCCCTATGAACCATTGTCATCCTATTCATCGATAAGTACACCCAATAGTTGTGAGGTGTATCAGTGTACCCCACAAATATCCCCAACTCTACTATCATCTCAAGCTTCTTCCGTGCATCTTTGGTCACATGGCAATATACTAATGACCCAAAAATCCTGAAGTGACCAACATCTGGCCTCTTTCTGGAATAAGCCTCCTCTGGTGTCTTCATCTCAAGTATCTGATGTGGGCTATGGTTCTGAACATAAAACATTGTGTTTCATGCCACAACCCACAAGTGTAGTGGTAGGTCCTAATCATGCAACATCGCCCTCACTGCCCCTACTACTGTTCTTCCTCTCGGCCACCCCATTATGTTGAGGGTTATGGTGTGTCGTCAACTCTCATTTAATCCCTTCCGCTGCACAGAAGTTCTTAAACTCATTTGAGACATACTCATGACCGTTATCACTCTGTAGAGATTTAAGATTCTTGCTCAACTCTTTCTCCACCAATACTATAAACTCATAAAACTTTGTGAAGGTTTGATGCTTTTTCTGCATGAAAAATATCCAGCATTTGCGAGAAAATTCATCAACAAATATAACATAATTATTGTGTTTGGCCATGGATGCTGTCGAGAATGGTCCACACACATCTTAATGGACTCGCTCTAGAATAGTCTCTGCTCAACTATCTCTATTGTAAAAGGAAGACTTCGTGTATTTTCCCAATGTACATCCCTTGCATGTATCAACCTTCTCAAGCATACCTTTGGGAAGACCGGTAGAGATATGCTGCAATATCTTCAAAGCCGCATGATGCAAGTGGCCTAATCGTCTGTGCCACAACTCACCAATGTCTTGGTTCTGCACCCTTTATGCTTTTGTACTCAAAGCAACACACTCCTCTACCTCCAACTTATAGAGATTCTTTACCTGAATCCCTATCTTCTTTACTTGATCTGTGTCTATGTGTCGAAGGACCGCCTTTCCTTTCAAGAAGACCACATGATAGCCTCTATCCTCAAGCATGGAAATGGATACCAAGTTCTTCTTCAGCCCAAGCACATACATAACATTTTCAAGGTGAGTGGAGCCCCATGCTCCCTCTGAAAAGTAATCATACCCAATCCTTTAACACTATACTTCTCGTCATTACCCATCTCGATATGCATCTAGAGATCTTTCTCCTCCAGGTCACTGAATAACTCTTTGTCACTAGTCATGTGGAATGAAGCTCCACTGTCTAAGTACAATACACTTCCCATATTTGATGACACCATGCATGCAATGAGGGAAAATTCCAATTCGAATTGAGAGGCCAAAGCCTCACCCACCACTCCTCCTAAGGACTTCTTCTTGGACTTCTTGAGTGGACAATTTGTAGTAAAATGGCCTAGCTCATGACAATGAAAGCACTTAACTTTCATCATGTCTTTATTCTTACCTCCATGATAAGAATCCGATTTGGAATGAGAAGCTTTCCCTTTCCCCTTCTTCACCTTAATCGCTAAGGTAGAGTTCTCTTCAACATCAGTCTTTGATGTAGATCCATCTCTAGTGTTTCTCTTGATCTCCTCCTGCATCAGATCTGATCACAGTCATTCCCAATCCAGTAGCTTCTCCTGACCATTGACAAAGTCTTGATAACTATGCCAACTATTTGGGAGTCATAAAAGAGCAAGACTCACCATATCATCTGCGGCGACCGTGATTCCAACACTTCCAATTTTATCATGACATTGAGTGAAGTTGGTCGAGTATTTTGGAATCGTCTCACTTTTCTCCATTTTGATTTTTCGAAGTTTGTCCTTCAGTGCCAATTTCCTTTGGTCACTGATGTTTTCATACAAGTTTGTTAATGCTTTCCACATAGCATACAAAGTTTCCTTGCCATGGAGACTCGAGACAATGTGGTCTCGAACTTCCTCAGGGATTATCCACCTCGCCTTCCCCAAACACTTCTTCCATTCAGCCAAATTTTTATGCATCCAATGTTGCTGGCTTAGGAATTTCTTGATCAATGTATTCCTTCAAGCCATTATCCTCTAGTACAACCTCCATTTTGTCTCTCCAGGCTATAAAATTCAAGCTGCCTTCCAAGACATACTCAAGCCGCAAACTGTAGAACGCCATCTATCGATCCTGAAGTATTTATTGTAAATTGGAATTTCACCTGTAACCCAAAACTCAAAACTTCAAAATCTCCTCTAGTATAATGTTCTCAGCTCTGATAACATGTAGAAAATCCTGAAGATTCACAAGCTCATGCAATGTACTAAAGCACAGGACAAGAATCTACTTCTAATTTCAATAAGCTAAAGCCAATAGATCAATGGAAACAATATGAACAAGAAGAAGATCAATCAATGGAACATAACACGATGTATCTGGGGAAAGCCACTACTCAAAACCCCTCCTATCTATATTACATTAAATCAGAAATATGAGTAAAGATACACAACTTGTTCTCACTGGAACAATTCCACACAAGTATGTTCAACACTCTTAGCTCACAAGCTAGCTTAAGCCAAATCCTTAGCCTATTCAGTGTCTCTCCAAGCCCCTAACCTCTTGTATAATTCCTAGGATGAATAGCCCATATTTAAAGGGAATTCATGCTTCTAAAATTGCGCAATCAAGAAATAGGTCCTTATCTGATTGCATGAATGATATTTACAACTCAGTAAATCACATAACTAATAGTACAATGTCCCTGCACTCTAGTCTCAACTGGTCTTTCTCGGACTCAACGTCTAGAGTAACACTTGTGGATGCACTAGTCCACCAATTGGCTGTTAACTTTCTATTAGTTCCACAAATAGTTTGGAACTAATTTAACTGAACATACCTCTGTAAATTGAGTTATCTAATTACAACTCATAATTAAACTCATCCTGGACCCCTAAAACTTAGGGAGAACATATGCATGACTTCAGAAAGACTTCCAACTCAAATTTCCTTAGCTAATTAAATTAATTAAACTGAATTAACTATTTACAAGTTGCTATGAGAATAGAATTTGATTTTAATTCTTAATTTAATTCAAGGACAAATTAAAATTGAATTTCTTGTTGCTATTTCTCAACACTCTTCTTTTAATTCCAACAATCGATTCACTTTATTTTTTCATGTTGTTTCAGAGGGTAATCTAGATTTGAACTTGAGACCAACTTGGCTTTTGAACTTGAGACCAACTTGGCTCTTTGTAAGCAATCTTTAGCTCTCAAGCTTCATGTTAAAGAAGGGGAATCCATTTAAAAGTTTCTAGGCTCAAGGATTAATTCACATGTTGACTTTGAAACCTCACAATTCAAGGATTGGGATTCCATAGGTAAACAACCATACTACTTCAAGAATGTGTGTTTGAGTTGGACTTAAAGAATTATGAACATTATGTGCTAGTGTCAAACATTTATGCAACATTTGGAAAGTGGAATTATACTGAAATGGTGAGGAATTTGATGACAGAGAGGAAAATTTAAAAGACTCTGGGACGTAGTTGTAAGAGATAAATTGCATAGAGAAAATATATGAATTTTTGGAAATATTATCGGGAAAATGAAACAGGCAGGGTATTTGCTAGACATAAAATTCATGCTCCATGATTGGACGAGGAACACAAGGACATTTTCTCAACTATCACAGTGAAAAGCTAATCATTTCTTTTGGGATTCTAAACACTCATTGGGCCACTAAGCTTGAACACTATAAATTACTAGAGTGAGATAAAAGAGTAGATGTAGGCATGTCCAATGTCAAGGCACGTCACAACAATCATTTTTATGTTAGTACAAGGAACTAGTGATGAAAAGAGTAGATGTAGGCATGTCCAATGTCAAGGCACGTCACAACAATCATTTTTATGTTAGTACAAAGAACAAGTGATGAATATAAATTTGTTGCGCACAAGTTTTCTTGCATCAACGTCACAATTCTTCCCATGATACACATTCCCCGGGATAAAAGATTATAGAGATCGATGCATCTACATAATGATATTGCACAACCACTCAGTGCTTTTTCCAAGAAGCTGATAGGACGTTTGAAACAATAATGAGAACATGGGTGCTTATTAATCAGAGAGTTACATTTGAGATATGAACCTTGATAGCGCAAAATAAAAAATTGTCAACAATGGATGGGAGTGATTTCCATGCAAACGGTTAGGAAAAACTCCACAGAAAGGAGATGCAGTATAGGCACACTAGATGTTAAAACACGTCTGATAATTCACTTCCACATGAGCTCACTGACCTTGAGTCGAAACTTGAAGGCATAGATATATTGGATGGACGCAAATCATGATATATAATAAATGGGTTTTGTAATCCAACGTTGAGAATGTAAAAAGCCTTGAGGATATCGTGAATTTTAGTGGGAAACGTCGAGATTTCCTTGTAAAATTCACATTTGTGATTTCTCAAAAGCATGGTGACGTAGAAGGGTCCGAGATAAGTTAATTCGGTTGCAAAATGATTTCTATCTCTTTGTGATACAGAAGAGATTATACCTCATATAGACGCCATAGTAATAAAGGCTCATATTCTTGATGTCTAGATCTACAGAATCCCGAAAACATAAATTACATAGAATTTATGCTAAAGAGTTCTCCCGAGGGTGGTTTTCCCAAACTACCCATCAAGGAGATCGACGGTTAATATCCATCCATGCATCACAACTTGTACTTTCCAGAAACCGCTACCTTAGGAAATATTTGATTTTCAAGGGTTGTGTGAGGTTTTGCCTACGTGTGCATGATCATGGCAACAGGACCTGCACCGACATTCTTTCCCCAACACGCCTCCACAAAACATTGACAAGGACTTTGGCTTAAATGAATGTTCACATGTTCTGAACATTGAAGCGTTCAAATGCATACGGCAAAGAATTAGGATGTGTTTTGTAAAAGATTACTATAAAATATTATATGTGTTTTTATATATATAATATTTTATAACTTTTAACTTTTATTTAAAAATAAATAAAAAGAAGAAACTTTTCAAAATAAATAGTTTTTATAACTGTTTAAAAAAGTGTTGGGTAACTATGTCGACCAGTCAGTTCCAAAACTTGTTCTCTTTTGATAGTTAGTTGGTTAGGCTGGGAGGGGAGAATAAAATGGAGAAAAAATATCATTCTAGTGGTTTGGAGTTTGAGAGTGGTTTCATGATTGGCATTATAATCAGAAATTCTTTTAGAAATCAAAGAATACATAATAGTTTTGATTCCAGCTTTGGGTAATTGCAATTTTTTTTCCTTGTGTTTTCATTCTTTTCATTAATGTTTTTCTTCTGTGAGCTTGAGTGTAATGAAGTTGTTGGCTTATTTTATTTAGCAGATTTACTATTGTTGTCTCCCCATTAGAGAGTATCTGCAGATCTTATTTAAAGAAGCCTTAAAGGGTGCTATGCCATGCTAGAAATTCATCCACACTAGATCACTCTTCCATTGTTCTTTTTGTAGAAGTTTAGATCCAAATTCTTAAGTACCCGATTTAAACTTTGTCTTCTATTTTCCTCAAATCGTTCCTTTAATCCAAGATCCTATAACCCTCAGATTTTCTGGCCATTTCCTCTTGGAAAGCTATGGTTTCAGAATTAGAAGTTTTGGTTGCAAGCCCTCATTTCCTATCCCTTCGACCACTAATTTGAACAGTTTTCGTTCAATCTTGATCTGTTTCGGGCACTAGTTCCCCCACAACCAGGAACTGTCTCGAGAAAGACAACACACCGAAACCAGGTAGACAAAGGAACCAAATAGAGAAAACCCACTAAAAAATGGTAAGATGATTGATTTTCCTCTGGACTTTTCTTGTCATTTGCTACTTTTATTTCTTGTTTGCATTTATCACAATGCCTTTAGGAACAGACTTCTCTAAAGATGAAATCCTTTCTTGAGTGAATTTGGCTAGGAAAATTTCATCTTCCATTTATATGTTGAGTCGTAATGCCTTGCAATGTTGTATGTGTACAATTGAATGATCTAAATAGGCTTCCTCAAATGTATCTTGGCTTGTAAGAGAATGTCATGTATTCCTCCTCCCTCTTCTATAGGAATTGAGTGTTACATTACTTTGATTAACCTTGAAATTTATTTTGATGAAACCATCCTTTTAGATGATAAAACCCTTCAATTTTATAACCTTTTTTCTTTCACCCCCCATCAAATTTTCAAAATAAAATATTGATGTCTATAATTAAAATCAATCATTTGAAGAAACCTCTCCATTCTAGTCATCTACATGATACCCTATCACCACCACCATTCTACATAATAGAATAATATATAGATTTCTAGAATTGGGAGAAAGGTTTAATAATGTGGAGCCTACAATCCTTTCTAGTGTTTACTATATCCCAGAGGTGATTGAGATTTTTAGAAGATGCGATTAGATAGTGATTACTTTAGTAAGTGGAGGGGATATAATGATGAGGTGGTCAAAGAATTTTTCACGAACCTATAGAGTATGTCATTGTTGTCATAGACCTATAAATATTTGTGAATGAAGAAATTATCATTAGAGTGTATAGAATCCTAGTAGATATGCATTGGGAAAAGAGGAGAGGCAAGAGGCCACTGCTGCCAATAATAGTTTCTTCCTTAAATATGAGGACTACCTTGAAGATAATAATGGGGTAAAAAGGGATAGCTTACCACCCCCCTTGAATGAAGTATATTACCATATTATAGAGTACATTTCATGTGAGGTTACATTTAGTGTGGTACATGTCTATCATTTTAGGCTTCTATACAAGCTAAGGGACCAATCCCACCTATGAGTAAAATAACAAAGGGAAAATAAAAGCACTATCTCATCATGGACTCATCCAGGTAATAGTATACCATGCACTAAACAATCTACAACAAATATCCCCATGGATTGTTTGGGACATGGAAAATAAGACCTTCCTAGAAAACCGGGAAGCTATGAGAGGAAAAGATTTCATAGAAATAGGAAAGGAAAAACTGAAAATATAACAACCCTCTAAGTTAAATTCAGAAAATAAAAATGAATAAAGCCTCTAAAAAATGTTTAGCTACCACCTTGATCACATTAAGGACATCTCTAAAGACAAATAGAACTTATGGTTGGGTCCCTCAATATAGAAAATAAAAAGGACTAATTACCAAGGAACCTATAAGAAATAGAGACACCCTCCACTACAATGGTACAAGTTGAGGATTCACACACAATATAGAAGAATCTACAACAAAGGAGTAAGTACCTTAGCCAAAACAAATTCCCTAGATAGGTCAAGATTTGATGGTAACAACAAGTATTCCAAGCCCATGTAAAATTGATCTAGAATTTCTTCTACCCCACACCTTGCTAAAAATTAACAAAGATATAATTAAAGAAAATAAGTGGATAATTTTAGCCATTGACCAAGGGATTGGTGATTGTATGAAGCTATATGAACAACTAAAAAAATTAAGATAAGATTTTATGGTTTTGACATTGGAAGAAGAGGGAAGCAAACAACAACTCCTTAATGACAATCGAGCACTTAGGGAGAAATTAAGGGAGGATAAAAGGGAAGTAGCTATTAGAGATAATAGAATTGGATCATTGGAAACATCCCAAGGGACAATGGATCCTAGCTATAGAAATGATAGAATATAAGTCACCTACCAATACCTATTCCTTGTTCCTCAAAGAATAATGGTGCAAGAACCAAATTTCCATCTTGGCATAATAAGGAAGGCTTATTATTCAAACACCATAAGCATTAATACAAACATATCATGATAGTAATGTGGAGAAAAAATAAATTTTATGTGAATTCACCTTGACAACTTCATCCTTACTCATCCACACACTTATGACAACAACCCTTACATGGAACATGTGTAGTTAATAATACTACCCTCATGGTTGTGATTTTAAGAATAAAGTACCGAGGAAATAAAAAAATGTTGGCCCTAACCACATAGATAATGCATCAAGAATTAAGTATTGAGGAAATAAATAAGTACTCAGTAGAAAAAATATCTAGCTCCCTATGGGTAATATATGACCCCCCCCCAAATCAGAGACAATCTTTGAAACTCATGAGATTTGTTCTTTTGATCAAGGAGTGGCTCCCATTTGGAGAAGAAAAATATGGTTTATAAACATAGAGGATATAATCAGGCTACTAAGGGATGATTCCAAGCTATCTCTCCAAACAATATTGAAATATTTCACTTATAGCCTTTAAGTTCGAGAACCTTATTCCCTAAGTAATCTACATGCTATTATATCTACGAAAACATTATATAAGAAATTGGTACAAACTATAGGTCCAAGTAGGACTTTAGCAACACATTGAAAGTGGTATGGTGAGAAAATCCATCTGCATAGATGTAAAAGGATGACATTGAGGCTGGAGATATCATTACCGTGGAGGAATAGTTAAATATAATACTCTTTTTCACCATCTTCTCATGATTTCTTTTGATGGCTACCTGCTTGTTTATTACATTTTGCTCATTAAATAATGCATCATACTACAAAGGGAGGAAAAGGTTTATTAAATAGAAGTTGGGAGATCTTTTTTCTTGTTCTATATCAATAAATGTAAGGTATATTTGTTTAATAAGGTCCACTAGGGAGTTGTTCTATTCTCATTAATCAAGGCCCACTAGGGAGGAAGATCAAATTTGTAGGTAGGGATAAAGAGGATAGACTTAGAGAGTTTTGGGGAAATAGAGCTACAAAATGCACGTTACATCCAACATCATTTTGTTGTTAATTAATGAAAAAAAAATCCATGAAAGAGGTCTACAAGAGGTGCACCAAAAACAATTTTACGAGGGTGCATTATATTGTGCAGTATATAATTTTGCAGTAACCCTTCCAGATAATAGATGGAACAATGACATATTCATAGAAAAAACATCAAATATGTTGTTGGGCATGGAATCCCCTCGAGGAATGTTTTTGGGCTCAAAGCCCATGTGTTGACCGAATGATGTTGTAAAGCCCGCGAATTGTGGGCATAGAAGTATGTTGGAGTCAAAAGGTTGTCCGCCCTAGTTTGTAATGTAATGTCGGCCTACCCATGGTCTACAAACCATGGGATTATATAAATAGAGCGAGGCTCTGAGTGTAAAAGAAATGAAGGAAGGAATAAAGGAGAAGAAAAGAGCAAGAGTCTAAGTGTCTAAGTGTGTCATGGGTCGTAGAGTAGGAGAAGGCTTTGCAGCTGAGTGCGCAGAGGCCTAGTAGTCCGTAGCTGAGTGCATGGACCCCTAGAGCTGAGTGCATAGGGTGGGGTCAAGTCTGTAACCGAAGAAAGATAATAATAAAGAGAAGTTTTATCTTAATTCCATGTATCTATTCTTTGGTTGTTACCTATTTGATATGAATTGAAATTATATTGTTTATTTACTGAGTGCACTTGTATGAATGATTTATATTGCGAAGTATACTTTACGCATGCAAATAAGCTAAGTTAATCAACCAATAGTGGAATACTAGTAAGTACTTGGGTAATAACATTGTTCGACCCCCGAGTAGGGCTGCGCGAAGGTAGCATCTCAGGAAGCGAGGTATAAGTAAGTGCGTGTAGCGACGTGTGCACAGGGTCGAACCGTGGACCACTTGAACTCATCAAACATCTCCAGGGTGTGGAAACCTAGTTCTAGCACCCTCCCATACTACTTCGGGTGAGACCTCAGTGCATGCTTCATGGACTGTTGCCAAAAGGGCCAGTAGTATTGGGATTTGTTTGGCTAAAATCACCTCTGAACTTGGGTCAGGCCCCAACAAGCCAACAAATGGTTCCATTGCCAGGACCGGGATCTACATAAGAGATGTCTGATGTCGTGTCACTGGAATCTGACAAAGAAAGAAATTGAAGGGTGGTTGGACAAAAAAGTTCATGAGTTCGCGGCGCAGGAAAACATGAATCTGCGAGTATCAAAGGAACAATGGTTAGAGTGATACTTGTATATGGAAATTCACGAAATTTTATTTCCATCCTTCCCCTCTGAGTTGTATGAGTGGATTGCGAAACTAGCAAACAGTGAGGGAAGGTGTAGGCTCGACAAACTATTGTGTGGACTCTAGAGTTGGTGCGCAGACTAGAAGCCTCAGAAGATAATATCGCGCGCACTTTGGACCATTGGCTCAATCGAATTATAGGAGGGTTTATCACCGAGTTTGCAATAGACACTTCAGTCAGCTACAGTGAAGCGGAACGATGTTTCCTCAAAGGACCGCGAGGTAAGTAGGTTAAAATCTTTGAACACTTGGATTAAGATGTTATTGTGTGAAAAGCGGGTTATGCGAATCAATTAATGTTTGGGCTATGCAAAGTGGGAGGATCTATAGAAACAAAGGTAACGTAGAGATAGAAACGAGCCCCTTGATTTCACCTCGACGAGAAAGCGAGGAAGAGATCGCGAAAGTTTCACCAAGAAGTGCGATCAGTCTGATAAGGCAATGAATTCCATGCATACCACCCCCACCTACAGCACCACTAGTTTCACCATCTTCACCCCCATCTCCACCCACACCACCTTCGCCACCACCACAGTTCAATATGGCGAGCACAATAAAGTTGCCAGTATTCAATGGAGTAGGGAACGAATATCTAGACCAATTTTGGTTTGTGGTAAAGGTTGTATGGGAGTGCAAGGAGTCCCATATGATAATATCAAGAAGGCAACACTGGTTAGTGCCTTGCAAGATCAAGCACTGACGTGGTGCATCAAGCATTCCAATGACCATCCAAGTGCAGGGATCGTGAATATCCAAGCTATGCTAAACAGGGAATTTAGCAGATCAAAATCAGAGACACAGTCGATTATCAGGTTTAAGGAAATCGTGATGCTTCCAGGTGAGACCCCCTGGGAGCTGGATTAAAGACTGGAGGGTATGATTCGTGAAGCCAATATGACCTTAATAGATGAGCAGCACCACGCATGGTTTGTAGTGTCACTAATGCCGCATCTAAGGACCAAGCTGTCACAATAGAAGCTATCAACTCAAGCCAAAGCTTTGGAGATTGCAATGGGACTGCATAAGAGCCCAATACAAGATCCTAGCCTGGGAGTCCAACATATCCACATGCAATTGAAAACCCTGTGTCTAGAGATGCAGAGTTTGAAACAGGACAGGACAACTCACCCAGAGGCGTGCGAGGAGGTATGGTGCATAATGTGCAAAAGGCAGGGACATGACAAGGACCATTGTCTAGTCTTCATGAACTACCTAGTGGGAGGAGGGCCGATGCCATTGAGACCAGAGGCACAAGCAGGAATGAGCGCGGTGCCTACATTATGGTGCACGATTTGTCAGATAGGAGGGAAGCATGCTATAGATAACTGCCACTTATTACAGAAGTATATGCAGACGTCCCAACAGTTGTTCTATAATTTTTATAGGTCAGTAGGCCATGATGAGCGCACCTGTAGAAGTTACGAATTGATGATGGACCGGACTCCTGCCTATAGAGTTCATACCGAAACACGAGCCCTCGATCAAAATGTAGGGATTGCGTGCACTGGATTTCAAGGGCGTGGATGAGGTCGAGGCAAAATGGGACCAGGAAGGGCTCGTGGACAGCTGATTTGTTACAATTGCAGAGGGCCAGGGCATTACGCCCACGATTATACAAATCCAATGAGAGCATCATGCTTATATTTTACCTAGTTTGATCATGAAATGAAAGACTGCCCCACACTGATAGCCATGTTTCACGATAAAGGAATAGTCCAGCCCCCCCTCGCCCGACTCAGGGCCTGCAAATGATGAGGTTTGAGCCGTGCGAAGAGGACCCGAATGTAAACATCATGCTTCGAAGCGGTATCACGACAAGAGATGACAAGGGCAAGAAGCCCGAAGAAAGTGCCTGGGTTTGAAAGGCTCCAACAAAGGAACCAGAGTTTGATTTGGAGCAAGCAAAGGAAAAATTCATGGAAGATAAGAAGAGCTTCACGGAGGCCTCCACTTCAGGTAGTAAAGACAAACTAGAATGAGAGATGGACCCATCAATGCTCACTACCTTTTTGGAGACATGCATGAAGCTGCTGCGCGACGGAAAAGCAGTGGAAGGGCTGCAAGAATTCATCATTAGATGTGCTAGAATAGGGGAACTATGCGTAGTTTGGAAGCTCGGGAAACACACAACGCAAACAGGAAGGGAGATGAGATTGACTGCGAAAATCAGAGAATATGAAATGGATCAAGTGATTTTGGATCTATGATTGGATGCGAATGTCCTACCAAAGCAGACATGGGAGCGCATGGGCAGGCTTGTGTTGCAATGGTCTCCTATTCAATTGCGAATGATGAACCAACAAATGATCCTACTGATGGGAAGATTGCAGGGAATAATGGTAGATATCAAAGGTGCGAGTGAGCTTGCAAATTTCAAAGTGATAGATATTGTTGATGACAACAATCCCTATCCCACACTAATGGGGATAGATTGGGCCACTGATATGAATGGAGTGATAAATCTAAAGGAGCACAAAATGATTTTTGACAAAAAGTCACTACACGTAGTGGTACCTTTAGACCCTGCAGAAGGATCGCGCTACACAGAGCCAGTGCGTGACGATGATCTAGACTGTATCTACAAGATAACTACTCGGGAACAGGATTGGGTGAATCCTAAAGCCGATGGCAGGATTTCATGGGAGTGCAAAAGCTCCGGCACATCAGATTCAGATGAGGAAATAGAACGATGGCAGAACTGGTTACACGAGATAACCACGCTCAATTGCAACATGATGGTAAGATCACTGTGTTGCATGACCACAAAATTAAGGGATCTACCTATGTATGATGGGTTGATAGCAGTGGATGATCTCCTGAACAAATTTGAAAGAGAGGTGCTAGAACAACAGCGGTTCGATGCTCTGAAATGGGTACTGCGCGCTATGCCCACAAGGTGGTGGGGTATAAACTAGAAAAATTTTGAGGACTAGTAGGGATGTAGAAGGATGATGCTCATGCAGATTGGAAAGCCTCAGATGCAAATAAAATCTAGGTATGATGGACGAAACAGCCTGCCCGCCCACCTCTCCAAATGGGTACATGCATATGCTACGCAACCTACATGAACACACACCATCCTCACAATAGGAAACGAGACCGACAAGCTGGAATGGGCAAGAGGAGGTTGCAAACGATGAAGTATGATAAGACCAAGCGCACCAAAGATTATCTGTGGGGAAGCCTTTGACAAGGTGTGTGAAGTGTTGAGCACGGTCCACCGTGTGAAATGCACTGACTGGGACCTGCGCATACCAGCGGTTCTATGGGCTTATAGGACCATGTGCAAAACCTTCATCATGCAAGCACTTCCAAAGCTAAAATATGAAGCAGGGGCTGTAATCCCTATGGAGCATGCAAAGCCTAGTCTGCGCATAGCAATGCTCATAGGGATGATGGACCGCGAAGCTTTGGAGGAAAGGCTCATGCAATTGGAAGAACTGGAGGAGGAACGGCTCTTGGTTGGATTTCATTAGTAGGTACAAAAGAAACATGAAAAGGCTTGGCACGACCGCCATATCAAGTTGTGCACCTTCAAGGAAAATGACTTAGTGTTGTTGTATGACATTAAGATTGAAAATTTTCTAGGAAAATTCAGAATGCATTGGCTGGGACCATACGTGGTTAAGGAGGTCACAGATGGAGGTGTGGTCCAGCTAGTCAAACTAAATGAAGAACCCTTCCCAGACAAAGTGAATCGTAGCTGCTTGAAGCCCTGCACGGGTGGAATGACTATCTGAATAGCCAACAGAGGCACAGTCTTCGCGCTCTGAGGAGCCGGACAAAGGCACAGGACTATAAACAAATGCAGCCGATATTGGTACACATGCAGAGAAGCACCCCAGACACGGAGGTCTCAGAACATAGGATGCAATAGATTCAACAAGCAACAACTCAGTGCGCTGCCGACATCAACACAGTTTGAGGACAGCTGGAGGAACTCTACGCCAAGGTTTCCGCGTCGACCAAGTGACTTGAGGGCAAGTCATGATGTTAGTGTTGGGGGCCTTTTTGGCATGGAATCCCCTCGAGGAATGTTTTGGGGCTCAAATGCCATGTGTTGACCAAATGATGTTGTAAAGCCCCGCGAATGGCGGGCACGGAAGTATGTTGGAGTCATAGGGTTTTCCGCCCTAGTTTGTAATGTAATGTCAGTCTACCCATGGTCCGCAGACCATGGGATTGTATTAATAGAGTGAGGCTCTAAGTGTAAAAGAAATGAAGGAAGGAAGAAAGGAGAAGAAAAGAGCAAGAGTCTAAGTGTCTAAGTGTGTCGTGGGACATAGAGTAGGAGAAGGCTCTGCAGTTGAGTATGCAGAGGCCTAGTAGTCCACAGCTGAGTGCACAAAGTGGAGTCGAGTCTGTAACTGACGGAAGATAATAATAAAGAGAAGTTTTATCTTAATTCTGCATATCTGTTCTTGGGTTGTTACCTGTTTGATATGAATTGCAATTATACTGTTTATTTACAGTGCGCATTTGTATGAATGATTTATATTGCTAAGTATACTTTACGCATGCAAATAAGCTAAGTTAATCAACCAACAATGGAATACTAGTAAGGACTTGGGTAATAACAGCGTTCGGCCCCTGAGTAGGGTTGCAAGAAGGCAACATCTCAGGCTACGAGGTACGAGTAAGTGCGTGTAGTGACATGCGCACAGGGTTGAACCGCGGACCACTTGAACTCATCAAACAATTCTAGGGTGTAGAAACCTAGTTCTAGCACCCTCCCATACTACTTCGGGTGAGACCTCAGTCTACGCTCTGTGGATTGTTGTCGAAAGGGCCAGTATTACCCGGATTTGTTTGGCTAAAATCACCTCTGAACCTGGGTCAGGCCCCAACAAGCCAACATATATTAAGCAAGGAAATCCTACACCCAATTCCTTCCACTAGAGTAGAGTAATCCTTCACAAATAGTCCTTGAAACAAATCCTTTGCAAGAAGTTTTCAGCATCAATATTCAGCATTGAAAAATTCACAACATATGCCTCACATGAACAAGAATGAACACTTAAAATTTCTAATAGCTTTAAGTAAATATTAAACACATATCTCTCAAAAGTTTTTTTTCTGCACTTTCAACAACCATTACAATAAGGAGGTTCTTTTCTTATATAGATTCCACGCACTCATGGAAATAATCAACATAGTCACTGTAGACTTTAAAGTTGATCTATCAATAAAATCTATGTAAAATGAGGATCTCACAACTAAAAGAGCCCCCAAACATGACATGAATCAATTCAAGCACCATCTACAAGCTACACACTAGTAGCCATGAAAAATATAGGACAAACATGCAAAAAAAAATCCATTAGAGTGTCTAAGCACCCACCAAGGTGGTCAACATATAAACTTTCACAAGGGAAGTTACTCTATGAAAGTGTGCACCAAGAATTTTCTCCTAGTACATCAATATCATCCTAAAACCACATGACATGCATGATAAAAATCACAGGTATAAGGCCTCATAAAATAAGACCGGTAACAACTCCAATAAAGAAAAGGAACCTGCAACCAAGGTTCCTATATCTGAAGGTACTTTGAGATGAATCAGGGGCATCTGATTTTGGTTGGGGTAGAGTTAAGGACAATGGAGGCACCCTATGATCCCCAACCACTCCCCAACTTGCCTCAGATATGGGGCATCCCAGGCTACTGAGGGGCACCCAAAATAACAAGATGTTTCTCAACTTGCTAAGTCCCAATAAAGCACTAAAAGAGGTGAGTTTCATGTTTTCAACATTTAGCCAGGAAAATGTGGACTCAAAAGGGCCCTATTGGTATGACAACTTAAACCGTTAAAAAAAATACAAAAACCAACTAAAAAAAATTAGTTGACTCTATCTTCTTTATGCAAACATGCTTCCCCCTTCCCACAGTTTGTCATTAATTTGACTTTAATTAGAGGTAAGATGAGAGCTCATTTTGGTCTAGTAAGAAGACGTCCAACTATATTTCTATTGTCATTTTTTCATCGTTGGAGCATCCATAGCAGATATATTGAAGATGTGGAGACTATTGGGTTGGAACTTTAGAATGTTCGCACTAGAGATTTGAAACAAGTAGAGAGATTTTTGAAGATTATTTATGCACACATAGAAGGATCCCCAGGTCCTTAATATTCTCTAAGTATTTTGAAGTTTATTTCATCACAGGAAGTAAGGTTACTTATTTCTCTTCAACTACTTTTATGCTACAAAAAAAATCAAAACTGTCGCCATGGAGGGATAGGTCCAAAATTGTTGGGAGTGACATGAAACCCCCAAAGAGTGAAGGAAACCAAAATTCATGGAACTTAAATTTAATTAAAAAAATAAAGTAACTACTAAAAAACTATGATAGTATATAAAAAATAATCACCTAAACAAGCAAAAAATAAAGTAGTGGCAGCTTTGAGGAATGGTAATGCCCTTTCTATCCATACTTTTAACCGGAGCTACACCAAGTCTCACTATCATATTTAGACTTTAGGACATCCCTGGTAATGGAGTGAAGTTTTGCACATATTCCCTTGAAAAAATAACAAAATTCAGCAACCTTTGCATGGATTCACTAAGCACAAATGTAGACACAAACTTGGATAGATCAATGGCTTTAAGTAACCCAGATTCATAGAGACTCCAAAATGAATCACATGCATAGAAATGTTAATGACAATGTACCTTGTTAGTCTACCAAGACACTAGAGTGTCTTCTACTTCAAAGAGGAAGTCCAAGGTAAATGAAACTTTTCTAAAAATGTATAATGTGCAATGCAAGGAGCATGCATATGATGAAAATGAAAAAATTTCATGGCCAGTGCAATTAATTATGTTCTCCTTAGTACAAAGAAATGGGGAGGATGTTCATTTCAAACCAAGTGAAGCAAACTTTTCACTTAGAGAAAAAAAAACATAAACCTAGGTATCTTAAGACTCAAAGATTTCATTTAAGAATAAATCTATAAATGCATTAATCTACAAACATATATTGTTACAGATTATGAACAACATATACAAAAAATTGAACTCAATATTTTATCTGTATTCAAATAACTAGAACATATAACTACATAGTAATATAGCAAAACCGGAATGAATTGTTTAACACCCTGCCTATAATTTTTTCTTTTATAGATTAAGAACATGGATAGGCTACAAATAGAGCACTAGGATAGAAATAGAACTCTACACTTAAATATGCCTAGAAAGGTGACCCTCCCTACATGATCCAACTACTTGGAGAATTGTGCCCACTAGGAGAGGTTTCTCATGCACGCGAGCATAAAACCAACCCAGGATAGTTCACCCTTATCTAAAAACTGGAAGTTATTCAAGCTCATATGCTTTAGCTAAAAATATAATTATCACTAAAATATCTCCAAGCTAATTCTAGAAAAGAAAACACAAAAATATACAAGCACCTATTCTAAAAATTGAACTAAAAAAATTGGAACATGAAAGCCTCTATTCTAAAAATTGAAATACACAATTTGGAACACCAATACTAAAACTAGAAAAATATCAGGGAAACACATGCATGAACCCTCTAACTCCTCCATATGTGCACCACCACTCTATAACCACTACTACACCTACATTATACTCTACTTAATCCACCATGAAGGTTTGAAGATTGTTGTAGAGGCTGCAGAACAAAGTGTTTGAACTCAACATTGATGCAAAACAAAATGTTGATGGAGAAAAAAATGCAGGGGATAAATCCTCTAGTAAATGAAAGAAAAAATAAATTATAGCCATAAAATGAAAGATGCAAGATTGTCTCAAAAACAAGTTTGAAGTGGTGCTTCCAACCATTCATTAGAAAATATCGATGTCTCCTAAGCTAAGAAACAAGTAGTTTGATGATTAGATGTTGAGTGGATTCCTTTTACATATAGATTTTTTATTCATCATGTTTGTATGCATTTATATGTCCCTAAATTAAATGTTTGTGTTGGTACTTATAGTTTAACATTTTTAAAAAAGATTTCACTGCTCTAATTATATTATTATGTGGTAGGTTATTCCACGTGGAAAAGCACCCGCACTATCAGAAGTAAACAAAATACAAATTTTCTTTACATTTAATGGGAAATTTTGATTATTTGTTTATATATTCAAAATAATAAATTATTTTTTGTTGATATATTCAGCCTTCGTGCCATGACAATGATATTCCTAATGAGGAAGACTTGTAATCCCTGAACCTTGTGGTGATAATAAGAAAGTATGTGGAAAAAATGAACAAGAAAATTATGGAGTTGATTCACAATAGGGATGGAAATACTGTGAGCGAGGCTAGGATCAATAGATTGAAAAACAATCTTTAGTCATATGAGGTAATAACCATATTTTGGAGTTTTTCTTTTTTTCTTTTTTATTTCATAAGTTTAATTCAGAAAGTTTGTTCTTTAACTTTTACATTATTTAATCGAAAAAATATTTTATTTCTTATGTATATTTATTTGGAGGAAATCCCCCCCCCCCACAACAGTTAGTTGATCCTCAACTTAGTGTTGGTACTAGTGGAATTAATGAGACACGACGTTAGCATATGGCTAGCACTAGCAACCAACATATATTTGCAGGTTAGTTATTCACTACTCCACCTTTGAGCGATCATGCTCTTAGTACTGACATTGGGTACACACCATTGATTGTGAGAAATGAGCACATAAAACCCAAACCAAACACGCAACTAGGCTCTAGATCAGGTGGTGATAGAGATGACCCTAGTATTGATGATGTTATGGGTTCATTTCCTGGAGTATCATGTGTTAAGAGCACGAGGAATATTGACTGCATATTTTTTATGAATGAGGAAGGAATTCCAATAAGAACACCAAAAGTTCATGGTATCTTTTGATGTTTTTATTGTTTCAGGTTTTCTATCTAAAACCATAGGTGTCTATATTATTATTTTCAAACTAATGATTGTATCTTTTTGCATATAGATAACAACTCGTTTTATACAATGATGGATAACAAAGCGTTGGGAATTTTTGGGCCCACCATAAGCAAAAGGTGGAATTTCCAAAATTACAACATTAAAAAAAAAGTTTATGGAATACCTTGAAGATCTATTTGGGGTAGATACCTTCAATTAAGTTAATATCACCATTATAGCTAGAAAAAAATTAAAATAGATACAATACTACTATAGGATAAAATTGCTACAAAACACTAGGTATGAGAGCCCTCCCATGATTCCTAATATATGAAATGGCTTCATCAAGGACGCATAGGAGAAGGCATTGAGAAAAGAAGGGAAAACACCACCTGGTCAACCAAGGTACAAATTACATCTTAAATTAAATACATTTAATTTTCTTTAGTTTTTTAATAAAATTGTAGTATATAACATGAAATGTTTCATAGGCTACCCAACACTTTGAAGGAAACCAAGGCAAGGCTTAAGAAGTATGGGTAGCACAAACTGGGCCAGGGTGGCTATTTGATTATACAAGGACAAATTATAAGTATCCAAAATTTCTTAACAATATTATATGTTATATTACCTTCCAATATTATGATAATTGCACTAGCAAATAACAAAAATCAATACTCTTATGTAATCCATGGTGATATATATGGAATTGAAGCCATGAAGGAAGACTTCAAGATTGGTTTCAATTTTGGGTTTAAAGGTGTATTCAAACACCGAAAAAGCATGGGGAAAACCCCAATATCTTTTGAAGGATAAGGTAAATAAAAATCAATCCACATTAACCTTTTATTAATTATAAAATATAATCATATTTGATATAAATCTAATGCGTTTCTATTCTTTAATTAGCAGGGGAGCAATACAAATATAGATGATCCCATGACTACTGAGTATCAAGCCTCTGATAGTGTGCAACAGTCAGAACATTTTGGTGCTCTTGAGGAACCCCATTGTAGTGCGATGCAACCCCATGATGAGGCCCACAATGGTAATAGTGTTGTATATTAATCATATACTTAATAATTTCATTCTTATAAAGTATGTACATATTTTTTTTTACTTATTCATTTACGATTGTATACTTATAAATTTTATGTTTTGAATGTAAAAACATGTCGTACAGGAGGATCCTCAACTAAAAGAGGACCGCAAGGCAGTTATTGTAATGATGTCTACTAGTAAACAAGGTAAATAATTATATTGTAAATGTATTTTTTATTATTAAAAAACTAATCCAATGATATTCGATACCTGACCATAAAAATTTAATATTTTTTTATAGGTGATGCTCCCCCACAACATCCTCGACTCCATGAGAACATCATGACCAAGGGTGTAATGCTTTAGAGGAGCCAAGTACAATCAATATAAAATAGCCCTGGTTATTACATGAACATGCATAAATGGATGAAAAACTTTTGAATTATATGCCTTGTAATAAGAGGAAAAAAATGATGATGTGCAATGTTATAATGTATAGTATAAGACTTGTTGTTGTAAAATATTTTTGATGTAAAAAAATACATATTGATGTATAAATATTTTTGGATGAGTCCTTGCATACTTTTTTGTACTAATGTTAGAAAAATATGAAATATACATTGAAGTTTCCAGAGGATGAATGTCAACAAATATGTTTCTTTATCAATTTTATGTTTTGTTAGTGTGTATGCGTGAATCTTAAAGTGTTCCTATCAAATTTTTTATTGTAGATAGATTAGGTAATGGGGAATGGAGAGTGATGTGGGGAGAGGGGGGGGGGGGGGGGGGGTGGCGCATAAGAGCTTCTACCTTCATGTGGTTGGCCCTGCTCAGTAGAGAATAACTTAGGATTTGGATAGTCTTAGGGAAAATCTCCCTCATTCCAAAATATGAACAACCAAGTCAATGTTGACTTGGTTGCTACTTTGTCAAATCAAGGAATGTTGGCTGTAAGATTAGGCTACTCCAATAAATTATTCTTGAAACTAAGAGGATCTTATTCATGTATTCACGTGCCTCAATATTGTATAATTGTCATAAAAATGTTTCTTAATTTATTTTATTATTTTTCTTATTATTTATCTACCTTTAACACATTTTATGCACATTGCATGTATTCTTATTCCCAAAAGTTGTTGTCCACAAATATAACATGGATGGAAAGCAAGTGGATGAATTGTTTCCCTTTAGTATACATTCCTTGTCAAGTGTGTACATTATCTTTTGGAATTCAATTTTGATCCTCCTTTGTTGTCAGTTATTTTCCAGTCAGTTGTAAATCATTTTTCAGTTATTATGTTGCTTATTGTGTGGTAAGCCATGCAAATTAGATAGTTGGTTTCCTAAAAGCAAGTTACCACCTATGGAAAATTTCTCTTGGTACCCATTGTTGGGCTGTGGAAAAGGTATGTTTTATCCTCATATTAGCTTAATTAATCATTTGTCTTTATGTTTTTATCTTTGTTTTAGGAATAAATATAGAAGAAACAATTGTAGAAGCGAGATAAAATTGATCATTAATGAATTGGGTAAATTTGGGCATGAAAAACTAACTTTTTCTATCTTTATATGCAGGAACACGAATTGAATGATTGTTGTTCAAACGATGGAACAACAATGACCAAGAAATGAAAAAGGACAATGTCTCGATTATGAATGCCAACATAAGACTAGGAGAACCAATTCTATTATGTGATGAAATCAGATTGTTAGTTGCGAAATCCTCAGGATCTCCTGATCCCGAGGATTCGCTTCTATCCATTTGTCTTTCTTAGGTTATATAAAGACAACAGGCAAAATGAACAGCTAGCTAGAAATTTTGGGATTGTAACTATTCATTTTTGACATAGAGTACTCTCATTAATGTCACGATGTAACTCTATTATCAAGTTTAATGAAGAAGCTTGTGTTTTACCTATAATCACATTTTGAGTGTCTTTCAGTAGTGACTTCTAAAGACTCTGGGCGTGGTCAATAGGAAATTTACTACTTTAATTGTGTCATATTTATTTATGTTTACTCTTACAATTGTTTGTTACTGTTATTTCATGAAATTAGAATTATTCTGATTGTTGTGAGTGTTGATTGTTACGATTTACTTTTTCTGTTCAAACTAGATTCTAGATCTCGCTGTGTTTTACATCTGTGTGTTAATTTTTACCAAATTTATCAGGCTAGTTTAAGTATTTGATTATTGTTCATTCTGAAGTAGTGTTATCAGAGATCTTCAGCTTACAATTGATTTTTTTCTGTTAGATGTTTAAATAGTTACTTGTTGTTCATTTGTTGTAGCTTTCCTTCATGTTGAAGTTATTGTCTATGCTAGTTAGATTTGCTAAGAGTGATTCCTTTTACTTGCATTCCAATTCGGTTCTCCATAATAGATTAGATTAGATTTGAAAATTCTTTAAATATTTCTTTCAGAATTGTTTTGGATTAAACTTCAAGAATTAGAAGTTAATCATTGCAACGATTCTAAATAATTTCATTATGAATTAGCCTTTGAATTCACTTGCATAGACAATGTTGAACACTCTTGAAATAAAAAGACTTTCCCTGGTTTGATAACTAATGTAGGTATTAAGGTTGCTTTTAATAGTTATCTTAATGCACCAACATTTTGGTGTTGTTGTTGGGGAGATTTTTTCAAAGTGATTTCTTTTTTATTTTTCTTGCTATAAAATAATTGGTTTTAAAAGTACCCAGAAAATCAAGTTCAACACAGCTCCAAATATCAATTAACCATGGAGACTCCTATGGCATTAAACATTGCCCCATTAAATGCCCCACATAAGGAACTGGAGTGGCCAGCCCTGGCAGACAAAGATTATCAAATGAGAGACACTATAGAGTTGTGTAACAAATACCACATAGAAGCAGTTTGTGAGTTAAGAAAGAAACACAGAGATGGTACAGACCTCCTAGGAATCTAGAATTCCCATTTGCCAATCTATTATCTCCCTAAGGTCAATGGGTTTCCTGACTTAATCCACCAATGCTCCACAAACTATGACCCCAATCAAAGAGCTATTCTGAGTCCTTCAGGCTCTCTCTTGTTCCATATTACTCCTGAAGCCATAAATCAAATGCTGCAGTTTCAACCTACAAAGCCACTGGTCCCTCTTTCCATGCAGCTCTTACTAGAACAAAGTGCCAAGCTCTCCAACTCACAAATTACAAGAATTGGCCAACTGTTTATGCTTCCAGAGTTTCAGCCTAAGAAGCCTCCCCCTTATCTGCATGTCTGGTTTAATGACATAGGGAGACTGCTAGTAGACATGATATCCTCCATCTTGGGGTTCAAAACCAGTGAGTTTGTAGATGAGACAACATTGGTACTGCTATCCATTTTTGCCCCAGGACAGCCCCCTGCTATCCAGTATGACTATGCTTCATTTATAGCCAACAAAATGCATGAACAGTTCATGAACTTGGACAGAGAGAGGGTTTTCAAGTACACCTCCTATATATATCATCTGATGTTGTACAATCAGCCTGATGCCTTTCCTCTTTTCCTCAAGAAACGAGATCCAAAGGGAAACAAAAGGTCTGTAATGTTCTGGACATCAGTCTGCCATCATATTCATTACTCACCATATAAATACTATGAGTTTATTGACCTCTTCATTCACCCAGCCTTATCACTGCTGCAAAGTTCACCTCCTCCTAGACTCACTGATGACACGCAGAAAATTCTCCAGCTCTCTAAGAACTATAGCATTGGAGATTGGTATTTTTACCAAGATCATACAATGATCAGAGTATATGGTTGTGAGTTGGCACCATACAGGCACCAAAGTATGTTCCCATGAGACTCTTTGCACTAGAATACTTCAGGCAGTTCGGCAATGCAGATATGATTCACTTCCATAGCAGAAACAAGAAGGCACAGTTAAAAATTAAGCATCAATTGGGTCCTTTTATCTTTAACAAGAGGGAAGAAGCCTAGGAAGAGGCAGACCAAATGCTGAAGGGCCTCCTCCTCAAGACCAGTTTCTATTGGGCACCCTATGACCCTAACCATTTCATAAGCCTCAGAAGAATCAAATATAGGCTTTCCACTTATGATCATTTTAGCATTCCAGAAATTGAAAAGTATGCTAACCAACTAGAGTGGAGACAAGGCACCTTAGTGGAAGATTATTATGAGGAAGAAATAGCAGAGAAGGACATTAAAACTTTAGAAAAAGCAGTTGACTTGAAATATTTTGGACAGGTTTGGTCTTCTGGCACTCAGCATCTTGGAGAAGCTACCTCTTCGTCCAACGTTCCCAAGCAGCCTGCCAAAACAACTGACCAAACAACAGACATGGCTAAAGGCAAAGCAGTGCAGCAAGAAGAGTTACCTCCAAGAATGGAACAACAAGCAGAGCAGCAGGAAGGTATAGCCAAAGAACCTGCCTCCACAGAGCAGCAGACACATGAGTCGATCCCTCCAAGGCAGGAGGTGACAGTTGAATCCTCAGTTTTGCAAACACCTGCCAATGAGGAAAGAACAAGGAAAAGGGATAGGCAAGAGGACACTCCTCTTACTACCTCTACGGACCAGCAAGGAGAAAAAAGACAGAGGTTGAACCCTTTTTCAGAGGAGGAAGTACCAGAGAGACCAATTGATAATATGCCCCCTCCTAGCATTGAAACATCGACCAGTTCCTTGCAGCAAGGACAGGACATCCCACACGGGACAGAGGTGAGCTCTTTAAGGCAGAAATCTAAGGCGGACTCTAGCATCAAACAGCAGTTCATAGACATCAAGAAAAGGAATGAGCCCCTCAAACACCAAATCTACAACCATCTATTGAAAATGGTACCAACTAATCAGCAGAGATTAATGTCTGCTTATGACATTCAAGAACAAAAAATGACTCTTAGTCATTTCAGGCCTACCATGCAACAACCTCAAACAGCTGCCGACTATATCAGAACTAATCTGGAAATTTTTGCAAAAGACATCCACCCCTTGGATCAGATTGAGTTACACAGGCAAACCGGGGAAATGATATACTCCACATTAGCTGATAAAACCCTACTGGCACACCAATTACAAAATTCTCTACACAACATTGCTGCTCAACTGGAATTGGAGAAGGCATCATCTCAAGCCAAGGACAACAGAATCAAGTCCTTGGAAGAGATCATTATAGAGTTGGGTCATGATCCAAAGAACCCTAAGGGTGTGCTGGCACTGTTAAAGAAAAGAGATGAAGATATAGCAGCTATGAGAAAGCATATCAAGCTGCCAGCTAACCTTCACCCTCAAACTGGAGAGGTGTCAGAGCAGAAGAAGGACCAGGATGTAGTTGCTCTACTCCTGAGTTTATACAAAATATTGATGGAAACAGAGAGTGCACTAGAGGTGGCACTAAAATCAAGACAAAGTGAGGCACCAGTGCAGCCAGCATAGATATCTGCATCCACTGAAGGTGTGCCACTTTCTACCACTATAGCAGCTCCTCCCACAGGACAAACATCAGAGGTAGGCCCTTCAACATCAGCACCAACTACAGGAGCATCAACGCCAACAACAGCAACAGATCAGGGGCCCAGCCTAAGCATGCAGAACATGATGAAGGAGCTGGAAGTTTTAGAAGCACAGATGGCTGAATTGCAGGATACCAAAGATAAACTGGCTTCCATTGAAGAAAAGTATGATAAATCAAAGCAAAGTGTAGCTGAAAAAACAAGAGAGGTAAGGGCTCTTGAGAAGAAAATAAAGGAACTGGAGAAAGAGCTCTCTCTTGATAAAGTTGTAGTTGAAATTAAGAAGATCCTGTGGGCCAATATTGGTCAATCAATAACAGACCAGTGGCAATACATTGAAACGATCCATGAGCATATTGATCTCATAGGCCGGGCCCAAAAAGAAAGTCAAAGAGCAAGGGCATCTCTAGGCAATATGCCTGAAATAGCTAGCAGGATGATCAATGTCCTGAACAACCGCACTGGCCCTCAGCTGGCAGCAATGGGTATCACCAACAGAACTGATACCATTTTACTGGTAAAGAGAGTACTCACTTTGAGAAATCATGTACAAACATTGGATAGAAGATGTCAAGAAATGCAGACAGAGGTGAACAAATTCATTGAGAAAATTACAGCATTACATAACAGAGGCCTTCCCAGCCTAGTAACCAGTGCAGGAAGGTTATTGTCTCATGAAAAATATGCCAAGAGAGTCAATACATATTCTACAAATCAGATCACTGTGGCAACAAGTGTCCCAGAGGAAACAGGGCCTCCATCTGGGCAGACTCTCTATGACAAACTAGAGAATTTGTTTTTTATTGTGAATGAGATCATACATCTTTTTGAAGTGCCTCCAAACTACTACAAATATAATGAGGCAGATGAAACCTTAGGCATAATCTTAAGACACCAATTGCCTACTCAGGAATGGTGGACAGGCATGATACAAACACTGCTGTGAGAAAACAGGTTGTTCACCATATTTTTGTATTTTCATCACAAATCAGCATTTTCAGAAAAATAATATATTTGCTCTGACTGGGAAAGCAATGAAAAGGGCAAACTCAGCAAACAAGTTTGACCACCAAAGCAGATGCCTCCAGATGCAGATGACGGGGCTAAGATAGCCGCACCACGACAAAGTAGTAAAGGGCGTATTACTCAGAATCTATATGAAGCAACCAACCGACCCAGTTGCCTCCAAAAGTCAAAGAATTTCTGACAGAAGCTGAAAAGTCATTCATTGTCCATTAAAAGCAGCAATAACTATTGTATCTGCTATTTTTGAAAGTTGGTAAAGACAGTTATTGAGCAAATGACTCATCGTTAAGATATTTTGTAAAACGATTGTATATATATCCCCACGCATAAACTTATTGGGGTTGTTGATTTTTCTTCTGGAGAAGCTATGCTGTAATTTCAGACTTTCAATATAGGAAGCTAATGGAATTTCTGAAGTTCTGAGTTGTTTTGAAGTGTTGTGGTGTGCTTGCATGCTACTACAGGATTCCTACGCTATCTCATGTCACAATAAGTTTTTCTGAACCGTGTTTCTATATATTCCATTCTTTCATAATCCATCTATGTTGTATGTTTCATATGTTTGGCAGTAGAGAAAAAGAATAGTTCTGGATTTGTTCACTGAACACCCTAAACTCAATCTGTGCTGTTATGAATGTTTTCTTCAGAATTAGTTGTGAATGTGTAATTCTTAATTGCTCACTTTCATACTAAGTCTTTCATAGTAAATACTTTTCAGGAATTCTAATCTGCTCCTGATTAATATTTCATTCTTTCACATCACCAGCTTAGTGACAGATTCTTAGTTGCCTCTCACTGGCTGGAAATACTCAATATTCCACAATTTGAAGTTTGTTTCATGAGTAGCCATATGGCTCTGCAGTTTCATCACTCTCACTCAATTCCTCAAAACAACACATAATCACAGACTCCATTGCCCAATGGACTGAACCTCCTAAAGATCACATCTCAGCTACTAGAAGACATCATTCAACCAAGACCTTAAACAAAATTCAGTACATCATAGCTAGCCTAAAACCTTATCAAAACAAAGCTAAAACCTAAAGAGAGAGCCCTCTCTGATTGTAGCTAGGCTAGGACCTGTAATCCAAAGATTGGTTTGTGGTTACCTCGGCCGTATTCCCTTGGGAGTTAAAGGGAACAACCTGAGTGATAACACCTTCGATATGTAGGTTATTATCACAGGTTTATAAAAAAAAACTCACAAATTGTTGTGCCTTTGTATGCTTTAACATGAAATGTTGACTTTAAATGGTATGATAAATGTAACACAACTTTTACAGATTTGAAGAAATTAGTTTCAACGACACCAGTATTGCGTGGACCCAATTGGGGGCTTCCCTTTCACATCTCTACAGATGCGTCAGATGCAACAATAGGCACTTCCTCAACCAGGAGGAGGACAAAAAGCCTTAAGCTATTTATTATATGAGAAAAAATCTTACTGCTGTTGAAATTAATTATACAGTAATAGAAAAGGAATTTTTAGGTGTCATTTATTCCCTAAACAAATTTAGACATTATATAACTGGCTATCAAGTTTTTCTATATATTGATCATTCTGCCATTAGATACTTAGCTAGAAAACCCATTACAAATGGTTAAGTGACTTGTTGCTTGTTACTTTTGCAGGAGTTTGATATCACCATTAAAGACTGTCTAGTGAAGGAAAATCCAGTCACAGATTTTCTATCTCGGGTTCCAAAGATAAATGATCTGTTGGCAGTAGATGACTAGTTTCTAGACAAACATTTGTTTGCCGTAGTAGTTAAAATGCCATGGTATGCATATGTAGAAAAATATTTGGTGGTAGGAAAGCTACCTAGACACTTGATAACAAGGGAAAGGAAATAGATTGTCCAGTGCATGGCCCGATTTTCTTGGATTGGTGGATACCTTTTTCATACAGGGTCTGATATGTGCATATGCAGATGCATTCGTGATGATGAAATCTACGACATCCTGAAGGCTTGCCATGATGAGCCCTACGAAGGACACTTCGTAGATCACAAAACTGGGAATAAGGTACTACAGATGGGCTATTATTGACTCACAATTTTTAATGACGCTAAGAAATATGTCCAGGCTTGTGATAACTCCTAAAGGATGGGTTGTCCTGGTCAATTTGACGAAATTCCATTGCAGCTCCAATAGGTAATAGAAACTTTTGAATGATGGGCATTGGATTTTGTTGGCCCATTTCATTTGCCATCAAACCAAAATGCCTACATACTGGTTGCTAGAGACTATGTAACAAAGTGGGTAGAAACAATATATTTTCCAAGAGCTACAAAAGAAGGCATAATTAATTTTCTTTTTGGGTTATTTGTGCGGTATGGTTTACCTAGGGAAGTGATAACAGATGTTGGGGGCAATTTGTAGGACATAAGATTACAGCCACTCTACGGGACCACCACATCACACATAGAGTCACCTCCCCTTATCACATGTAGGCGAACGGGCAGGTTGAAAGCACCAATAAGGTCATGGAACCAATTCTGACCAAGACAATTTCGACACATCGGCAAGACTGGGTTGCTAGACTGATAGAGGCCTTATGGGCCTATCGCACAACTTGGAAAAATACTACTGGATATTCCTTGTACCAACTTCTATTTGGCAAAGAACCTATATTTCCTATTGAATTTGAAACAAATACTCTCAAAACAACCTAGGAAGTGGGATTTGATCTTACTGAGGCCCAAACTAAACGACTTCAACAAATAAATGAATTGGATGAGGCTCGACTACTTTCTCTACAATGCATTGTAATTATTCAGTAGCAAAGGGAAAAGTGGCACGACAATCTTATTAAAAAGAAGACATTTCAAAAAGGAGACTGGGCACTCCTCTATGATTCTATATTCCAAGACTTTCCGGGCAAGTTACAGACAAGGTGGCTTGGCCCTTATGAAATTCAAGAGGTACACAACAATGGCACTCTCACTCTGACTACCATTGATGAGTTTGGCCATTCTTTCTGGGTGAATGGACATTGGGTGCATCTTTATCATAAACCACTCACCAAAGAGTCTTTTTCGCAATAGGTATCTGATGATCCCACTATGAAAATTTTAGCTACAGGGAGTGATGACCCGACAGCTTTACTTTCATAAAAAATTATCTCTCTTCGGTTGTAAATAATGTATATATTCTTTTTACGGTTGATTGACATTTAGTTTAGGAATCACTATGTAAATATGAGGATTTCTCTTGTTCTTTTTGGGGTGTGTTTAATAATTGCTATTCAATCAATTGAATAGTTGTTGTTTAGTCAATTGAATAGTTGTTGTTCAAACAAATGAACAGCTCAGATTTTTCTTCTTTTGCATATTTTTTTGTTCAATCAATTGAACAACTCCTATTTATTTTCGTATGTTTTGTTGTTCAATCAATTGAACAACTTTGATTTCTTTTATGTATGTTTTGTTGTTCAATCAATTGAAAAGCTCCAATTTCTTTTCATATGTTTTGTTGTTCGGTCAATTGAAAAACTCTTATTTCTTTTTTGTATGTTTTGTTGGTCAATCAATTGAACAACTCCGATTTATTTTCGCATGTTTTGTTGTTCAATTAATTGAACAACTCTGATTTCTTTTTTGGATGTTTTGATGTTCAATCAATGTTAAGTTATGGTATGTTCTATGCTTATAACAGTTTACTTCCTTCTCTTATTATATTCCATAGATTAGCAATCACATGTACATAAAGTAAATTGCATATAAAACATTAAACAATCGGCAGAAAACAAGCCAAGACAAGAGACACAAGATGTGGTGGCTAGCCAGGGACAAACCCCACAATGTGTGGGGAAACCCTTTGATCAAATCTTCTTTTATCTTCAATAATTCAGCAGAGAGAAATAGTACAATAAATCTGACTCATATCAGCAGTAGCGAACCCTAGATTAGTAGCATCAACATTAGTGGCTTCATCATCAAACTAGGGCAGACTATATCTCACAAATCGACCGTCGGATTGGCTTGATTCCACCACCAAAAGTTGCGGCTTCCAGAGGAGGTTCAGATGAACGTACATTGTAGTTCATATAAGGAGGTCTTCTAGTCTACGTAGGTCAATCTTTACTTCTGCAGTTGCAACTTCAGTTTTGGCAGCTTCCGGCTTCAAACTAGGGCAGTCGATATCTTGCAAACCGTCTGTCAGATTGACTTGATTCCACCAACAAAAGTTGCAACTTTCAGAGGAGGTTTAGATGAACCTAAAACGTAGTTCAGATGAGGAGATATTCTAGTCCATGCAGGTCAATCTTTAATTCTACAGTTGCATCTTTAGTTTCAGTAGCTTTCGACTTCACATGTGTGAGAGAGAGACCCATTTCTGTGCAGAAGAGAAGAGACTCTTTTCTGCCCAGTAGAGAGAGATAGATGTGATGAGATGAGTGAGTCCAAATGAGGAAAATTGCTCCTGTATTTATACATAATGCTGGTGTTTGAATAGATGCAATTGTTGGGCTTCTGAGCCAACATGAGTTGTAGGTCGGCTTGATAATAATTCCATAATCAAAATAAATTCATATCTCCATGAATACTTATCGGAATCAGATGATCTTTATATCAATCCTACACCTCTCGACGAGATGAATCTAATAAAAATATTATGAGCCATGAATAAGATGACCCATATGAAGTTTTTACCTAGTTTCCAATTTTAACACTCCCTCTCAACTCGGGAGACCTTCATCTGCAATCTGTCTATCGGTCGTTACTGTTCATCCATCAAATGCACTGCCCTGTATAGCCTGACCCTTGCCATGCTCTACTCTATTTTGCCTGTTCTGCTTTATCTTGTTCTGCCTTATACTGATCTGTATTATTCTGCTCTGTTCTACTCTGCTTTTGTCCAAATTATGAAGAAGAAGAAATGATCAAGGATGTATCATATTGACTCAAAGTCAGTCTTAGAGTATGTACCACTAGTCCCAGACCAGTCTCAACCAACCCAAAGTTAGTGTCATAGTGAGTACAACTCCACTGGTCTCAGACCAGTATCATCCTCCACTAACTCAAAGTCAGTCTCAAAGTGCGTACCACTAGTCCTAGACCAGTCTCAACCAACCCGAAGTCAGCTTCATAGTAGGTACCACTCCTACAACTAGTCCCAGACTAGTGTCGCAGTCTCTGAGAGTGTACCACTGGTCCCAGACCAGTCTCAACTGACCAAAAGTCAGCGTCACAGTATGTACCACTCTCACTGGTCCCAGACCAGTACTGCACTGACACAAAGTCAGTCTCATAGTATGTACCACTGGTCCTAGACCAGTCTTAACCGACCCGAAGTCAGTGTCATAGTATGGTACAACTCCTACCACTGGTCCCAGACCAGTATCACAGTCTCAGAGAGTGTGCCACTGGTCCCAGACTAGTATCGCAGTCTCAGAGAGTGTACCACTAGTCCCAGACCAGTCTCAACCGACCCGAAGTCAGCGTCATAGTATGCACCACTCTCACTGGTCCCAGACTAGTACTGCACTAACACAAAGTCAGTCTTAGAGTATGTACCACTAGTCCCAGACCAGTCTCAACCGACCCGAAGTCAGTGTCATAGTATGGTACAACTACTACCACTGGTCCCAGACTAGTATCATCGATCCCAGATCAATGAAGGTCATCCTAGCGTAGGGAGTACGGTAGATATAATGATGTGTCCATCGGTACTACTATGGTCCCTAACTTCATTTCCCTACACATTGATCAGATGAGAGGTACTTCCCATGAGTCCCAGACTACATGGGTAGGATGCCTCGACAGGAGAACTAATCAAGCCTATCCTCACAGGAGAACACATCAATCCTACTACAATCACCATGGAGAACACATCAATCCAGGCCGCCATGGAGAACACATCAATCCAGGCCTCAGAGGAGAACACATCAATCCTACTACAATCGCCATGGAGAACACATAAATCCAAGCCTCACATGAGAACACATCAATCTTGCTACAATCACCATGGAGAACACATCAATCCAGGCCTCACAGGAGAACTAATCATCCTGCTACACAGGAGAGCGAATCATCCTGTTCCACAAGAGAGCGAATCATATTGTCCCACAAGAGAGCGAATCATCTTATTCTAGTGTGCACCACCAGGGGAGGGTGAGTCACCTTGTGGTCGTATGTTGCTCTAGTAAGAATTGCAAGCCCTCAGAGCTCCCAGAGCTCAATGTATGCAACATGCAGGACCCTTGTACAAGGGTTTCTTGACGACTCCAAGTCGTTTGGGAAAATCACAGATTAGATCTTTCCTCGGGGCTTTGACAAGGTGTATCGACTTGTACATCATCTTAATGTGTTGGAGCCTCCTTGCTCATCAACTTACCATATCCCAGATGATGTCTATCTGCTGTAGAAGTCGATGAATACAGGATTCCTCAATAATTGAATGCCACCTTTGGTTGTCACATAGGATCGCGATGGTATCCAATGTAAATCCAAACAGCTCACTGAAGAGCTTTTGCAACCAGAATGCCTCACAGGAGGCCATGCTAGCAGTAATATACTCTGCTTCGGTGGTGCTCAATGCCATTGACTTCTGCTTCCTTCTCATCCAAGATATCGAAGCAGATCCCAAGGTGAAACAGCACCCAAAAGTGCTCTTACGATCCACCACACTGCCTGCCCAATTAGCATCAGTATATCCAAGTAGTCTCACATCTCAAGCAGTTTTTCTTAACCCATTAGTAATTGTGCCACGAAGATATCTTAGAATATTCTTGGCATCAATCTAGTGAGGCTCAACCAAATATGAGCTCACAATGCTAGCTGCAAAACATATGTTCACACGAAGGTTCACTAAGAACATCAATGTGAATGAGTTTATGAAACTCAAAGGCATTTCCCAAATCTGGTCCGACATCACTACCATATAACTTCTGAAACTTAAGATCCTCGAGGTAGTCACAGGCTTACAGTCCACCATACCAAATCTTTTCAGAATCTTCACCACATATTTTCCTTGAGATAGCGAAATTTCCCTTGGCTTCTGCCATACTTCAAGTCCTTGGCCCTTCATTTCAAATTCAGAAGCCAACTCCCTCTTACATTTGTGAATGAGAGGGTCTGCACCTGTTAGAAAGAGGTCACCCACATGCAGCACCAGTATGAGAGGCTTGTCATCTTCAACCTTAAATTAAAGGTTAGGATCAGCTTCACTCCTAGTGAATCCCAGCTTCATCAAGTAGCTATCGATCCTCTCATACCATGCTCGGGGTGCTTGCTTCAGCCCATAGAGAGCCTTCTTCAACCTACATACATGAGATTTTCGATCATAAATATCAAATCCTTTGGGTTGCTCCACGTAGACCTCTTCTTTGATCGAACCATGCAAGAACTCGGTCTTGACATCCATCTAATGTAGGTTCCATCCTTGTGAAGCCGCAAGGGCTATGATCGAGTGGATGGTCATATATCTGGTAACAGGTGCAAATATCACATCATAGTCTATACCTTCCTTTTGGGAGAAACCACGAGCAACAAAACGAGCCTTATACTTTTCCATACTTCCATCTGCTGCATGATTTATCTTGTAAAGCCATTTAGAAGTGACAATTGTCTTGTCCTGGGGTCTGGGAACTACTTCCTAGACATCATTCTCCATAATAGACTCATATTCTTTGGTCATAGCATTCTTCCATACTTGATGCTTGACGACATCTGAGAATGATGGAGGCTCATTTTGTATGATCGTGCTCATCATGATTAGGTATCCCTGATACTTGTTAGGTTTCTTACTTTCCTGGAAGGTTCCTCGGGGTGCAGCATGTCCTTCAGCATCATCAAGTATCCCCCTAGGCCATGAAGGCCTCTTCCTAGAAGAGGAAGGCTTAGGTGGATAAATAGGATCCATGGGTTCCTCCACATCAGGCATTGTTACATCATCTACCCATAGAGACAGCTTCCACAATTGTACAGTTCTTCCTTTTCGTCACACCATTCTGCTCAGGAGTATGTGGTGCAGTAGTCTCCCTCTTAATGTTAGCCTCAGATATGCCTGAGTGAACCAATTGTAATATATCAGAGGTCTTGCTTTGGCTTGAGGGGAATGGTCCCCTTTTGAGCTTTCCTTCAACACATCCTAGACATACACCTTCTTTCTCTACTCAAAATTCGGGCATCCCTGTCACCATTTGTCTTACACCGAGTAGAGCTTTATAATGAAGGTGGGCAAACCTTCGATGCCGAAGTTCAGACTGAAGAGATGTGTCATAATATATGACACCTAGTGGACTTCCATCAACCTTGCCATCGTTGAATGTTACCTTGTAGCCTTTGTCTTCCATTGCCGAGATGGACACCAGGTTCCTTTTGAGGTCAGGTGTATTTAATAAATCCTAGAATTTCTAGCCTTCTTGAATGGTTGTCCTCTTCCTTGATTCCCAGCTCTCCTCTTACCTTTGCTATTGAATTTGTCATTCCTTTGATTTCCATCAGAGGGATTTTGATCATTGTCCTGGTGTCAGTCCTTTCTATCAGGGCACTCCCTTGCATAGTGACCTTCTTTATCGCAGATGTAACATTGTCCTTTTCTTCCACCCTTAGGTCCAGCCTTTCCTTTTGATTTAGTCCCGGAATATTTCTTTTCTTAGCATGAGAAGAAAAGGCAGTAGGAGGACCTTTAGGCATCGGAATTTCTTGCTCTTCTTCCCTTGTTTCTTCTTGAATTCATCTAGCCATTAATTCCTCGAAACCAGGAATTACATTATTGTTCAGAAGAGTAGTCCTGAAAATCTACCATTCGGATGGTAATCCTCCAAGATTCGTGAGTGCCATTTCCCTATTAGTAGTAGCCTCCCCAATAGATAGGAGATCGTTCTTGATCTCGATTATTCTTAAGAAGTATGCTTGCATACTCTCATCTTTACCCTTCTTAATTTCCTTCAGCTTATTTCTAAGAAACAAAACTTGATTTGCGTCATTTACTTTAAATAAACTCACTAGTCTATCATAGACTTCCTTGGAGGTGTCCAGTTCAAAGATGTAGGCCACCAAGTGCTTGTCAATATTGTCCCAGATGATCTTCTTTGTTTTGATTTCTCCATTTTTCCATTTGTTCCAGGTATAAGTGGATGCATTTGATGGAGGCTCAACAATATTGCCTTTTACATGGTCCAACACTCCTTGATCCTCAAGGGTTAGATCGATAGACATCTTCCATCCGTGATAGTTAGTGTTCTCATGGAGCTTGTCTTTGGCAGGAAAGAGTGTTGAGGACCCCATAGTTCTTTTAGGATAGCCTTGCCAATCTTCTCTTCGGTGATTGCTCTTGCTCTTGCTCGGGCCTTGTCTTCACCTCAGCTCTGATACCATGTTAAGTTATGGTATGTTCTATCCTTATAATAGTTTACTTCTTTTCCTTATTATATTCCACAGATTAGCAATCACATGTACATAAAGTAAAGTGCAGATAAAACATTAAACGATTGACAGAAAACAAGCCAAGACAAGAGACACAAGATGTGGTTGTTAGCCAGGGACAAACCCCACAATGTGTGGGGAAACCCTTTGATCAAATCTTCTTTTACCTTAATAAATTCAGCAGAGAGAAATAGTACAATAAATCTGATTCATATTAGCAGTAGCAAACCCTAGATCAGCAACATCAGCATTAGCGGTTTCATCATCAAACTAGGGCAGACGATATCTCACAAACCGACCATCGGATCGGCTTGATTCCACCACCAAAATTTGTGGCTTCCAGAGGAGGTTCAGATGAGCCTATAGTGTAGTTTAGATGAGGAGATCTTCTAGTCCACGCAGGTCAATCTTTACTTCTGCAGTTGCAACTTCAGTTTCGTCAGCGTCCGACTTCAAACTAGGGCAGTCGATATCTTGCAAACCGTCTGTCGGATTGACTTGATTCCACCACCAAAAGTTGCGGCTTTTAGAGGAGGTTGAGACAAACCTACAACATAGTTTAGATGAGGATATCTTCTAGTCCACGTAGGTCAATCTTTACTTCTGCAGTTGCAGCTTTAGTTTCAGTAGCTTCCGGTTTCACATGTGTGAGAAAGAGACCCATTTCTATGCAGTAGAGAAGAGACTCTTTTCTGCGCAGTAGAGAGAGAGATGTGATGAGATGAGTGAGTCCAAATGAGAAAAATTCCTCCTGTATTTATACACAACGTTGGTGTTTGAATAGATGCAACTGTTGGGCTTCTGAGCCTACATGAGTTGTAGGTCGGCTTGATAATAATTCCATAATCAAAATAAATTCATATCTCCATGAATACTTATCAGAATCGGATGATCTTTATATCAATCCTACACCTCTCGACGAGAGGAATCTAATAAAAATATTATCAGCCATGAATAAGATGACCCATATGAATTTTTTCCCTAGTTTCCAATTTTAACAATCAGTTGAACAACTTCAATTCATTTTCGTATGTTTTGTTGTTGATTCAATTGAACAACTCCAATTTTCGTATGTTTTATTGTTCAATTAGTTGAACAACTCCAATTTATTTTTGTGTATTTTGTTGTTCAATCAATTGAACATCTTTTGTTCAGTCAAATTCAACAGTTGTTGTTTATTCAATTAAACAACTCCGATTTCCTTTTGTGTGTTTGTTGTTCAGTCAATTGAACAATTGTTGTTCAGTGAATTGAACAGTTGATGTTCAGTAGAACAAACAACTGTGATTTAGTTTTTTATTAAAACCAATAATTGATGTTCCATCGTTTCTCATTATTTTGTCGAATTGCCATTTTTCTCTCCCATGTTTTCTTAGTAAAAACATCTGTTTGGATTTGGAATTTGTACCTGAGATAAAAGAAAAACAGTAATATTAATACCATTATGACTTGTAAAACCTTTGATGGTTATCTTTATTCCGAAACTGACCTAGTTCATCTATATAATGACTAGTTGAATATATTCTCTTTGGACATATCATAAAATGATTTACTATCTTAATACCATGTTGGTTTATCTTTCACACTTTCAATTGATAATTCCCTTTGGTATGATGATATAGGGATAAAATCATAACTTTCATTGGCATTTTTTTTACTTCTTACACCATCCCTGATTCTTAAGGACTAAATGAGCCTCCCTCCCTTTACAATAAAATTATGAAAATATGGAAATATGAAAATATGAAAATTCAAAACACGTCTTCTTAAAGAGGATAGGGGGTCTCATCACAAGCCAGCCTACCATGATCATAAGGGTGTAACAAGTGACATTCCATTATGGCCACCACACCAGGGTAATGACCTTCTTGATAGTCAAAACTATCAGAAGGACAAGAGGTCTCATCACGAGCTGGCCTGATCACTTTGTTATATCCTGGTGAATGGCACTATGATTATCTGGTTACCATGCCAGCATAGTGGTCTCTTTATAGCAATGAAAAGGAAAATCATCTAAATACTAAATGGAGGACTCTGGCTCATTTTTGGGTTAAAAAGAAACCCTGTCGAGGCTATGAATGCCTGCTGGCAACAGTGGCTCTGCTTGTGGTATTGAAGTGCTATGTTACATTGCCAAATATTATTTATCCTATTACTTCCTATTGACTCATTTCTAAAGGTGAATTTACCATTTGAACAACATTTATAACTAAATTAACCAACATGCATGGTAAACTATATATTTATATGCATTATATCATTATTGTCCGATCAATCGATACCAACAGTCATTGTCATTTATCGTCGGTCATGAGTTCATCACTTTTTCTACCTAAGGAAAATATCTCTTCACATAATGATTCAATCTCTATTTTATTTCTTTTACAGGCATTTCAAATATTTTGCGACTTGTACTGCTCTGACCATTTTTGTCATATTTACGCCGCTTTGATTATCTTTTGGCTGCATTTATGAATTCCCAATGCCCTTTCCCTTTTTCCCATGCTTTATGGTTGTGGACACCCTTTTCTAATTGGAGGGGGGAAGGTCTGCATTATCGATAGCATGTGTAATGATTATCAAACTATTTTCTGATTAGAGGGGGGAAGGAATGCATTATGAATGCACGTGCATAATAATTATTAAATTGTTTTATGATTGGAGGGGAGAAGGTAAGCATTATGGATAGCATGAGAATTAATTATTAAGTTGCACCAAAAACTGTTGATGAGACAAACAACACAATTGCCTTTAATATTAACTCTAAAAAAAATGTCACTGCTCTGTTAATAACTTTAATGTTTTGTATATGGTTTACCATGTTGTTCCAAACTGTGAAACCGTGAGAAGAGTGCATGAAAAAGTGAAAGTGAACCAGCTACTGAGAAACAACAACCATGGGAGGAAAATCCATCCACAGTGAACCTGCAGTACTCTGAGTATCAAAACAGGGTCGCGAAATTCTTGAGCGTGCTGGCTGGTTGAATATCTGACCAAATTACAGGGATTCCATGAGGAAATAACACTTGAACTTTTGCAAAATCTACAGAATGGATGCACGATGGTGAAGGGTAGAAATATAATAGTTTATGAAGCAGTTATAGCTGAAGTATCTGAACTTCCAATAGAAGGCACAATATGGACTGATAAGAATGTTCTCCTATAGGACGTAATTGCAGTATTCCAAGACCCAGATGACAATTGGTACAGAAAGGCAAAGGGATTCACCACACAACTTTAAAGCAACCATGGCAGGAATTGGTGACCATTGTTCATAGGTACATCACTTGTGATGGACGTCAAGATGTGGTAAAACCTTGAAAAATCAAAATGTTAGTTATTCTGAAGCAGAAAATTACAGTTAATTTTCCATTTTATTTAAATTATTTATTTCATGACATTGCTAGTCGGGTTAGGAAGGTTAAGGACCCACATTCTGTCATCAACCATCATGGTTTGATTAAGTTAATCATCATTCATGGACTGGCCCAACAGCAATTAACTTGGGATAACCTTGTAAATCTTGCCTTCACCCCACAGGAAGAAAACCCAGAGACTGAACAATAGGGGGTAAAGGTAACAAGCCCAAAAAGTACAAGAAAAGGAAGGAACCCTTATTTTTCCTCAGGCCCAAAAGGTACAACAACACACCCCAATTCCAACAAAAGAAGTAGGGACATCTCATATCTCCTCTCCAAGTCCTCAAGATGATTTTCTGTAGGAATATGAGGAAGAAATGGCTCAAGTATTGGAGAATATGGGGACATACTATGAAGGAAGGGATCCATCTAGAAACTCTGAAGGGAAAAATCATTCCCTTAACCAGTCTGCCTCTGCCAGCAATTCTGGCCATGCTGAAACTTTTCCATTTGCTGATAATTTGGAGTGTCAGAGGGAATCAATTCCCTTTATGAATGAGTCCCTTGAGAAAGAGGCCAATGCAAAGGAAACCCTCAGGAATTGAAATCAACTAGATGCTACTATTCCATTGGAGTCCCTAGAGAAGGAAGCCCCTACAGAAGAAACCTTGGAGAATGAAAATCAATTAGGGCATATTGTTTTAATGAAGTCCCAAGAGGACGAGGCCCATGCAAAAGAAGACCCTGAAGATGAAAATCACTTAGGAGATACTATCCGATTGGAGTCCCATGAGAAAGAAGCACATGTATAAGAAGACCTTGGAATAGAGAATCAATCAAGAGATACTACTCCATTGGAACATAACCCTGATATTAACACATCTCCTCCTGAACCCGAAATAAACACAGTGGTCCCACCGCTAATTAGAAATCCCATGACGAAGAAAATGTACAAAGACAGATTGAGAAGGATGAAAAAGAAATACATGAAACAAAAGAAAACAACCAAGAAATTGGGAGAGTGGTTAAAGGAAGTAGTTAGGGTTCGGAAATTGAAAGTGGAATTGGAAACTATAGGGACCCAAACAGAAGAATCTTCTTTGGAGGATATTGAAACTCAGGAATCCTTGTGTTTGTTCAATAGGGAGCCTAACAGAACAATATCCTTTGGAGAATATTGAGACTCAGACTGAAGGTCCTTGTGTTTTCTCAATAGAGACCCAAACAGACTTTCCCACCACAGATATTATTGTCCAAACCAATTCTGAGGAGAATTCCCAAGTAGACTTTTGTATTCCCCAAGGAATAGTTTAAGTTGTTGTTCAAACCGATTTCGAAGTAAATGCCCCGACAAATTGTTGTATGTCCCATGAAGCAGTTGAATCTGTTGTTCAAACTTATTCAGTGATAACACAGGATGATGAAACTCAAACAGAGGAAACCTGTCACTACGTTTCTCTGGTAAGGGAAGTTGTTATCATGAAATTAAAAAATGAATTAACAAAGACTCAATAGTAGTTGGCTCAACATAAGGAAGAAGTAGTACCATTACAGGTACACCAGGAGTTGCAGAAGAAATTCGAGGCACTTACTGTAATAGAAGATGAAACTTTCGCCAACTTAAAATATGAGCAGAAGAAATTAGAGAAAGCACAATCCAAGATGCAGAAAGCCAACGAGAAAATTGAAACTATTTGTTCACTTTACTCTGATGCTTTGTGTTGTCGATCACTTGCCACCAACTATGCATTATTCTTGTTAGAAAGATACCCCTTGCTAAAAGTTAAAGTTGTCAAGGCTGGTAAGTTAGTGAATTCAAGACCACTCCAAACTTTCTCAAATGTTTTAAGGAAAAAAATGAATAGGTACAACACCTTCTATGCGAATTATACATGCACACTTTTTTCTTGGAGGATGAACTGGATAGTAATCCTGACCCCTTCATTGGGGATATTCAATTTCAATATTTTCCCACTTTTGCTACCAATCAAATTAAATGGGCTAAAGCCTATAACACTTTTCAAAAAAGGGAATATGGTATAGATTTATGGGTCATGGGAGAACCCACGAAACCCTTACATCTTTTTCTCTAGGATAAACAGTTCATGAAACGAATAGGAGGTCGTGGCTCAGTTAGGACCACTCCATACAAATATCATACAAGCAAGAAAAGAATACATTTAGGAAATTAAGGAGGAAGATTTTTCAGCAATAAGACAAAGATGGGAAGCTTCCACTAACAATGTCAGGAACAGGGAGTCATTTGGGTATAGAAATTTAAAAGTTGCTACTACTCGCCTGCAGATACAACAATATGGTCTTGAGCATGGGCCATGACTGGATAGGATACCACTACAGATGTCCTATTATCTGGTACTGTTAGGGTCCAACCCTAACCCCCTTATTTATGTAATAGGGTTGAGTCATAGTTATAGTTAAGTAAAGAGTCAATAAAGCCCATATTAATAATTGTAAGTGGTTGACCCACATTTAAAGAATGGACCATAGTTAGTTGCAAATGGGCCATGGTATGAGATAGATGGTATTAATAAGAACCATGGTATTGACCCATGGTATTACATGTATGAATCCTATATAAAGGATAGAGACTCCCCTCAAGGATCATCATGTCTTATTTTGTAAGTGAGCCCAACTCTATTGGAGGTTGCCCCCTCGAAGAGGCAAGTGAACATTGCTTTCCTTCTCTGAATAATAAAATACATGCTGTTATTCCTTATTGTTCTGTGTTATGGGTATATTTCTTCGCATATTTGGTATTCTGGTATCTTCTCGTAGGTCAATAGCATAACAAGTGGTATTAGAGAACTTTCCAGGGCCGGTGGGATCTCCATTTTTAGCAATTTTTTTTTTTTTGGCTAGAGACGTGTTCCGACGTCTTTAAACCATGGGATCTATCATTGAGCACATAAACCTGCATATTTGGGGAGGCATGCATGCAGGAAATACAAGAGGTTTTCATGCTTGTTGGATTCCCTTGTAACCCCTGTGGGTACCCCTTTGAGTAGTAGCACATTAGACAGAACCGCACACAGACTGTCTTCCAAGTACCCTATGGGTATATTGGAAGCCCCGAGGCTCTCTTGAAACCTCACCATAGATAAAATGTTGGCCATCTTGCTACTACAGTACACCGAGAACAGAAATCGGGGAGATTACTCACGTGTACGATAGGGTAGTCAGGTTGTACGACTAAGGGTACGGTTGATCCTCCTTGGTTAGTGCCCTGAAAGATTGGGCCGAGTACTACTGTCAGACCCTTATGTATATTGTGATTTGTAGCACCTAACACTCCTTGAGACCATAGTTCCCTTGTTTCTCTCTAGATCAAGCATCATCTTTGCGAGATCAGATCTAGCAGGTGGGGTCCTGTCGCAACAATCAGCTCCACCATTCAGATCTCTCAGATCCGCCATTTAGATCTATCAGATTCACCAATCAGATATATCGGATCCGCCATTCAGATCTAGCCGTTGGGTTCTGTAGCAGCTAAGGGTTCGCCAACAGATCTGACTATTTGTGTGGGTCCCTATACTTGGGCATGATTCTCGCAGGACATTGGGCATAATTTACTTTTTTGGGATTCGGCTACTGCAGTATTCCTAAGCAAGGAGTAAAATTCCTTTCAGAGTAAAAAAAGAAAAAGAAAAAAAAAGTCTGAGACCCTCCCGGGACGCTTATAGGAGACTTATCCCATAAGAATCAAGTCAATGAGCTGAGCAAGGTGGTACCATTCACTTGTTAGCGTCAAAATTTCAGGTGGTCCCAATTTTTTTTTCTCTTTGCAGTAATGACAAGTGCACTGGATCGGTCCATGGTACAAACCAAAGCTCAAGCTATGGCCAATGAGAAGATCGACACCCTTGAACAAAAGTTAGACAGATTAATGATGACGATCCAGACCTTAGCTAACATAATCACAAAGGGTAAGTTGGGGGAACAATCGGAGGCATATGCTTTTAATGAAAACATTGAGGGCGAGTCTAGCCATTCTCTTCACCTCTTTGGAAACCACCAACAGTCCTAGCTACAACCACCCAAGCTGGATATGTATAAATTTGATGGCTCTCATCCGGCCACATGGCTAGCACAAATGGAGCAATTTTTCACATTGAATCACATCAAAGATGATGCGACTCAGCTAAGTGTGGGTAGCATGTACTTGGACAACAAAAGATGGCAATGGTGGCAGTGGCATCAATGTTGCTATGGAAGGCCCGTGACTTGGCAGGTATTCTCAAAAGCCCTTTTGGATCGCTTCAACCATGAATCTAATTTTTTGGGTCATCTTACTGGGCTCCGATAGACAAGAACAGTGCAAGAATATATTACAGCCTTTCAAGCCTTAGCCTTCCACATAGAAGGTCTATGAGATGAGTTCTACTTGGAATGTTTTGTCAGTGGTCTCAAAGAAGCCATACAAGCCCACGTCCGACTGTAACACCCAATCTCATGGTTGGATGCTTGCAAGATAGCTTGTGAAGTAGAACATGTGTTAGTGGCCCAATCAACTCGTCCAAATTTCATAGCCAAGGGTCGTCCCACCCAGGCTCCAAGCACTACCCAAACACTTAGGATTCAAAAGGTGTCACCAACGGAGATGGCGGAAAGAAGAAAGAAAGGATTGTGTTAATACTGTGATGAGAAATACTCCCTAGGGCATAAATGCAAGGAACCCAAATTCTTTCAAATTGATGCTACTGATCATAGTTCATCGGAGGAAGCCCCACCATTTGAGGAACCGGAGGAGGAAGATGAGGACAACCAGCCAGACAATGCGCTCCTAGCTACACCTGACGAACCAGTTATCTCACTTCATGCTTTGGTAGGTATTTCTTCTCCCCAAACTCTCAAAATCAGAGGTTTTATTAAGCATCGCCCTGTAGTAGTCTTGATTGATAGTGGAAGTACGCATAACTTTATCCATCAAAGAGTCACTGAAGCAGTGCATTGTTTTGTTAGAGCAGTCTCCAATTTCTAGGTCTAAATTGCTGATGGGGGGATAATGAAATGTGAAGGCCGATGTGAAAATGTCAAACTTCAAATGGGGGATTATCAATTAAAGACCCACATGTTTGCCATACACATGGGAGGGTGTGACATTGTCTTGGGTGCTGAATGGCTCTGCAAACTTGGTCCAATCACAATGAATTTCCAAGAGTTATATATGAGCTTTAAGTAGAACAACTACACACATACCCTCCGCGGACTCCAGGCAGGTGCTCCCTCTATCATCAGCTCGCATAGGATGGAAAAATTGTTAAAAAAAGGCCACCATGGAGTTATAGCCCAATTTAATGCCATCCAGGCCTTCAAACCCACTTCTCTTCATATTCATCCTGAGATGCAACAAATCTTAAACAACCATCTGTTGGTCTTTAACAAGCCTCATGAGCTTCCACCCTCGAGAGGGGAACATGATCATAGCATTACTTTGGTCCTAGGGGCCCAACCAACAAATGTGCACCCATATAGATATCTGTTCGCCCAAAAGAATGAAATTAAAAAAATCATCAAGGAACTCCTAGAAGCAGGCGTCATTCATCCTAGCATTAGTCCTTATTCATCACCTGTGGTCATGGTGCTCAAGAAATATGGGGAATGGCGTATGTGTCTAGACTTCAGGGATCTCAACAAGTTGACAGTCAAAGATAAATTTCCAATCCTAGTTGTCGATGATTTGATGGATGAGCTAAATGGGGCTCAATTCTTTACTAAGCTCGACCTTCGCTTGGGCTATCACCAAATTCACATGAAAGAAGTAGACATTCCAAAGACTGCGTTCCGAACTCATGAAGGCCATTATGAATTCCTGGTCATGCCATTTGGTCTTTGTGATGCCCCATCCACTTTTCAAAGCCTCGTGAACCACCTTCTCAAACCATATCTCAGAAAATTTGTCCTTGTTTTCTTTGATGACATCCTCATCTACATCCGCACCTAGGCCACACATCTTCAGCATGTAGATCTGCTCTTGCAATTGCTCTGAAAGCATAAATTATTTGTCAAGATTTTCAAGTGCTCTTTTGGCATGGAAGAAGTTGAATATTTGGGCCACATTGTAGGGCATGAAGGTGTCAGGATGTACTCCAAAAAGATCCAGGCGATGCAGCATTGGCCTCAACCAAAGACCTTGAAGAGCTTGAGAGGATTTTTGGGTCTCACGGGCTACTATCGCAAATTTGTTCGCAATTATGGTCGCAATGCTAGACCCCTCACTCACCTTCTCAAGAAAAATTATTTTCTCTAGAATGATGAAGCGCAATAGGCATTTATAGCTCTCAAACATGCAATGTGTTCCACTCTCGTATTAGCACTACCCAACTTCACCAAATCTTTTGTGATCGAATGTGATGCTTCAGGTATGGGTATTGGGGCAGTCTTAATGTAGGAAGGTCAAACCTTGGCCTTCACTATCCAACAACTAAGTGGGACAAATCTGGGACAAGCTACATATGAGAAGGAGATGATGGCCATCTTACATGTAGTAGATACCTAGCAACCATACTTATTGGGGCGGCATTTCCAAATCCGCATAGACCATCAAAGCCTTAAATATTTTTTGGAGCAACGCCTATCCTCGGCACAACAAAATAAATGGCTCGCTAAAATGTTGGGATATGATTATGAGATAATTTACAAGAAAGGGCGCGAAAATGTCGTAGTAGATACGTTATCATGCCAATTTGAGGAGGAAAGAACCCTACTCACAATCTCCCTTCCCCTTCCAGAATGGATTGAAGAGGCTCGCAAGGAATGGTTTTCACATCCTTCACTCTCCCAAATCATTAATGAATTGCAAGTGGATCCAAATTCCACAGCGGGCTACTCTTGGCAAGATGAGATTTTTCGCTACAAGGACAGAGTCATGATATCACCAACATCCACCCTCAAAAGTCGTATTTTGGCAGAGTTGCACTCATCTCCCACAGCAGGCCATTTAGGCTTTCAGAAGACTTATGCTCGCACTTGACATTCATTCTTTTGGACAGGCATGAAAAAGGAAATTCTTACTTTTGTAGCTGAGTGCGACGTATGTCAGCACCATAAAGGAGAAACAATAAAATCCCCAAGCACATTACAGCCATTGCCCATCCCAGCCTCAATTTGGATGGAGGTTTCTATGGACTTCATTACGGGTCTTCCGAAGTCAGGAAATGATTCAGTCATCATGGTGGTTGTGGATAGACTTTCTAAGTATGCTCATTTTTGCGCCTTACCCCACCCTTTTAGACCGACTTTGGTGGCTCAATCTTTCATGGACTAGATCTTCAAATTGCATGGCATGCCCACTTCCATTGTGTCTGATCATGACCTGATCTTCACCAGTAACTTTTGGTACGAACTCTTCAGGCTACAAGGTACCCAACTACAACTCAGTACTTCCTATCATCCCCAAACTCATGGTCAAACTGAAGCGGTCAACGAATGTCTAGAGACCTACCTTAGGTGTTTCACTTCAGAAAAGCAACATCTATGGGTACAGTGGTTACCTCTAGCCGAATGGTGGTATAACACTAACTATCATGCCACCACCAAAATGACTCCATATGAAGCAATTTATGGTCAACTCCCTCCTTCACCTACTTCTTATATCCAGGGATGCTCGAAGGTACAAGCAGTGGATCAACTCCTACATAACCATACAACCATGCTGGCCCACCTCAGAGAGAATCTCCATCAAGCTCAAAAATGCATGAAGCAATAGGCAGATCAACATCGTTCAGAACACAAATTTCAAGAAGGGGATCAGGTATATTTGAGGCTGCAACCATATAAGAAAACATCACTCAAAGACAACGGTTGTCAGAAATTATCTCCAAAATTCTATGGACCGTATCAAGTACTTCAACGCATCAGAGAAGTAGCCTACAAGCTAGCTTTTCCACCCACTTCAAAAATCCATCTAGTCTTCCATGTCTCATGCCTCAAGAAAGTGATTGGGGACCATTACTGAATTCAAACTAGTCTACTAGAATTGGATGAAGAAGGTTCAATCTAGCTCCAACCTGAACAGGTTCTTCACATGTGAGAACGGCACCTGCGCGGCCGCATGATCAAGGAAGTCCTCATCAAGTGGAAAGACACCTCTCCGGAATATGTGACCTGGGAACTAGCTACTGTCCTTCAACAGTTTTTGTAGCTTCACCCTTAAGGACAAGGCTATTTTTATGGGGGAGGGCATGTTAGTGTCCAACCCTAACCCCCTTATTTATGTAATAGGGTCGAGTCATAGTTATAGTTAAGTAAAGAGTCAATAAAGCCCATATTAATAATTGTAAGTGGTTGACCCACATTTAAAGAAGGGACCACAGTTAGTTGCAAATGGGCCATGGTATTAGATAGATGGTATTAATAAGAACCATGGTATTGACCCATGGTATTACATGTATGAATCCTATATAAAGGATAGAGACTCCCCTTGAGGAGCATCATGTATTATTTGTAATTGAGCCCAACTCTATTGGAGGTTTCCCCCTCGAAGAGGTAAGTGAACATTGCTTTCCTTTTCTGAATAATAAAATACATGTTGTTATTCCTTATTATTCTGTGTTCTTGGTATATTTCTTCACATATTTGGTATCCTGGTATCTTCTTGCAGGTCAAGAGCATAATAGGTACCCTCCTAATAGGTATTACAATGATTATAATTTTCCATATTACCGTGTAAACTAGGCTTTTGCAATACTTAAATAGAAAAACAGTTTTAGGCTATATAAGGAAGAAGTTTATCCTGCTTATTCTTTGACACAACTGCACCTCAATCATCTTATTGCATGAGAACATGCAAAAAGGTAAGTAGGGGAGTATGTTGGGTACTGGAAAAGGTATGTTTTGTCCTCTTATTAGCTTAATTAATCATTTGTCTTTATGTGTTTATCTTCGTTTTAGGAATAAATATAGAAGTGTAGAAGCTGGATAAAATTGATCATTAACAAATTGGGCAAATCTGGGCATGAAAAAATAGCTTTCGCTCTCTTTATATGCAAGAACATGAATTGAACAATTGTTGTTCAAACGATGGAACCGAAGCGACCAAGAAAGGAAAAAGGACAATGTCTCGATTATGAGGGCCAACGGAAGACTAGGATAACCAAGTCTATTTTGTGATGAAATTAGATTGTCAGTTGCGAAATCCTTAGGATCTCCGGATCCTGAGGATTCACTTCTATCTGTTTGTCCTTCCTAGGTTATATAAATCCAACAGGCGAAATGAACAACTAGCTAGAAATTTGGGGATTGTAACTATTGAATTTTTATGCAGAATACTCTCATTTTTTTTCTATATAATACTACCTAAGCACCCACGGGGGATTTGAACCGGTGACCTATCGCAAGGAGTGCCTTAACAGTACACCTATTCACCGTCAATCCAAAGCCTCGTGCACCGCAGAGTACTCTCATTACTGTGACGTTGTAACTCTATTATCATGTTTAATGAAGAAGACTTTGTTTTACCTATAATCACATTCTGAGTGTCTTTCAGCAGTGACTTCTGGAGACTCTAGGCCCAGTTGATAGGAAATTCACTACTTTAATTGTGTCATATTCATTTCTGTTTACTCTTACAATTGTTTATTACTGTTATTTCATGAAATTAGAATTATTCCGATTGTTGTGAGTATTGATTAATATGATTTACTTTTTCCGTTCAAACTAGATTCTAGATCTTGTTGTGTTTTACATCTACATGTTAATCTTTACCGAATTTATTAGGTTAGTTTAAGTATTTGATTGTTGTTCATTCTAAAGTGTCGTTATCAGAGATCTTAAGCTTACAGTTGATTTCTTTCTATTAGATGTTGGAATAGTTACTTGTTGTACATTTTTTGTAGCTTCCCTTCATGCTGAACGAATTATTGTCTATACTAGTTAGATTTGATAAGAGTGATTCCTTTTACTTGCATTCCAATTTAGTTCTCTACATAATAGATTAAAGTAGATTTGAAAATTATTTAAACATTTCTTTTAGAATTGTTTTGGATTGAACTTCAAGAATTAGATGTTAATCATTGCAATGATTCTAAATTATTTCATTATGATTTAGCCTCTGAATTCACTTGCATAGACAATGTTGAACACTTTTGAAATAATCAAACTTGCACTGGTTTGATAACTAATGTAGGTATTAAGGTTTCTTTTAATAGTTGTCTTAATGCACCAACACCCACAACCTTCCAACCTATTTTCATATAGTCTTATTTTGCATCCCATCTTTAGGTTGAGGAATTTATCTGAAAAGAATTGCAACTTTCCTCAATATTTGTTTCTTATTTCTTGTATCTTTCATTGCCTAAATATTCCAACTGACCTTTTTTCCCATGCTATCAAATTTTTCCTCCAACTCTTGTTTTTATCCAAATCACCTTGATTCCCAAACTTCGCCAACTAATGAAGCTTTGTAGCTTCTCTTATTGAATGCTTGCAAGTGGGGTTGTGGATTTTAATTTTAATTTAATTTTAGGCCTATTTTTGTGGTTGGAAACTAAACCCATGCCCCAAGTCCATAAGCTCCCATCTCAAACTCTGGCAAGACTCCTCCTTGTCCAAGGACCAATTAATGTGAAATACCTAATATAAACATACAAATAGTTTGAGATAGATGTAGCAGTCTGTTTGATCTAGGAATACTTGAGGTGACATTGCTCATGTAGGGTTCCTATTTGATAATGGCTTCCCTAAGTTGTGTCAAGGTCAACATGGATGCAATTATCATAGCACCTCAAGTATTCCTATATAATCCTACTTGATAATGTCTCCCCTGAGCCTTATCAGGGTCAATGTGGATGAAATTATCATAAGCACATGTTTGGGTATACATCCACCAATATTTACGTAATATTTGTATGCTTTTTTTGTATGGATCCAAACCATGTGGTACTTCATCAAACTTTAATCTTGGAAGTTTTGACAAATGGAAATTAGTCTTAAACTTTAATAAGTGTATAGAAAATGTTAGTCTATCTTATGCATTCATGGCAAATGAGCAAGTATATTTCACCCTATAGGGTATATTCAAGTCTTGTTGTCTCCCAAAGGGAGGTATGGGGAAGGGAGTGAGAGAGTTACTAAGAATTGAAGATTTTTTTTCATTTTAGTATCTATCTTCATTTCTTGTATTTCTTGACAAATTTGGCCAGAATGAGTTTGGAGTATATTTTCAAAGTAAATATTTTACAGTTTTCCTATCATTTATGTTGAAAAGGGCGAGGAAGATGCATTACTTGTGAGAAATTACAATGGAGGTTCTCTTGAGATTGTTGATGGTTTTCCTGGATGAGATTTATTTCTTAGAGAAACGTGAGATCCTTTCTGTGATTCATATTACCTCAACTTGTTTTACCTTCTTTACTGCATCTTTGAGCTCTAGTCTCTGCAACATGAGTTGTTGCATGTCTTCATTCCTTTAGCACAAGAAAAAAAATTCCTATCATGTTACCTTGAAATGTATGATGATTTAGAGAGTAATAAATTCATTTAAGTTGATTCAGAGGATAAATATTGTCAAGGCTTGCAAGTTGTTAATCTCATTTTAGTCAGGCCCAATTTTATATGACAAACATGTGAGTTGCAACTTTCATTTCAAAAAAAATTAGAAACTATTGTAGATTAAATTTATTGCTTTACTCAATCATGCATGTAAAAAGAGGAAATTAATTTAAGATAAGGTTCAACCAATGTTATCTAATCATAGTGAATTTGCTAATTCGGAGTTAGAAGAAAAATTACATGCAAAGGAGGAGGGGAGAAAACAATTGCGGTACCCCCCTTAGTCTAATTCAGAGTTGGAATAAAAATTACATGCAAAGGAGTAGGGGAGAAAACTCTTGCAGTACCCCCCTCAATCTAATTCAGAGTTAGAAGAAAAATCGCATGCAAAGGAGGAGGGGAGAAAACACTTGCAAGCTAAGACAAAGGTTAATTTTAGTTTCATCTTTCTTCGATTGAACATATTGATTGATAGTATCCTTTTCTTTTTTTTACTACGTTAGTTGCTTACAAAGTCTATTTTTTCTCTTTCTCTAAATTATTTCTACAAGCATTTCATTACATCAAGGTATGAAAATAATTATTTGAACAAAATGTTATTTCCTTGTTTTTATTTTTCTAACTTGTTTTGATTTCAAGTACAGTGAAAGGGTCGGTTAAAAAAGGTAAGAAAAATTCATTCATTCAAGAAAAAACTCATACATGATTTGTACCAAGAAGAAATTCCCCCAAAAATTAAGTTGAAGAAGGTTTGTGATTTATTTCTATGGCCTAGTCAAGGGGTTGATGAGGATTTGATTTCAAATTACAGGTTGCACTTGTTCACCTAAACTAATGACTCTTTTTGTGAAATTATTCATATATAAATTCATGGAACAAAGAGTTACAACATGGAGCAAAGAAAGTTACAACATTCTAATGATAATATTAAAAATAAATCGTTGTCCTAAAAAACCCATAAATGCTTGCATATGAGCTTGTACCCCAATAGGAATGTAGTCAACAACTTCATTGAAAAAATGATCTTAGCTTTAACAAGTGTTTTCACTACTATAACACCCTCCAAATTTACCCTTGTATTCAAAATTTGGATCCTACTTTAACCATGTGAGTTGTATTTTATAATAGTAGAAGACATGCCATGCGTGTCCTGTATGTCTTCTAGTCCCTTTGTGAAGAAAAATTAAGTGTCATCTTTTGGTAAGGGAAGTGTCACACTTTGTGCAAGGGATTTGTAACACATCTTTAAGAGGAAAATTTGTTATTAATGGGTTCTATCTATCATAGAGACATGTATTAGAGTCATTCCCGAAATTTTATGCACTATTTTTTCGGTGTCGTCACTTGTGTCGCAATGTGTATATTAAGTTTCGCACTTGGAGGTGAGTGTCGTTTTGTTGACATTTCAATGGGTTCATGCTAATTTTGGGTAATGAGTGTTCATTTTTTTTTCGTTGATTTTGTATGATCGTTTGATCATGTTCAATTTATTCTCTTATTTTACCTCTGACTCATTAATTCCACACTTTCTAAAGATTTCCTTACCCAACCAACCCTACTTCACTTTGCCTCCCTGAACTATGTATTGAGCAGTTGCAAGCCTCATTCAAGGACTACCTCCAAGGACTACACATTTTTTAGTCACAGTGTTCTCTTTCTGCCTCCTACTTCTTAGAATTGTGCAATCTTAGCTCCCAGTCAACCTCCCATTGCACACTACGTAGTGATAGTAGGCAAGTCTACCTCACTGTGTCACAATCTCCCTCAACTGCGTAGTCTTGTCTCTAAGTTCTCTAGCCATTAGGTATTTTTCAGTCATAGTCATCATTCCTTCATTCCTACCTCTTGGAAATGCACACTACACAATTCGTAAGCCTTCTCATTTATCTTGCACTCAATCCTCGGTCTAAACAATGAATTGCAAGAAGAGAGTTAGACTAGGATATTTCTAGACTTATGTCATCTTGTCATGAGTGAATTTCATATGCAGGTACTATATGTTGACATGATAGGATGATGTTTAAGGAGGATGCCAATTAAATCATACAAGAAGGCACATATTAATTTTCCAAGAAAAAGATGATCATCAAGTAAGAACATTAAGGGACACTAGGTTGCAACCGAAGGTGGAAGATCAAGATCACATGGAAGACCCCATATGATAAAGCCTTTTGGAGGAGGAAGATGAAGAACATACAATACTTGTTAAGAAGACACCAAGGTAGTAGTGATAAGAGAAGCCTAACAATGACACATCATCATCAAGTTCCATGTCATCAATTCTTAGTTATGGCTTGTCCAAATGTCATCTCAAGAATCTTATGAGTCATCAAGTTGCCACATCATTTTTGGATGTGATTATGTAATTTTTATGAAAATGAGAAATGTAGTGTACAAAAGTTCAAAGGTTACTCTTAGAACGTGAAATTTCTTGTACAAGTCAAAGGATCTCATGAAAATTTTAAAATTCATAAAGAAGTTCAAGCGTCACAAGGGAGGTGGAGAGTCACCTTATTTATTATATATACACCCTTATAGCTCAATCAAACAAATTTTCACCTCGGATTCTCAAGCTAGGCATAGGAGAGAATATTATTCTTTTGAGAAGAAAGTAGTTTCTTAAAGTTCCACTATTGGAACAAGTGTTGTATTATTATAATGGTGTATCTTGGAACTTTCCATCAATAATTTGAAGCTCTTAGAGCTGACACACTTTTCATGCATATGTTGTGAATGATTGTGATACCATTCTTTAATTTTTTACGGTATATGTTTAAGTTAATTCATATTAATTAAAACGAACTGTTTCGTTGGCTTTAGTATGATTCTTTGAATCTTGTGTCCTATGTTTTCATGATCATGGTTTCTCTGTCAAATATTTAGAAAGATTACTTACAATTCTTACAAATATATATGTGTGTGTCTTTGTTAGTATATTGCTATTACTTTTCTTTCAAAGGACCACTTTCTTTTATGTTTCATGAAAGTACCATTATACACTATGCAATTGAATACATCACAAGGCTAACTTACTTGCTTATCTTTAAAGTGCATGTATTTCTCTTATGTCATTCATTGTATTCAAGGAAAATATTTAAGATAATGGAAACCAATAACAATTTCTAGTTAGGGCTCCTAATCTAAATGGTGTGAGGTCTAATTGAGACTTCATACTGGGAGACCCCCTCACTAATGATGGCATCTAGTGCCATCAATAGTTATAGCACTTGAAGGAGGGTCGCCTTTTTATGGCTGACAATTACCCACATTATAGCAAAGAACCTTCTATGAAAGGCAGTAACGCTCCGATTTCAACTCCAATTCACGTCCCTGAGCAAGGAGAGTCCTCTCATCTAGGTCAAGAAAGTTCTTTTGAAGTCACTTACGATCAACTGTAGACAATTTGGCTTATTACTCGTCAGTTTCTTAGAGCTCTTGGATTACTTTTTATCATTGTTATGCTTCCTCACAAGCTAATAAAGAAAGAGATAAATTGTTGTGGTGTGTTTGTTTCTTCAGTGGAAGATTTGGTTATTGAAACCATTGGATATTTAGTTGTTCCTATTGAAGGAATACATCAACAAGGGGATCTACCACTTACTGAGAAAAATCTAGACGTAGACGGGGAGGAGTTTTCCTTTTCTAATGAAGACCATCTGAGAGAAGAAGAACATCTTAATAATAACAATATTTGAATGGTGAAGGAGAATATTATTTTGAATTAGAGAGTGAAGAGGAAGACGGGAACTAAGGCATTGATGACCAATTAGATTGCAAGCCCAAGGGACCCTTGCTCATCTAGGAAATTTGTACCACTTACCAAAACACCCAGAAACGTTGCTCACAAAATACTATCTAGATGATAAAGCAAAGGTCAATGACCATATTGATGATTTCTACTTGCATCTATGGATGTTAGAGGTACACTTTGATGATTTTTCTTGTATATTATTTCTCTATACCTTAGAAGGTAGATCATCATTTTGGTACCATATGCTTCCACCTAATTCAATCCATAATTAAAGGGAGTTTAAACAACTCTTCTTATAAAAGTTTTCTAATGATAAAACTCCAGCCATGTTATTAAAATAACACATAAATCTTAAGATGAGGGAAAATAAAAGGTTAGAGATTTTATTTGAAGATTTACATGTATCTTGAAAAAATTCCCCAGTGATGTTCAACCACATGATTTCATTATGTTATAGGCCAATTTTTTTACATCTGGTCAATAGGCCTACAAACTAGAACAATCAACATCCATGAACACCTTGTCATCATCCCAACAAAAATCCCTAAGCATGACTCTTTCAAATCTCTGAGTTTCTAACCTTGACTACTTCATTCTAGTGCTTTTAAGGCCCAACTCACCTTGGCCCTTTAGGGACCTTCTTTGAGGGGAAGGTTGCTTAGTTTTTCACTTGCTCTGATTAGATTAGGTTTTCCCTTGTTGGGGGTGCACTGATCAAGAAAATTGAAGAAAAAATAAAAATAATCTCATAGATTTCTCTTCCAGAAGCTTCCAAGAGTTATTACAACCATTTACCTTGAATAATAACTTCGAATCACATCTCATCATACCTTGGAGTTTTCACCTCTTATCCCTTGAGCGCATCCTCCCATCAAGATTGTATCTCAATCCTAGATTGGTAAATGGATAAGAATACCTAAAGTACCATCCTCTCCAATATATTTAATGCCATCCACAAGATAGAGGTTGAATTTTGGACATTAATCATACCCTTATGATGCTTCTTTGATCATAAGAGAGACATCATTCCCATGCATTAGGGTGGTTTTGAGGTGTACATTGTGGCAAGGAAGGAAAAGTCTACTTGAGAGGATCTCTACTAGATCAGCTTCCACTTTTGGTTGTAAACTTTCTCCCTTTCATATTAATACAATAAGTATATCATTTTCCTACATGTGTTATGTTATGATTATGTACATATGTTTCAATTCTATGTTGATTCATTGAATAAAATGATTGGATAATGCTACATAGATGTCATAGATATTTGACTTGTGTTTTTTGTTTGTGCAGGTTATAATTATAGTGATCGGAGCTACATTTGGAGCTGACAAGCCAAGAGGAGATAAGAGGTTGTGATGGATCACAAGTAATCATATTTCCATTCTCCAATTATTCTAAGGAAAACTTTATAGTCTTTGATTTCTCTTGTTCTAGACTAGTCCACTAGGTTTAGGGAAAATAATTATGTCCATAGTCGTAGATTCCACATAACCAATTGGCGATTCCACTAGGAATCAATTTATTCCCTTAGTGGTTTCCTTTAATTTATCCCTTGTTACACCTCTTGAACTAACCTTCATTTCCTCACTCAGATCCTAATATACCCTAGGAAGACCTTTCACTGAGTTGATTTGGTTTTTGGTTGTGTTAAATGGCTAGATTAGGATTAGAGCACCCCCTAGTTTGGAGACAGAGCACTGCAAAACACCTTGGACTTCTTTGCACCTTCTTTTCAAAGCATTGTAGCCCTCTAGGATCCTGCACTGACCCCAGTTGCATGTAAAAACTTTCCTTTGTTTCCTTTCTCTCTAATTAGCTTTATTCTAGCTAGTTCTCCTTCTGTCCCTGAGTGTGTTTTGGTCTCTCAATAGCCTTCACTTAGTTTTATTTTGGTTTCTATAGCCTTTGATGAGAATTTGTTTGAATTTTCCTTTGTTTTTGACATTAGGTCATTACAAAACTAATTGATTAATCATTGGGTTTCTTGAAGGAATTGGTGTTTCATTCATTGTTCTGAATAATTTATTTTATTGGTGATTAGGCTAATATATTAGTTTTCATCTAAAAATTAAGTGGAATCAAAAAGAAAAATATTATGGATCATGCATCGCATATAGGGCTTTGATTTTGATTGGAATAGTGAACTTGAGGAAATTTATTGTTGCATCACTTGTTTGTTGCAATGTTGATTGATTTCTTCTTCCCCTACTTAGTTAGGCCTTTCATTGTTAAAAGGAAAATGAAAATAGTTATTTTTATGATATTAGTTGCATTATAGCTGTGTTCATGTGACATTGAGTTTTGATCCTTGAAATCGAAACATAATTCAAGATCAACTCTAAAATTTAGCGAATCAACCTAAGGATCATTTGAAACTTAACGTAGACACATAGAGGTCTATGCTAGAGACATGTTCCAACATCTTTAAATGTAGGAGATGTCATTTTTTTCCAGTGCTGCATTTCAGGCGTGATATCCCATTCCATGAACATAAGTCTATTGGATCGTTCTCCACGTACTAGGTATATCGGATGGTGTTCCATGCATCATAAGTATATGGGAACACTCTCATTAAATGATTACACATTAGACAACACTACTATGAACTGCACTTCCACGTACCATCGAGTATATTTTGGAAGTCCCCTATAGGTTTGTTGAAGCCCTGAAAATCGGGTCGACAACAAGGGAGATACCCACCCGGTCCGGACCTTGGTTGGCAGCTCCTTATCCGTTTGGTATAGCGGGTCCGACTGGGGATAATGGGACTAGTTTCCCAATCTAAGGGGTGTGTGTGTGTGTAGAGTTGGATGATGCTGATCTAGGAGTATTTAAAGCTAATTTAATTCAAACTTCTAAACTAACTCTATGCTATTGTAATCTAATGAGAAACAACACATCTAATCTACGCTAACCTGGGGTGTATTTCTTCTATTATGCAATCTAAAGAAATTTCGAACAATAACTGGTAATAAAGATCATTCAGCTATCATAAGAATAGAAATCAATTAAGATAAACCATTCTGCATAAAAAGTTAAGCAAAACAGTTGTGAACAACATATCGCATAATAAGTTATTCATATATCAAACACAAATAAATGACTCCACCGTACAGAAGTGCCAAATGGTAACCCACATATTCATGCATTAACATATAAACAACTGAAAACTGCATATCACTTTAAGAATATAAGCAGAAATTGGTCAAGAGATAAAAGTACCATTTATGACTGGTTCCACTCATAAGCTTCAAGCAATAACGATTTATCTCTACTTGTTCTAACATCTACTAAGAGTACAAAAGTGCAACATCAGTAGCAGACATTAAATGCAAACATTGATAAATATTGATCCATGCATTCATCAAAAACCCCCTCCGAGGGTGAAAAAGTGCATGTTCTGAGGACAAGTTTTTTTGACAAATTTCCGGACCCTTCTCCAAATGCTTGAGAAGGGTTTAAATACTGCTAACTAATTAATCTTAATTACATAAATTTAGGACACGATTTCAAATGACCGCCCTTCTACTAAAGCAAATTTATTTCTAAAAATTGAATCTAATTTCTAACCATTTCTGTATTTGCTCCTCAGTGCTGTAAGCAATGAAACATTCGCCTGGGAAGAGTCGGCTGGTTGTCTTCTCCTTTCGTTTGAGCTACGAAAATAGAAATAACAAGAGCTGGCACCGCTTTCTGGAAAACTAGAAGATATTTTCGAAAATCTTCCTCTGGCTTGGTGTATTCACTGTGTGTATACTTGGTAATAACCCAAATTTCTCTCAAACTGATTGTGATGTTGCTATTTCGGTTTCCGGCCTTGCGAATGATTGAATAAGTTAGGGACTTTGCTCTCTGAACAATTTTCTGTATTGAAAACTGCTTCCGTTCTTTGTTCCAGGCTTTTCTGGTGCGTTTTCCCTCTTTAGTGTTTTTCTTTTTGCTTTACCCAGTCTAATCTTCAGGATCTTTTGTAAACATGCTGCTTTTGTGCGCCTTTGACTCTGAGTCTTGGATAGTCTATTGCCATCAGTATCTGTTGAGTGATACTCTGGAATCTGCGGTCCTGCTGCATGCGACATCCGTTTGCGAAGGAATCTCTTCTCTGTTCTCCGAGTATTGACACTTTCCCCTTTTCCTTAGATGTTTCCTGCACATTGCTTTATGTTAGTTGTTGTCTTACATTTTACACAAAGGAAAAGAGTAATGACAAAAAGATTGACATGAAAGCTTTAAGCTCTAATGAATGCATAATCATGACACCCATAATGAACTGACTCTTCGAAAAATACAACACAATCCTTCTTGGATACTTTGGCGTACAATCATTAATTTCGTTTAAGGCGCGCACCCAATTTTGGTCTACAGACAGCTTTCCTTGAACACTGTGTCGAGGAAATTTTGTGATGAGTGATTTCTGCGACTCGCATCGCAGTATCGAGGATTGCGTCGTCAAGATGTGTCATCGCAGGAATTGATGATCACATTCATCGCAGATCGCAATATCGTAGATCGCAAATCGCAGATCGCAATATCGCAGATCGCACTTAATCATCCAATCATTGTGTTCTGCTTATGCGATGTTGCGATATGCGACGTCGCATATCGGCCGTTGGCGATTCCTTAAGTTTTTCATTTAAGAGCGCTTCACAATATAAGCGATGCGATGAATTTCGCGTCGCTTCTTCACAGCTTATTATGTGCATAGGAAAATGTCTCACTCTCTTCTCGCGATGTGATACAGCTTTAGGGAGTAAAAATACAAAAATTTTGATAAAATGTTTTTTTTTGGATTTTTTATTAAGGGTCCCCATTTGCTTGGTGTTATTGCTAATACCAAACAAAGAGGGGGGTTTTTGGTGGCCACAAAAATGGCGATTCACTGTAAAGAACCAGTTATCTCTGTTTTTCTATTGGATTTTAACTTCCGAAGCAGAGAAAATTTTCATGTCTAAATTTTGTTATGGATAGATAGAGTATATTATGCCTTATCCTATCAATGATACTTCGTCTCAACCTTTTCATATTCCAATTGTTTGTTTCCTCAGGCTTAGTTCTTGTATTCACACCAGACATTACTTGGTCTTTTAAAGATAAAATAAGGTCTTCTCTATGTGCTGGCTTTTAAAATATGCTCATTTGTCGTAGGTAGAGCCTCTGCTGCCTGCAAGCGTCCATAGCCTCGACAGGGTTACCTGTTACCCAGCATTGATCCTTTATCCTGCTTAAGGCTATTTACAACTTTTCAGAGAAAAACCCTTCTTGACACTTTTTCCTTTTTATTCTCTAAAGAACAATGTCTTGGTTTGGTGGCCAAATTATGACACAGTCATTCACTTGATTTACACTTTTGCTGAACAAGCTGGCTTGTGGTGAGACCCCTTGTCTTTTGATTGCAACAATCTTGAGTCGTTGCCCTATTTTGGTGGACAGTATTGGCAAAGTCAGCAAGTTATAATATATGTGATCATGATAAACCGGCTCGTGATGAGACCTCTCATTCTTTGAGATATAGTGTTTTCTAGGATTGTTCCTCTGAATGCTGCGATTTCCTTTAGCAGGGAGGAAGTCATTGTTTTTCCTTAAGAAAGCTCTGGACGACAATAATATAGTTTGAAAATAGCAGCTTTACAGAGAATATTTATTTTATTATTGATACCTTTCATTGTGCTGATATAAAATAATTTCTTACCAAAGGTTGCTTTCATCAAATTTTGAAGTTGAAACTAGTATCATGTCTAGGCTAAAGTTAAGTCTACCTGTCAATAATAAAGATCAGATTTTTCGAAAATTTTTGCTACTTGTACAAGCGAAAAACTCAAAATCTGATAGAGAATTGGTGTCTTTTTCATGAACCCTTTTAGTGACCATCTACAACTGGTTTTATTTATAAGAAAGAGAAAAACAAATAAAAACTATAACTATCCTACAAAAATAGAAGAGTGATCTTCTATGGAAAATATATTTTAAGAATCTTTCCATTAACAGGCAAAGAATCTCTTCTACCTGCTAAATCCTGCAACACAAACGTCAATGGGCCTATGACTTCTACGATCTGAAAAGTACCAAGCCACAGTTTCTGAAATTTCGTATGTTTGCCCTTTTCTTCATGAGCCTTATCCCATTTCAAAACTAAATCTCCCATCTGAAAATTCTTTCTGGTCATTATGCTTGAGTCAAAAGAGGATTTTATCAGCGCTTGGTGATGAGCATGGGTTTTCTTAGCTTGTTCTCGTCGTTCTTCTAATTTAATTATTTCCATTTGTCTTAGTTGTATGGAGGAGGTAGATACCTCATCGATGTGTTGTACTAAAGACAAAGAGGGGATGACTAAGTGAGTTGGAAGAACCACTTCTTTCCCATAAACTAAATTAAAGGGAGAAGTGCCGATTGAAGCTTTCTTCGTTATTCTATCTGCCCATAAAGCATTTACCAACGCTTTGTGCCAATTCTTTTGGTTTTGGTCGATTGTTCTTTTAATGATCCTGATCAGGTTTTTGAAAACAGCATATGCCTGTTTCTCCACATCTGAATAGTTGAGTTCAGCACCTTGTAAATTCGAGCTAAAAAATGCGATTGGAGCTTCCGCTTTCTCTTGATTTGCTTGAGTTAGAATCGCGGCATAAGATTTCTCTGAGGAAAATGTGTATAAGATAAAAGATTCTGAAAAATTTGGGGTCGCTAAAGATGGAGCGTTAATGATAGCTTGTTTGATCAAGTTGAATGCTTCATGCTCATCTTGACCCCATTTAAAATTTGAATTCTTTTTAATCATATTTTGCAAAGGAGAAACAATACGTGAGAAGTCTGGGACAAATCTCTTCACAAAATTGATTTGACCAAGGAAAGATTGCATGGCTTTTTTGTTATGAGGCATGGATATTTCAGAAATTTCTTTGATTCTGTCAGGTTCAATGTGAATACCAAATTTTGACACTATGAATCCTAGAAGTTTTCCTTCACTTAATGCGAAAAAAGATTTCTTTGGGTTAAGTGAAATCCCATACCTTAAACATCGTTGAAAGATTTGTTTCAAGTCTTTGAGATGGTCGCTTCGCTTCTTGGAGTACACTGTTATATCATCTAGGTAAATCGCTACAGATTTATTTACTAAACCTTTGAATGCGATGTCCATGGCTCTCTGAAATGTAGCGCCAGCATTGATCAAACCAAATGGCATCTTCCGATATGCGTATGTGCCCCATTTAGTTCGGAATGTGGTTTTTAACTGATCATCGGGATGTACCAGCACTTGATTGTATCCTGAAAATCCATTCAAAAAAGACATTAATTCTGAGCCTGCTACTGCCTGTAATATCTGCTCCATAGGTGGGAGGGGAAAATTGTCTTTTTGACAGGCTTTGTTGAGATTCCGAAAATCGATACAAATTCTAATATCTCTGTTTTTCTTTCTAACAGGTACCATATTCGAAACCCATTTGGAATGTATGACGGGGAAAATTATTCTGGCTCTCAATAACTTATTTAGCTCAGTTTTTATCTAGTTTTCTAAATTGGGGAGGATTTTTCTGAGCTTTTGTTGGACAAGTTTTTCATTGTCAATCATAGGGATAGTATGTTGAATGATAGATGTGTCGTATGTCTTCAGCTCATCGTAATTCCAGGCAAAAACATTTTTGTATTGTCTCAAAAGACGGATATACGCTAATTTTTCTTCAGGGGCTAGGCCGTGGCCTAGATTAACGTTTTGTGGTTTCTCATCGGTTCCTAGGTTTACTAATTCGTAGTTCAGAGTCGAACTGTAGAGCTTAGAATTGGTAGACCTTTTAAACCGACTTTTCAAATCATATAAGTCTTCTAACTTGACCACCGATTTAGGTATAACATTATCAGTGCTGTTTTGTTGTATTTGTCGATCATGATGGTCTTCGTAAATTATTTGATTTGAGTAGGATCCTTCAGAAGTGAGGAAATTTACAATGTCAGGATCGTCATTGAATACTCTCCAGTTTGTGATGTTGTCAGGGATGGACGGTCTAAAGATTAATTCTATTGAGAATCTATCTGGACTAAAATCTTCGGAGAGAATAAGTCTAGATGCTACGTTAGCTAACAGGTCTGCGCTTGCATTTTGGAGTCTTGGGATTGACGAAATATTGAATGCTATGAAATGTGCAGTCAGATCTTGTACTAAAGATTGATAGTGCTTCAAATGACCTGATTAGCAATGTATGGTGTTACGTACCTGTTTGACGACAATCTCAGAGTCTCCGAAGACTTGAAGGTACTTAACGTTCAACCCGATTGCTTTGTATAGGCCTTGCACCAAGGCCTCGTATTCCGCTGTATTGTTTGTGCAATCGAATTCAAGTCTGCACATAAGCATGGTCTTATTTCCGTCTGGGCTAATCAGAACGCATCCTGCTCCTGCTCCCTCGTTAGATTTAGAGCCATCAAAATATAATTTCCAAAATAAAGATGTATTTACAGGGTTATCTAAAAAATTAACACACTTTGAATTATCAGTTTGGAAAAAATTTTCGACTTGGGACAAAACTGAATTTTCTAAGTAAGGTGAGGTATGAGCATTAAAATTGCCGAAGAAAGAATCTACCGAGTAATTGCCTATGATACTGCTGTTGTATGCTATTGCTTCATTTTCTCCCTCCAATTCCGTTACTATGTACTTCTGGTGTAACTCTCGTTTAACCTTTATTTGGTTCGGTTTACCGTTGTAGGGTAACCACATGTGCAACCAGTCGGTTGAGAAGTATCCGTGGAGCTTTTCGGACCAATCCCTGCTAAGAATTAAGCCATAGAATTTAGGGATATCAGCTACTAGAATGTCAATAACCTGACATACCTTCGGGTTAGACGACAATCTTATGGTCACTTGATTAAGTTCACCAATCACTTCGACTTGAGATCGATCAAGCTGAACTATGCGCACTGCGGATTTTTGCGGTTGAACATTCAGCTTGGCACATATTGATCTGGGTAAAATATTCGTTGAAGCACCAGAATCTACCAAACAATTGTGCACGTTTTTGTTGAAAATTTCATAAGTGAGAAGAAAAGGGGGAGTGTGAGACCTTGATCTTCCTCCAATCAAGGTGATGTCATTTGGGTCAACCTTATTGATCGTGTTGGTTGGAGGTCTTCCCATGTTGTGGGAAGCTACAGCTGTAGGCAAAGATGTAGTAGGCACGGCATGTAATTCTTTCATCATTATCTTCTGTTGATGTTTCAATTTGCTCAACTCATAAAGAGTGATATTAGCCCTAGTCTTTTTCATGTCATCAATAATGTTGTACTCCATTTCATCCGACACAATCAGTGTTCTTGATGGAGGTGTTTGATATGATTGGACTGGGCTAGATTGAGTTGCTTTAGCGGTCGTTTTCTTTGTTGCGACTTTATCTTTTGCTGCGGGGCTTGCGCCCTTCTGCTTAGGGGCAGTTTGGGGAGGATCAAGTTGATTTTTGCTTCGTGTGCTAACCGGAAATGCTTCTTGATCTTCTTCTTGTGGGAGGATGAAATCCCACATTCCTTGTAGTTCCACAACTTCTTCGTCATCGGTCTGCCCTTCAGTGGTATTCTCTTCTTCTTCTTCTTCTTCGGATTCGACGTTTGAGATAGCGTTGGGTGGTTTCACATCCATTGAAGGATTTCTTTTAAAAGCTCTGTAGGGCTTTTTTGAAGAAGTTTCTGCTACTTGTTTCTTTAAGTCAATCATCTCATTGGACATGGTTTTTAACACTTTTTGTAATCCTTCCAAATCGAAAGGGTCTTTCGTTTGTTTCTTCTTGGGGTCTTCCTTGAAGGAGACTTTCTTAGATTTGCGTTCCTCTATCGCAGATCTTTTTTCCAGGGCTACTACGTGTTTCTCTACTGCTATTGCCTCTGGCAAGTTTTCAACTAAGGTTGTCTTATTTTCCCTATCCATGAAGATTTCCAGGTTTGATGGTAAGGCCGTAATATACCATTCACATCTTACTTCTTCGCTGGGCTGGGCAGCAGCGGGAATTTTGTTGAGGATTTTATTGAACCGTAAATTGAAATCTTTGATGGGTTCTCTAGCCTCGGTTTTAAGATTGGATAGGTCATTGATTAACGTTGCCGTTGATCTGTCATCACCAAACTTGGTAAGGAATTGACTTTGAAAAATGTCCCAACTTGTGATAGACCCGGAAGGTAATGAAAAGTACCATGACCCGGCTGTTCCTTGCATTGTATAGGGAAAAAGCCGGACGACAGCATCCTCATTGGTAACTCCGTTGAGATTAACAGAAAGCATGAAATTATTAATATGCTCTTCAGCTAGCATGCCTGCTTCTGGATTGAATTTGGGTAGCCATTTCTCAGGATGGGCCGGTATTTGGCTCAGGGGTGGAGGCATTAAAACTACCCCAGGATTGTTCCATGGAGACTGGGCCATCGTTGAGCTGCTAGTAAATGAAAGTGCAGAGGATGATCCCTGATGCTGGGAAGATGAAGATATTATGATCTTTGATGATTGAAGAGGAGGGGTTGTGGAAGATGGATGAGTGGTTTGGAATGAAGATGTGGGTGGCTGACTTCGCGGTGAGGGAGTTGAAATGGACGACGTAGATGAAAGAGTCTCACTGTCAGACTCTGGTGGTGTTTTCCTTGCTCTTTTCATGGTGGGGAGAGGGAATTCAGTTGGCTGGATGCCAAATTTTTCACTCTTTAATCTGGTCAGGGGATGAGCAGGATTGTACTGCGAAGTCACGTTGCTTTGAGATTTATAAGACCTCTGAGTAAAAATAGAAAATCCCTGGAGTTTGCGAATCAGAGTTTGAACTTCAGGGGGTTCAATGGTAAATTGGTCTGAAATATTAGGGTATGTAGTAGCGGTTGATACTCGAGCGACTTCTGACTCTATATTTAAATGTACTGGGGAAGTCAGGGGAGTTGATGAGGGCAATTTACTCTCAGAATGGTATTTAGATTTTGATTTAGGTGCCATTCATAGTTCGGGCCCTCCTTCTAGCACCAAATATGTTGAAGCCCCGAAAATCGGGTCGACAACAAGGGGGATACCCACCCGGTCCTGACCTTGGTTGGCAGCTCCTTATCCGTTTGGTATAGCGGGTCCGACTGGGGATAATGGGACCAGTTTCCCAATCTAAGGGGTGTGTGTGTGTAGAGTTGGATGATGCTGATCTAGGAGTATTTAAAGCTAATTTAATTCAAACTTCTAAACTAACTCTATGCTATTGTAATCTAATGAGAAACAACACATCTAATCTACGCTAACCCGGGGTGTATTTATTCTATTATGCATTCTAAAAAAAATTTGAACAATAACTGGTAATAAAGATCATTCAGCTATCATAAGAATAGAAATCAATTAAGATAAACCATTCTGCATAAAAAGTTAAGCAAAACAGTTGTGAACAACATATCGCATAATAAGTTATTCATATATCAAACACAAATAAATGAATCCACCGTACAGAAGTTCCAAATGGTAACCCACATATTCATGCATTAACATATAAACAACTGAAAACTGCATATCACTTTAAGAATATAAGCAGAAATTGGTCAAGAGATAAAAGTACCATTTATGACTGGTTCCACCCATAAGCTTCAAGCAATAACGATTTATCTCTACTTGTTCTAACATCTACTAAGAGTACAAAAGTGCAACATCAGTAGTAGACATTAAATGCAAACATTGATAAATCTCGATCCATCCATTCATCAAAAACCCCCTCCAAGGGTGCAAAAGTGCATGTTCTGAGGACAAGTTTTTTTGACAAATTTCTGGACCCTTCTCCAAATGCCTGAGAAGGGTTTAAATACTGCTAACTAATTAATCTTAATTACATAAATTTAGGACACGGTTTCAAATGACCGCCCTTCTACTAAAGCAAATTTATTTCTAAAAATTGAATCTAATTTCTAACCGTTTCTGTATTTGCTCCTCAGTGCTGTAAGCAATGCAACATTCGCCTGAGAAGAGTCGGCTGGTTGTCTTCTCCTTTCGTTTGAGCTACGAAAATAGAAATAACAAGAGATGGCACCGCTTTCTGGCAAACTAGAAGATATTTTCGAAAATCTTCCTCTAGCTTGGTGTATTCACTGTGTGTATACTTGGTAATAACCCAAATTTCTCTCAAAGTGATTATGTTGTTGCTATTTCGGTTTCCGGCCTTGCGAATGACTGAATAAGTTAGGGACTTTGCTCTCTGAACAATTTTCTGTATTGAAAACTGCTTCCGTTCTTTGTTCTAGGCTTTTCTGGTGCGTTTTCCCTCTTTAGCGTTTTTCTTTTTGCTTTACCCAGTCTAAGCTTCAGGATCTTTTGTAAACATGCTGCTTTTGTGCGCCTTTGACTCTGAGTCTTGGATAGTCTATTGCCATCAGTATCTATTGAGTGATACTCTGGAATCCGCGGTCCTGCTGCATGCGGCATCCGTTTGCAAAGGCATCTCTTCTCTGTTCTCCGAGTATTGACGCTTTCCCCTTTTCCTTAGATGTTTCCTTCACATTGATTTATGTTAGTTGCTATCTTACATTTTACGCAAAGGAAAAGAGTAATGACAAAAAGATTGACATGAAAGATTTAAGCTCTAATGAATGCATAATCATGACACCCATAATGAACTGAATCTTCGAAAAACACAACACAATCCTTCTTGGATACTTTGGCATACAATCATTAATTTCTTTTAAGGCGCGCACCCAATTTTGGTCTACAGACAACTTTCCTTGAACACTGTGTCGAGGAAATTTTGCGATGAGTGATTTCTGCGACTCGCATCACAGTATCGAGGATTGCGTCATCAAGATGTGTCATCGCAGGAATTGATGATCACATTCATCGCAGATCGCAATATCGCAGATCGCAATATCGCAGATCGCACTTAATCATCCAATCATTGTGTGCTGCTTATGCGATGTTGCGATATGCGACGTCGCATATCGGCCGTCGGCGATTCCTTAAGTTTTTCATTTAAGAGCGCTTCACAATATAAGCGATGCGATGAATTTCGCGTCGCTTCTTCGCAACTTATTATGCGCATAGGAAAACGTCTCACTCTCTTCTCGTAATGCGATACAACTTTAGGGAGTAAACATACAAAAAATTTGATAAAATGTTTTTTTTTGGATTTTTTATTAAGGGTCCCCATTTGCTTGGTGTTATTGCTAATACCAAACAAAGAGGGGGGTTGTTGGTGGCCACAACAATGGCGATTCACTGTAAAGAACCAGTTATCTCTGTTTTTCTATTGGATTTTAAGTTCCAAAGCAGAGAAAATTTTCATATGTCTAAATTTTGTTATGGACAGATAGAGTATATTATGCCTTATCCTATCAATGATACTTCGTCTCAACCTTTTCATATTCCAATTGTTTGTTTCCTCAGGCTTAGTTCTTGTATTCACACCAGACATTACTTGGTCTTTTAAAGATAAAATAAGGTCTTCTCTGTGTGCTGGCTTTTAAAATATGCTCATTTGTTGTAGGTAGAGCCTCTGCTGCCCGCAAGCGTCCATAGCCTCGACAGGGTTACCTGTTACCCAACAATGATCCTTTATCCTGCTTAAGGCTATTTACAACTTTTCAGAGAAAAACCCTTCTTGACACTTTTTCCTTTTTATTCTCTAAAGAACAATGTCTTGGTTTGGTGGCCAAATTATGACACAGTCATTCACTTGATTTACACTTTTGCTGAACAAGCTGGCTCGTGGTGAGACCCCGTTTCTTTTGATTGCAACAATCTTGAGTCGTTGCCCTGTTTTGGTGGATAGTATTGGCAAAGTCAGCAAGTTATAATATCTGTGATCATGATAAGCCGGCTCGTGATGAGACCTCTCATTCTTTGAGATATAGTGTTTTCTCAGATTGTTCCTCTGAATGTTGCGATTTCCTTTAGCAGGGAGGAAGTCATTGTTTTTCCTGAAGAAAGCTCTGGACGACAATAATATAGTTTGAAAACAGCAGCTTTACAGAGAATATTTATTTTATTATTGATACCTTTCATTGTGATGATATAAAATAATTTCTTACCAAAGGTTGCTTTCATCAAATTTTGAAGTTGAAACTAGTATCATGTCTAGGCTAAAGTTAAGTCTACCTGTCAATAATAAAGATCAGATTTTTCGAAAATTTTTGCTACTTGTACAAGCGAAAAGCTCAAAATCTGATAGAGAATTGGTGTCTTTTTCATGAACCCTTTTAGTGACCATCTACAACTGGTTTTATTTATAAGAAAGAGAAAAACAAATAAAAACTATAACTATCCTACAAAAATAGAAGAGTGATCTTCTATGGAAAATATATTTTAAGAATCTGTCCATTAACAGGCAAAGAATCTCTTCTACCTGCTAAATCCTGAAACACAAACGTCAATGGGCCTATGACTTCTACGATCTGAAAAGGACCAAGCCACAGTTTCTGAAATTTCGTATGTTTTCCCTTTTCTTCATGAGCCTTATCCCATTTCAAAACTAAATCTCCCATCTGAAAATTCTTTCTGGTCATTATGCTTGAGTCAAAAGAGGATTTTATCAGCGCTTGGTGATGAGCATGGGTTTTCTTAGCTTGTTCTCGTCGTTCTTCTAATTTAATTATTTCCATTTGTCTTAGTTGTATGGAGGAGGTAGATACCTCATCGATGTGTTGTACTAAAGACAAAGAGGGGATGACTAAGTGAGTTGGAAGAACCACTTCTTTCCCATAAACTAAATTAAAGGGAGAAGTGCCGATTGAAGCTTTCTTCGTTATTCTATCTGCCCATAAAGCATTTACCAATGCTTTGTGCCAATTCTTTTGGTTTTGGTCGACTGTTCTTTTAATAATCCTGATCAGGTTTTTGTTTGTTGATTCAGCCAATCCATTACCTTGTGGATAGTAGTTGGCCGAATATTTCAGTTTGAACCCTCTTTTAAGTGCAAACTCAGTCATTGTATTTCCAGAAAGGTATGAGGCATTATCAAACATTAAGGCCGTTGGCAATCCAAACCTAGTGATTATAAATTGATCTATGAATTCAATAATGTTTTCAGAATTAGCTGTCTTGAGAGGAACTGCTTCTACCCATTTAGTAAAATAATCTATTGCCGTGAGGATGTACCTATGCTGCTTAGAAGAGTGAGGAACGATCTCACCTATTATGTCCAAGCCCCACTGACTGAATGGTTGCTCGATGTTTACCGGCTGTAGTGGCATGGACGGTTTCTTTTGTTTCCCTGCAGCAGTCTGGCAGACTTGGCATTTCCTCACGTAACTGTGTGAGTCTTTGAACAGCGTGGGCCAATAATATCCTGCACGTAAGATTTTATGTGCAGTAGCATCTCCAACATAGTGTCCGCCTGCTGGTCTATCGTGGAGTTCCTGCAAAACCTTTTCGGCCTCAGTTTTCTCAAGACACCTAAGAAGCACAGAGTCGTAATTCCTTCTAAACAGAACATCATTTATGAGCTGGTATTGTTTAGCTTTCAATCTCAGAGCTCTTTTCTTGGTGTGATCCAGGTGTGATGGAGCATACCCGTTCTTAAGATAATAAATGGTGTCAGCATATAATGATTCTGCATCATTTAGGCTTACCTCATACGTATGTACCTCTTCAGATGAATTCTCAGGAATTTGCGATGCTCCAGCCAACATTTTGCAGAAGCCTTGACCTCTTACAATGTTTGCTGGTTTGATCTCAAGATCGTATTCTTGTAAAGCGGTGATCCAATTTGCTCTTTTTTCGCCCACATCATTCTGTATCAGAAGTTTCTTACCGCTGGAAACGGTACTATGACCTTAGTATGGGCTTTAAGTAAGAAAGGTATGAAATATTTGATCGCTTTGAAAACAGCATATGCCTGTTTCTCCACGTCTGAATAGTTGAGTTTAGCACCTTGTAAATTCGAGCTAAAAAATGCGATTGGAGCTTCCGCTTTCTCTTGATTTGCTTGAGTTAGAATCGCGGCATAAAATTTCTCTAAGGCAAATGTGTATAAGATAAAAGATTCTGAAAAATCTGGGGTCGCTAAAGATGGAGCATTAATGATAGCTTGTTTGATCAAGTTGAATGCTTCATGCTCATCTTGACCCCATTTAAAATTTGAATTCTTTTTAAACATATTTTGCAAAGGAGAAACAATACGTGAGAAGTCTGGGACAAATCTCTTCACAAAATTGATTTGACCAAGGAAAGATTGCATGGCTTTTTTGTTATGAGGCATGGATATTTCAGAAATTTCTTTGATTCTGTCAGGTTCAATGTGAATACCAAATTTTGACACTATGAATCCTAGAAGTTTTCCTTCACTTAATGCGAAAAAAGATTTCTTTGGGTTAAGTGAAATCCCATACCTTAAACATCGTTGAAAGATTTGTTTCAAGTCTTTGAGATGGTCGCTTCGCTTCTTGGAGTACACTGTTATATCATCTAGGTAAATCGCTACAGATTTATTGACTAAACCTTTGAATGCGATGTCCATGGCTCTCTGAAATGTAGCGCCAGCATTGATCAAACCAAATGGCATCTTCCGGTATGCGTATGTGCCCCATTTAGTTAGGAATGTGGTTTTTAACTGATCATCAGGATGTACCAGCACTTGATTGTATCCTGAAAATCCATCCAAAAAAGACATTAATTCTGAGCCTGCTACTGCCTGTAATATCTGCTCCATAGGTGGGAGGGGAAAATTGTCTTTTTGACAGGCTTTGTTGTGATTCCGGAAATCGATACAAATTCTAATATCTCCGTTTTTCTTTCTAACGGGTACCATATTGGAAACCCATTTGGAATGTATGACGGGGAAAATTATTCTGGCTCTCAATAACTTATTTAGCTCAGTTTTTATCTGATTTTCTAAATTGGGGTGGATTTTTCTGAGTTTTTGTTGGACAGGTTTTTCATTGTCAATCATAGGGATAGTATGTTGAATGATAGAAGTGTCTTATGTCTTCAGCTCATCGTAATTCCAGGCAAAAACATTTTGGTATTGTCTCAAAAGACGAATATACGCTAATTTTTCTTCAGGGGCTAGGCCGTGGCCTAGACTAACGTTTTGTGGTTTCTCATCGGTTCCTAGGTTTACTAATTCGTAGTTCAGAGTCGAACTGTAGAGCTTAGAATTGGTAGACCTTTTAAACCGACTTTTCAAATCATATAAGTCTTCTAACTTGACCACCGATTTAGGTATAGCATTATCAGTGCTATTTTGTTGTATTTGTCGATCATGATGGTCTTCGTAAATTATTTGATTTGAGTAGGATCCTTCAGAAGTGAGGAAATTTACAATGTCAGGATCGTCATTGAATACTCTCCAGTTTGTGATGTTGTCAGGGATGGACGGTCTAAAGATTAAATCTATTGAGAATCTATCTGGACTAAAATCTTCGGAGAGAATAAGTCTAGAGGCTACGTTAGCTAACAGGTCTGCGCTCGCATTTTAGAGTCTTGGGATTGACGAAATATTGAATGCTATGAAATGTGCAGTCAGATCTTGTACTAAAGATTGATAGTGCTTCAAATGACATGATTAGCAATGTATGGTGTTACGTACCTGTTTGACGACAATCTCAGAGTCTCCGAAGACTTGAAGGTACTTAACGTTCAACCCGATTGCTTTGTATAGGCCTTGCACCCAGGCCTCGTATTCCGCTGTATTGTTTGTGCAATCGAATTCAAGTCTGCACGTAAGCATGGTCTTTTTTCCGTCTGGGCTAATCAAAACGCATCCTGCTCCTGCTCCCTCGTTAGATTTAGAGCCATCAAAATATAATTTCCAAAATAAAGATGTATTTACAGGGTTATCTAAAAAATTAACACACTTTGAATTATCAGTTTGGGAAAAAATTTCGACTTGGGACAAAACTGAATTTTCTAAGTAAGGTGAGGTATGAGCATTAAAATTGCCGAAGAAAGAATCTACCGAGTAATTGCCTATGATACTGCTGTTGTATGCTATTGCTTCATTTTCTCCCTCCAATTCTGTTACTATGTACTTCTGGTGTAACTATCGTTTAACCTTTATTTGGTTCGGTTTACCGTTGTAGGGTAACCACATGTGCGACCAGTCAGTTGAGAAGTATCCGTGGAGCTTTTCGGACCAATCCCTGCTAAGAATTAAGCCATAGAATTCAGGGATATCAGCTACTAGAATGTCAATAACCTGACATACCTTCGGGTTAGACGACAATCTTATGGTCACTTGATTAAGTTCACCAATCACTTCGACTTGAGATCGATCAAGCTGAACTATGCGCACTGCGGATTTTTGCGGTTGAACATTCAGCTTGGCACATATTGATCTGGGTAAAATATTCGTTGAAGCACCAGAATCTACCAAACAATTTTGCACGTTTTTGTTGAAAATTTCATAAGTGAGAAGAAAAGGGGGAGTGTGAGACCTTGATCTTCCTCCAATCAAGGTGATGTCATTTGGGTCAACCTTATTGATCCTGTTGGTTGGAGGTCTTCCCATGTTGTGGGAAGCTACAGCTGTAGGCAAAGATGTAGTAGGCACGGCATGTAATTCTTTCATCATTATCTTCTGTTGATGTTTCAATTTGCTCAACTCATAAAGAGTGATATTAGCCCTAGTCTTTTTCATGTCATCAATAATGTTGTACTCCATTTCATCCGACACAATCAGTGTTCTTGATGGAGGTGTTTGATCTGATTTGACTGGGCCAGATTGAGTCGCTTTAGCGGTCGTTTTCTTTGTTGCGACTTTATCTTTTGCTGCAGGGCTTGCGCCCTTCTGCTTAGGGGCAGTTTGGGGAGGATCAAGTTGATTTTTTCTTCGTGTGCTAACCGGAAATGCTTCTTGATCTTCTTCTTGTGGGAGGATGAAATCCCACATTCCTTGTAGTTCCACAACTTCTTCGTCATCGGTCTGCCCTTCAGTGGTATTCTCTTCTTCTTCTTCTTCTTCGGATTCGACGTTTGAGATAGCGTTGGGTGGTTTCACATCCATTGAGGGATTTCTTTTAAAAGCTCTGTAGGGCTTTTTTGAAGAAGTTTCTGCTACTTGTTTCTTTAAGTCAATCATCTCATTGGACATGGTTTTTAACACTTTTTGTAATCCTTCCAAATCGAAAGGGTCTTTCGTTTGTTTCTTCTTAGGGTCTTCCTTGAAGGAGACTTTCTTAGATTTGCGTTCCTCTATCGCAGATCTTTTTTCCAGGGCTACTACGTGTTTCTCTACTGCTATCGCCTCTGGCAAGTTTTCAACAAAGGTTGTCTTATTTGCCCTATCCACGAAGATTGCCAGGTTTGATGGTAAGGCCGTAATATACCATTCACATCTTACTTCTTCGCTGGGCTGGGAAGCAGCGGGAATTTTGTTGAGGATTTTATTGAACCGTAAATTGAAATCTTTGATGGGATCTCTAGCCTCGGCTTTAAGATTGGATAGGTCATTGATTAACGTCGCCGTTGATCTGTCATCACCAAACTTGGTAAGGAATTGACTTTGAAAAATTTCCCAACTTGTGATAGACCCGGAAGGTAATGAAAAGTACCATGACCCGGCTGTTCCTTGCATTGTATAGGGAAAAAGCCGGACGACAGCATCCTCGTTGGTAACTCCGTTGAGATTAACAGAAAGCATGAAATTATTAATATGCTCTTCAGCTAGCATGCCTGCTTCTGGATTGAATTTGGGTAGCCATTTCTCAGGATGGGCCGGTATTTGGCTCAGGGGTGGAGGCATTAAAACTGCCCTAGGATTGTTCCATGGAGACTTGGCCATCGTTGAGCTGCTAGTAAATGAAAGTGCAGAGGATGATCCCTCATGCTGGGAAGATGAAGATATTATGATCTTTGATGATTGAAGAGGAGGGGTTGTGGAAGATGGATGAGTGGTTTGGAATGAAGATGTGGGTGGCTGACTTCGCGGTGAGGGAGTTGAAATGGACGACGTAGATGAAAGAGTCTCACTGTCAGACTCTGGTGGTGTTTTCCTTGCTCTTTTCATGGTGGGGAGAGGGAATTCAGTTGGATGGATGCCAAATTTTTCACTCTTTAATCTGGTCAGGGGATGAGCAGGATTGTACTGCGAAGTCACGCTGCTTTGAGATTTATAAGACCTCTGAGTAAAAATAGAAAATCCCTGGAGTTTGCGAATCAGAGTTTGAACTTCAGGGGGTTCAATGGTAAATTGGTCTGAAATATTAGGGTATGTAGCAGCGGTTGATACTCGAGCGACTTCTAACTCTATATTTAAACGTACTGGGGAAGTCGGGGGAGTTGATGAGGGCGATTTACTCTCAGAATGGTATTTAGATTTTGATTTAGGTGCCATTCATAGTTCGGGCCCTCCTTCTAGCGCCAAATATGTTGAAGCCCCGAAAATCGGGTCGACAACAAGGGGGATACCCACCCGGTCCGGACCTTGGTTGGCAGCTCCTTATCCGTTTGGTATAGCGGGTCCGACTGGGGATAATGGGACAAGTTTCCCAATCTAAGGGGTGTGTGTGTGTGTAGAGTTGGATGATGTTGATCTAGGAGTATTTATAGCTAATTTAATTCAAACTTCTAAACTAACTCTATGCTATTGTAATCTAATGAGAAACAACACATCTAATCTACGCTAACCCGGGGTGTATTTCTTCTATTATGCGTTCTAAAGAAATTTCGAACAATAACTGGTAATAAAGATCGTTCAGCTATCATAAGAATAGAAATCAATTAAGATAAACCATTCTGCATAAAAAGTTAAGCAAAACAGTTGTGAACAGCATATCGCATAATAAGTTATTCATATATCAAACACAAATAAATGACTCCACCGTACAGAAGTTCCAAATGGTAACCCACATATTCATGCATTAACATATAAACAACTGAAAACTGCATATCACTTTAAGAATATAAGCAGAAATTAGTCAAGAGATAAAAGTACCATTTACGACTGGTTCCACTCATAAGCTTCAAGCAATAACGATTTATCTCTACTTGTTCTAACATCTACTAAGAGTACAAAAGTGCAAAATCAGTAGCAGACATTAAATGCAAACATTGATAAATCTCGATCCATCCATTCATCAAAAACCCCCTCCGAGGGTGCAAAAGTGCATGTTCTGAGGACAAGTTTTTTTGACAAATTTCCGGACCCTTCTCCAAATGCCTGAGAAGGGTTTAAATACTGCTAACTAATTAATCTTAATTACATAAATTTAGGACACGGTTTCAAATGACCGCCCTTCTACTAAAGCAAATTTATTTCTAAAAATTGAATCTAATTTCTAACCGTTTCTGTATTTGCTCCTCAGTGCTGTAAGCAATGCAACATTCACCTGGGAAGAGTCAGCTGGTTGTCTTCTCCTTTCGTTTGAGCTACGAAAATAGAAATAACAAGAGCTGGCACCGCTTTCTGGCAAACTAGAAGATATTTTCGAAAATCTTCCTCTGGCTTGGTGTATTCACTGTGTGTATACTTGGTAATAACCCAAATTTCTCTCAAACTGATTATGTTGTTGCTATTTCGGTTTCCAACCTTGCGAATGACTGAATAAGTTAGGGACTTTGCTCTCTGAAAAATTTTCTGTATTGAAAACTGCTTCCATTCTTTGTTCCAGGCTTTTCTGGTGCGTTTTCCCTCTTTAGCGTTTTTCTTTTTGCTTTACCCAGTCTAAGCTTCAGGATCTTTTGTAAACATGTTGCTTTTGTGCGCCTTTGACTTTGAGTCTTGGATAGTCTATTGCCATCAGTATCTGTTGAGTGATACTCTGGAATCCATGGTCCTGCTGCATGCGGCATCCGTTTGCGAAGGCATCTCTTCTCTGTTCTCCGAGTATTGACGCTTTCCCCTTTTCCTTAGATGTTTCCTTCACATTGCTTTATGTTAGTTGTTGTCTTACATTTTACGCAAAGGAAAAGAGTAATGACAAAAAGATTGACATGAAAGCTTTAAGCTCTAATGAATGCATAATCATGACACCCATAATGAACTAACTCTTCGAAAAACACAACACAATCCTTCTTGGATACTTTGGCATACAATCATTAATTTCTTTTAAGGCGCGCACCCAATTTTGGTCTACAGACAGCTTTCCTTGAACACTGTGTTGAGGAAATTTTGCGATGAGTGATTTCTGCGACTCGCATCGCAGTATCGAGGATTGCGTCGTCAAGATGTGTCATCGCAAGAATTGATGATCACATTCATCGCAGATTGCAATATCGCAGATCGCAAATCGCAGATCGCAATATCGCAGATCGCACTTAATCATCCAATCATTGTGTGCTGCTTATGCGATGTTGCGATATGCGACGTCGCATATCGTCCTTTGGCGATTCCTTAAGTTCTTCATTTAAGAGCGCTTCACAATATAAGCGATGTGATGAATTTCGCGTCGCTTCTTCGCAGCTTATTATGCGCATAGGAAAACGTCTCACTCTCTTCTCGCGATGCGATACAGCTTTAGGGAGCTAAAATACAAAAATTTTGATAAAATGTTTTTTTTTGGATTTTTTATTAAGGGTCCCCATTTGCTTGGTGTTATTGCTAATACCAAACAAAGAGGGGGGTTGTTGGTGGCCACAACAAGGTTTCTATCCTGACATAGGTAACAAATTTGGTCGCGTTATACATTGTGATACATTGAACACAACATTCGGGAAGATTGTCTACCTACATGTAAATAATTGGTTCTCCATGGTGGTATATTGCAATTCACAGTTGCTTGGTAAACCTTTTTCTTAGTTACCCCTTTGTTTTATTTTGTTTCTTTAATTTCTAAAATCAATTAATTGACTACGATACAACATACTCCCCGTGGAACAACTCCTTAGTGGATCTTAGGTTGAGATTAATGGTAACAGTTCATGAGTCTACAATTCAAGGAAACCCCTCTGACAGGAATCCTAACCCTTTTAATTCTTTTGGAAATATTGGTACTCCTTATATGGCAACATTGTCCCTTCCCGAATTTAGCATTGGCTTTCTAGTTTGGTTGTTTTCAACCCCTATGGTTTTGCATGTCCCAACTAATTCTCAACAAATTTCTCCTCCACCTGAATAACATCAACCTTAGTTTGATCCCAAAGTTCACCTTCTGCCTTCTTCACCTATTGTTTCTTCATCCCTTTCTTCCTCCTTGCCTGGTGAAGGTCTTGATTCTAGTATTGAGAAAGCTAAGAAGAAGAAGAAGAAGAAAAATAAGCGGGGGGGGGGGGAACCAAGAAACCATTGCTATGAATGAAACTAATGTGGATAAACCTTCCAATCTACTCCGTAAAGTTAAATTCCCTTGCAATATTTTTAATAGCGACCACTTTCTTAGATACTGTCTTGGTATTCCCAAGGTCTTATAAGTGTGGTCCAATGAGTCAAATCATCCTATGTCGTCAGCTTCTGGAGATCATGCTGGTGAAAACTCATCGACGAGTGATCATAAGGTTCATGGAAAGAAGGGTAAATTTAAGTTTCCTTGTAGGTTATGTGAAGGGAATCATCCTATTCAACTTTGTCCTTATGGGGATGAAGCCTCAAAAGTGTTGGAAAACCTTACAAATTCTCAGCCTCATCTTTCAGTTGGTTATCAAAATCTTTCAGATGATCCTCCACTAGTTGATGGAGTGATTGATTAGAATTTGTCTCTAGTCAATCCCACTCCCTCTGAATGTCAATCCCATGACTATATTCCCATCCAACCATTGGTTCATAAAATGGTTAACTCCATTCCACCTTCAGTTGATCATACCTTTCTTGTAGAGACTGAACTCTATACCTCTTAGGTTCTTCTCATTTCTTTAGATTTGAATGAACCAGGGGAGGAATCCTCTCCTTCCAATGAAACAAGGGGGGAATCGTCCCATTCCTACTACACAGGGGAGTTGTTGTCCCATTCCCATAGCACAAGGGTGAAGTTCTCCCATTCCAATGACACCCCATCCAAGCAGTATGGTCACTTCCTTTGATTGGAGTCGACTGGAAGGATATCATCTTCCTCCTTATGTGCCCTTTTAAATCATAGTGCATTCTTATGATTTTACCATACTTGGAACTTTCATAGATTAAGGCCTATTACTTATAATTTGTTGGCCTTTAACAGATGAACTAGTCAACTGTTAGGGATCCTTCCTCAGTTTCCTATTACTTTGGGAGGAAATATTGTCTATTAATATGCAATGGTAGTCTAAGGCCCTTTGGATTTTAATTTACTCCTTGGTTGTGACTATTTTTATGACATGGGAGCTCTTGTCTCTTCACTCTTTCATGTGATGTGTTTCCCGCATGAAGGAAGAATTCTGACCATTGATCAACTTTCATTCGTTAGTCCTAATTTGACTCCCATTCAACCAACTTCCCTAAATGGTACTTATATGAAAGTGGTATCACCCCCACCATGGATGAACTATGTGGCAAGTAGTTCTATGTGTGTGTCTACTAATGATCTAGTAGGTGATGTAGTGCATCATGTACTGGGGCATTAGAGCCGGATCTTTCCATTGGATCCTTTGATATGTATCCCTTCAAGAACATTGTTCTCCCATATGATGATATATTCTTGGAAGCCATGGTCTCTCGGGAGCCATGATTAATATAACCATCAATATTTGGAGTAGAGTTCCTTTTCTTGTGTCAATATCATTAAAAACCGAAATAAGGTTTTTGGAGCAGAGTTCCTTTTCTTGTGTCAATCTCCTTAAAAAATGAAACAAGGTTCTCGGAGCAAGTTCCTTTTCTTGTGTCAAGCTCGTTAAAAAATGAAACAAGGTATCTGATCATAGTTCCTTTTCTTGTGTGAAGCTCGTTAAAAAATGAAACAAGGTCATTGAGCATAGTTCCTTTCCTATGTCAAGCTTTGTTAAAAATGAAACATATCCCCTTCTAATTCAATTCTTTGATTAGAACTCATAAATTCCAAGTCGAGTCTTTCACTTGATCTCGTAAATGAGCCTTCACTTCATCCACCTTTTAGTAACTAGTAGTCTACTTAGATGAATGAAATGAAGCTTGGGGGGCATGTGCCTAGAATTGAGTCATTATGCTGGGGGAATGCAAACTTATTTCAAGCATAGTTTTCCTCTGTTTCAATCTTGTGTAGAAATGAAACCAATCTCAAGCATAGTTTTTCTTTGTTTTAAGCTTCTTTAAAAATGAAACCTACTTCGAGCTTAGTATTTGTTCCTTATCGTGCTCGTAAATACATGAGAAGAAGTTATCGAGTATACTTTTATTAGTTTTTAATGCTCGTTAAAACTTATGAAAAAGGACCCCCCCCCCTCCTGTGATTTCCATTTTTATCAATCTATTTCTGCCAGATGAGCCTTGATTTTATTATTCCATCGTCACTGTATTCTTGGTCGATCACATGTTTTCACTTGGTCCTTTTATCCTTTATTGAGGAACAACTATGATGAGTGGTCTTATTGACCAACCTCTTGACCTCTATGTGTTTTGAGTAGTTCCATCATGACCAGAACCAATTGCTACCCTTTATATCACTCGTTTGTCCACGATGAGTCCACTTTCATCTCTTTTTAGACTCCCTAAACATGAAAATATTTTCGAGCACTTGTATTTTGGAACTTTTTAAAGGAAATGAAAAGATGTCTACTCTATATAATTTTAAGTTTAAATACGTCTACCTTAGTTGACCATGGCTAAGAGGTTATCTTGAGTATCGTTTTCTTCCTTTTCAAACTCAAGGGACTATTTATGATAAGGAACATTTGGATTTTTATTTTTTGCCTCTTTTTCAAACTCTCTAAACGTGAAAAAGATGTCAAGTTAGACCTTTGTTGTACTAGTAAAAACATAAAACAATGATAGACTCATTGAATATGATGGAACTAAACCACTCCTTTTGAGGGTTCATTAAACATACTTGGAGGGTTTCATCTGAAGGATGAACTTACATATCAAGAATATGTTATCCTCTGCTTGTTGAAAAATAAAGAGGTACTCCACCTATTATGGAAGTGAGTCTCTCTTGAACACGACACTCTTCCACTTCATATATGTGGTTGTTTGGTTGGGAAATATGCTTTTCTTTTGGCTCATCATACCATTTTAGAGCCTCCATTTTTGGTTTTGGATCAATGCTTCCAAATCCATTCAATGTCACTGATGTGTTAATGAGAAGTCATTCAGTTGATATTCCATGTTTGTTGGTTAGTCATGAACCAGTTACACATTAAATTCATTATGTCTTGAATAATGATAGCCTTTTCATTTCATTTATGGGGGATAAATCAAGGCCCTCCTGTAATGGGTCGCTTCCTGTTGACATCCGCGGATTATTAAGGAAGCTGACTTAGAAACTCCCATTGGTACCTTGGTGCTTGCATACATTAATAACAATTTTACTTTCTCTTAGTGACATGTTTTCATCATTAGCCTTCAACTGAAAAATCCTATGTGTTGTTCAACTTCAACTCATTCATTCAAACCATATATATTGTACTGTAGTACCTAGAAGGCCATTAACATCATCAGTAGTTTCTCTTACACTTGTTAACAACTTACATCATTAGACAGTAATCAGATGGTGTCTACCATGTTTGAACCCATTTCCTTTATTCACATAATTAGACTCATACATTAGGCGATCGACTGAACCAGATAGAAGACCCTGAATCTAGTTTCATCCATCCAGGTTGCGATTTCAGGATTAATGCAAGATTATAAAGCATTATGGTTATGATCATACAGACAGTCATCCGATTATGGATCGACACTTCGTTATTAGTGGACATGACTTCTTGATCATTGTACATCTAATGTTAGCTTATGTGCTGAGTATGGGTATTCCTCCCTCAACAAAGATATCGTGATGAAAATGTATTGTAACAAATGATGATCCAACTAGTTGTCCTTGATATTAACTTTTCATAAGGAAAAGAACTTCAGTCATTAGCCATTGTTTCTAATTTTTCACTTTAGGTGGAAATCTATTGTAGGAAATTTTGTCACATCCATTCAATAAGCCTACAAATTGGATCAATAAACATCCATGAACATCTTGTCATCATCCCTACACAAAGCCCTTAGGATGAATCTATCAAATCCCTGAGTTTTTGACCTTTACTACTTCATTCTAGTGCTTTTAAGGACCAACACACCCTAGTCCTTTAGGCACCTGCTTTGAGTGGCAGGCTTCTTAGTTCTACACTTGCTCTGATCAAAGTAGGTTTTCCCTTATTGGGGGTGGGATAATCAAGATAATTTAGGAAATATAAAAATAATCCTGAAGCTTTCTATTCTAGAAGCTTCCAGGAGTAATTACAACCATTTACCTTGGATAAGAACTTTGAATCCTATCTCATCCTACCTTGGAGTTTTCACCTCTTATCCCTTGATATCATCCTCCCATCAAGAGTGTATTTCAATCCTAGATTAGTAAATGGATAAGAATTCCTAAACTACCATCCTCTCCTATATATTTACTACCATCCACAAGCTAGAGTTTGGATTTTGGGGATTAATCATGCCCTTATGTTGTTGCTTTGATCATAAGAGAGACATCATTCTAATGCATTAGGGTGGCTTTGAGGTGTGCATTGTGGTAAGGAAGGACATGTCTACTTGGGAGGATATCTACAAGATCAACTTCCACTTATGGTTATAAACTTTATCCCTTTCATATTAATACAAAGAGTATATTATTTTCCTACATGTGTTATTGTATGCTTATGTACATATGTTTCAATGTTTTGCTGATCCATTGAATAGAATGATTGGATAACGCTACATAGATGTCATGGATATTTGGATTTTATTTTCTGTTTGTATAGGTTCTAATTACAGTGATTGGACCTACAATTGGAGCTTTGTTACAGATCCATTTGGGCACATCAATCCCATCATCTAGATCAATGTTTTTAGGGCTCATCAAACCATAATTTCAGCTTCTACATTCCCTAAACAAGTCACCCCTTTGAATGCCTCCTTCCCAAACTGTTTCATGACATGAAGACACCCAGAAATGGCCTCTAGAGGGACCAACGCAAGTAAGCCCATGTAAGGGTGCATTGCAGAGTAGTTAAGTCCATGCCAGGGTGCTCTGTAGAGCAATTAGGCTTCCTTTTACCTACACTGGGAGAGTTTGAACAAAATTCACATAGGGTTTGGGGAATATTATTTTCTTTTGGAGTCATCTAGAAGGTTCCCTCACTTATCAAATCCTATGAGCTCGAAAATGGATGAGTAATTAGTTAAGATGCATCCTATCCTCTCATCCCTCCTTCCATGGAACTAATTCTAAGTATGAAAGGCCATTCAATACCACCATTTATGACAAAACCTCCTTCATCTCCCTATAAATTGACCACTCATCTAAGTGATCAAGGGCTGGATTATTCTGAATTATAAGGAGATAATGTTGCTATGAGAATTGGCTTTGAAGCAAGTATTGTAATGCTACAAGTTTGCCATGCTTTTGATGTGATGTGGATGGGATCCAAGCTAGAAGAATGACTTTGAATCAGACATAATGGTTGTAATTCCTTCTTCTATTCAATAAAGTATTTGAACCTTTTTCCCATATGTTTGTATTGTCTTATAATTCTTATATGTGTGAAATGTATCTGATTCCATTCATTTATATTCAATAGATCTTTTGCTTTGATCGATTCTTTGTTTCCTATTTGTGTTTAGAGGTACTTCTCAAGCGTGTTAAGTACAGGAAGGAGTGACAGATCAATACAAAGGAGACAAGAGGAGAGCGAAACTACAAGTAGGTCTTCTCATCTTCTTTGTCTTATCTATTGCTTATGGGAAAAGACTAAAATACTTTAAACTATTGTTCTAGATATGGCTACTTATCTAGGGAATTAGTATTTATCCATAGATACTAAATTCTCCAAAACAAATTGGCGACTCTGCTGGGGAGTATATTATTTTCCTACATGTGTTATTGTATGCTTATGCACATATGTTTCAATGTTATGCTGATACATTGAATAAAATGATTGGATAATGCTACATAGATTTCATACATATTTGGATTTTATTTTTTGTTTGTATAGGTTCTAATTATAGTGATCAGGGCTATAATTGGAGCTTTGTTATAGATATATTTGGGCACATCAATACCATCATCTAGATCAGTGTTTTTAGGGCTCATCAAACCATAATTTCAGTTGCTACATGTCCTAAACAAGTCACCCCTTTGAATGCCTCCTTCCCAGACAATTTCATGACTTGAAGACATCTAGAAATGGCCTCTAGAGGGACCAGTGTAGGTATGCCCATGTAATGGTGCACTTTAGAGCAGTTAAGTCCATGCTAGGGTGCTTTGCAGAGAACTTAGGCTTCCTTTCACATGCGTTGGTCGAGTTTGAGTGAAATTCACATAGGGTTTGGGGAATATTCTTATCTTTTGGAGTCATCTAGAAGGTTCCCTCACTTATCAACTCCTATGAGCTTGAAAATGGACGAGGAATGAGTTAATATCCATCCTATCCTCTCATACCTTCCTCCATTGAACTAATTCTAAGTATGGGAGGCCATTCAATACCACCATTTATGACAAAACCTCCTTCATCTCCCTATAAATTGACCACTCATCTAAGTGATCAGGGGCTGGATTATGTTGAATTGTAAGGAGATAATGTTGCTATGAGAATTGGCTTTGAAGCAAGTATTGTAATGCTACAATTTTGTCATTCTTTTGATGTGATGTGGATGGGATCCAAGCTGGAGGAATGACTTTGAATCAGACACAATGGTTGTAATTCCTTCTTCTATTCAATGAAGTATTTGAACCTTTTTCCATATGATTGTATTGTTATATGATGCTTATATGTGTGAAATGTATCTGATTCCATTTACTTATATTCAATAGATCTTTTGCTTTGATCGGTTCTTTGTCTTCTGTTAGTGTTTCAGGTACTTCTCAAGTGTGTTAATTATGGGAAGGAGCGATAGGATCGATACAAAGGAGACAAAAGGAAATAAGAACTACAAGTAGATCTTCTTATCTTCTTTGTCTTATCTATTGCTTACAGGAAAAGGCTAAAGTGCTTTAAACTGTTGTTCTAGATATGGCTACTTGTCTAGGGAATTAGTATTTATCCGTAGATACCAAATTCTCCAAAACAAATTGGTGACTCCGCTCGGGAATGATCATCTTTCCTAGTAGCTTATCCACTTCCTAGGACACTCTTGCAGACCAAACTTGTGTTCATTGATTTTATTTCATCTCTTTTGCATTAAAATTTTGGTCAAAACTGTGTCAAATTTCCTTTTGAAATGGCTCATTGTCACCAGCGGAGGATTGTGAGGGACACAGTGCATTGCAAAGCACCCTTGGCTTAGGGATAGTGCTATGAAGCACACTGTCTCCCATTTAGGGTTTCGTTGATCCTCCTAGGGTCGGTTTCCCACCTTTGAAATGTGTTTTCGCCAACTTTTCTATGTTTGTTCACTTGCTAATTGATCAATGAATGTTATGTCTCAGAGAACAAGTTTTTATCTCCTTGTCTAGCCCTACTTTGAATTGATTGATTAATGTTTCTTAAATGATTTCTTTGTCATTATCGATTCATCGTCAAAGTTAATTATAGTCGATTAATCTTTGTTCAAAAGAAAGTGTCGTAAAAGTCTTCTTTTCCTTCGAAACTGAACTGTCATAAAGTCTTCGTTCTTATAGAAATATTGATTGATTGCATGTGCATTAGTTTCCTTTTTGTTCATCATAACATTAAGGGGTTCGAAAAGAAAAACTTGCATCGTTGATATTGTAGTTTGTGAATTCTTGGAAGGAATAGCTAGGGAAATTTCATTAGATGTGCTCTTTTCTCTTTGTCAAAGATTTGATTGCTCTATCCTTGCTAGCTAAGGTTTTCATTGTTCAATTGAATGAAAATAATTCTTATCATATTAGTTGCATTTTAGGAATTGCAAATGTACATCATGTGGTGAACCTTGAAAGGAAAATTCTAAAGAAGATCAACTTAAAATTTAACTGAATTTACCTAATGGAGCATTGTCACCTAACGAAAAACATTTAGTGGTTCTAGGCTAGAGATGTGTTTCGACATCGTAAAACAAAGTAGTTGTCATTAATTTATCTGCAATACATCCCAAGTGTGATACCTCATTCCATGTACGTGAGAATATCATAGCTTGTCCATGTACCTTTGGGTATATAGGGCGGTGTTATAGTACATAAAGTATATGGGAATGCTCTCACTGTGTGGTTTTGCATTAGACAGTGCTAACACGGATTGGGCCTCCACGTACTTTTGGGTATATATGGGAGGAAAACATTAGGTTTCTATCCATACTTAGGTAACGGAGTCGGCCGCCTTATACACTGTGATACATTGAACACAACATTCGGGGAGATTGCCTGCACGTACTTATCGGTTCGCTGGGAGGTATTCTAGAGTTCATAGTTTCTTAGTAAACCTTTTGCCTATATTATCCCTCTTTTGTTTTATTATGTTACTTTGATTAAAATAAAATTAATTGACAATGGATAATGTCCTCCATGCTCACTCAGTTGATCTTAGGTTGAAACATATGGCGGCAAATCTGGAGTCCACCGATCAAGGAATTCCTTTTGATGGGAATCCTAGTCCTTTTCCTCCTTTTGGAAATATTGGTGCTCCATATATGGCTACATTGTTCCTTCCGAGATTTACCATTGGCTTGCTAGTATGGTTGTTTTCAACCTCCTTGGTTCAAAATGTTGTGATTTCTCCACAATCGAGTACTCCTCCAACTAGACAAAATCAACCTCCAGTTGATCCTAAAGTTGACCCTTTCCCTTCTTCCTTGGTTGTTTCTTCCTCCCCTTCTTCCTCTTCGCTTGGTGAAAGTATTGGTACTAGTAAGCAGGTGGCTAAGAAGAAGAAGAAAGGGAAGAAGAAAGAAGCAAATTCAGCAGAGGGGCAACCAAGCAACCATTGCTTTGAATGCAATATCTGATGAGAAACTGTTTGTCAAGCTTCACAAAGTTTGATATCCATGCAAAATTTGTACAAGATACCATCTTCTTCAAAATTGTCCTGATATTCCTCAGATCTTAGAAGAATGGTCTTCTCATTCACAACATCCCATGTCATCAACTTCTCGATATCATGCTGATGACACACCATCAACAAGTGGTAGTAAAGTTCATGGAAAGAAGGGTAAAGTTAAGTTTCCCTGTAGGTTATGTGAAGGGAATCACCCCATTCACCTTTGTCCATATCTGGATGAAGCCAAAAAAGAGTTGGATAACTGTCTTGCTTCTCAGCAGCGACTTCCATTTGGTTACAGGAGACTGCCCCTTAATCCTTCACTAGTTGATGAATTGACTAACCAAAATAAATTATCGATCAAACCCACTCTCTCTGAAAGTGAATCCTATGAGTCTATACCTGACCCAAATCAACAGGACAAGGAAACAGTTGACCTGATTTCACCTTCAATTAATTGAACCTTTCCCATAGAGAGTGAATACGATACTACTCAGGTTCTTTTTGTTTCTTCAGATTCGAATGAGCTTGGAGGCAACCCTCCTATTACATCAAGACAAGAGGAAAATCCTCCCATTCTAGTAACTCAAGGGGATAATTCTCCCATTCTTACAGTACCCCCTCTAAGTAGTATGGTCACTTCCTTTGATTGGAATCGACTGGCCGGATTCAGTCTTCCTACTTATGTGCCTTTCCAGATCATAGTACAGGTTTGTAATATGATTGTATCTAGAACTATTATAGATGAAGGTGCATCATTGAGTATCCTTTCCTCAATTTCTTGGCAAGTGCTCGGTTTTCCACCACTTGTGCCTGTTACCCATAATCTGTTGGCTTTTAACAAAGGAACCAGTCAACCATTAGGGATCCTTCCTCAGTTTCCTATTACTTTGGGAGGAAAAATCGTTTATCTGAATGTGATGGTAGTCCTAGGCCCTTTAGATTACAATTTGCTTCTTCAGCACAACTACGTTTATGACATGGGAGCTATTGTTTCAACACTCTTTCGAGTGATTTGTTTCCTGCATGAAGACAGAATTGTCACCGTTGACTAGCTTTCATTTCCCGATCCAAATATGGCTTCCAGTCAACCTGACAACCATCTTCCTAAATGGTCTTTTTGTACCAATGGTATCATCACTGCCACGGGTTAATTATGTGGCAACCCATTCCATGCCTACATCAACGAATGATTAATTATGTGATCTTGTACATTATGTACTAGGGGCATTGGAACCAGATCTTAGTTTCCTTGATACGGATCCCTTCCAGAGCATTGTTCTCCCATCAGATGAGAACCTCTTGGAAGTCGTGACCTTGTATGGGTCATGAAAGAAGGCCCATGAGGATAGTTCCTTATCTTGTGTCAACCTTGTTAAAAAATGGAACCAAGGATATCAGTAGAGTTCCTTGTCTTGTGTCAACCTCGTTAAAAAATGAAGCCAAGGATATGAGGATAGTTCCTTGTCTTGTGTCAACCTCGTTAAAAAATGAAACCAAGGATATGAGGATAGTTCCTTGTCTTGTGTCAACCTCATTAAAAAATGAAACCAATGATATGAGGATAGTTTCTTGTCTTGTGTCAACCTCGTTAAAAAATGAAACCAAGGATATGAGGATAGTTCCTTGTCTTGTGTCAAACTCATTAAAAAATGAAGCAAGGAATATGAGGATAGTTCCTTGTCTTGTGTCAACCTCGTTAAAAAATGAAACCAGGAATATGAGGATAGTTCCTTGTCTTGTGTCAACCTTGTTAAAAAATGAAACAAGGAATATGAGGATAGTTCCTTGTCTTGTGTCAACCTCATTAAAAAATGAAACAAGGATATGAGGATAGTTCCTTGTCTTGTGTCAAACTCGTTAAAAAATGAAACAAAGGATATGTCTTTTACTGTGTCAACCTCATTAAAAAATGAAACATCTCCCATGAGGATAGTTCCTTGTCTTGTGTCAACCTCATTAAAAAATGAAACCATGGATATGAGGATAGTTCCTTGTCTTATGTCAAGCTCGTTAAAAAATGAAACCAAGAAGTATGAGCATAGTTCCTTGTCTTGTGTCAAGCTCGTTAAAAATGAAACAAGGAATATGAGAAGAGTTCCTTGTCTTGTGTCAAGCTCATTAAAAACTGAAACAAGGTCCCCTGGAGAAAAGTTCCAATTCGAGTCTTTGATTAGATCTTGTAAAATCCCAATCGGGTCTTTCACTTGATCTCGTAAATGAACCTTCATTCCATCCACCTGATAGCCACGAGTAGTCTACTTAGGTGAATGTAATGAAGCTTGGGGGCCATGAACCTAGTGGTAAAGTTAAGTTTCCCTGTAGGTTATGTGAAGTGAATCACCCCATTCACCTTTGTCCCTATCTGGACGAATCCAAAAAGGTGTTTGATAACCGTCTTGCTTCACCGCAGTGACTTCCATCTATTTACAGGAGACTCTCCCTTTCATCATGTTGGGGGCATGTAAACCAATCTCAAGCATAGTTCTTCATTTCAAGCTTGTGTAAAAATGAAACTAAATTCAAGCATAGTTTTTCATTTCAAGCTTTTTCTAAAAATGAAATTGAATTCAACCATAGTTCTTCATTTCAAGCTTGTCTAAAAATGAAATTGAATTCAAGCATAGTTTTTCATTTCAAGCTTGTGTAAACATGAAACTAAATCCAAGCATAGTTCCCTATGGTTCAAGCTTGCGTAAAAATGAACCCATCTCCATTTTTAACCCTTGTGATTGCCATTCTATCAACCTCCATTGTCACTATCTGCTTGGTCAATCATACGCTTTCACTTGGTTGTTTTACCCTTTTTGAGGAACAGTTGCAATGAGTGGTATTATTAGCTAGCCTCTTCACATAAATCAAAATGTTTTGAGAAGTTCCGACATCACTGGAACCAATTGCTACCCTAGAGACCACTCGTTCCTCAATGTGGAGTCCTCTTTAATCTCTTTTCAGACTCTTGAAATATGAAAAGATCGTTGAGCGCTTGTCCTTTCCAGCTTGTTAAAGGATTGGAAAGGACATCTACTCAGTATAAGTTTAACACTTTTCTGGACTGAGATAGATTATTTACGAAAAAGGAATACGTTGATCGAACATGATCAATAGGTTCTCTCTCGTATTGTTTTATGATTTTTTAGGCTTGAGAGACAAATATATGAAAAATAACTTGTGGAGTTGTCTTTTTGTCCCTTTTCAAACTCTCTAAACATGAAAAGGACCGAGTTATCTTTGTCGTTAAACTTGTTAAAACATCAAATAGCGACAAACTTGTCCATCTAGACAAGAACGACTTTCACCTTCACTAGACTCATTAAAACATTACATAGTGATGGATTCACCTGAAGGGTGGAATTATACAACAAGCATATGTTATCCTCCTCAAGCTTGATAAAAAATAAAGAGGTATTGGTCAGCAATGATTGGGGAAAATGGAAAAAGGGGTAAAAACATTATGGTAGTAGGTCGCTCTTGAACATGACACTTTCACTTCATCTTTGTGACTATTTGGGTTCGGTTATCTGCTTGATGGTTATCATACCTATGGTCTTTCATACCATCCATCACTTTTGGTTTTGGATCAATGCTACCATTTCATTTAGAATATTTGGGTTGGGTTATTGGCTTGATGGTTATCATACCTATGGTCTATCACACCATCCATTACTTTGGTCTTGGGTCAATGTAGCCAATTCATTTAGTGTTGCCGCTATGTTCAAGAGAAGTCATTCAGCTAAAATTCATCCTTTGCAATACCATAAACCTTCATTTTCATGACCGCCATTTCTGAACCTTATGTCATCAAGCAAATTCTGTCTCCAAAATTATTACACTCATTTCATGTTGTTGATGTGGGATACATCAAGGCCCTCCTGCGATGAGTCACTTCTTGTCGACATCAACACATTATCAAAGAAGTTGACTTAGAAACACCCTTCCAATACCTTGAGCCTTGCATACATCAATGGCAGGTTTCTTGCTTTTGGTGATAGGTTGACATCACTAGCCTTTGACCGAAATAATTTGTATGGTGTTCAACATCAAATCATCCATTCACACCATGTAGAATGTACTGCAATACCTTGAGGATCATTATCATTATCGGTTATTTCTTTCGCGTATGTTAATGGCTCACATCATTGGCTGATAATTAGACGATGTCTTCCCATGTTTGACTTTACATCACATATTCACATGGTTAGACTCGTACCTGAGCGAACGATTGAATGAGATAGAAGACCCCAGATCTAGTTTCATCCATCCGAGCTACAATTTCAGGAAGTGTACCAAATCATTCGTACAATGGCTTTACATTGATGGTCATTCAGATCATGGGTCTATATCTATAGATGACTATCTATGTACATGTAATGAAAGTTCATATGCTAAGCATAGGTATGCCTTCCCTCGTAAATTTATGAGAAAAAATCAAAATATCATGATATTATGTATTGTAATCGATGCAAGTCACCAACCACTTCGATACCTCCTCATCACATCGTAAAGCATTTCATTCGACATTGGCATTTTTCTGAATTCATTCTTTAGGGGGTAGCTGTTACAGATCCATTTGGGCACATCAATCCCATCATCTAGATCAATGTTTTTAGGGCTCATCAAATCCTAATTTCAGTTGCTACATGCCCTAAACAAGTCACCCCTTTGAATGCCTCCTTCCCAGACAGTTTCATGACTTGAAGACATCCAGAAATGGCCTCCAGAGGGACCAGCATAGGTAGGCCCATGTAAAGGTGCACTGCAGAGTAGTTAAGTCCATGCCAGGGTGCTCTGCAGAGCACTTAGGCTTCCTTTCACCTATGATGGGTGAGTTTGAGTGAAATTCACATAGGGTTTGGGGAATATTTTTATCTTTCAGAGTCATCTAGAAGGTTCCCTCACTTATCAACTCCTATGAGCTTGAAAATGGATGAGGAATGGGTTAAGATGCATCCTATCCTCTCATCCCTTCCTCCATGGAACTAATTCTAAGTATGGAAGGCCATTCAATACCACCATTTATGACAAAACCTCCTTCATCTCCCTATAAATTGACCACTCATCTAAGTGATCAGGGGCTAGATTATGTTGAATTGTAAGGAGATAATGTTGCTATGAGAATTGGATTTGAAGCAAGTATTAGAATGCTACAAGTTTGGCATGCTTTTGATGTGATGTGGATGGGATCCAAGCTAGAGGAATGACTTTGAATCAGACACAATGGCTGTAATTCCTTCTTCTATTCAATAAAGTATTTGAACCTTTTTCCCATATGTTTGTATTTTCTTGCAATTCTTATATGTGTGAAATGTATCTGATTCCATTCATTTATATTCAATAGATATTTTTCTTTGATTGATTCTTTGTTTTTGTGTTTATAGGTACTTCTCAAGCGTATTAAGTACGGGAAGGAGCGACATGATTGACACAAAGGAGATGAGAGGAAATCGAAACTACAAGTAGGTCTTCTCATCTTCTCATCTTATCTATTGCTTATAGGAAAAGACTAAAATACTTTAAACTGTTGTTCTAGGTATGGCTACTTATCTAGGGAATTAGTATTTATCCATAGATACCAAATTCTCCAAAACAAGCTTACAAGCCAAGAGGAGAGAAGAGATTGCGATGGATCACAAGTTAGCATATTTCCATTCTCCAATTCCTCTAAGGAAAAAATTATAGTCTTTTATTTCTATTGTTCTAGACAAGGCCACTAGTTCTAGGGAAAATACTTTGGTCCATAGTCATAGATTTCATATAACACATTACAAAAGATTATTATATTTCTGCCTTGCCTACTAACATTTTATTTTTTGTCAGGCGGACTACAAAAGAAACTTTTTCTCTTAACATTGTACAAGAAATTTTCAAAGAGAAGGACTTGAGGTCTATTGGGGTTATCTTTAGTTAGGATGATTCAAAAGAGTCCAAAGACACTTCTAAAAAGTCCCAAGCCTCTTCTGCTAAAGCTAAAGAGAAAGATACTTTTGAAAATAAATTAACTAAATCTCTAAGTTGTTAACCAATGAAGTATCAAAGATTAATAGGGAGTCAAGTGAGGCTTCTAACAATAACAAGTCTTTTAATTTGTTCTTTAAGAAAAATTTCAACCAACCAGCTGAGTATGCACAGATCTCTAATGTTGTGTTCAATGTTGAAAATTTGGGCATGGATAATTATTGTACCTTTCATTAAGAGGCTCATTTAGAGAATAAATTTCCTCAATGGAAAAATAACATGAACACTATGGTTGCAAATGTTATTGAAAGTTTAAAAACAGAAGAAAAATCTGAGCAGACACAAGAAACTGATGAACCTGTTAACACCCAGGTTGTTCCCTTTGACTCCTGAGGGAATACGGCCGGGGTAACCACTAACCAAGCTTTGGATTATAGGTCCTAGCCTACCTATAATCAGAGAGGGCTCTCTCTTTGACTGTTTAACTTTGTTCTTAAGAATCTTAGGCTAGATATGAGGCGAGGGTTTGGTTTGAAAGTTTTGGTTGAATGATATCTTTCAGTACCTAAGGTGATATCTTCAGATAGTTTTAGACCATTGGGCAATGGAGTCTGTGGTTGCAGGTTGTTTGAAGTGTTTGAGTGTGATTATTGAAGCAACAGGGCCATTTAAACATTTCATGAAACAAACTTGGAATTGTAATGATGAAGTATGTGCAACCAGTGGAAGGTAATTAAGAAATTTCCACTAAATTGGTGATGTGAGAAAGAGATTTATTGACCAGGAGCAGGTTTGAATTCCTGAACGGTAATCACTGTGAAAGGTATAGTTTGGAAGTGCAGCAATTAAGAATTACACTCTTATAACTATAACTGAGGAAAACATACATAATAGCTTAGATTGAGTTCAGGGTATTCTATGAATAAATCTTGAAACTATTCTTCTTCTTTGCCATTAACTTGTGAAACAGAACATGAATGGATTATGAAGAAAATAACAAACAAAACGAACAGGTTAAAGAAACTTATTGTTCCATCAAATATGCAGGAAACCTGTAGCATTCAGCAAGCACACCAAAACACATCAGATAACACAGAACTTTGGAAATTCCATCAGCTTTGTTGTATTAAAACTCTGAACATTTACAGCATAGTATCTCCTGAAGAGAAAATCAACAACCCCTGCAAGCTTATGCCAGGGGGAATATATACAATCGGTTTATAAAAATATCTGAACTGCTGAGGCACTTGATAAATAAATGCGCTCACCAACTTTACAAAATAGTAGATAAGGAAATTATTACTGCTCTAAATACAAAATGAATACTCTTTAATGATGTCAGAAGTCTTTTTGACCTTTGGAGGCCACTGAGTCGGTTGAGCGTTCTGTGTTAGTGCTGAATGATGTGTCTTTATGGCTTTGTCATGCTATAGCTTTCTCGGCCCTGTCATTTGCAGCTGCCAGTATTGCTTTAGTGGCCGAATTGGTTTGCTGAGCTGGCTCAGTCCACTCTTCTCCAGATATACTGAATGCATCAAATCTTTCTGATCATGGTGACTTATGTTTTTTGATGAAAAAACTTGATGAAAGCCTTTTGTTTATAGTAAGAACTGTATCATTTTGGTCCACCATTCCTGTGTAGGCAGCTGATGTCTCAAAATTGCATCTAAGGTTTCATCTACCTCTGTATATTTGTAGAAGTTTGGAGGCACTTCAAACAAATGTTTGATCTCATTCATAATAAAAAATAAGTTCTCTACTCTGTCATAGAGACTTTGCCCAGATGCTGGCCCTGTTTCCTCTGAGGTACTTGACCCTGCAGTGATCTGATTGGTAGCAAAAGTATTCACCCTCTTGGCATAATTTTCATGTGAAAGTAGCCTCCCTGCGCTATTCAGCAAGCCAGGAAGGCCTCTGCTCTGTAATGCTGCAAACTTCTCCATGAATCTGTTTACTTCTGTTTGCATGTCCTGGCTTCTTCTATCCAGTGTTTGTACCAGGCTTCTCAATGTGAGGACCCTCTTTATCAGCAAGATGGTTTCAGTTCTATTGGGGATCCCCATTGCTGCCAGCTGAGGACCTGTGCGGTTATTGAGCACGTTGATCATTCTGTTGGCTATCTCAGGCATATTGCCTAGAGATGCTCTTGCTCTTTGGACTTCCCTGTGTGCCTTACCTATGAGCTCCATTTGCTCATGAATAGTCTCTATATACTACCACTGATATGTTATTGATTGGCAAATGTTGGCCCATAAAACTGTCTTGACCTCAGCTACAACTTTGTCAAGGGTGAGCTATTCTCCAGCTCCTCTATCTTCTCCTTGAGAGCCTTTATTTCTCTGCCCTTTTCAGCTACATTTTGCTTAGACTTGTCATATTTTTCATTCAGCTTAGCTAAATTCTCCTTGGCCTCATTTAGCTCTGCCATTTGGGCTTCCAGGGATTGAATTTCATTCACCAGCTTCTGCATGTCAAGGCTTGGAGCCTGCTCTGATGTTGTTGCTGGTGCTGATGTAGATGGAGCTGTGTCGACTGTTTGCACTGTAGGAGGAGTGACACTTTGAGGGGGTTCCTCAAGGTTGATTACTTGTGGAGGGGGCTGAACTGTTTGGCCTCCTTCTTTCTGCTGTAGGGTTGCCTGCAATGCAGCCTCTGTTTCTATTAATTTTTCTTCAGTCTGCACCAACTGTTTGTGCAGTGTTACCAGCAATGTTGCTGCATCCTGGTCCTTCCTTTGCTGGGCAACCTCCTCTGTTTGAGGGTGAAGAGTTGCTGGGACCTTTATCATCTTCCTTAGAGCTGCAATGTCTGCATCTCTTAACTTTAGCAGCTCATTTATAGCTTTAGGGTCCTTTGGGTCATGCCCCAGCTCTATGATTATATCCTCCAAAGACCTTATCCTGTTGTCTTTAGCCTGGGAGGATGCCTTTTCTAACTCCAATTGTGCAGTGGTATTATTCAAAGAATTCTGCAATCTATAATTTGTCAATGTATTATCTGCTAGGGTAGCATACACCATCTCACCCGTCTGTTTATGCAACTCAATTTGATCCATTGGGTGGATTTCCTTGGACAAAATTTCCAAGTTTGTTCTTATATAATCAGCTGCAGACTGTGGCTGCAGCGCTGTGGGCTTGAAATGGCTCATTATCATTTTTCCCTCTTGCACATCATATGCAGACATCAACCTCTGTTGGTTCGTAGGAGCCATTTTCAACAAGTGGTTGTATAGCTGTACCCTCAATGCCTCATTTCTGGTCTTGATGTCTATGAATTGTTTCTTTATACTAGACTCACCATTTCTTTGTTGCCCTGAGGAGCTGACCTCTCCTCCAAGTGTTCTTTGCTGCTCTTGTTGTAATGAGCTAGTTGATACCTCTGTGCTGGGGGGACCCATCTGTGTTTGACCAAAAGGCATCTCCTCCTCTGTGAAAGGATTGAGCCTTTGTCTCTTTTCCCCTTGCTGTGATGTTGCGGTGCTAAGTGGAGTCTGTTCCTCTCTGTCTCTCTTCTTACCCATCTCTTCATTTATAGGGGTTTGGAGCACCGAAGACTCCACTGTAACATTCTGCACTGAGGCCTCCTTTTCTTGTGTTTGCTCATCATTAGGACTAGGAGCCTCTGCCATTTCTTCCTGCTGTTCAGGATGATTTTCAGGCTGTTGATCTTGGGCTGATTGCTGCTCTTCAGGGGCCTCTTGTTGTTCTGTTTCCTTGCCTTTATCCTTGGCTGAAGTTTCTGCTGTAATTGGGGCTTGGGCTGTCTTTTGTGGAGCTGTAGATGATGAGGCAGCTGCTCCCACTTGAGTGCCTGGCAGAGAAAATACCTGTGAACAAAGCTCCAAGTCAGCCAACTTTTCGAGATTTCTTATTCCTCTTTGAGCTAGTTCTTCTTGTGTAGTAGCTTCTTCTAAGGTGCCTTCCCTCCATTCTAGTTGATTTGCATATTTTTCTATGTGAGGCAACCTTACGTGACCATAACTGGCCAACCTATATCTGATCCTTCTTAAGCTTATGAAATGAGTGGGGTCGTATGGTTTCCAAATGAAACTGGTCTGTAAGCCAAGGCTTTCCAGCATTCTATCTGCCTCTTGCCAACCTTCCTCCCTTTTATTGTAAATGAAGTGGCCTAATTGATTTCTAACTTTAAGCTGTGCTTTCTTTCCCCTGCTTGAAAAATGGAGTACATCAGCATTCCCAAATTGCCTGAAATACTCGAGTGCAAACAATCTCATAGGCACATATCTGGGCAATCTGTATGGGGGCAACTCACACCCATATATTTTAATAACTGTGTGGTTTTGGTAAAAATACCAATCCCCAATGTTGTATACTTTGGACAACTGAAGAATCATCTGCATCTCATCAGTCATTTTTGGAGGAGGTGAGCTCATAAGCAGAGACATGGCTGGGTGGATGAAGAGGTCTATAAACTCAAAATATGTGTATGGGGAATAAGATCTGCAGTGGAAAGCAGAGGACCAATAGACTCTGACCTTGGATTGCCTTGTGCATCCACTCTTCTCACAGGGAAAGGAAATTTCTCATGCTGATAGTATAGGATTAAATGGTAGATATAGGAGGTGTATCTGAACACCCTTTCTCTTACCAAGTTTATCAATTTCTCATGTATTTTATTGGAGATGTAAGTGGCATAGTCATAACAGATTGGGGGCTTACCAGGAGAAAACATGGCCATCATCACCAGCACAGTTTCATCAACAAATTCTATTGAATTATAGCCCAGTATGGGACTAATCATGTCTACAAGGTCTCTGCCCAATTGATTCAGGTATACATGAGAAATGGGAGGGTACTTCATAGTCTCAGAGGTTGAATCAACGAACAATTGATTTATCTTAGTGATTTGAGCATCTGTCAGTTTAGCTCCTTGATTTATCAGATCCAATAGTGACAAAGGAACTAATTTCTTATCAGTCTTGAAGTTCAGCATCTCTCTGATGGCTGCAGGGGTGACATAAAAAACAACTGAGCCTGAAGGGTCAAGCACAACCCTCTGAGTGGGGTCATAGCAGTCAGCACATTGGTGGATTAGGTCAGGGAATTGGTTGACCTGAGGGAGCTTGAAGATGGGGAGGAAAGAGTCCCAAATGCCCAATATATCCATTCCACTATCATGCTTGAGTTTCAATTCATTTAGCAAGTGAATGTGATACCTGCTGTGCATTAGCATTTCCTCTGATATTTGGTAATCTTGATCTGCTAATGGTTTCCACTCCAATTCTCTCTGGGGGGCATTCAATGGAGCAACATTCAGTGCAACAGGTGCTACTGGTGTATCCATGTTTTACAAGTGGATTTGGTTTGAATTTCGACTATTTCTGGGAGAAATACTGTCCTGCGCGGTAGCTTAGGTAATTTGCTGAATTACAGTCTGTTTCAGAGCAACAGGGGTGTAATTGGGCACAATTAGCCGGTTAAAAAGGAATTAACTTAGTTTCAAGGTGTAGCAGGCCTATTTCTTAGGTGAAAATGGTCAATTTCTTGGTTTTTAATCAATGCAGGACGTAACAGAGTGCGCAGTCGGAGAATTGGTAAATACTTGGTGTTATAACGGTGGAGGAGCTTGGTTGCAGTCAAACGCTGAGTGGCAGCAGCTCTAGAATAGTCTTGGTAGGTTGGTGGCAGCAATGGACGTGAAAATGCATGCAGGAGGCAGAGTAGAAAAACATATGAAAATGCGCAAAAACGACAAAATTCGGCCAAATATGGACTTTTGGGCGTTGGTGCGAAAATTTGGATGACGTCAGCATGATGTCATCGGTGGGGTCAGGGTCGGGTGACGTCAGCATGACGTCATCGGGTGATGTGGTGGCCTGTGAGTGGTCCACGGGGACTGCATAGGTGGAGGACAGCTCGGGGCGATGGCGGGCGGGGGTGCTGACGCGGCGGTGAAGTGGCGTGACATAGGCATGATAGGACAGCTCAAAACCGGAAGTGGTAAGCGGTATGATATCGCACCGCTCTTCATACGGAAGCGGGATTGTCAGAAGGCGGCCCGATAAGATTTGGGGGTGACGCGTGCCAGAGGCCTGACGCCACCCTCTGACAAATTTCGAGAGATAATGGCAGTACATCGGGGCCGCTCCGTAATTGATAAGGGCCGTCAGATGGGAAAGCCCAGATCCGACGGCTGGCGGGAGGGCAAGTTGTCAGGGCGATACGGCAGCGGGCGGGAATATTTTAATATATTCTTTGAAATGCGCGCCCGGGCGGAACTTTGGGTTTTGGCAGATTTGCGGGTTTTTCCAACGTTTTTTGTGGAAAGGCGCATGGCAACAAAACTTTGGATAAGGCGGAAAAAATGGGTTTTTAGTGTATTTTGCAAATAGCGCGGGTTAGGAGTAATAGTGGGTTTTTACAAGGCCTTTTGCAAATGAAGTGGGTAAATGGTTTCAAAGGTTTGTGAAGGGGAACGGGGTGTAGCTTAGGTTATTAGACTGACCAGGGGTCAATATAATCCCTACTTTTAGGCATATGGCTATAATTGCCAGGGGGAGGGAATATTTATACATTGCTTGGGGTTTATACACCATAGTGTTTATAATAGTAGGGGAAAAGGGGGACATAGGGGATTTAGATAAGAAGAAGTTAGGAGTTAATATGAGTGGAGAAGGTGGATAAGGGGGAAAAACCACTAAGTTTGTATGAAATGAACTTAGTTTAGGAAGTAGATCAAAATGAAAAGAATTTTACACAAGAAATGTGGCTTTTAAAGAACCAAGAACCAACATAAGACCTTGACTTCTTCCATGAACATAGGTAGCATTGGGATGTTAGCAATGAATGGATGGGGGATAATCTGGAAGTTAGACATGCTTCATTGAGTTGCTACAAAAACTGCTGAATAAGAGACTTGCAATGGCACCAAGTTTTCCCTTTAGTGGGGCTAGTGACATAAAGGAGATCATGCTTCTGCAACCCCATCTACCTACCCACTCTATTGCTTAGCATTTTTTGTTACTCCAAGGAGGGTGCACTTAGACTTGCAAACCCTTATGTGTCTTTTCTTTTCCTTTGGCTTTTTCTTTTGATTTTCTATCTACAACTAACCTTATTACTTCCAAGGCCCCAGATTAAGCAGTTGGGAACCTTAATTCTCTACCTAACTACTAGCCTGCCAAGATTAAACAGTTTGGACAGGCTTGTTTCTCTATTCTAACGACAAGAAATTAAAACATGGCATGATCTAGATTAGGTTGTTGGACCATCCATCCAAATTCAGTTAACATCAAGCTATGTACACATATTGCATTCTCTTGGAAATATGGGATCTTTGCATCACCAAAGCAGAGCATATTTGAACTTTCTTTACCAATCATGAAATATGAAACCTATTGGTATAGGTATCTAACAGTGGCTCCACATGGGGATGGTTTTTCTTCTTGAAAGACCAAGAACAGCAGGTCAGAATGCCTTGGCCCTTGATTTCTTTTACCAAAACTTGGAGTTTTCCTTCTTGAAATGTCAAAATTGGAATCTGTCACACTTGTGGAACTTGCCAAATTAAAAGCCTTTTCCTGATTCTGCAAGACCTTTCAAACTGAGCTATTCACATGCTGAAATAAAACGTTATATACAACAAATTATGTACAGGGGAACAGCCATGCTATATACATGGAAAGTAGTCAAAATAGTGCTTCAACATCCTGCCATTCACAGGACCTTCATCCAAGTCAGTTTCATCCAGATTTTTTAGGAAGTAAGTGTTGTTTCCTTGCGCTGCTTTGATAACAAATGGTCCTCTCCAAAGAGAATCAAATTTTCCATGTTTTCCTTTATCTTCCCTTCTTGAATCCCACTTGAGGACTTTGTCACCCATGCTGAAATCTTCAGCCTTAGTCCTTCTATCAAAAGCTTTCTTTAACTTTTCTTGTAGAACTTGAACTCTGTAATAAACTTGGTCTCTAGTTTGCTGCAAACATATTATTTGATTGATCCTTCTTTGCATGTCATTTGGTTCAGCTTGACTTTCTTGAAGAAGTTTCATGACAGGGATCCCTAAGGATGAAGGGAATTTGGCTTCTAATCCATAGACTAACTCATATGGGCTGACCCCAATGGATCTCTTGGTTGTTAGTCTATCTGCCCATAAGGCATTCACAAGCTTTTTATGCCAATTCTTCTTATTTTCTTCCAACACCTTCTTTATGATGTTTACAAGGCTTTTATTTGATGATCCAGCTAGGCCATTTCCTTGAGGGTAGTATGCAGTGGAATGGCCCAAAGTAATATGAAATCTGTGGCAGAAGTTCACCATCTTCTTGGATCTGAAAGCAGCAGCATTGTCTGTTATTATCTTATTGGGGCAACCAAATCTAGACAATATGTTATTCTCCAAAAACTGAATGATAGTTGAATCATTGGCCTGTCTACATGGGATGGCCTCAATCCATTTGGTGAGGTAGTCTGTGGCTGTGAGGATCCATCTATGTTGGCCTGAAGATGAGGGATGAATTTCCCCAATGAAATCCAAGCCCCATTGTTGAAAAGGTCTCTCTGTTGCAATAGGCCTCAAAGGAAGTGGCAGTAATTTTCTCTTTCCCTCAAATACTTGACACTTGTGACATGAAGTGGTAAATTATTTAACATCAGAGAACAGGGTTGGCCAATAGTAACCTGCCCTTAGTATCTTGTCCACAGTGGACTTCTAGTACAAGTGTCCACCACAATCACCTGCATGAAATTCTTTCATGACATTGTTAGTCTCATTCTCAATTAAGCAGTTTAGCAGTATACCTTCATGATTTTTCCATAGTAAATTACCATCTATAACACAGAATTTTGAAGCTTTCATTTTTAGAAATCTAGATTTGGTTCTGGACAATCCTGGGGGAGCACACAGGTTTTGCAATATATAACAGATATCAGAATACCACTGGGATTGTTCAAAGGCTGCATTGATCTTTGGAGTCGCCAGCTCCAGTTCACTGTCTAGTTGGTTAATGTCCAAGGCTTGAAAATTTGTTTCAGACATTAATTTAGCCAAACATTGGCCTTTTATCAGTTTTGTGGGTTTTATTTCAATGTCAAATTCTAAAATGTTGGCAATCCATTTTCCTCTTCTGCGCTCCAAGTTTTCTTGAGTGAGTATGTCTTTCACAATGGGACTTGGTACATAAGCTATAACATGGGAGTACAGGATGTAGATCCTGAAGTCTTTGATGGCTTTGACCAAAGCATAAGCTTGTTTTTCCATGATCTGATATTTCAGGGGTGCATCTCTAAGAGCTCTACTAAATAAAGCAATAGGTTTCTCATTTCCTTGGTTATCTTTCTGCAATAAGACAGCAGCAATGGTATGCTGGGAAGCAAAAGAGAAAATGATAAACTCTTTGTCAAATTGAGGATTTGTTAAGACTGGAGTTTGGGTAAGGGCCAATTTGATACCTTCAAAAGCTCGATTTGCTTCTACTGTCCACTTTACCTTTGAATCCTTTTTTAGCATGTTGTTTAGTAATCTGATTAATTCTGCTAAGTTTGGGATAAACCTCCTTAAAAAGTTGATTTTTCCCAAGAAGGCTTGTAATTCTTTGATGTTTCTTGGATGGGGCATTTGCAAGATGGCATGTATTCTGTCTGGTTCAATTCTAATGCCATCTTTAGAAATGATGTGACCTAACAACTCACCTTCTTCCAAACCAAATAGAGACTTCTTAGGATTTAAGGAAATTCCATATTTCCTACATGTTATGAATATCTGTCTCAAGTGTTTCAGATGTTCTTGGTCAGATTTTGAGAAAGGTGTGAGGTCATCTAAGTAAATGACAAGAAAGTCATGGATCTCTTTAGCAAAAGCAATGTCCATTTCTCTTTGAAATGTAGCCCCTGCATTTTTCAAACCAAAAGGCATTTTAACATATTTAAAGGTTCCCCATGGGGTTGTGAATGTTGTCTTATCTTGATCATTAGGGGGATCTGATTGAAGCCTGAGAATCCATCAAGTAATGATATTCTTGAAGCCCCCACCACTCTTTGGAGAATGTGATCCATTTTAGGTAACGGGTAATTGTCTTTGAGGGATACTTGGTTTAAATTTCTTAGGTCAACGCAAAGCCTAATCTCACCGGTTTTCTTTCTTGTGGGCACCAAATTTGAAATCCAGTTTGAGAACTTGATTGGGGCTATGATACCAGCTTTAAACATTTTTTGTACCTCTTTTTCAATTGAAGGGAGAAGCATAGGATTGATCCTTCTCAATTTTTGTTTGAATGGCTTTTGATTAGGCTTGAGAGGGATGGTGTGTTGGATAACAGAGGTGTCATAGGATTTCAAATCCTCATAACTCCATGCAAACACATCTTGGAACTCTTTAAAGAGGTCAATGTATTTAGGCTTCTGGTCAGGAGGTAAAGATGAAGACAATTTTATTATTTTTGGTTTTTCAGGAGTCCCAATGTTGCATTCTTCAATGGCAGCATTGAGGGGCTGCATTTTCGGTTTTCTAGGGACATCGTTTGAATCAAAAATGTCCTCCAATGGAGTTAGGCCTGTTGGCAGAAAGTTATCCTTTAGTTCTATGATTTCAGCCTCTGTACCAGCTATTTCTTCCTAATGCAGTTGTTCAAGTTCTTGTATTTGCTGCTTGTCAAAGCTTGTTGAACAAAGCATTTGACTTGCTGTTTTGGGTGATATAGCTATTTGGTCCTGTTCTCTCAATAGTTGTATGTCTTTCACAGAATCAACATCAATGTTCAAACCTGAAAATTCGTGCTGCAAGGTTAAGAAATTATTTATCTGGGTGTCATCCTCAAATACTTGCCAATCTTTAACATTGTTTGGGACAGAAGGTCTGTGTTTTATCTCGGCTGTAAAACTATGGTTAGGTTCAAAAGGCAATTTGCATGTACTAGCGAATGTGGCTAAACTGTGTGCATGAAGATTGTGGGCTCTAGCTATTTTGGTTATCTGAAATTCTGTGAAGGTTTTAAGCATTTCAATAGCAGCAGACCTATATGACCTTAGTCTTTTTTTATTGGTGACAAAATTGCCTTTCACTTGTTGGATAATAAGGTCTGAATCTCCCATGATTGAAATTTTTGTGGCCTCTAATGATTTTACCAGTTTGAGGCCTAGCAAAAGAGCCTCATATTCTGCCATATTGTTGGTACATCTGAAATTAAGCCTATAGGCCCGACCTTGTGCATGATTGCTTTGTTTGTTATGAATCCACACTCCAGCTCCTGCCCCTAATTTGTTGACTGATCCATCAAACTCAAGGAACCATAAGATCTCCTGATTTAAGGGATTTTCAACATTCTTTCTATAATTTGGGATTATAAGTTGGAGTTCTTGTTTTTCATCTGGTTTATCTTTTAGGAGTGAATCATCAATTAGTTTCTCGATTTTGATCTCTTGGGGACTCGGTTGCTTACTCTCATTCATATTTTGTTCAAGTGTGACCGATTTATTATCACTCTCAGGACTTGTATCATCATTGAACAGAATAAAGGAATCCATATCTGAATGGACTGCATAAATGGGGAAATTTTGAGGCTTTTCTTCACTACTCACCATGTATTTCATAAGTGACTCTCTATATAGCCTCTTGGGTTGACCAAAGACTGAGATGGTGGCATATGACATGTCTAATTGCAGGGAACCTTGGAGTTTAGCCCCCCATGATCTTGATAACAGCATTCCATATTTAGGTGGGATATCAGCAACTACAACATCCATTAAGATTGTTTTGTTTGGATACTGGACAAGGGAAACACATAGATCTTTTATCAAACCTAAACACTTAACTTGGCTGGAGTCAAATGAAAATAGGTCCTTATATGGTCTTGTAATGTCTAGGTTAAGTCTCTCCATCACTGGTTTAGGCATAAGGTTATGAGAGGCACCTGAATCAAACATTGCATTGTGTAGTATTTTATCATGAACATGCAAGCTAACATAAAAAGGTAAGATCCCTGTAACTGCTGTCTTTCCATCAACCTCTGGACCGAAAAGTAGTTCTGGGGTATCATCCAACACATTGACATCATCTTTATTATGGGTAAGTTGAAGGGACTTTTTGATTTGTTGTTTGTAAATGTCATGCTTGGCTAGCTCTGAAAGAGGAATGGCTATCTTCAATTTGCCAATTTCAGCTTCTAAGTCAAAGGGTTTTTCAGATTGGACCTTGGTATTGTGGTTGACAACCCTTTCTTTGTTGTTCAAATTTTCTTCTTGGTTTTCACTCTGATCTTGAGGCTTGTCCTTTTTACTCATCTTTTGGGAAGTAATGCTTGGATTAGGCTGCAAGGGTGATGTAGCCATTGATTGTTGATTTGGGGAAGATGCTTCAGTTATTTCTTCAACTGTTACTTCATTTGTAATTGAATCAGTTTTGTCAATTGGCTCTGTGACAATGGTTTTCTTAGGCAGTAGAGTGTCCTTTGTTTTCTCAGGCTGTGTCACATTTATAGTTCTGCTCCTTAGCTTGTATTGTTTATGAACTTCATAAACAGCTGTGTCATAGCCTTGTTTAAAGTCGAATGACTCACCTGACTTGGTTTGCAACTGTTTAATATCATCATCCTTATGATCTTCTTGACTCAGAAAAACTTGTTGATCATCATTTAGGCCCATTAGGTTGATGTGGGTGTCATCTATCTGTTCATTTGAAGTGGATGCTTCTGTATAATTTTCTTGGAACGGAGGTCTAATCTCTGGTTCAGAATTCGCTTTACCGATATTAGGATTTTGGTTTCTTCTGAAATTGGGATTCCTAATAGGATTATTCTATGGTGCTTCCCATGATGACTTCCTCTCAACTGATTCTAATCTGTCACCTAATCTCTGCATACTAGTGATTATTGCATCCAATTTTTGATCCCAGCCTGAAGGCTCTTCTTTAAAGGTAGTCTTTCTCTCAGTTCTTGTCCTATTTCTCTTGGCTATCAGGTTAGCTGCTACACTCACTGCTATATCTTGCATTTCGGCTAAAGTTCGAGGAGCTCTTTCCCTTAATTGGTATGCCATATCCGAATCAAACCCATCAGGAAAGCTGTATAGGGCTAAATCAGGTGGGGGTCTAAGATTTTGGGGAATAGCATTATAGACATTGTTAAACTGAGCACAGTAGTCCAAGATAGTTTCTTGGGGACCTCTTTTGATAGTATTGTATTCAGATAATATATGAAGTGGGTCCTTCTTCTTCTCCCATCTGTTGATAAATGTTTGATAGAGGGCTTCAGGGTCAGCTATTGAGTTTGCTGCAAGTGACCTAAACCATGTTCTTACATCCCCTGTTAGGCTTTGCACAAAAATTTTCATCCTAACCCCATCATCATCTATTTCGTAGTTTTCAAAGTAGTCCTGCATTTTCTTAGTATGTTGAAGGGTTGGATATGAGCCAATACCATCAAAGTATGAGATCTTGCTTTGGTACTCTTGAGGCATAGGAGCTGGATTGGCCGGTAATTGTAGTGGGGCATATCTATTAGCCATGTTTGGTGGGATAATAGGGAGAACGGGGATGAATGGGACAAGTGGAGGAAATGGGATGAAAGGGGTGTGTGTAGTTGATGGAGTGGTTGAAAGGATACCTTGTGAAGTGGATGAAGAACTAGGAGATTGTGGGCCAGTTGTATGAGGATGTAGAGAAGCCTTAGCAGGGTTTGGAATGTCAGTTTGGAGACCTGCTTCCGAACTTGAGTCTGATAAAGTCCCTTTTGATTTGTGTCTCTTGAGGATTCTTGCGATCAAGTTTAGATTTTGAAACTTAGGTGCTGGATCAGGATCTGGGTTTGATCTTGTGTAACGAGTTTTCTTCTTAGGAGCCAGCTTCTATAAATTTCTTTTGTGAGAATTTCTAAGGAGATAGTGATCTTTTGACAAGGACTGGTCAGTTATAGCACAACTATATGAAACCTAATACTGAATAAAGATTGACTGAGGCAGCCTTTATATACTCCTGCAAATGCAAAGCAGAGGCAGTTTCTAAGGCTATCTGGCTGTCACTCAGGCTTTATCTACAACATTAAGAATCAGATAGGAGGTTGCAAAGTTCATCCAGGTCCCCAGTGGAGTCGCCATTTATGTTAACACCCAGGTTGTTCCCTTTGACTCCTGAGGGAATACGGACGGGGTAACCACTAACCAAGCTTTGGATTATAGGTCCTAGCCTACCTATAATCAGAGAGGTCTCTCTCTTTGACTGTTTAACTTTGTTCTTAAGAATCTTAGGCTAGATATGAGGCGAGGGTTTGGTTTGAAAGTTTTGGTTGAATGATATCTTTCAGTACCTAAGGTGATATCTTCAGACAGTTTTAGACCATTGGGCAATGGAGTCTGTGGTTGCAGGTTGTTTGAAGTGTTTGAGTGTGATTATTGAAGCAACAGGGCCATTTAAACATTTCATGAAACAAACTTGGAATTGTAATGATGAAGTATGTGCAACCAGTGGAAGGCAATTAAGAAATTTCCACTAAATTGGTGATGTGAGAAAGAGATTTATTGACCAGGAGCGAGTTTGAATTCCTGAACGGTAATCACTGTGAAAGGTATAGTTTGGAAGTGCAGCAATTAAGAATTACACTCTTATAACTATAACTAAGGAAAACATACATAATAGCTTAGATTGAGTTCAGGGTATTCTATGAATAAATCCTAAAACTATTCTTCTTCGTTTCCATTAACTTGTGAAACAGAACATGAATGGATTATGAAGAAAATAACAAACAAAACGAACAGGTTAAAGAAACTTATTGTTCCATGAAATACGCAGGAATCCTGTAGCATTCAGCAAGCACACCAAAACACATCAGATAACACAGAACTTTGGAAATTCCATCAGCTTTGTTGTATTAAAACTCTGAACATTTACAGCATAGTATCTCCTGAAGAGAAAATCAACAACCCCTGCAAGCTTATGCCAGGGGGAATATATACAATCAGTTTATAAAAATATCTGAACCGCTGAGGCACTTGATAAATAAATGCGCTCACCAACTTTACAAAATAGCAGATAAGGAAGTTATTACTGCTCTAAATACAAAATGAATACTCTTTAATGCTGTCAGAAGTCTTTTTGACCTTTGGAGGCCACTGAGTCGGTTGAGCGTTCTGTGTTAATGCTGAATGATGTGTCTTTATGGCCTTGTCATGCTGTAGCTTTCTCGGCGCTGTCATTTGCAGCTGTCAGTATTGCTTTAGTGGCTGAATTGGTTTGCTGAGCTGGCTCAGTCCACTCTTCTCCAAATATACTGAGTGCATCAAATCTTTCTGATCATGGTGACTTATGTTTTTTGATGAAAAAACTTGATGAAAGCCTTTTGTTTATAGTAACAACTGTATCATTTTGGTCCACCATTCCTGTGTAGGCAGCTGATGTCTCAAAATTGCATCTAAGGTTTCATCTGCCTCTGTATATTTGTAGAAGTTTGGAGGCACTTCAAACAAATGTTTCATCTCATTCATAATAAAAAATAAGTTGTCTACTATGTCATAGAGACTTTGCCCAGATGCTGGCCCTGATTCCTCTAAGGTACTTGACCCTGCAGTGATCTGATTGGTAGCAAAAGTATTCACCCTCTTGGCATAATTTTCATGTGAAAGTAGCCTCCCTACGCTGTTCAGCAAGCCAGGAAGGCCTCTGCTCTGTAATGCTGCAAACTTCTCCATGAATATGTTTACTTCTGTTTGCATGTCCTGGCTTCTTCTATCCAGTGTTTGTACCAGGCTTCTCAATGTGAGGACCCTCTTTATCAGCAGGATGGTTTCAGTTCTATTGGGGATCCCCATTGCTGCCAGCTGAGGACCTGTGCGGTTATTGAGCACGTTGATCATTCTGTTGGCTATCTCAGGCATATTGCCTAGAGATGCTCTTGCTCTTTGGACTTCCCTGTGTGCCTTGCCTATGAGCTCCATTTGCTCATGAATAGTCTCTATATATTGCCACTGATCTGTTATTGATTGGCCAATGTTGGCCCATAAAACTGTCTTGACCTCAGCTACAACTTTGTCAAGGGTGAGCTCTTTCTCCAGCTCCTTTATCTTCTCCTTGAGAGCCTTTATTTCTCTGCCCTTTTTAGCTACATTTTGCTTAGAATTGTCATATTTTTCATTCAGCTTAGCTAAATTCTCCTTGGCCTCATTTACCTCTACCATTTGGGCTTCCAGGGCTTGAATTTCATTCATCAGCTTCTGCATGTCAAGGCTTGGAGCCTGCTCTGATGTTGTTGCTGGTGTTGATGTAGATGGAGCTGTGTCGACTGTTTGCACTGTAGGAGGAGTGACACTTTGAGGGGGTTCCTCAAGGTTGATTACTTGTGGAGGGGGCTGAACTATTTTGCCTCCTTCTTTCTGCTGTAGGGCTGCCTGCAATGCAGCCTCTGTTTCTATTAATTTTTCTTCAGTCTGCACCAACTATTTGTGCAGTGTTACCAGCAATGTTGCTGCATCCTGGTCCTTCCTTTGATGGGCAACCTCCTCTGTTTGAGGGTGAAGAGTTGCTAGGACCTTTATCATCTTCCTTAGAGCTGCAATGTCTGCATCTCTTATCTTTAGCAGCTCCTTTATAGCTTTAGGGTCCTTTGGGTCATGCCCCAGCTCTATGATTATATCCTCCAAAGACCTTATCCTGTTGTCTTTAGCCTGGGAGGATGCCTTTTCTAACTCCAATTGTGCAGTGGTATTATTCAAAGAATTCTGCAATCTATAATTTGTCAATGTATTATCTGCTAGGGTAGCATACACCATCTCACCCGTCTGTTTATGCAACTCAATTTGATCCATTGGGTGGATTTCCTTGGACAAAATTTCCAAGTTTGTTCTTATATAATCAGCTGCAGACTGTGGCTGCAGCGCTGTGGGCTTGAAATGGCTCATTATCATTTTTCCCTCTTGCACATCATATGCAGACATCAACCTCTGCTGGTTTTTAGGAGCCATTTTCAACAAGTGGTTGTATAGCTGTAACCTCAATGGCTCATTTCTGGTCTTGATGTCTATGAATTGTTTCTTTATGCTAGACTCACCCTTTCTTTGTTGCCCTGAGGAGCTGACCTCTCCTCCAAGTGTTCTTTGCTGTTGTTGCTGTAATGAGCTAGCTGATACCTCTGTGCTGGGGGGACCCATCTGTGTTTAACCAAAAGGCATCTCCTCCTCTGAGAAAGGATTGAGCCTTTGTCTCTTTTCCCCTTGTTGTGATGTTGCGGTGCTAAGGGGAGTCTGTTCCTCTCTGTCTCTCTTCTTACCCCTCTCTTCATTTATAGGGGTTTGGAGCACCGAAGTCTCCACTGTAACATTCTGCACTGAGGCCTCCTTTTCTTGTGTTTGCTCATCATTAGGACCAGGAGCCTCTGCCATTTCTTCCTGCTGTTCAGGATGATTTTCAGGCTGTTGATCTTGGGCTGATTGCTGCTCTTCATGGGCCTCTTGTTGTTCTGTTTCCTTGCCTTTATCCTTGGCTGAAGTTTTTGTTGTAATTGGGGCTTGGGCTGTCTTTTGTGGAGCTGTAGATGATGAGGCAACTGCTCCCACTTGAGTGCCTGGTAGAGAAAATACCTGTGAACAAAGCTCCAAGTCAGCCAACTTTTGGAGATTTCTTATTCCTCTTTGAGCTAGTTCTTCTTGTGTAGTAGCTTCTTCTAAGGTGCCTTCCCTCCATTCTAGTTGATTTGCATATTTTTCTATGTGAGGCAACCTTACGTGACCATAACTGGCCAGCCTATATCTGATCCTTCTTAAGCTTATGAAATGAGTGGGGTCGTATGGTTTCCAAAGGAAACTGGTCTGTAAGCCAAGGCTTTCCAGCATTCTATCTGCCTCTTGCCAACCTTCCTCCCTTTTATTGTAAATGAAGTGGCCTAATTGATTTCTAACTTTAAGCTGTGCTTTCTTGCCCCTGCTTGAAAAATGGAGTACATCAGCATTCCCAAATTGCCTGAAATACTCGAGTGCAAACAATCTCATAGGCACATATCTGGGCAATCTATATGGGGGCAACTCACACCCATATATTCTAATAACTGTGTGGTTTTGGTAAAAATACCAATCCCCAATGCTGTATACTTTGGACAACTGAAGAATCCTCTGCATCTCATCAGTCAGTCTTGGAGGAGGTGAGCTCATAAGCAGAGACATGGCTGGGTGGATGAAGAGGTCTATAAACTCAGAATAAGTGTATGGGGAATAAGATCTGCAGTGGAAAGCAGAGGACCAATAGACCATTGACCTTGGATTGCCTTGTGCATCCACTCTTCTCACAGGGAAAGGAAATTTCTCATGCTGATAGTATAGGATTAAATGGTAGATATAGGAGGTGTATCTGAACACCCTTTCTCTTGCCAAGTTTATCAATTGCTCATGTATTTTATTGGAGATGTAAGTGGCATAGTCATAACAGATTGGGGGCTTACCAGGAGAAAACATGGCCATCATCACCAGCACAGTTTCATCAACAAATTCTATTGAATTATAGCCCAGTATGGGACTAATCATGTCTACAAGGTCTCTGCCCAATTGATTCAGGTATACATGAGAAATGGGAGGGTACTTCATAGTCTCAGAGGTTGAATCAACGAACAATTGATTTATCTTAGTGATTTGATCATCTGTCAGTTTAGCTCCTTGATTTATCAGATCCAATAGTGACAAAGGAACTAATTTCTTATCAGTCTTGAAGTTCAGCATCTCTCTGATGGCTGCAGGGGTGACATAAAAAACAAATGAGCCTGAAGGGTCAAGCACAGCCCTCTGAGTGGGGTCATAGTAGTCAGCACATTGGTGGATTAGGTCAGGGAATTGGTTGACCTGAGGGAGCTTGAAGATGGGGAGGAAAGAGTCCCAAATGCCCAATATATCCATTCCACTATCATGCTTGAGTTTCAATTCATTTAGCAAGTGAATGTGATACCTGTTGTGCATTAGCATTTCCTCTGATATTTGGTAATCTTGATCTGCTAATGGTTTCCACTCCAATTCTCTCTGGGGGGCATTCAACGGAGCAACATTCAGTGCAACAGGTGCTACTGGTGTATCCATGTTTTACAAGAGGATTTGGTTTGAATTTCGACTATTTCTGGGAGAAATACCGTCCTGCGCGGTAGGTTAGGTAATTTGCTGAATTACAGTCTGTTTCAGAGCAACAGGGGTGTAATTGGGCACAATTAGCTGGTTAAAAAGGAATTAACTTAGTTTCAAGGTGTAGCAGGCCTATTTCTTAGGTGAAAATGGTCAATTTCTTGGTTTTTAATCAATGCAGGACGTAACAGAGTGCGCAGTCGGAGAATTGGTAAATACCTAGTGTTATAACGGTGGAGGAGCTTGGTTGCAGTCAAACGCTGAGTGGCAGCAGCTCTAGAATAGTCTTGGTAGGTTGGCGGCAGCAATGGATGTGAAAATGCATGCAGGAGGCAGAGCAGAAAAACATATGAAAATGCGCAAAAACGGCAAATTTCGGCCAAATATGGACTTTTGGGCGTTGGCGCGAAAATTTGGATGACGTCAGCATGACGTCATCAGGTGGGGTCAGGGTCGGGTGATGTCAGCATGACGTCATCGGGTGATGTGGCGGCTTGTGAGTGGTCCACGGGGACTACATAGGTGGAGGACAGCTCGGGGCAATGGCGGGCTGGGGTGCTGACGCGGTGGTGAAGTGGCGTGACGTAGGCATGACAGGACAGCTCAAAACCGGAAGTGGTAAGCGGTATGATATCGCACCGCTCTTCATACGGAAGTGGGATTGTCAGAAGGCGGCCCGATAAGATTTGGGGGCGACGCGTGGCAGAGGCCTGACGTCACCCTCTGACAAATTTCGGGAGGTAACGGCAGTACATCGGGGCCGCTTCGAAATTGATAAGGGCCGTCGGATGGGAAAGCCCAGATCCGACGGCTGGCGGGAGGGCAAGTTGTCAGAGCGATACGGCAGCGGGCGGGAATATTTTAATATATTCTTTGAAATGCGCGCCTGGGCGGAACTTTGGGTTTTGGCAAATTTGCGGGTTTTTCCAACGTTTTTTGTGGAAAGGCGCATGGCAACAAAACTTTGGATAAGGCGGAAAAAATGGGTTTTTAGTGTATTTTGCAAATAGCGCGGGTTAGGAGTAATAGTGGGTTTTTACAAGGCCTTTTGCAAATGAAGTGGGTAAATGATTTCAAAGGTTTGTGAAGGGGAACGGGGTGTAGCTTAGGTTATTAGACTGACCAGGGGTCAATATAATCCCTGCTTTTAGGCATATGGCTATAATTGCCAGGGGGAGGGAATATTTATACATTGCTTGGGGTTTATACACCATAGTGTTTGTAATAGTAGGGGAAAAGGGGGACATAGGGGATTTAGATAAGAAGAAGTTAGGAGTTAATATGAGTGGAGAAGGTGGATAAGGGGGAAAAACCACTAAGTTTGTATGAAATCAACTTAGTTTAGGAAGTAGATCAAAATGAAAAGAATTTTACACAAGAAATGTGGGTTTTAAAGAACCAAGAACCAACATAAGACCTTGACTTATTCCATGAACATAGGTAGCATTGGGATGTTAGCAATGAATGTGATGGGGGATAATCTGGAAGTTAGACATGCTTCATTGAGTTTCTGCAAAAACTGCTGAATAAGAGACCTGCACTGGCACCAAGTTTTCCCTTTAGTTGGGCCAGTGACATAAAGGAGATCATGCCTCTGCAACCCCATCTACCTACCCACTCTATTGCCTAGCATTTTTTGTTACTCCAAGGAGGGTGCACTTAGACTTGCAAACCCTTATGTGCCTTTTCTTTTCCTTTGGCTTTTTCTTTTGATTTTCTATCTACAACTAACCTTATTACTTCCAAGGCCCCAGATTAAGCAGTTGGGAACCTTAATTCTCTACCTAACTACTAGCCTGCCAAGATTAAACAGTTTGGACAGGCTTGTTTCTCTATTCTAACGACAAGAAATTAAAACATGCCATGATCTAGATTAGGCTGTTGGACCATCCATCCAAATTCAGTTAACATCAAGCTATGTACACATATTGCATTCTCTTGGAAATATGGGATCTTTGCATCACCAAAGCAGAGCATATTTGAACTTTCTTTACCAATCATGAAATATGAAACCTATTGGTATAGGTATCTAACAGAACCTACCTTAACAAGGAAAAGCAAAATCTTGGTGATTCAATTTTCACTTTTGATATTATTCTCAATAATGATCGACAAGTTGTTAATGAGATCCTAGCACGTGATGCTCATCCTCAACAACATGCTAAGAAATATAACTTCAAGAGAAAAGGACCAATGCCTAAGAAAGATGTGTGAAAGAAATTGTTAAGAAAAATCTTACCACCTAGAAATCCTGCTCAAAGAACTCAAAATAAGTATGGGGGTACTTAGTCACAAAGAGGTGCTTTCAGGAAAAATAATAATAAGTACACCATCCTTGAGGTTCCAAACAAATTTATACCACCTACCACTACAACATACCATGTTCATGATAAGGATATTGATTATAACATCATTGAAGATATGAAGAAAGCGCGTGCAAATACACTATATATGAACTAGCCAAGATAGCAGGGCAATGTGAATTGATCATTCAGGCATTTGCTTCTCAACCTCCATCAAGTAGAGTGGCTTCTACTTCTCAATCTTCATCGAGTACGATTCCAACCATTGTCGAATTAGTTGTTAATGTAAAAAATGTAAAAATGAGGTATACTTTCCCCCCTTTTCTATTAACTTTTGAGTTTTTAAACTATAATTTCCATAATTGCCTAGTTGATTCTAGTGCATCTGCGAATGTCTTACCCCTATCTATTTCCAATCATATTAATGCTAAATGGGAAAACACCGATGCTAGAATCATTCAGATCGATAGATATTTAATACAGGTAGTTGGTTAACTTAATACTGCTATAATCTATTTATCATCAGACCATAAAGTTTACCAATGTATTGATATTATCATTGAGGACATTCTGGAATCTTATTGTTTGTTGTTGAGTAGAGACTAGTCTAGTAAGTTTCAAGTATATTTTGCTATCAACTAATCACATATATGGCTTCTGTATAAGGGAAGGCACAACCAAATCCAATTTGAGAGTGAACCATTCATGAATTATGCACATAGATGCACCTAATGATCCAATCAATAATGCACAGATGTTTTTTTGAAATTATTTTCTAGAAGTTGATCATGAATGTTATCTTTTGCAGCCTTCACCTATACCACTAGATACACAGTTGAAACTCCTTCCTTTCAATCCAACTAATTAAAATGACTCTTGCATTATATATGTAAATAGTGCTAGTGTAGGAACTAACCCTAGTGTTTCTAACATTTGTACATTGTATTTTTATGGTTCGAAAATGCAAGAGGGTTCTCGAGCTAGTTGTATTTTAATAGACCCACAATGGAACAAACATATGATGTCATGTTTCTTGGAATTTGAGTGCACTAACAATGTTACTAAATATGAAGTATTGATTCTTGGTTTGAAGAAAGTTATAGACCTCAATGTGGAAGTGCTTAAACTAATATGAGACTCATAAATATTACAAGAAAGGTACGAAATACAATTCATTGTGTGCCACCCAATATCGGAAACTACCCACAAGAGGTATGGAATCTCATTTTTCATTTCCAAGATTTTAATATAAATGATGTTCCTACAATTTATAATGTCGCTACAAAATACTTTAGCTAATGCTGCTACTAGGCTTTCACCATTAAGAGATGGAGTTTCAGTTGAGATGATTTATAAGCCATCTGTACCCGATAACCTTACTAATTTTCTTGTTTTTAATGATAACCAACAAATGCTAGACTTCATATCAAAAGGTTATATGTTCAAAGATGTGACCATTGATGAATATGAGCATGAGAAAGCCTTGTATAGATCAACACATAAAAACAAAGCAAACCCCATGCCTAAGGGTGTGGCATCTTTCATAAATTTCTATGACTTACTGAACCATTTTATGGGATAGATTAATTTGAAGACTCATAGTTATACTCTTTCACATGAACAAGAAAATCTTGGGATGGAAGAAGATTTGAAATATGTAAATCTCGTTTCATGTTGCACACCTCAAGAGCGAAAAGCTTTTATACACCTCATTAAGTAGTACCAAGATGTGTTCACATCGATGTATGATGACTTGAAAACTTATGACACGTGAATAATACAACATCTGATATCTATCAAAGAAGGGATAAAACCTTTCTAATAGAAGTTGAAAAGTTTATCCTATGCTTGAACCCCTCATTCAAAAATAACTAAGAAAACTAATGGATGCTCAGATCATATTCAAAATGCGTCATTCTACATGGGTCTCAAGTTTGTTTCCCATAAGGAAGAAGTTTGGAGAGATACAACTCTGTGTTGATTTACATAATTTGAAGCAGCCTTATGACAAGGACAATTATCCTATGTCATCTATGGAACAAATCCTTCAAACAACACTCTGGGTCAGAGATTTTCTCATCACTAGATGGTTTTTCAAGATAAAATTAAGTTCTAGTAACACAACCTGACAGACAAAAAACTACTTTCAAGACAAAGTGGGACCTTTGCTTTCAAGAAAATGCCTTTTGGACTCATTAATTTAGGAGATACCTTCCAATGTGCTATGGAAATCGTGTTCTTTGGCTTAATTGGACAAAGTGTAGTGGTATGCTTAGATGATGTTACAATATTTTCGAAGAAGAGATCTAATGATTTGCATCATCTAAGGAATATTTTCAGGTGATATCGTAAATACGAAATATCTTTAAATCCTAAGAAGAGCATATTCAAAGTTTCGGAGGGAATAATCTTGGAACATATCATATATAAGATAAGGATAAAATTAGACCTAAAGTGGGTTAATAATATTGCGAAGATTTCCTTCCCAATGAACCAAAAATCCTTGCAATCCTTCCAAGGGAAAATTAACTTCCTTCGTAAGTTCATCCTAGATTATGCTCAGATTGTTAAATCATTAGAAGAGATGATTAACGAGGATGGAATCTAAAAGTGGGCTCAAAGGGAGAAGTATGCATTAACCCATATTAAGCAAGTAATTTCAAAAGCTCTATCATTGTACAGTCTAGATTTTGGCAAATATTTCTTGTTATATACTTTTTATTCTGACACATCTTTTGCAATCATTTTCACATAAAAGGATGATCAAGTAAATGAGCAACCTATATAATTTATGAGCACCATATTATAAGGATTTGAATTAAACTACCCCACCATTGATAAGAAATCCTATATAGCATATAGGGTGGTAAAGCACTTTAGGCCCTACCTTTTGAGGAGTCATGTCATTATCTTTGTGCCTCACCTTCTGGTTAGATCACTTTTTGTACAACAAGAGCTGGGTGAGAGAAGGGAAAACTGGATGAAATGATTACAAGAGTATGATCTTGAATTCAAACCAATTCATACAATAAAATGTCATGGTCTTTGTCATCTTGCAGTAGAAGTTGTTAATGCAACATAAGAGGAAGATTTTGGATGGGAGAAAGAAATTGAAATGTATAATATTGAACAAGATACCCCCACTAATGCAACCACGTCATGGTACACAGATGTGTGACAGTATCTTAAGCATGGTTCCTTGCCCTCACATTTATCTACAAGATATAAGAGAGTCATTTTACTTAAATCTCTATCATATCCACTGGTACATGTTGTGATTTTTTGGAAGAATCACAATGGGGTCCTACTCAGATGTATGAAAGCATCAAATTTAGAATGCAAGCTAAAACATCTCCACGATGATCGATATGGTGGGCACTTCGTGGGTGATATCGTTGTGCATAAAGTTATTTAGTTAGGTTATTATTGCACACATTATTCAAATATGCTCATGGATATGCCTGTAAGTGATCGGTCTGTCAAAGATGTGTTGGTAACTATACAAATTTAATCGCCCTATTGTATCCCATTGTTATTGAAGAATATTTTCAACAATGGGGATTGGATGTCATTGGAGAAATATTCCCACATTAATCAAAGCAACACCACTATATCTTGACCACGAAAGATTATTTTACTCGATGGGTTGAAGAGATTATTCTAAAACAATTGAACGAGTAAGAAGTCATCAACTTCCTCAAACAAAATACTATCACCATGTTTGGCATTCCTACATCACTTATTTTGTGATAATGCAACATATTTTTTATTGCTAAAACTTTATTATTTTTCATTAGAGAATGGTATTGTCTTAAAGCACTCATCTAACTATTACCCCCATGGAAACAGTTTAGCCAAGTCAAACCATAATAATTTAATCTATATCATTAAGAAAACGTTTACCTTGAGTAAAGGAACTGGAACAATTCTTTGTTGAATGCTTTATGGGATGACTGTGTCACACTGAAAGCTTCTCTGAAGAACTTCCCTTACTTCCCGGTGCACAAAAAAGAAGCCATCTAGTCTCTGAACATATACTTCCTATCCCTTCAACTTTCTCAAGAATCTTGGGGTAAGCCATGTCTTGTGGTTTAGAGTACGATAGATACCTTGTTGAAGTTAGAGGAAGAAAGGCGGAAAAAAAAAGAGAAATTTTCTATCCATCAGAGTCACATCAAGAATTTGTTTGAGAAGAGGTCTGTGAGGAATAAGGAGTTCAGTGTGGGGTACCTAGTATTGAAGTGGGATAAATCCCATGAAGAGAAGGGTAAACGCACTAAATTCCAATCCCTGTGGATCATATATTATGTTTTTCATGATAAGCTTGGCCACCATATCTATCATCGTCAATCCTTAACTTGGAAGATGGACTCACTTCCCATCAATGGCCAAGATCTTAAGCGATATATTCAATAGTAGCATAAGCTTGTGTCCCTACCCTATGTACATATTTCTTTCATTGTTTCCATTTTTTTTATTTCATCTTGTTATGTTGTGTCTTCCTGTCATCTTTTGTTTTGTTGTTGTATGAATAAAACATTGTGTGAAAGTGTTTTCTTCAGTTCCAACAGATGTAGAAAAAGTATAAAGGGGCTCTGTGACACACAACAAAACCTTCTTATTTGTCTTGGTCGAATCTCTTTAGGTCAGTAATTTCATGATGTAAAATACGATCCATCCACAAGGAGAGATTTGAATAGAAACATGACACTTGTATCTATTGTAGGAACCTCATTCCTTGACTCGATATTATAATTATTCATTGTTTTGAATGCTAATCCAATTGAGTAGAGAAAAGAAAGGGAGAAAATAATAGTGAGAATATTAATTGTAGAGGTATGAAATGGCCATTGAAGGAACAACCTCTCTTTCCCTCAATAAGTTGGTATCCCTCTTTTGTGTTTGTGATATGAATGTTGATGAAATTCCAATGTGCATTTCAAAATAAAACAACGAAAAGATGAAAGAAGAGAAATTATTCCTATGTAGAGAGGTGGATCAAGTAACTTCATCGGGATACTAAATAGGCTCATTTGTAGTGAAGCAATGCTTTTTTTCTTGTAGTTATGCCACCAAGGTACTGAATAGGCCTGATGGCAGTGGAGCAACACCAGAGATGAAATTAAAACTCTGACCATTTCTAACTCACAACTACTTACTACCCTTCTCTTCGATCGAAACAATTGTGATACAACAAGATTTACGAATATGTTTAACCAAGGGAGGGAATAGAGGGTACTAGATCCATAACCAAGTTATGTGGGGAATCCAAAGTAATCCACATAATGAATCAATACTTCTCGAAAGGCTAGACCTTGTGCATAAAATTATACTAGAACAGAGAAGCTAGACTTCTACCATTGTATCACCAAGTGTTGTTGCTACTACAAAACCCTCTAAATTTTGGCCTATATTCAAACTTTGGAGCCTAATTTAACCATGTAAATTTTCATTTCTATTATTAAAAGACATACCATGCTTGTCCTCTAAGCTTCCTAGTCCCTTTGTGAAGAAAACTCAAGTGTCATATTTTGATAAGGGAACTGTCGCACTTTGTGCAAGGAAGTTATAGTGCATATTTAAAAGGAAACTTTAGTAGTAATGGGTCCTATATATCATATAAACATGTATTAGACTCATTCCCAAATTTCTATGCATATTTTTTGTGTCATCACTTCTATCGTGAAGTGTACCTTAAGTGTTTCACTTGGAGGTAAGTGTCACTTTGCTATCATTTCAATGGGTTTATGATGATTTTTGGTATTGAGTGTTCATTATTGTGTCATCAAATATTTATAAGTGTGTTATCATGTTCAATTGATGCTCAAGTTTTACCTTTGCCTCACTGATCCCACATTAAGTCAAATTCTAAAGAGTTCTTTGCCCGAGCACCCCTACTTCGCTCTACCTCCATGAACTATGCATTGCACAGTTGAAAGCCTCAATCTATTGGACATTAGATAAAAGATCACTCCCTATGTGTTTCACAACATGTTCTTAACCACCTCTCATAGATCTGTTAACTTTGGAGATGCATCTATTTACTAACACCTACAAGTTTTGGTGTGATGAAAATCGTGGTTCAAACAAGTGGTATCAGAGCCAAAGGTCTCAAGTTAGAATCACACTCAACTCACACTAGGGGGGAGATTGTTTTACATTTGATAAATTATATCCCCCCATGTGTTTTGTGACATGTGCTTAATTTCCTCTCATAGATCCATTAACTCTTGTCATGCGTATGTTTACTAACACTTGCGGGTTTTTGTGTAACAACAATCATGATTCCAACATATTGGAATGAGCTACAACTCCTTATCTACAATTTGTGATTATTGAGAAATACACCATCACACCAACACTTCCCATCACAAAAAAGTCTTGCACCGAGTCTTTAGCTTAAACACTACTTGAATTCCTCAATCAATTCTTCTTATAAAGAATTTTTCTTGATAATTTTAGCATGATATTTTAGCTAACTCAACTTTGAGCCTTTGCATGAGTCTTCTAATTTTTTTCTTTGTCCTATTCATTTCAGTCTTCTAAATTTTCTATTCAAGTCATCAGATCTTGATCACTTGTTTCTGCTGTAGGATAAAATGCACGGTGTATGGAGAATGGAGATACCCTCAAGGGTCTTCCCGGGACCCTTGGCAAACTATAAGATTATCTGCAGCCATCACAAAGTTACATGCATGTCCATAAACATTAACTAACTATCAAAGAAAAACAGATGGATTACCTCAAGCCTCCATGTAGATTTGTTGGAGAGCACAATGCAGCTAGGTGGAAGTCCCCTGAGCTGGCTCCAGATCAAGTCCTGCACATAGAAGAGATAAGCATAATCACAACATACAACCTTGATAACTAATACATGAATACATAAAAGACATCTAGTTACACATAACTAAGCTACTCATGCTAAAAGGTATTGGACAAACAAATAAATGAATGATAGTACCAACACCACGGAGTAGATAGTAAAACTACAGTTCTATATTAATGTCAGAAGAGTGATTACAACCATCTGTTGCATTAGCCTTCCCTTACCCCTCCAGCTTCTCTCTCTTTCTCCCTTCTTACCAACTTCTTACGCTTAGATTTGAGACTATGCTCAACAATCAAGTAAGTTATCCTTTCAAATGATCTGACCTCTATCACCATAGCCCTAGCTTTGCTTATGTAGCAATTGAGTTAGGGTTGCCAAGTTCCTCCATGAGTTCCTTAAGGTAAAAGCAATGAAGTTGCCATGCTTTTCAGCTCTTTCCCATTTTACTCCTTCATTAGGATTAGAAATCCCCCAAAGAGGTCGAACTTGAGATGTCTCCTTGCTTTTCTTGAGTAGATTTAGGAGCAAATATCTAGATATTTATGAGTCAATTCGCTCCTTTGACCTTTAGAACTTCATTAGGATCCAATAACGATGTTCCCGAACTAACAACTAAAGTTAGTAGGGTCACTAACGCACCATTAGGCTTATTGAGAAGCTTTATAAAGAAGGTTTTCAGTGTATAGCTAGCGTTAGTGTGGAAACAAGGCATGTGATCTTGGTCTTTGCTTCAGCTATCATGTCTTTCCCCTCTAAGTTGATGAGGGGGTCATTTTGTTGTATAACAGATGCCCCCTAAAGTGTGAGATTAGAGGCTACGACGATGGCCGAAATACTTTACTTAACTGTAATTTTCCTTCTTCGACAAAAAGAGAGAGAGGATCGGAGCTTCGGGTGGTACGGGAAACCTGATACAACACATATATATAAAACTACTAAAATCATGTCCTGAGTCGGGAATTCCCATGCTCAATAGCTATGTTAGAGTGATTTTCTCATAAAAGAGATATGACAATGTTGGCCGCCGATAAGCACAATGCGGATCTGGTGTCATAATAGGATCATTTTGATGAGCTATCTCTAGAAAACAATATACGCAACTTGGGAGAGGAAGCAAGGCTGATTGATACAAGACTCTACCCAAGGTCTTGATTTCCGCTTCACCGAACAACATAGATTAATACATGTGAATATATGCATTGATGTCAAACATGCACGAAATCATCTGATTACAAATCAATAATTGAGACCGTTAATAGAAGCGAGGAAGGCCACCAATAATGGTGATGGTCTCCAAGACGCACAGTACAAGTTAACGAGTGTGAAAGATGTTTTTGTCCTTAAACACCCGTAGAATCGCTTAACTAGGAGCCAGTAATGAGAACCCCTAATCAAACACAAGGTGACCTGCCACTAATGTCTGCAAGTACCAAGGCACTGAATATGTTTGGGTTGTCTTCCTAGATACAGTGTTGAAGTTGATAGGAAGATACCTATCGAAAGGTAGGCAATAATGTGTCCTACATCAATCGACACGAAACGAGACAAGAATGATTTGTTTTTTGAGGAATGTTTGAGCATTGGGTCTAAACAACAGAGGGCATGATGAAAGGATATGCTTGATGGTTGATGGAGGAAACAAAAGGTCAACCCTTGAACAATAGAAGGCACGGAAATGGTTTTAACCATGCAGCACTAGACTCATGAGCACCAAATAGTGTTAGGATACAAAGATGCAAGGACATTGGGGTATTTAGGCTAAACTCATAGGATGGTAGGATTCATATTGAGAGGCCATCACAAGGAAGGTTTATCTGAGGGAGTGCCATGTTCAAGGGAACGACTGTTGCCAAACCATGCTTTCTAATACTGAATGCAGTTGTATTGTCTACTTTCCCCATCTGATTAGTTTATTGAGTCCAGATGGGTAAACTCATTGATCTTTCATTTTGTAAGAGTCTGAAAAGGACTAGGAAAAGAGTGACTTTACGCCCTATCTGATTAGTTTAATAAATCCAGAAAGGAAAACTCACCGATCTTTTCATGTTTTGAGAGTCTGAAAAGGATCGTAAAAAGAGCGACTCTATATCTTTTCTGTGTAATTTACTGAGTCCAGACTAGACAACTCGGTGGTATTTTCATATTTAGAGAATCTGAAAAGATCGTAAAGAACGAATCCATGGTGGTCCCTTTGTCATAGTTGTTAACTGGGTGTGACAAAAGGTTAATAGTATACCTGAATCGGTTACTTTTCTGTGAGTTAATCTATTGAATCCGGATAAAGAGAAACCTATGTTCAATAGATGTTGACCTCATTTTGTTATGAGTATGAGGAGACAGACTAAACTCATTTTTCGTTGTGAATTTTTAATGAGTCAAGTGAAGACAAACTCAATACCTTCATCAAATTTTAACGAGTCAAATGAAGAAAACTCAAGGTATCTTTTTCAGTTTATTGAGCAAGGAAAAAGGGGTAAAAGAACTACTCATTCCTTGTTCGTAGAGTTAACGAGCTCAAAGAAGGGGAAAAACTCGGGGTTTTTTCGATTTAAGAGCGAGAAATGGTCCCAAAAAATCAAGTGCTCTTGTTGCTGCCATAGATTTTTAACAAGCCGGTGGCAAAAACTCGGGATTTTTCAGTTTAACGAGTGATAAAAGTACCTAAAAGAATGCTCGTGTCATCTTTATAATTGTTTAATGAGCCTAAAGAAAAAACTCAGGATTTTTTCAATTTTATGAGCGAGAAAAAAGCGCCTAAAAAGAATGCTCTAATGGTCTTTTTCAATTTAATGAGCTAGAAAAAGAGCGAAAAAGAGTTGCTCGGACCATCTTCGTATGTGTTTAACGATCCCAACGATGAAAAACTCAGGGATTTTTCAGTTCAAGAGCGAGAAAAGATCCCATAAAAGAAAGCGCTCATATCTTCTTTGTAGTAGTTTAACGAGCCCAAAGAAGGAGACTCGAGGTTTTGCAGATTAACGAGCAAGAAAAATACCATAAAAAGAATGTTCTTTCTTCTTCGTGGTAGTTTAACAAGCTTGAAGAAGGAGACTCGAGGATTTTTCAAATTAACGAGCAAGAAAAATACCATAAAAATAATGCTCGGAACTTCTTGATCTCATGCTTGAAAATAGAAGGTTCTATGTCATGCATTTCCTCATAAGACCAAGGGAAAACATTGTGGAAGAACTTAAAAGGGCAGGTGAAGCTCACAATTTCCTCAGGATTGTGATTGGCTCCAATCTGTATGTTTTCCACAATGCCTATGGTGACAGCAATATCGATGAGTAATGTCTTCAAAATATTGCTCATGTTTCCTTCCGAGTCCAAAGTTTGGATAGACTTATATGGTGAGGAAATGATTTTAGGTGTGTCAAATGACAGGATTTGAAGAGGCATCGTGTCCAAATCATATATCAAAACACAATGGTGCAAGTCCTCCCAAGGTCACTCTTATAAAGTCATGATCTCTCTAATAGCTTTGTCCTTGTGTAGGACTTCATTGAGGGGATCGAAAGAAGGAGTAGTTATGGGAGGGGTGGTGGTACCATTGGTCATGACCAAAGTGACTAGAGACTTAGATGTAGATTGAATGGCCTGGTAAGCCAATTCAGCTGGTGACAGCGACATTTTTTCTCCATAAGTGTCAATGTCTGAAGGGGCTGTGAGGATCCAAGGATCGGTCAGTTTGTGACGAATGGATGAAACCATAGAGACCATTTGTGGAACTCCGGGTAGCGGAAGAGGGAAACAACCCATCAGGGAAGAGCCCTTCAATAGACCAGTAACGATACTGAGGTAAGATTCAAGTACACCACCCACTAAGGGTACAAAGCCGCTAGGTAACAGGGAGTAATCTGGGGTGTAAAAGGATAGCTGGTCCACTGTGACTATCTTTCCATCTAAGGGAAATAGGATGATACAGAAGATCGAAGACACAATGGCATTCATGGAATAATTCTAATTGCAGCCCAAAAGTAGATTATAGTCGAGTTTATGATCCACGACTTCGATATCCACCGTTACCATTTTCCCACTCAGAATGATGGGGTGGTCGACAAGGTAACCTTTTGGGATGAAAGTGTGGCTGTCGAAAGCTTTAAGGGAACTCAGTGGCGGGGATAGGGTTGGAGAACCCAAAGCGAGCCAACATGAAGTCGACATAACGCAAGTAGAAGCACCTTCGTAGATGACAATTCTATGTATACCTTTACCTTTTGAAAAGATTTGCATATGAAATGCAAGCTGGTGGGAAAGGGGAGGTTTATATTTTTCCATGTCGAAAATTGCAAGCATGGAATCCTGTGGGTCGATACCACCAATAGCTGAAAGCAAAGCTTTCCTTTATGCTGGACATGTTTGTAATAGTTCAAGCGCCGACATAGCCGACGGCGCTTGCGCCAAGTCTTCTACAATGCTGTAGTTTTGGGCAGCACGTGTAGATGTATTATACATTGTGCGTCGAAGTGCCCCTTTAACGGGGGAAAATCACAAGGTCAGGAACCGGCCTTTTGATATGCAAATCGTTAGGCGGCGGTGGGTTTTGACTTGAGGAAGGTTCCTTTGCATGAGCGACATGAGCTCCATAAGATTTGGCTCTAGTTTGTAGATCTACCATTTCAAAGGTGTAAACCGTAGATGGTCCTTTACTAGCTGAAGGATGTTGCAAACCACCAGTGCCCCCTTGTGGGCGTTGGGGTTGGTTTGCAATAAGATGTTGCTACTTCTGAGGGGGCAAGGGATTATTCAAGACAGCAGGGGTCCTTTCGGTGTCCTTTTTAGCAATGAAATCTGTGCATTCCTGAAGACGCGGACACAAATATGTCATGTGGTCTTGTGCATAGATTTTGCAAGGGAATCAGGCGGGTTTATCCTTTAAATCATTAGAGGGCACAACAACCTTCCGCTTTGGGTTGTACTGCTTTGTTGACTACTCATAAGAAGGAGCGGTCTTTTTCTTATTCTTCTTGTTCTTACCACCAGGATTTTGTGTACACTATACAATTTATCACGGTGGTAGGAAGAGCAGTCGATTTGGTAGAGGGGTCCACTAACATCTGGGCAATGTGATCGCTGAGTTGTTTTACAGCAGCCCCAGAGGTTGCGCCGATAATCCCATCGGTGTGTGCTTCGGGGTGCTGAGTAGTGGAAGCATTGGAGTTGCGAGGGGAATTGAGGATTACATCGTAAAGAGTGCCAGACTGTGAATATATCAGATCTAAGTGTTGGGCATGATGTATGGATTGGTATTCTATGATTTCACCACCTAAGGTGAAATCCTTAGCGATTTGGGGGAGTAGGGACTTGTAGAACTAGTCCACTAAGAGATAGTCTAGGAGGGGAGCTTTGACTAACCTCCGCCTACGTCTCCATTCATGTATATGATTAGAGATGTGGGTGTCGGTATCTTGGCGTAATGAAGTGAGGAGCTCTGTCCCAGGCTCACAGCGGATGGGTAGCTGGAAGTGCTTTAAGAATTCCATCGCTAGGGCGTCGAAGGTATTTACTGATGCGCGTGGTAACTCAATGTACTACTTAGCTGCGTTGCCAGTGAGGGTGCGGGAAAAAAGATGTAACCAGACACTATCATCCACCATGGAGTTGGAAACACTCCAAAGATGATAGGTGGTGATATGGGTGCCCGGATCCTCCCCTTGTTTCCCTTTGAACTTGGGGATGTCTATTGGTATTTTATGCAGGATTGGCAGCCAATGTAAGTTATGATAGATGGGGTCATTTGTAAGTTTGTACAAGTCAGGGATATCCAAAATTACCAAGAAAGGCAGAGTGTGTGGTGCCCCTGACTTGGACCAAGGTGATGACATATGAATTGAGGATCCTTACGGTCCTCTCATTGTTTGAGTCCCAATATTATACATACGCTCTGTGGTATAGTAGTTGCCTTGGGGTATGGCGTTGTAGTGTTGGTTTCCATGGGGATTGTGATGATGGGTATAGAATTTCCCCCAGGATAAGCAGTGCCCCCTTGACTCATTTGAATTTGTGAGTAGGGTGCCCACATGGATTGGTTGGGACCTCCTTGAGGATTCTCGCCCACCACAGAACTAACCATATGTCCTTGATTGACATAAGTAGTGCTCATGTCAATCAGTGATTGACCATGCATGCCTGAAAATGGAGGGGGAACTATTATGTTCCCGACCGGTATATGCATATTGCGAGTGCCCCTAAATACTTGAATTTGGGGGGTTGAACTGTACAATGGATGCCAACCATATTGTTGGTTGAGGGGATCCGCGCTAACCATGCTATATTGACCATTATAAGGAGCGTTGTATGTAGCACTTGTCAAAAGTATAGAGTTTGAAACTAAAGGGGTGGAACCTGGCATAGGCTGGGTGCCACTTGTGGAGGGTGTCATGTGAGGTTTGGTACCTGGGACAAATGGGATAGCAGGGTTTTCCATCAACGGTGTGGTGGTGACTATAGACTGGGGAAGCGGTGGGCGACCAAAAGTGTCCACAAAGTTCCACGACCCATTAGTCATCGACGGGATGGATGGAAATGTTCCAACTAAAGAAACAAGGAGTATAGGTGCCACGGGAACCAAGAGTGGGTCCAATGGATTCGTGAGCAAAGGGTTAAAGGGAGGAATAAATCATTCGATAAAGAAATCCTCTGGAAACCTTGAATCGTCGGTTGTCCAAACAGATTCTGTGTGAGATCTAGTAGACCGATTTCCCAAAGATGGAGAATCTAGTTCACTAGAGCTCGGCGGATCTTCCACAATGAGTGGAGGAAGTCCTAAAATTTTTCTAGATTTACGATGAGGGCTAGATGTAGCCACGGTGACCGTTAATTTTTATCAATATATTTTATCGTGATATTTGTTAAAGTATTAATGATAAAACATGGATACATAAAAAATATAAAAAACACACTAAGTTGATCAAACAACAAACAGAGGGAAATGACCCTGTCTGATAAGCACCGATCACTGGAGATGAAACTGAGTATCACAATGAATAACAGAGAGGGCTAGCCAAATGTACAGTTACAGTTACTCTAAAGCTTCACTTGAACCTCAAATTGAGGGACCAAGTACTCTCGTGAAGACGAGCACCCTCCCAAAAACTGAAGACAGAGTAGGTCCATCTGTGTTAGGTACCAGGGCAGCTCGCCCTAGTCACCTTGTGTAAGTCCCTAAAAGCTTGGCCGCTAAGGATACCTCAGATCATAGACACTACTGGGGGGGACATAGTCGCAGACAGTACACTGTGTGGGCAGGATACTTGAGTCCTTGACTCAGCTCCGAAATCCCCAGAGGGATCCCCAATACATAAATACCCAAAGGAGTTGCAAGCAAAGGTGGGATACCTTCACTTACAGTTTGATGTTGTCTCATATTTAGCTCCGCTTTGATTGGAATGGTCCCGGTAGTATGAGTGCAGAAGGAATTTTCTCTCTTTTAATGACACTAGTTTTGGTTTCTGATCTTGGGTAGTTTACTCACACTCCTATCCCTAGATCCTAGCCTGAACTAATGTTTGTTTGCTCAATAAAGAGTCATTGATTGATTTTAGGTAAATTTTATGTGTACTTTCTTAATGTCTTCAGTAGGGGAGTTGACGTATGAAATGTGATGGGACTCTAACTCAAAAATCATGCAGAATAAATGCTTAAAAAAATTCAATTTGATGAAAACAAGTTGTATTCTATAGGTGAGAGTCTTTCACATATTCATATTTGTTCCATGCATCCTAGTCATTATAACACATGTATAACCAACAAAAATCTTTCCAATGCTTTCCTAACAACTATTTGAAACCAAAATAAAGCAGATTTTAACTAGCTAAGAAGAAGAATGAATAAAAAATGTGGATCTTTCTTTCATAAAAAATGTTTTAAGAAAGAAAAAAAACTTATTTCCTAAAAAAAAATTTCATTTAGGACACCTATCTCGCTAACAAAATGCAGCTGCAGATCCTTTTCAGTCCATTAGTAGGCTTCTCATCCCTTTCAGTTTACAGGCATAGTTGTATGTCAAGATTTGGCAAACTAACACTCTGTAGTAGTGGCCACAGAGAGTTACTGGGTCCACTAACGCTCTGTGTGTGCAGACACAGAGCTTTATAAAGCAGTGTGCATTCTACTAACCTGTGTTAGTGTGGGAAAATAGCTTGAAACAGGGATTTTAGGATTAGATTCAAGGCTGAATATATGAAGGCAGAATACAACAAGGTTTTGGTGGGTCAGAAAGGGAATGCAGAAGTATAGGGAGGTCTTAGAAGGAGGAGGAAACTGAGAACTATCTGGGTAAATTGAGAACTAGATGTATAGTCCCTAGTGGAGTTTCCAATTCTGCTATAGGATAAAATACACAGTGTATGGAGAATGGAGATACCCTCAACATTCTTCCTGAGACCCTTGGCAGACTGTAAGATTATCTGCCGCCGTCACAAAGTTACATGCATGTCCATAAACATTAACTAACTATCAAATCAAAACAGATGGATTACCTCAAGCCTCTGTGTAGATTTTCAGGAGAGCACAATGCAGCTAGTTGGAAGTCCCCTGAGTTGGCTCCAGATCAAGTCCTGCACATAGAAGAGACAAGCATAATCACAACATACAACCTTGATAACTAATACATGAATACATAAAAGACATCTAGTTAAACATAACTAAGCTTCTTATGCTAAAAGGTATTAGACAAAAAAATAAATGAATTATAATACCAACACCATGGAGTAGACAATACAATTGCAGTTCTAAATTATTGTCAAAGGAGTGATTACAACCATCTGTTGCATCCGCCTTCCCTTACCCCTCTAGCTTCTCTCTCTCTCCCTTCTTACCAACTTCTTATGTTTAGATTTGAGACTATGCTCAACAATCAAGTAAGCTGTCCTTTCAAATGATCTAACTTCTATCACCATAGCCCTAGCTTTGCTTATGTAGCAATTGAGTTAGGGTTTCCAAGTTCCTCCATGATTTCCTTAAGGTAAAAGCAATGAATTTTCCATTCTTTTCAGATCTTTTGCATTTGCCTCCTTCATTAGGATTAGAAATCCCCCAAAATAGGTCAAACTTGAGATGTTTCCTTGCATTTCTTGAGTAGATTTAGGAGCAAATATCTAGATATTTGTGAGTCAATTCACTCCTTTGACCTTGAGAACTTCATTAGGATCCACTAACACTATTCCTGAACTAACAACTAGAGTTAGTAGGGTCACTAATGCACCCTTAGGCTTATAGAGAAGCTTTATAAAGTAGGTTGTCAGTGTATAGCTAGCGTTAGTGTGGAAACAAGGCATGTGATATTGGTCTTTGCTTCAACTATCATATCTTTCCCCTCTGAGTTGATGAGGGGATAATTTTGCTATATAACAGTTTCTACAAGTTAAATTGATCAAATCTGATTATTCTGGAAATCTAGAACTTTTACAGGATTTAGCTATAGTTTTAACTCCAGTTCCAACTTTAGTTGCCACTATATTTAGAAAAATTCCAAAAACTCTGCCTAACTCATCCATGCTTCTAAATGTTTCCACTTGCCTTATTCATGCATGTTTTATTAATTTGGTGCTCATTGTTATGTTTATCATAACTTCCAAAATCGAAGTTGTTGACTCATTCGTCCAACCAAAAACACTGCCACCATGATTTATTCGAAAGAACTACCATATATTATTATTAAATTTTTCATGCAAAAGCCCAAAGCATTTTGATAAAAGTGTTTCCAAATATAGTTGTCGACCCATTCGTCTGTGTGCCCAAAACACTTTAATATAGGCCCAAGGTCTTTCAATAAATTGTTGTTGCTATACACTTCCACCATATAAATCTTAGCCCAAGCACTTATTATATCTTTTAGAACTCCGACAAGCCTCCACTACACGACAAATCAAGACTATAAATCTAGTTTAGCAATAGGCCCCAAGTGCTTGTTTTACAACTCAAACCTCCATGTAGGGGCCCCGTTCCTTAACACATACAAATAAAATAAAACCACATTCAGGAAACACTCTCTGAGGCTTTATGGAAATCTTTTTGTCTCTCTCTCTGTCTCTTTTCATAAATCCTGGTGCAGATAGCTTGTGCTCCTTTATCATTCATCGGGGTATTCCTTATGGGACACATATTCCAAGCCAAATTGTGGAAAAGCGTCCTATTGGGTGTCACTTTCGATATATTAATGGATAAGGAAATCAACAAAGGCATTGGCAAAGGAAAAGACGCATTAATTGGCATTTTATTTATGAAAATGAATAAAAATAGGAGCAAAAGGAAGGTGAAGAGTCACAAATTTGCATGAGGAGGAAATAGAGGAAAAATGAAGGAAAATAAAGAAAAGGGAGGCCTCAATGATAAAAAGTCTTGTGAGGATCAGTTGATGGCTTTTGTCATTTTTAGCTTGGAGCTCTCTACTCTATTATCTCTATCATACTCTTGCACACTTAGAGTTTTCTTGGAGCAATCTTGGAGTATTGTGGCATACTTTGGATTTGGAGAAAGAAGGAAAAGGAAAAGCAGGAAAGTGCAAGGGGATAGTGGGATCAACAACTACAACAAGTTTTACTGGCAAGTACTGAGTTGCATGTATGATTTAATTTCTAGTTTTGGCATGCATGACATATGCATGTGGTTTTCTAGTTGTGATTTATCATTGGCATGGAAGATTTCCTGGATTGACAGTGATTTTACCTAGCCTTTCCATTTCCTAGATAGCCATGGTCCTGTGGGTTTATCTTTGTTTTCTGGTTAGTGCTCATGTTCGTTATGGTTTTGGGTTGAGTTACTAGTTCTTGGAGACTTGGTTGGACAAACGCTTTGGAAACCCTGTAACAGCTTGGGTTGAGTTACTAGTCCTGGAAGCCTTGGTTGGAAAATGTTCAGGAGCCCTTGGTGGGTTGAGTTACTAGCCCTGGAAGCCTTAGTTGGAAAAGCACTCTATAGCCTAATGGTAGTCATGGGTTGAGTTACTAGTCTTGGAATCGGATTGGAACAAATTCTCTAGAGCGTTAGAAAACTTGGATGGATACCGATCTAGTGATGGTTAGTGATGTCTAACCTTGAGGTGGAATCACTGGTTTAGGGTTAAGGTTGTTTGGCCTCTAGAAGCCCTGGTTTGGTTTTTTTTTTTTGCTATTCCATGAGATCCCAAATTCATGCTTGGAATATGGCATGAGGGTGACAGGATGAAAGAAATATTTGGTTCAGCCCAGTCTATGGTCGAGTGGTATGTGGAAGTCCCTGAATCAATTGGAATTTTCAATTGTTAATAAGAGATATTTTCTATTGTGCTCTATGAACATATGTATTTATTATGACGGTGACAATATGGATGAGTTTCCATGGTTTATATGTTGGTTATTAACTTGTTATATGTTGGTTATATGATGTATATTTTTTATGTTTCTTGACATGTTTGATGAATATGTAATTAGTTATCAAATGCATGACCTAATAGATGTTATTGCAACTAATACCAGAGGGAATTAGACCTTATTGACGATTCTCTGATAAGTATGAGACCCCTATTTTCAAATGTGTATTTATGACCTTTAGATTTCATGTTCATCATGTGTTTGACGAAATGTTTGTCATGGTTATACTTAGTTAGTTCAAGCCCTTGATAAAGTTTGGTGTTAGAGGCCTTGTCTTGGTGTCATTTATTGTCTTGGAATGTCTCATCAAGTTTTGGGAAGTGGTATGGAGACTAGCCCTAAAAAAGTGGCTCGAATCTCACGGTAGCAAGCACAAAACTAACTGAAAACTACTACAACCTCTCCCTTATAGGTTTATGGGAGTGACTGGAGGCCTACAGTCACATGGATGTAGGCTTGTGCATGCAACTAGGCTTTTTTATGTGAAAACGTAGTCTGACTCAAGGTTTGGGCACCTGGAGGGGTGGTTTAGCTCATGTGGGTCATGTAGATCCTCAGAAAGGTCAATAAGTTTTTGGTTTGTCAATTCCACTTCCTTAAGGTGATTTAGGAGGTTGAGTTATATCATATTAACTATTCATCACATATATATATTGGTGGACCTATTAGCTTGGGTAAGTATGGGAGGAGGGTTTTACATGCCCATTATGTCTGGGCCCAATCACTGTGGTTCGGAGCGTGCTTGTCTCTAACATTGCCAACATTTTCCTGATGCCCAGTTAGCTTGTAAATATTCCTTTCCACTTCACTCAAGCCTTCCATGGTCGAGGGATGGGATGACATCATGCTAATGTCACGCATGCCATGTGTCACTTCCATATTGGTCCACGTGCCATGTAGAAATGGCCTAGTCAACCACCCAAAAAGTCTAAAAACACCTACCTTGTGTCCACCTCTTATTGGCCACATCACTGTTGATGTCATCATCCACCTCTGCATCTTCATCATCTCTATGAGCCAATCAAATGATGCCATGTGTCTGTTGTCATAGGAGAGAGAAAATGGTTCCCAAGCCTTGGCTTTTCATAGTTTTTATTTTATAAAACATTTATGGGTCCCAACCTTTTAACACTGAATTTTCTCTCTTTGTTTGCCACATTTCCCTACATGTTCCATTGTCACAAAACCACTTGTGGTTTCCACGTTTCCCCTTCAAGATGTTTGTGGTTTTGAAAGGGGGGATAGTGCAATATACCAAAGTCGTTGATCTTATGATCATCTATTTGGGAAAACTACCCATTGCACGACCCCCCTTCCTATTAACTTTAAAAATTACTTGACTTTTCCCACTTACATCGATGTGTTGGTGGGGACTTGTGGCATCCGATCCACCTTAGAACATGCATGCCATTTAACTTCCAGGTGGGGACCTCCCACTCTACTACTACTGACTCCATCATGCTAGACTAACAATAATTCCATTATTCCTTGTGATATCATACTTCCATGTCCACCCAACCCACGTCATCATATTTGTTTCCTTAAGTGCTCCTTAAGGTTTCGTCCTTGTACAACCACTGGTCTACCTCCACTGGGCCAAGCCATTGTCGGGGATCCACCTACAGCCAATAAAATTACTTTCCACTATTGTGTTTTCTACTCGATTCCATGCCCATCCTTTGGATAGTGGTTCCTCCAATATTTCTTCTACTTTTGGAAACTCAAACAAACTAATACATGCCCTAAAAGGGTGTCCGATCACTTAGCTATGACTTTGGGGTCCCTGCTTTGATTGGCTCTAACTTTTGATTTAGGAGGCCATTTATGGTTTTCGGCATACCACTGCAAATATATTTTAGTTCTCTATCCATCTAAGTGGGCTTCACCTACATTTAACGTGATTTTCTATACAATAAATAGCTCCAAATTGTCTACATCATTACTGCTTTCCTCACCAATCTTCTTGGAACTTCTGAGCCTTACAACACCTTTGTCACCATCTTCTTTTCCTTGGTTTCCAATTATTTTCCTTTTCTATCAATGACAACACATTTCCAACAGTCTCCAAATTTTACATTTATGGAAACAGAATAATCATCTAGTTGATCTTGTGGACCTAGTAGCTTCATCCTTATATCTTGAATATATACCAGCTACCTTTCTTCCTCTTGAGGGAAGATCGAGTGGAGTGAGGCAAGAGGAACAACTCCCAATATTTACTTAAGTACTCATATTTTTCTTTTGGGAAAGGTTTGGTCAAAATATAAGCAACCTGTTCTTTGGTAGGCACATACTCCAACTTCACAATCTGATTAGCAACTTTCCCTCTCAATAAATGATACTTGATTGGAATATGTTTTTTCTTGGAGTGGAAAACATGATTCTTTTACATGCTAATGGAACTTGTGTTGTCACAGATAATAGGAATAGGCTAATCATAAAAACTTGTACATCCTGCAAGGTTTTCTTCACCCACAATAGTTGAGTGCAACAAGAAGTTGTTGCAATATATTGTGCTTTAGTTGTAGATAAAGAGATAGAAACTTGCTTCTTACTCAACCATGAAACTAGATACTCTCCAAGAAATAAATAACCACCACTAGTGCTCTTTTGGTCATCTACATCACCTACCCAATCAACATCAATATGAATAGTCAATGAAAAATATTACCTCTTGGGTACCACAGTCCATAATGCATTGTTTCTCTAAGATATTTTAGAATCCTTTTGGCTACTAATAGATGGGCTTATCTAGGGGTTGCTTGAAATTTTCCAACAATACCAATAAATTGCATAATGTCTAGTCTTGAAGTTGTCAAATATACTGCCAATAAAGGATTTGTATAAATTTTGATAAGCTTTTAGGGATTCATCTGTCTTTCTAAGTATCTGTCACCATTGGTGTGCTCACAAGAGACCATTCTTTCATGCCAAAACATTTCAACACTTCCTTGATATATTTTATTTGTGAAATAAATATCCCTTTGGGAGTCTGTTCTATTTGCAATCCAAGAAAATAAGCGAGATATATAATAATAGACATCTCGAACTTGGCCTTCATATATACTGTAGGTAGTTTTCCAATTTCGAATACCAAGCCCTGTGGGATTGATTAAGACCATACAAGGCCTTTTTAATCTCGCAAATGTAATCAGGCTTCTCTGTCAACTAAAAGTCATATGGCTGCTCTCTTTAAACTTATTCTTATAGTTCTCTATTTAGAAAGGAAGATTTGACATTCATTTGATATATTTTGAATTTATTATAATAGGAAAGTGCCAAAAAAATATGATTTCCTACAATATTTCAATAGGAGAAAAAGTTTCATTGAAATCTAGACATTCAATTTGAGCATAACCTTTACATATTAACCTTAACTTATTTCTTACCACTTATCCATGGTCATTTAACCTATTCCTTAAGACCCATTTTGTGACAATGACATTCTTGTTTGCTGGTCTTGGAACAAGTTCCCATGTCTGATTTTTCTCTTTTTGGTCCAATTCTTCATGGATATCGTTTAACCAATTTCCATCTTTACTAGAGTGGGAAAAATCATTTGGTTCCTCCACAGACAACAAGGCTACACGTGCTTGCGCAGGGGGATTTAGCAACTTCCTTCTTGTCTATACACCTATATCTATTTTACTAATAATTTGATCAGGTGGGTGGTATTTTTCCACATACATTGAAGGATACTTGGCTTGAGGACTGGAGGGCTCTTCATTACCTTCTTCTGAAAGTTTCTCAAGGCCCTCCTCATTATTCGGAATTGGTTCATTATCATTGGTATATGCTGGTTGTTTTTCTTTAGAATCAAATTATTCATCCACTTTGACAGTAATACAATCAACTATCCTCTTGGTATTCCTATTATAACATCTATATCATTTGTTTTTTTAGAATATCCAAGAAAAATACCTTCATCAGTCATTGCCTCAAACTAACCAAGATTGTCATCATTCCTCTTAATGTAACATTTGCTACCAAAAACTCTAAAATGCTTGACTATTGCAGGTCTGACGGACCAAAGCTTATAGGTAGTTTTATAATTTTTTGATCTAAAATGGGCTTTATTGAGAATCACCACTACTCTATGAATGGCTTTGGCCCAAAATCTATACTGTACTTTTGTTTCACCCATCATAGCTCTAGCCAACTATTGTACATATCTATTTTTCTCTCCCTTCAACACCATTATGTTGGGGAGTATTTGTTATTGTGAACTTCCTTTCAATGCCATGCTTCTTGAAAAACTCATTGAACTCTTTTGAAGTGAATTCACCTACATTATCAAATATTATTCTCTTGATTTTGCATTTAGTTTCATTTTTATCCATGTATTTGAACTCTTTAAACTTTTCAAGGGATTCATATTTTTCTATAAGAAAAGCTAGCCACATCATCATGTTGAAATCATCAATTTTTATCATGAAATAGAATTTTGTTGTAGATGATTACATTCTTCATGGTCCACACAAGTCCATGTGTACCAAATGCAATGGATTTGATGATTAGGTCTCCTTAGACTTGAATGGAACTCGTGTTTTCTTACCCAATTAACAAGACTTGCAATTCATATTCTATAGTTTTGAATCCTTGGTGAATACTTGGCAACATTCTTCTTGTCCAGTTTGACTATATGATCAAAATTCAGATTCCAGTGTCTCCTATGCCACAACCAACTCTCATCAATATTTCACAAGAAACACCTCTCTATTTTCTCTTTTAATACATACACATTATTGTTGGCTTGAGGGAGCCTAACCCAGGTTTAGAGTTAATTAGCCAAACAAATCCCTACACTACTGGCCCTTTCGGCAATAGCCCGTGGAGCGCGGACTGAGGTCTCATCGGAAGCAGTATGGGGGGATGCTAGAACCAAGTTTTCACACCCTTGAGATGTCTGAGGGGTCGATTTAGTCCAACTATGAATAGATTTGCGCAGGTCACTTCGTGCACTATCCTGACCTATGAGACCTTCATGATATGTTACAATCGCCTTCGCGCTGCCCCCACCGGGGGCTGAGGTGATTTCGTGCTGCCCTAGCCGCATCTGTGCTACTTCCCCAAGTTACACGCGTATCTTACTTATCTTCTTATTAGAGTTAGTTATCTTTGAGTAAACATATACTTTATCTTATATTCACTTTATCGACACGTTCATATAAGTTCGCATGTCATATAATCAATTGAAATGCAATTTATATCTGATACATCCAATGCACAAAACAGGAAAAAGATACACAAGAATGATGTAAAAATTCTCTTTATTGCTTCTCCAAGGGTTACAGACTCGACTCACCCTACATACTCAGCTGTAGGGGTCCGCGCACTTAGCTGCAGACTACTAGGCCTCTGTGCACTCAACTGGAGAGCATTCTCCTACTCTACGACCCAAAGACTTGACTTAACACTTAGATAAGACTTAATTCTTCATCCTTCATTCATGACTATCCTTCTCTATTTTCAACTTAGAGCCTTGCTCTATTCATACAATCCCATGCTCTGCGGACCATAGGTATATCTCTAAAGCCAACATTACAATTACAAAAATGAGGGCGGACAACCCTATGACTCATTTACAATCTTCGTTCTCCGCACCCAAAAAATGTCGAGTCTTTACATTGGATTTGGTCAAAATCTAGGATTTAAGCCCCAAAACTTTCCTTGGGGGATCCCGCACCCAACACACCCCCAACACAAACATCGTGACTCACCCTCGAGTCACTCTGCCAGTGCCCTCGAGTCACTCTGCCAGTGCGGAGATCTTCACGCAGAGACCTCCCAACTCTGCTCGAACTACTGCAAGGTTGGCAACGCACTAGAACAATTGCCTGTTGTACCTCCTGCACGTGTTGTTTAGAGAATGTTGTATCTGAACTGCGTTCCTGCATCTTTTTATAGTCCCACACCTCCTTTCAGCTACCTGGAGCACTAAGACTGTGCTTCAGTGGGCTAGTTAGATAGCTGGGCCACCCATGTATGGCTTCAACCGACTGCCATTGGCTCTTCCTAGGAAAGGTTCTCCATTTAACTTTACTATCTACATCGCACCCTTTACCATCTACATTGCACCATCATCAATGATCCCTTTAGTAACATATGGCCCGATGCAAGGCATCACACTGATCAACTCTCAGCGGTAGCTCCTAAAATTGTCAACAGAATCGTGCACCTCTTGTGTTATCACCACGACCTTTTTATCAAGAAAGTCCTTTATTCCTTCCTCAAGCTTCTTGACTTCTTCTTCCACCATGGTGCTTTTCTCCCTTAACCGAACTCTTTCATTCATGAGTTCTTGAAGCTTAAGATCACCCTGTTAAATCTCTTCATCAGGTCCTAAGCGTTCTTCTTCATCTAACTATGTGATCTCTTATCCAAAGGCTCCGCGATCCATCATATATGTGGGCGCTGCTATACGCAAACTAGGCATGATATACTCCATCGGTGTTACAACATTCACTCCATAGGTCATCTTAGAAGGCATCTATTCTGTCAGTTTCTTGCACATTGTCCTATAAGCCCATAATATGGCTGGTACATGCAAGTCCCAATCGCTTCATTGCGCATTACATACCTTGTTCAGTGCTTTGCACACTTCATTAAATTCTTCCCTCTGCGCACTCATTCTCTCCACAGTCTGTCGTCCCAACTTGAGGAACCGTTCGGGCATTCCCCCCCCCCCCCCCCCCCTAGCACATGCTTATTGACCATATTTCCTAATGCGTAGTTCATGTGTATCCATGCAGGTTGTCTACCATATGCCTGTACCCACCTGGACAGATGTGCACACGGAGCATCCCGTCCATTGTATTTATCTGCCAATTGCACTATACGTTTCCCAAACCATGTGCGCAACATTTTTCTACATGCACGCCAGTCTTCAAAGCTTCCTTTGTGCGCACCCCACCACCTTGCGGGCATAGAGCGCAGTACCCAATTCATGGCCTGGAAACGTTTTTTTTCCAGCACCTCCCTTTCAAATCTCTCCAAGAAAGAATCTACCTCACCTAATCCATCATAAGTAGGGAGAACTCTTACTTCTGTTGATATGCAGCGGAGTGACCTTGTCATCATGTTACAATTAAGCGTGGTTACCTCATGTAACTGGTTCTGCCATCATTTTATCTCCTCATCTGAATCTAAAGTGCAGGAGCTTTCCTGCTCCCATGATATTTGTCCATCCGCGATGGGATTTACCCAGTCTTTCTCTCACACAGTTATCTTGTAGATTCAATCCAAATCGTCATCACTTTCATAGTTACGCACTAGCTCTGTATAGTGTGATACCTCAGCAAGGACCAAGGGTATAACTACACGCAGAGATTTCTTCTCAAAAATCATCTTGCGCTTCTTCAGATTAATCACCTCGTTCATGTCAGTGGCCCAATCAATTCCTAAGAGTGTGTGGTAGGGATTACTGTCATCAACAATCTCTATCACCTCAAAATCTGTTAGCGCACTCGCTCCCTCAATATCCATGGCGATTCCATGTGATTGCCCTAGGGGTATTATCTTCTGTTGGTTTTCCATTTGTAGTTGAATAAGAGATCACTATGTGTAGGCCTCACCATGCACTCCCATGTCTACTTTGGCAGAACGTTCGCGTCCGATCCTAATTCCAAAATTACTTGGTCCATCTCAGATTCCCCAATCTGTGTGGTTAGCCTCAGTTCTCTCCCCATCCTTGTATTATTCTTTCCAATGTTTCGAACTACACGCAGTTCTGTTGGCGTGGTCCCAGCTCATCTATTAATGAGTTCCTGCAATCCTTTTACAGCCCTACTATTGCACAGTAGCTTCATGCATGTTTCTAGGAATGTCGTAAGCATAGATGAGTCCATTTCCGGCTCCATTCTATTTCTTCTTTCTGAAATGGAGGCATCAGCGAAGATCTTCTTCGCTTCCATGAAGGTTTCCTTAGTGCACTCCAAATAAAACTCTGCTTCTTTCGTTGTAGCCTTGTGAACCCAAGTACTATCTTCAGGTTGTTTGCCTTTATCATCTCCTGTCGTGATTCCACTTCGAACCACAATGTTCACATTTGGATCTTCCTCGCACGACTCGGACCTCATCATCTATAGGTTCTGAGTCGAGGGAGGTGGTAGCACTCCCTTGTTGTGTATCCTAGCTATCAGCATACAACAATCCTTCGTCTCATGATCAAACAGGGTACAATACAGACATTATGGGCACGTTGGATTCGTACAATCATGAGCATAATGTCCCAACCCTGCACAATTGTAGCATATCAGCTGTCCGCGACCTCTTCCAGGTCCCCCTCCACCTCGACCTCGTCCGTGCCCCTGAAATCCAGTTTGTGCCATCCCTGCACTCAGGTCTAGGGGCCACAATTCAGCCTGAACTCTATAGGTGGGGGTTCTATCCATCACTAACTCATAGCTTCTACAAGTGTGATCAATGTGTCCCACTGACCTACAAAAGTTACAAAAAAATTGTTGCGAATTTTGTGTATACTTCTGTAACAAATGGGAGTTGTCCATAGGGTGTTTCCCTCCTATTTGACAAATTGCACACCAAAACGTAGGTGCCACACTAGGTCTCACTTATGCTTCCAACCTTAATGACATTGGTCCTCCTCCCATGAGGTAATTTTCAAACACTGGGTAGTGGTCCTTGTCATGACCCCGACCCTTACATTTAACGCACCATACCTCTTCACGCACTTCTGGTCGAGCTGTCATGTCCTGTTTCAGACTCTGCATTTGAAGGCATAAGTTTTTCAATTGCACTTGGATCTACTGAACTCCCAAGTTAGGATCCTATATTGGGTTCTCATGTACCCTCATCGTGATCTCCAAGTTCTCTACCTCAGTTGTTAACCTCTATTGTGACAACGTGTTCCTCAAATGTGGCGTTAGAGATGCTACAAACCATTCGTGGTGTTGTCCATCCGTCAAAGTCATATTAGCTTCATGAATTGTGCACTTAAACCTTTGATCCAACTCCCAAGGAATCTCGCCTGGTAACATTGTGATCTCTTTGAACCTAATGATCGATTGTGCTTATAACTTTGGCCTGCTAAATTCCTTATTTAGCACAGTTTGGATATCCGTAATCACTACATTCGGATTGTCATTACAATGCTTAATATACCAGGTCAGCGCATGGTCCTCTAGGGTGATAACCAGTGTCACTTTCTTTATATTTTCATATGTAACTCCCTATGCTTCCCATATGGCTCTTATCACGAACCAAAACTGGTCTGGATCCTCATTTCCTACTCCCTTGAACACAGGAAACTTTATCGCGCTTTCCATGTTGACTCGCAGTGGTGACATAGGTGGTACGGGTGAAGATGGAGGTGAAGGCAGTGAATATGGTGGTGGTGTGGGTGGGGGTGGTATGTGTGGAATCCTTTGTCTTATCAAACGAATTGCACTGCGTGGAGAGACCTTTGGGATCTCTTCCTCGTCCCCTCACGGAGGTGAAATTAAAGTGCTATTCTCTGGTCCCTTACTTCCTTCATTTCTGTAGGTTTTTCCACTTCACGTAGCTTCGAACATCAAGGTAACTGCATAAACCTCTTTTCACACAATAGAATTTTAATCCAAGTATTCAGAGACTTTACGTACTTACCTTGTGGTCATTTGAGGATGTGTCGCTCTGCCTTGCTATAGCTGACTGAAGTATCTACCGCAAACTTAGTAATGAATCCTCCTATAATCCGATCGAGCCAGTGATCAACAATGCATGCGATCTTATCTTACGATGCTTCCAATCTGCGTACCAACTCTGGGGTCCACACAATATGATTGTCAAGTTTCCACCTTCCTTGGCTATCTGCTAGCTTCGTGATCCACTCGTACAGCTCAGTAGGGAAAGATGTGAAAAAGATTTTGTGGATCTCTGTGTATAGGAAGCATTCTAACCACTCTTCTTTTGTCAGTCATGGGTTCCTATTCTCTTGTGTCGTGAACTCGTGAATTCTTCTATCTAGCCAACCTTCAATTTCCTTCTTAGTTGGATTCCAATGATACAACTTTAGACATCTCTATGGAGATTCCAGTCCCAACAACGGAACCATTTGTTGGCTTGAGGGGGCCTGACCCAGGTTTTGAGTTAATTGCCAAACAAATCCCTATGCTATTGGCCCTTTCGGCAACAACCCGCGGAGCACTGACTGAGGTCTCAGCCGAAGCAGTATGGGGGGATGCTGGAACCAAGTTTCCACACCCTTGAGATGTCTGAGGGGTCAATTTAGTCCAACTGTGAATAGCTTCATGCAGGTCACTTCGCGCACTGACCTGACCTATGAGACCTTCACGATCTATTACAATCACCTTCGCACCGCCCCCACTAGGGGCTGCAGTGATTTTACGTTGCCCTAGTAGTGATCTATGCTACTTCCCCAAGTTACACGCATATCTTACTTATCTTCTTATAACATTGGGTTATCTTCGCGTAAACAGATACTTTATCATATATTCACTTTATCAACACATTCATATAAGTTCGCGCATCATATAATCAATAGAAATGCAATTTATATCTGATGAATTCAATGCACAAAATAGGAAAAAGATACACATAAATGATGTAAAACTTCTCTTTATTACTTCTCCAAGGGTTACAGACTCGACTCACCCTGCGCACTCAGCTGCAGGGGTCCGCACACTCAGCTGCGGACTACTAGGCCTCTGTACACAGCTGCAGAGCCTTCTCCTACTCTATGACCCAAAGACTCAACTCGAAACTTTGATAAGACTCAATTCTTCATCCTTCATTCATGACTATCCTTCTCTATTTACAACTTAGAGCCTCGCTCTATTTATACAATCCCATGGTCCGTGGACCATGGGTAGATCTCTAAAGCCGACATTACATTTACAAAAATGAGGGCAGATAACCCTATGACTCATTTACAATCTTCACGCTTCGTGCTCACAAAACGCAGAGTCTTTACATCGGATTTGGTCAAAATCTAGGTTTTAAGCCCAAAAACTTTCCTTGGGGGATCCCGCGCCCAACAATTATAGTTTTTTCTCATAACTTTGACCACTATCTCACCTATGTTTATAGACTTGATTTGGAAATTTTTAGCTCTAAAAATCACATCATATTATTGACCACACATATGTGACACACTTAGCAGATTATGCTTCAACCCATCAACAAATTAAATGTTCTTGGATTTACCTCTTCCATTTGACAAACTGACCACTCCTCTTCCAACAATTTTACCTAGTCTTGCTTATGTCTCTTGACATGATTCTAGAATAACCATTGTCCACATACTAATAACCCCCTTTATCCTGAGCATACAAAAAAATATCACATTGCTCTCTTTTCTCCTTTTCTTTACAGACTGTATGTTTTTTCTCAATTTTCCCAACAACTGGTTCATGCTTCTTCTCCTTAAGTCTGCAATCAACTGCTATATGCCCAAAAATTTGGCACTTAAAACATTGCACCAAATATTTCAGGGGAGAAAAAGAATTGGTGCACCTGGGTTTCCTTTTCCTTGGTTGATTTCTTCTTGTATATATGAGCTTCCTATAGGATAGATTGACTCTGCAATTTGTTGCTTTATGACCATAATTGGTGCATGTGAAACAATATCCTAGAAAAATATTAGCATACCTAGAAGCATGTCTTCTCCGTTGGGTTGATTTCTAGGTACTTTGATTTGCTTAGCCATCATTCTTGCTGGTACAGAAGTGATTTGTTGTTGACTTTTTAATTCTACTGCTAAACTATATTCGACCTCAAATTCAAGACCATTACGATCTTTGGAAAAACTTTTTTCTTCCAACAACTCATTAAAATTATCAGTCCCTTTTTCAATTTTTTTATTAAATATTAGTTGCATTTTTGTCATTTCTAGTTCCTTCTTTAGTAAAACAATTTCACCTTCTAGCCTTTCACAAGCTTGACTCTTCGCATTCAATTGTTGATTTAGGGATTCTCAAATATTCTTACCTTCTTCAATTTGCAAGAGAAATAGTTCAACAACTTAACCTTTTTCCTTGATCAATACCTACTTCTGAGATTTATTTTTCTTTCTTAGTATTTCAATTTATTCAAGTGCACTTACCAACTCTCCTTCTAGGTCTACTTCTACCTCTTCATCATTAGAATTGATAACTTCAACTTGTAGATTGTCTATGACCATTAGCATGAATTCTTTTGGGATTTCATCATATTTGTCCCAATCTAAGGAGTGGGTGACTTCATTTTCAAAGGATTTGTATTCTTGAACATAGAGAGCTTTGTTCTTAGCCTTCTTGCTGTCTTTTTCCAAGTTAGTCAATTTCTCTCTTGGATCATAATTATTATTCTTCTTTTCAGGACACTTCGATGCATAATGACCAACTTTGATACAATTAAAACACTTAAAAGGAATCCTACATTTATACTTTCCCAAACCTCTCTTGAGATTCCTCACAAACTTGGCTTCTTCTTCATCAGACTCCCAACATGAATCATCATCCTCTTCCTTGGGCTTCTTATCTACTTTGAAGGCTAATTCTTTTATTATAGGATTTGCATTAGAAATTCTCATCTCATAGGTAGTAAGGATGCCAATTAATTGGTCTATAGTGATGTGTTTAGATGGGTCATTTCTTCAATGGATGAAATTTTGGGATTAAATCTCTCCAGAAGATATCTCAACACCTTTTGAACTACTACAAATTCATCTAGCTTCTCATGAAGGCCTGTTATAGTTTTCACAACCTCATCAACTCTTAGAAAATATTTTACACTGTCTTCATCATCATGCATCCTCAAAGACTTAAATTTCATTCTAAAAAATTGAATTGCAGATTTATTTAACTTGTTGTCACCTTCATAGTAACTACTCATCTTGTCCCTGATATCTTTGGTAGATGTGCAGTCCATCACTTTGACAATTTATGATTTAAGTAGGCTAGAAAGCAGGGAATTCATGGCTTTAGCATCACATGTAAACTCCATCTTCTAATATTTAGTAATCAATGTTGGAGGATTTTTATATTCTTCTTCCACAAAATCCCATACATCAACTCCAAGTGATTGAATGTAGGTCTTCATCCTTACTTTCCAAAACACATTGTTTGTTCCATTAACATAGGTTCCCTTTTGGTAAATCCTCCTTCGTAGTTTGCAGTGGTCCTTGATATTTCTTCTAATTTTTAAACTAATATGAAGTAACCAAGCTTTGGTACCAATTGTTAGAAACCAAGACAATCTTGAGGGAGGGGGTGAGTCAAAATTGTAGGAATTTTCATAAATTAAAAACTTTCTTTCACTTATGCAATGATATTAGGACACCATAAACAACTTCAGAAATTCATTCATATGAGCATGGCATGAAATAATTTCAGTAACACAAGGAAAACATAACTTCCTCAAAATTCTCTTTAATTTCTTCACAAGGCAAGCTACAACTTTATGTTATATATTTCTGTAGCTACAATGAGCAGGAACCTACAAATCCTTAATTTATCAACTACAACTAAATTATCTGCAATCACAAATATTTACTATCACCTACTGGAAGAAGATACAACTCCTAATATGCAAGCTACAACTTTCTTGACATCAATGGTTAATTTTTCATCCACTTTCACACTAGAATCATGAATGCTAAATCTTCTTAAAAAATAAAACAATTTTTCCACACCACCTTTAAAAATTCATGATTACTAAGAAATACACCATCACACTAGCACACCAACACGTCACTTCACCACAAATTCTTGCACCAACTCTTTCGCTCACACACTACTTTAATTCCTCAACCAATTATACTTATAAATAATTTGTCTTAATATCTTTAGCTTGAGATTTTAGTTAACTCCAATTTGAGTCTTTGCATGAGTCTCCTAAGTTTTTCCTTTGTCCTGTTCATTTCAGTCTTCTAAATATTCTCTTCGAGTTATCATATCCTAGGAACTTTCTTATGAAAGTTAAAATGATCAAATCTTCTTATTCTGGCAATATGGATTTTTTACAAGGTTTACCTACAATTTTAACTCTAGATCCAACTTTGGTTGCCACTATATTTGGAAAAAATTCCAAAAACTCCACCTAACTCATCCAGGCCACTAAATGCTTCCACTTGCCCCATTCATGCCTCTTTTAGTAATTTGGTTATCACTACTATGTTTAGGATAACTGTCAAACTCAAAGCTGCTGACTCATTCATCCAACCAAAAACACTACCACACCGCTTTATTCCAAAGCGTTTCCATATATAGTTTCAAACTCATTCATGCCAAAGCCCGAAGGATTTCATAAAAGTGTTTCCAAATATAGTTGCTAACCCATTTTTTCATGTGCCAATATCCTTTTGACATAGGTCTAAGGCCTTTCAATAATTCATTGTTGTTAAGCACTACCACCATACAAATCTTGGCCTAGGTGCTTACTCTGTCTTTTAGCACTCCAATAAGGCTCCACTATACAAAAAAAAACACTATAGATTGGGTTTAGAAATAAGCCATAAGCGTTTGTTTTATAATACAAACCTCTGTGCTAGGACCTAGTTCCTTAACACATAAAAATGTTTCAAAAACATGTCCTAGACATGCTCTATGAGAATTGATAGAATCTTCACTTGACTAAAATATCTTGGTCTCCCACTTCATCTCTTGCAATAAATCCTGTCGCAAATAGCTTGTTCTCCTTTATCATTCGCTCATGTCCTCCTTACGAGATGAGTTATCCTAGTGGGATCCACCTGCGATGTCTACACCCAGTCATTGTAGTTTCATGTTTGCTTGTTATTGAGACTGTCTACATATTCTTGATTCCTAGTTAGCATGTAAATATTCCTTTGCACCCTGCTCAAGCCTTATGGGGTCAACAAATAGGGATGACATCATGTTGATGTCACACATGCCACATGTCACTTCTAGAGTGGTCCACATGCCACGCAAAAATGGCCCACTCGGACAACCAAAAAGGCAAAAAATATGTGCCACATGTCCACCTCTTATCGGTCCATGTCACTGCTAACATCATCATCAACTTGTTCTCCTTCATCATATCTATGAGCCAATCAAATGCTACCATGTGTGCATTTTTAGAGAATAGAGAAAAGGGTTCCCAATCATTGGTTTTTCATGATTTTCCTTTTATAATAATTTTATGGGTCTTGGACTTTTAACACTATCCTTCTTCTCTTTCTTCACCATGTTTCCAGAGTTGTTCCTTTATCATGAAACCATTTGTGGTTTGCTTGCTCCCCTTTAAGTTATTCATGGTTTTGAGAAGGGGGGTGGGTATCACAATCAACCACAGTCGTCGATCTGACAATTGGAAGTTTGGGAAACTACCCATTATATGACCCCCCTACCTATTAAATTTCAAAGGTGCTCGACCCTTCACACTTACAACGATGTGTTGGTGAGGACTTGTGGCACCCAAACCACCTCAAAATGCGCATGTCATTTAACTGTCTGGTGGGGGCCTCCTACTCTACTTCTACTAACTCCACCATGCCAACCCAGCTATAATTCCAATGATCCTTGTTTTGTTGTACTACAATGTCCAACCAACCCACGTCATCCCATTCGTTTCCTTAAGATATCCTTAAGGTTTCGTCAGGGTATAACTGCCAACCTACCTCCATCAGGCCAAGTTGTTATTTGGGCTCCACCTACAACCAATAACATTTCTTTCCATTGCTACATTATCTTCTTGATGCGAGCCCGATCCTTTGGATAGTGGTTCCTCCAATATTTCCATTGGGTTTGGAAAATTTTCCAAACTAACACGTGCTCCAAAAGGGTCTCCAATCACTTAGTTGTGCAAATCTTGACATTAGGGTCCCTAGCTTTGATTGGCTCTAACTTTTGATCCAGGAAGACATTTATGGTCTTCCACATACCAATGGTAAGCTCTTTCAAATTTCTATCCATCTAAGTGGGTTTCATCTATATTTGACATGATTTTCTATACATGAAATAGCTCCAAAGTCTCTGCACCATTACTACTTGCCTCACTAATCTTCTTGGAAACATCTAATCCTTGCAACACCTTTGCCATAATATTATATTCCTTGGCCATCAATTATTTTCAATTTCCACCAATGAAAACATATTTTTCTCCATCAGGTGTAACTTGTTATAATAATTTTAATAATAAAATAATTTATTTTCCATTGGGTTTGCACTATTCTATCTGATGTTATTTTCTTTTCTGTTTTGCATGTTATTCTTTGTAGGGTTTTCTAAAATTGTTTTTCATGTCTGAAGAGCATTAGAAGCTTTTCCATTTATCTTCATTGTTGTTAGGGATATTCATCACGAGTAGCTAAGAATAGGATTTTTCACCCACTTGCTCTAAAAAGTTTTCCTAATAAATGTCAACTTCGCTGGGTTTTTAGTAATCACCAAATAGCCACTCCACTGGTTTAGATTTTGAAAACCCCAATGCCTTTTTTTTTGCAGTCTTCTCTCTTTATTTTTATTTCTATTTTTAACTTTTTAGTGGTTTTTTTGAAAGATCTAGGTGTTTTACTACATTTTCTTCTTTTTTGCAAGGTTATAGGTACCAGTCGCATAAGGGATGACACTTTCTGCAACATATCTATGAAGTGGGAGTCTCTGGGACCTAGTGAACTTTTTGGGGGATTATCTACACTGGATGTGCACATTTCAGGCTAGAACCTGGGATATTTCTGCATTTTTTCCATATTTTTCTTTGTCTAAGTTTTTGCTTGATTTTATTTAGCTAGATAATTACTTGTGATGTTTGTTGCCCTTTTATTACTTTATTATTTTTTCCTCATCAAGAAATTACGAAAACAATGAAGATCACACCAAGACAAAGTACACAAGATATAGGCTCCAAGCAAGGGAAAAACCCCTCCCAGGGGAAAACCCATAAAATTATTCTCTTCTTCTTTAGAATATGATTATAATAGAGACTTCCAAGACCTAGTGACTAACTCCAACAGTCCCTCCAAGCCCCAAACCATCCCCTAGCAAGATCTTCCTTGAGACAACTTCTCGAACTTTAATATTGCTTCTTTAATGCTGCAACTTCAGCCCCTACAACATAATTTCAGCCCTACAATTTTAGCCTACTACTATTGTTATAGAACATTGAAGTCCTACAACTGTCAGCTTTACAAAACCTCCAGATACAAGAAAAGAGAATCTTTGGAAAACTTCGACTTCTTCTCCTCTTCTTAATCCTCTAGCTCCTCTTTCTCTTCTTCACTATTTTAGATCAAACTTGTGTGTGATCAGTGTGCCAAATGAGTCAAACTACTCTCCCTTATATAGCCTTTATTAAGCGTTGTGTTATCACTCAGTAATTTCTCTAGAAGTTGTCAGAAGAAAGAAATTTCCAAGGTAACCACTAACCAAATTTGGAGCATAGGTTCTAGCCAACCTAAACTCAGAGAGGGCTCTCTCTGTATGATTTAACTTTGTTTGCTTTGATTTTAGGCTAGTTATGATTGTTCAATGGGTTTTTGATTTGTATTTGAAATTGGGTGGTGGGATCACTTAGACAGATGGATGGAATGATGTCCTTTAGACCATTTGGCTATGGAGTCAAATAATAAGGAAGCAAAACTGGATTAATTCACTAAAGGCAATGTTCAAAGGGCAATATAGTAGAGTGTTCTTTAGATCTTTGAAACATAGGGGTGAAAGGGTTTCACTAGGGGTGAGAGATCAATTAAGGATTCTCAGATCAAATAATGAATGAGGAATGAAGAGGTAATCGGGATCAAAGGGCAATTAAGAATCCTTCAACCTAGATATTCAATAAATCAATCTAAACCAAGGAGAAATTAAGAATTCCTTAACTTAGATATCAACAGAAAACATTTAAATGTATAACTATTAAGATAGTGTGTAATTAAACAATTTTTGAAGTATTATTCCAGTTATAACATTTAGATTCAGAAAAACATTAAAGATTACGAATAACTTGAGAAAAATAACAATAACACATGAGAATACTTCTCTGAAGTTCGCTCAACACATGAATCCTTTGAAATATCTGATCTTTATTTATCAATCCAGCTTGTTGGTTCAACAAATGATACAATAACCCTCTAGGTATTCTGATCAAAAAGTCTATACAAATGTCTAGTAAAATCCACACTACATACATCGAATTGTGAAGTATTTATACATAATTATTTACAAAATATCCCAAATTGACTTGGGATTTATTTTAGGGAAAAAATATCTAATTCTAAAAAGGTAATGCCGCCTTTCTAACTGATTTCTTTCTGGCACTATTATATCTGATTTCTTTTGATATTTAGTTGATTGATATTTTAGCTACCATCTGATACTCTTTGACTGGGACAACTTCCCATTTACTTTCACCATTTTGTTTTTACCAAACTGTGTTAATTGTTGGGCTTACTTTGAATTAAAGTAAGTCAATTAGTTGCTCCCATCTCTCTTTAGTTGGTAACTGAATGTTTTTCAACTTTCTGAAGACCTCATCAACCTCTGTGTACTTAGTAAATGTAGGCTTATTTACAAACATGTGTTTTACCTCATGCTGGAGGTAAAACAAGTTCTCCAAAGCTTGGTAAAGGACTTTACCAGAGGGCATCCCCTATTTTGTTGTGTTTTGGATGGCTACCTTGTTGATTTGATCTCTAGCCACTTCCCTAAGCTTCCTATCGTAGTCCTTCTGTGTCATCAATTTATAATTAATTACCAAAGGACTTGGTAAACCTTTCTATATCAAAGTGTCAAACTTGAACTTAAATCAATCTATGTAAAGTTGCATGGTCTGACACTTGTCTTCTAAGTTGTGCATCAAATTCCTTTTAGTAAGGACTCTTTTCACTTCTAGGATTGTCTCTATCCTATCATTAATATCCAGTTCTTCAAGTTCATATTTGTTTTTAGAATTCAAAAGTCAATGATCATGGTTGCCTCTTCTGGCATCCCTTCCAGCTCTGTTCTAACCTTTTGAATTGTCTCTGTGGCCTCTTTAACCACGTCAATCTGCTAAAAAATTACTTGAGTGGATGACCAAATATCACTGGCAGAGTCAATGATATTGGTCAAAAGTTTTTCTTTTTTTTGTCCCAATGGCTCACCTAGAGTCATTTCTTTCTCTAGTTTCTTTATGTTCTCTATTAATCTTGCTACCTTTTGTTTTTACTCTTTATTCATTATTTTAGCAAGTTTACATTCTATCTCCAGACTGTTTTCTTTCTCTTCCAGTTTCCTAATTTCAATAGCTTTGAGGGACATCTCTTCCATTACCTTAGCCAACCTATTGGCTTCTTCTCCTGTATAATCCACTGCGGTCGATCCTGTTGCTGAAGTAGATGGTGCTGTTGCAGGCAATGTAGTGGCCAATGGAGCTGTAGGAGCTAATGTTTCAGCCAATGTAGATGGTACTTTTGTGGTGATTGTTGGGATGATAGTGGCTGTAGCTTCCTGGAGGCTGGCCTGCTTGGTCAACTTGTTGATTTCTCTCTCCATTTCTTTTAGCTAGGTGTTCAATTGTAACACCAAGTCAAGCATTTCCTCATGGGTAGTTTGGCTTTCTAATACCTCTATGGTCTGTGGGTGTAATGAAGCAGGGAGTTTTAATTGCTTCTTCAAAGATGCTATATCTTCATTTTTATTTTTGATCAATTGTTCTACTACCTTAATATCTGCACGATCATGGCCCATTTCTATGACCAGGTCTTGTAAGGATTTAATCCTATTTTCCTTGGCCTGAGAGGAGGCCTTTTCTAGATTCATCTATGCAATTATATTATTTAAGGACTCTTGTAACTTGTATGCATCCATGGCCTTACCAGTCAAGGTGGAGTATATCATTTCTCCAGCTTGTTTATGAAACTCTATTTGGTCCAAGGGATGGATTACCTTTGCCAACACATCAAATGTGGCCTTCTTATAATCTGCTGGAGATTTGGGTTGTGGCACTATTGGATGCATAAATGACATTTGCATATTTCCTTCCTCAATATCAAATAGAAACATTAGTCTGCTCTAGTTAGGAGCTTAATGCTTGAAATACTGAGCATATGTCTCAGCTTTCAATTTTTCATTTCTTAATTTGATCTCATTATATATATCTTTGATTGTTCTTTCTTTGTCAGCTGGTCTGGCAAAGGAAGAAACTTTTGCTGACTTCTGTCTTTCTAACAGCTGAGTGTTAGAAGTTGTGGGTTCGTTGATTACCTCTTTTCCTTTCTGACCTTTTTTGTCTGGCTCTATCTCTGGCATTGGTTCTGACTCTGTTTCTAGCTCTACCCTTTCTGTTTCACTGTGTTCCTCTTGTTCAAAAATAGGATTCAATTTTCTCCTTTTCCTTGGGTCTTCTTGCTCATCCACTGTCTCCATCTGGGAACTAGAAGTCTCTTCCCTATTTTCAGGGTTTTTCTCCTTATTCAGAGGTGTTTGCAATGTAGAGGGGGCGTCCATCCTTTGACCTTGATCTGGGACCTGCAAGAACTCACTCAGGTCAATCTTTTGCTCAATATCATACATGGCATTTTCAACATCAATAATTCTGTTATCTTTATCTACCAAAGTGTTTTCCAACCACTCAGTTTGGTTGGAATATCTTTCAATTTCAGGTACTGAATAATGTGCATAAGGAACTAGTTTAACCCTAGTTCTCATTTTGCTTATTACTGAATAAGGGTCATACTGCCACATAAAACAATTGGTAAATTCTAGCTACTGTAACATACTATCTGCCTTTGGTGCAGCTTGCCTATTATTGCAAATAAAGGGGCCCAGTTCACTTTTGACTCTGAATTGGGTCTTCTTCTTTACAGCCATGAAGTGGACATCATCTGAGTTGATGATTTTCTTGAAATATTCCAAGGAAAAAAATCTCAAGGGAAGATACTTTGGCAACTTATATGGAGCTAGGTGGCAGCCATAGACTCTGATTTCTATATGATTCTGCTACAAGTACTAGTCTCCTATCTTATTGTTTTTAGACAAGTGAAGTACCTTTTTGATCTGAGGACTAATCCTAGATTGCACAGTCCCTGTCAGCATATTCATCACTGGGTGGACAAAGGAATCTATGAAGTCCTTATAATCAGAGACAGTGGAATATTTTTGGACAATAGGTGTCCAATAGAGCACAGACCTCTCTTTTCCTCTATTGTCACATTTTATGATCTTCATGGGGAATTTATTAGTTTGGTAGTACAAAAAAAAAATACAATACTTAAGGAATTTAGACTTCTGTGATCCATAACATTGTCTAGAAATCTTCGGCAAAATCACATAATCAACCTTTTGTCGACGCGTTTCGAACCAACCAGTGTGGTTCATCGTCAGGACAAGTTGAAGAACCAATCTGGCTTAGCTCGATTAAATATAGTGTGCAGAGACTCCAACGGCTAAAATTCTAACGGCTAATTTGACCTAATGAACCTGGTCAAATCACTAAAATAGTTAATTAATATTTTCCTAGAATAGTTAAAATTGGTAAAAAGGAATTCATTTGTTAATTTAAAATAAATAGATATATTATTAATATTATTTCAAATCTCTAGGATAATATTAATATACTAATAATAATGGTCATTATATAATGATATATTACTATTCAATTATATTATTAAATAATTATTATTTAATAATAAATAGATATACTATTAAAAAGTTAGTTAAATAGATATATTATTAATATTGTTTCAAATATTAAGAGAATCTATAGTATGATACTCATATTTTAATTATAATGGTCATTATATAATATATAAAATGATTTATTATTATTCAATTATTATATGGTAATAAATCACTACTATTTTTATAATCTAGTTACATTAGGTAATTATGTAATAACTTAATGGTCCATTGGTAAGTTCTTTAAAATATATCATATTCATTATTTAAATATAATGGTCATTAAAATCAGTTATATAAAGTAATATAAGTTATGGTAAACTAAATAATGGTAAACTAAAAATAATGGTCCTAATAAACTATATCTTCATATAACCTATATTAATTAATATTCCCAAATTATTTAAATACAATAAATAGTATTAAATTACTATTATAATATAGTTACAATAGGTAACTGTGTATATAATTATTTAAATTTAAGGGTCCAATGGTAAACCAGATCATCATTTTATTAATTATTTAAGTTTATTAATAATCTATATTTACTTAATAAATTATAATTCTAATATTATAAATAGTATTCAAATCATTATTATGTAAATACCATAATTAAAGTACATGTTTCATATATTTCTAATACTTTCTTGTTTATCATTTAAACCTCTTATAATTAATTTAGTAATTTATATCCATTAAATTATCAGTTCAAGCCAATAACAAGGTGAAGAAGAATTAAAGACCTATGCAAAGAATCTAATCTAATTTAAAATCACCCCTGGGATAAGGTTAATACTATAATTAGCCCGAAATTACTTAATAACAATTTACTAAATCCTGCACTCCAAAACCCGCCAAAAACAGAACTTGAGGACAGGGAAGACCGAAACCCTGAGACCTAACAAAAGGGGAAAGAGGAGGCTAGGAAGACAAGGCTGGGACCCAGCAACTGCTAATCTTCCAGCCATCATCCCTATTAAGATTGTTCGGCCTTTTCTCAATCTCCAGGGCCTCTCTAAATTTGCGATGGTGAAACTGCGCAACTTTGACAATGACTTGAGCATCTTCTATACAGACATGATGCATAGTCTTCCCCGCATGCTCAGCCAGGGCTGAGGACTTGGTCCTACCATGTCTTAAGTCAGCCGAATGCTCGCTAATCCATTGATTGATCGAGCGACCAGTCTCACCAATATAAGGGGCCCCACAGGAACAGGGAATGACATAGACGCCCTTCATGTCCTTAGGGTCAATAGGATCTTTCACAGACCTGAGGGAGCTACGGATAGTGCGGAGAGGTCTAAAGGTTGCGGGCACATCATACTTCCTCAGAACCCTCGCAATCCTATCTGTGGTCCCTTGGATGTAAGGAAGGTTCACACCCAGGATATGGTCTTTAGGGACTCTTCGGATTGAAGGCTCCTTCTTGGCCCTGAGGAAGGCTTTTCGACCCAGGTGCCTATTGTAACCATTCTTCTCAAAGACATCAAGGAGATGAGCCTTCTCCGCTTCCAGGTTCTCCTCATCCGAAATTCTTACAGCACGTGTGGCCAGCGTGCTAAGAACCCCCAACTTCTGAGCGGGGAAATGATGCGAAGACGCATGCAAGTATTGTTCAGTATGCGTCTTCTTTCTAAACACCTGATGAGAGAAGGAACCATCCACCTTCTTAGAGATGAGAACATCCAAGAATGGAAGACAACCATTATCTTCTTTTTCCATCGTGAATTTTATGGCGGCGGACTGGTTATTGAGGTGACTGAAGAAACGGTCCAGCTCGTCAGGACCATGAGACCAAACAACACCAGTGTCATCAACGAATCTTTTCCAAAGCTTCGGTAAGAGACGAGAGGAGGCCAAAGCCTTAGACTCAAACTCCTCCATGAAGAGATTAGCGACGACAGGGGACAAGGGGGAGCCCATGGCAACTCCGCAAGTCTGCTCATAGAATTCTCCCTCGAAACTGAAAAAGGTGGAGGTAAGGCAAAGCTCAACTAACTTAGCCGTATCAGGGTCAGTTAGCTTATTAATTACCTTCATGGCCTCATTGATAGGAATACAAGTATAAAGAGAGACCACGTCGAAACTTACCAGAATGTCCTCGGGCTCAAGCTTAATTCTCTTAAGATCCTCAATAAAAGAAGCTGAGTCTTTGACAAAGGACTCAGTCTGCCCAACCAAGGGTCTCAACTTTGCAGCGAGGAACTATGCCAAGAGGAAAGTCGGACCACCAATGGTATTGACAATGGGTCTCAGGGGGACCCCATCCTTATGGATTTTAGGAAGACCATAAATCCTAGGAGTGATGGGGTTACCCTCAATAAGTTTCTGGGCTAGAGGAATCGTGGAATTGCACGACTTGATCGCAAGAGCGACCGCCCTGGAAACCTTTTTGAGGGGATTTTTCGAAAGCTTCTTATAACTTCCACTATTACAGAGATGGTCAAGCATCTAACTTCTGTAATCCTTTCTATCCAGGATAACGTCAGCCCCACCTTTATCCTCTTTTAATACCACAACGTCCCGATTTTCGTTCAAGCTCTTCAGAGCCTCAAACTCAGCCTTGCTAATATTGCTACGGGGAGGCTTAGCCCTCCACAGGGCAACGGCGCAATCCTGCCTAATTGTGTCTTTAATCTTATCAGGAAGGTTCTTAATGCCATATTCTACATCACAGATGATGTCTTCAACAGGGATTTTTTTGGGAGCTAAGGCAAAATTAAGACCCTTCCTTAAGAGACTAAAAACCGCGGGCGGAAAAGAAAAACTTGACAGATTCACCACCTTATTATCCTGAGGGAAGAAACTCGAACTACCCTCCGACAAACCCTTAATAACACCTTTACGATGAAGGCTATCAAAACCATCTAACACTTTATTAAAATGACCTCTATTATTATTAAAAGCTTTATTAAAATCACACTTCGGAATCTCAACTTTATTATTTATATTATTATATTTATCGTAATTGCCAACGTTAATGATACCATATTGTTTATTTTTTATATTCGAATTAATGCTAACACCCAAATCATTGTTGGGGTCTCCATTACTTATTATATTATTACAATTATAAAACGCAGCATTATTATAGTGATTTGACCAGGTTCATTAGGTCAAATTAGCTGTTAGAATTTTAGCCGTTGGAGTCTCTGCACACTATATTTAATCGAGCTAAGCCAGATTGGTTCTTCAACTTGTCCTGACGATGAACCACACTGGTTGGTTCGAAACGCGTCGACAAAAGGTTGATTATGTGATTTTGCCGAAGATTTCTAGACAAAATACAATACTGCAGAGAATTTAAACACTCTTTCAGTGGACAACCTGATGATTTGTTCATGCATTTTATATTTAATGAACTGAGAATAATCAAACTTGATGGTAGGAGGTTTACCAGGGGTAAAAAGGGACATGAATGCAAAAGTAGCTTCATCTACATGTTCATATGTCCTTTATCCGAGGATGGAAGATACCATGGTGATAATATGCCTGGAAGTTTGTGAAAATATGGGGGCCATGTATGGAGTAAAATTTGGTGTATGTTTCTCTACAACTATGAAATTCTTGAACACTTTCTTAGTTTGTACATATTACAAGCTTGAGAAAAAGTATATACATATTACAAGCTTGAGAAAAATTCAATTCAAAATTATGACACCTATTGGTATAAGAACCTAACAGTGGCTCCACTTGGGTATGGCATCTTTTGGAAGATGTCAAGAACTTTGAAGGTCAGTGGCTTTGAAATGATTGACTTTGACTTAACTTGCAAATGGTATTATTTTTCACTCTATGATGTTATAGCTTAATAACTTCAGTTTTTACTCTAAAAATTATCAGATAATCATCCACTGCAAACTAGACTTTCTTAACAAGGTATGTACAATAGAAAATGATAATTAGTAACATGCTGGTTAACCTAGTGGGAAATAATGTTTTAGCATTTGACCATTCACTGGTGCACCTTCTGCATCTATACCATCATGTTCTCTTAGGAAGAAAGCGTTATTACCTCTATAAGCATAAATGACATAAGGGCCTTTCCATAGGAAATAAATATTCCCATGTTTACCTTTATCTTCTCTCCTTGAGTCCCACCTGAGCACTTTGTCACCAATGTAGAAATATTCAGCCTTGGTTCTTTTGTCAAAGATCTTTTTAATTTTTTCCTGCACAATTTGAGATCTGACATAGACCTCCTCTCGGGTTTGTTGCAGATGAATAGTTTGATTGATTCTTCTTTGAATACTATTTGGTTCAACCTGCAACTCTTGAAGTATTTTCATTACTGGTACTCCCAAGGAGGATGGAAAAATAGCTTCCATCCCATATACTAGTTGATAGGGAGAAGTACCAATTGATTTCTTTGTAGTTAATCTATTTTCCCATAAGGCATTTACTAACTTTTTATTACATGTTTTCTTGTTGTCTTCTAGTAAATTCTTGATAATGTTTACCAGACTTTTCTTTAAGGATTTTGCTAGTGCATTACCTTGAGGGTAATAGGCTATGGAATGGCCAAGAGTGATATGGTATTTATTGCAGAAATCTATCATTTTCTTGGATTTAAAGGCTACTGCATTATCATTAATGAGCTTAGTTGGGCATCCAAATCTTGATAGAATATTGGCTTCAAGGAAGGTTATGATTACAGTATCTGTGGCATGTATTGAACGTATGGCCTCTATCCATTTTGTAAGGTAGTCTGTGGTAGTGAGGATCCATTCGTGTTGGGCAAAGGAGGGTGGGTGAATTCCACCAATGAAGTCTAAACCCCATTGTTGAAAAGGTATCTGCAGAGATAGGTTTGAGGGGTAAAGGTAAGAGCTTTTCCTTTCCCTCAAATATTTGGCATTTGTGACAGGAGGTCACATATTTTTTGACATCAACAAACAAGGTATGCCAGTAAAAACCAGCTCTAAGGATTTTATCTATCGTAGTCTTCCAGTAAAGGTGTCCTCCATAGTCACTTGCATGAAATTCTTCCATAACTTTATTAGATTCACCTTTCAATAAACAATTAAGAAGAATACTTTCATGATCTTTCCAAAACAAAGAATTATCTAATATACAAAATTTCAAGTATTTCATCTTCAAAAACCTACTTTTGGTTCTAGATAATTCAAAGGGAGCTTGTAAATTCAGTAAAACATAAATAATATCAGATACGAAGGTGAATCAAGAAAAGCCTGGCTGATCAGTGGAGTTGCCATCTCCTCTTCATTATCTATAGCTGCAATAAAGTTTATATCTAAGTCCTGAAAATTCGATTCAGCCATGAGTTTGGCTAAACCATGGCCCTTGATTAACTTAGTAGGTTTGATTTCTATATCATACTCTAAAATAGTGGCAATCCACTTTCCCCTTTTTCCATCAGGACCATCCTAAGTTAGGATGTCCTTAACGACTAAATTAGGAACGTAGGCCACTATATGAGAATATAAGATGTATACCCTAAAGTCCTTAATGGCTTTGACTAAAGCCAAAGCTTGTTTTTCCATTATATTATATTTCAGAGTGGAATCTCTAAGGGCTTTGCTAAATAAAGCAATGGGTTGTTCATAGCCTAGGTCATTTTTCTACAACAAAACTGTAGCAATTGTATGCTCAGAATCAAAGGAAAACAAGATGAAATCTCTGTCAAATTTAGGACTGATTAACACAGGTGTTTTGGTCAAGGCTAGTTTAATGTCTTCAAAATATTTTTTAGCCTCAACAGTCCATTTTATGGTGGAATCCTTTTTCAGCATGTTATTTAGTGATCTAATTAATTCTGCTAAATTAGATATAAATCTTCTAAGAAAATTAATTTTACCTAAGAAATCTTGTAACTCTTTAATGTTCCTAGGGTGCTTTATTTGTAGGATGGCTTCTATTCTAGCAGGGTCTATTCTTATACCATCTTTTGAAATTATGTGACCTAACAACTTTCCTTCTTCTAACCTGAACAATGATTTTTTGGGGTTTAAGGAAATACCAAATTTCCTGCATTTAATAAAAAATTGCCTTAAATGATCTAGATGCTCATTGTTAGATTTTGAAAATACAGTAATATCATCTAGATAAATTACAAGGAAGTCATGGATTTCTCTTGCAAAAGTTATATCCATAGCCCTCTGGAAAGTGGCTCCTGTTGTAGCATTTTATGGTTTTGATAAGGTAGAATAAAATAGTCAAAAAATAAAAAATATTTTCAAAAAATGTTAAGTTAGGATATGGACATAACAACAGTGAATAAAATGTTTTTGAAAATATCTTGATGATGATGTCCATATCAAAGAAAATGTTAGGCTAGATGTCCTAAAAAATCAAGACAAAAAGAAAATGTTAGGTTAGAAAGAAAAGAAAACAAATAAACTCTGAAAGTGAGCAAGTCTAAATGCCACTACTATTGTTTCTGCAAAATAATGGTTGTGTGCAGCTTGTCATAAATGCCACAACCCATCACAGTCAAATAGTTTAATCTTGACTGCTTCATGCTTTAAATAAATGATGTTATAATTAGAAAATAAAGATCTGGTCAAACTGTTTCATCTTGGCAAATCAGTAGTTAGGTAGAGAATAATAAGGTGCTCATCAGTTTAATCTAAGCCCTTGGATGTTATAAGCTTAGAATTAGATAGTTTTCTTTTGTAAAAAAAAGGAAAAGGGTTTGCTAGCTTAAATGCACCCATTAAGTGAAGAAAAAATGATAGGATAAGCAAAGGGTAAGTAGAAGAAAGGTTGCAAAAATTTGATGATTGATTGGACAAAATGTACATTTATCGTGTTTTACCATATGTTTCTATGTCCATGAGGAAATTACACAAAGAAAATGAAGGTCTACAAGATCAATTAATTAACTTCCCTCATCTCCATTCATCCCTATATTTACTAATTTCCCCTTCCCACCTTCACACAGTTCATATTCATTCATTTTCCATAAGAAAACCCCTTTTCCTAAGGTTAAAATCCCTTTTTCCTAGGAAAAGTGGAAACCACATGCTAAATCCCCTTTTACCCAAAAAACCCACAAAAAAATGTTTAGCCTAAGTATTGATGTATATATGTGAAAAGCAAATAACTCATGAATAGGAATTATACTTAGTGTATTTCCCCTTTCCGCTCATTTTTCATCTTAACGCTAACTTATCGTATTAAAACCTTAAAAGTCCTTTCCCGTATATATTAACTCCCTTTATTAAAATATCCTGAAACCATTAGTT